>CM045457.1:18866061-19538561 GCA_024666655.1 Dascyllus trimaculatus
ATTTGCAGGGGGAAATGGTGCAGTGGACAGTGTTCCTCATTTCCTACTGGGGAGAACAGATCGGACAGAAAGTCAAGAAGATATGTGACTGGTAGGGAAATCTGTGCGTTACCTCTCAATTTGTAGATTTACACTTTGCTGTCTATGGAACCTAAATGTCTTTTGATTTGTTTTCCTCCTCATAGCTTCCGCACACAGACGTTTGCGTATCCTGAAAGCTCTGCTGAGAGAGAGGAGATTCTACAGGGGCTTCAAGGCAGAATTGAAGATATCAAATCAGTGAGTGTCTCTTTTTGCTACTTTGATACAATCCAAAGCTTTTACTCTCTTTTGTTTGAACGCTAAAAAAAAATACAAGACACATTGCCATAATGTGGGTTTTAAGGGACGAAATATTTCATCACTTTTTAAACATTTTACTTATCTCCACCTTTCTCCTTTCACTTCCCTCCCCTCTACTTCAGGTGTTGTCACAGACCGAGGCCTTCCTGCAGCAGCTGTTGTTGCGTGCAGTGGCCATTCTGCCCCAGTGGAAGGTACGAGTACAGAAGTGCAAGGCGATCCAGATGGTACTGAATCTCTGCAGCCCCTCAGTCACGGACAAATGCCTGATCGCTGAGGCCTGGTGTCCCACTGCCAAGCTGCCTGAACTGCAGAGTGCTCTGAGAGAGGGAGGGGTAAGTTGACAGAACAGCAGACACATGGAGCTGTAGACCAGGACACTTTCCACAAATGAGTAACTTGCTTTCCATTTGTATCCAAACTTCTACTCCATCCTCAGAGAAAGAGTGGCAGTGGAGTTGACTCTTTCTACAACCGCCTTCCTTCCTCCACTTCTCCACCTACTCTGTTCCCCCTCAACTCCTTCACAGCTGGTTTCCAGAACATTGTTGATGCCTACGGAGTAGCCAGCTACCGTGAAGTCAATCCAGGTTCGTCACCACACCACACAAATATGGTTTTCTCTTGAATGTTCAGCATGATAGGTCTGCTTAAAGTGGAGCCCAAAGAAACCTTGCCTGTGTTTGTCTGCCTCTCCAGCGGTGTACACCATAATCACATTCCCCTTCCTGTTTGCGGTGATGTTTGGGGATGTGGGTCATGGTTTGCTGATGGCTCTGGCAGCCCTGTGGATGATCCTTGAAGAGAAGGACCCCAAACTTAAAAGCAACAACAATGAGGTAATTCTTAATGTTTTTATAATGTTGAATTACCAAATGTGTAACTTAAAGGATAGCTTTAGTGATATTCCAAATTTTTCTTATTGTCAACAAATTCTACGAAAGGGCCAAAGCCAGCAATGAGTAGATCTAACTAAATGCTAACGTGTGTGTATCTAAAGAAAATTTACCCTTTTCCTTTGTGCCACAAAGCCCCGTTGTTGTCCAAAAATGTATTGAAAACACATCACACAAAACACAAAAATTAGTATGAATTAATACTACTTCAATACAAAATAAAAGCAGCAATCAGAGACAAACGTTGGACTTGAGCTAAGAAGACTGCTGTCTTCCCCGCTTGCCACTTAATTAAGAGAAGCTTTGCACAGACCATCACATGCAACCTATTTATGAGCACATGCCTCCAGAAAACATTCTTCTTCATATCCCACAGGCGCATTAAGTAAATTGAATTGAGAGTAGTTAGGACTTATCTAGTTGCCTTTCATACTTATCCTTAATGACGTTTCACAGAGGGCAGTCAAAAATTGCATAACTGAAAAACAAGTATGTCCCAAGTAGGAGCTGTGAAGCTGTAAAAGCACGTAAGATGCCTGTATTTAAACTCGGAATACTAAAAAGAGTGTCCTGCCTCTGTATTTCAGATCTGGAAGATGATGTTTGGAGGAAGGTATTTGATTCTGCTGATGGGCCTGTTCTCTATCTACACGGGGGCCATTTACAACGAGTGCTTCAGCAGAGGCCTCAGCACCTTCAACTCAGGATGGCACGTCGCCCCTATGTTTGAAAAAAACATATGGAAGTGAGGACATTTCTTACACTCAGCCTCCAAATGATAACTTTCTTCCCTCCAGCGTCACAAATTTTCTTACATTTGTGCTATCCCTTTCAGTGCATCAGTGCTGGCAGGAAACCAGTACTTGTCCATGGATCCTGTCGTCTCCGGCGTTTTCACCAGCCCATACCCATTTGGCATTGACCCGGTATGTCCATCACACTCATCATCCTTCAGTCAAAAACAAACAACATAGCATTAATTCTCATTCTCTCTTGCATTGTTGCAGGTTTGGGGCATGGCCAACAACAAACTAACTTTCCTGAACTCGTACAAGATGAAGATGTCTGTCATCATTGGGATTATTCACATGACTTTTGGAGTCAGCTTGTCATTCTTCAACTACTGGTAAGCAATCTTAACTTGTTTTGGTATCTACACCTCCACTATCAATTCATGTCGTATTTATTGTGACTTACCTTCACATATCCTTGTTTCCCTTCATTTCCCATGTTGTTGTTTTCTCCAGGCACTTTGGCAAGATAAGCAATGTGTTCTTCGTGCTGATCCCAGAGCTGTTCTTCATGGTGTCTCTGTTTGGCTACCTGGTGTTCATGGTGATCTTTAAGTGGATCGCCTACTCCCCTGCCCAGTCCAAAATCGCTCCCAGTATACTTATCCACTTCATAGACATGTTCCTTTTCACAGAAAACCCTGACAACCCACCACTTTACAGTGGACAGGTGTGTGGTTTGATCATTTCCCTAAAAGCACATTACTTATTCTGCATTTTAAGTATGCTGTGGTTTTTGTATTGATGAATGCATTTCTCCACTTTCCACGTTTTGTTGGTACAATATGAAAATCACCTTGACGATGTTTGAAACCTGCTTGTGACAAAGAAGCCACCACACTATTTAGTCTGCATTAACCTTTGTAAAGTTTATCCAATAGTTGCTAAGTACTAGATGTGCAAGTTTGTTTGAAAAAATTGGACAATATTTTTATGCATTAAGCTGCAGTTTTCCTTATATCTACCTGTTCAGCATTAGCTTAAGTGCTTTGGGTTTTATTTTCTGTCTATATAGCATGTATGTGCAATACTGTTTGGCAGATTACTCTCAAACCTACAATTTTGATCTATAGGCAGTTTTTTGCAAGCTCATTTTCATACTGTACCAATATGAAATAAGTGGTGGAATGAAAAACAACTGCCAAAACACCTGTGTTGTCCTTGAACATAACTTTCCTTTCCTGTAACTCTTCATGTATAGATCTTGGTGCAGAAAATCCTGGTGGTTTTGGCTCTGTTGTCTGTCCCAGTCCTCCTGCTGGGGAAGCCCACGTTTGATTTCGTCATGTTCAAGATAAGACGACGTGTTGTCATCTACGTGGAAGAAGACAGACGTGTGCTGTTGAACGACGAGGGCTCCATCAACACTCGGCAGGGGGAGGTAGAAGGAGCTTC
The DNA here is from genome assembly GCA_024666655.1 of Dascyllus trimaculatus. NCBI lineage: Eukaryota > Metazoa > Chordata > Actinopteri > Pomacentridae > Dascyllus > Dascyllus trimaculatus. Next base: position 18,869,486 of record CM045457.1, read on the forward strand.
TGCTGAAGGGGAGGTAAAAGAGAAACAAGCTTAACTTAATTCATCAAACGGATTACACAAGATGCACTTTTGTGTTTCTTTCCTAATGTTTTTAACTGTGCCATCTGTAGGAGTTTGATGCTGCAGATGTGTACATGCATCAGGCCATCCACACCATAGAGTACTGCTTGGGCTGCATCTCCAACACGGCTTCCTACCTCCGACTGTGGGCTCTCAGCTTGGCACACGCACGTTAGTGGCACACGAACACAATGTGTATCTTTATGCTCACATGACTTCCTCTCTAAAACTAAACTTACTAATGCAGTTATTTTTCCAGTCATACACTCATGATATTTTTCCCAAGCTAATTATAGTTCTCTGACGCTGAGCTATTTGTGTCTCCACAGAGCTGTCAGAGGTGCTGTGGGTGATGGTCATGCGTATTGCGCTGAAGTGGGAGGGCTACGTGGGATCTGTAGTCCTTTTTGTAATTTTTGCCTTCTTTGCTGTGTTGACCATCTCAATCCTTCTGGTTATGGAGGGACTCTCAGCTTTCCTGCATGCGCTCCGTCTGCACTGGTAAGGATGAGTGCAAGGTGAAGCCAAAGGGGAAAAAAATACCATTGCTTGATTGACATCTTGAAATGTTTGTAGGTTGCCTCTAAACTTCTAGGGTCCTGTGTCACAAAACGGGTAGTAGGCTGGATTATTGCCCTGTCTATGTTTCAGATTTGAAGTGCATTTTAGTTACCAGATTATCGTGTTAAACTTCCTCTCGAGTTACATATTTGGACGTTTTTTTTCATGAAAATATTCCCATCTTACTTTAAAATTGTCTTAGATATAACTACATAGTTGCTTCTTCTGAAATGTGTGGCTCTACATAATCCCCACCTCTTTATCCACCCACTGCTTCCCACTCACACCATCACGGGCTTAATAGCGAACCTACAAACACTGTAAAACTACTATACACTACATAATAGCAAGTTATAATGTTGGAGCAATTCAGCCATATATGTTTGAACTGCAAACCAATTCTGGAGAGGAATAATAACATGGAAAGCCCCAACCAGCAAACTGACGGGATTGGTTTATCAGGTTTATTACATATAAAACCCTGGAATCTGTGTTTTTGAGACTGTCATTGGGACACTGTTTATTTCGCTCATTATATCTCTTCAAGCATATAAAAAACTCCTTTAACAAAGTGATCCTTCCACATCGTTTCCTCACTCATGTCTCGTGTATTTTTCTATTGGTTTACTTATTGCACTTTATTGAGTGTTTGCCACCTGATAAATGTGATGCAGGTATTGAAAGTGCTCAGTAAACTATATGGAAGTCTGTATGTTATTTATCTAGCCTGCAGAGTTGACATTTTTGTTTGAGGGTGGTGTCACAGCTCTGAGAGCATCCTCAATGAGAAAGAGCACATCCTCTGCAGTGGGTTGCATGAATGTGCTCAGTATATTTCATTTCAGTATAGCCTTTATATTTTGCTTTTTCTTTCAAATTAGTGTTGTTTTGTTTTTCTCTGATGGTGGCGCTACAAAAAAAGTTTTGTAAAGTTTTGTGAATACAACATTGGTCAAAAGAATTTTGTCCTAACAGTCGCATTAGCAAAACATATTTTCAGCTTAATGTCCACTGTCAAAGAAGTGAGATGGGTTTTAGAGCGGGTTATTCACTATTTGCAAAGTGTGTGCTTTAATCCCTGCTCCTCCATGTTCTGGAGTTTTCTTGGCCAGGACACTGAACCTTAAGTTCATTTCGATGGCAACCAAACAATTTACATGGCAGCTCTGCATTCATTGGTGTGTGTGTGTGTGTGTATATAGGTTAATGAATCACATTATAGAGCATGTTGTAGAACCTAGCAAATGTTAAAATGCAGTTTATAAATGCAGAACTTGTGCTATTTATTGAAGTTTTGCATTTGTTGTACATTGATTTTCGATTGTGTGTCTTACAGGGTGGAGTTTCAGAACAAGTTCTACAGCGGAACAGGCTACAAACTCAGCCCTTTCTCCTTCTCATCCATCATCAATGCCTCAGCTGCTATATGATCAGTCAAATGATCGCCAAATGGTTAAATTAATTTATGTGTCTGTATGCGTCAGAATGACCTTGTCTTAACAATAGCATTCTGTTGCCTGAAGACTATGAAATGGTTTAATTAATTTGCACAGTGATCTGGATGTATGATACAGACTGTTATTTTTGCGTCAGTAGAATTAGTCCCTGTCTAATGAATGAGAATTGCATCATATTATAGGAAAAATATACTTTTGTATCCCCTTGCTAATTTTTTACTCAGTGTTATGTACTGCTTTCTAATTAGTCTGTCCGTAGCTCAAGAAATGACTAGTAATGATTAACCTCCTCACTGAATAAACATTAAAATAGACATCTATTATGAAAAGGGAAAGTACATAAATTAGTGGATCTTTTCTGCAGTTTAAGGGAATGTATGATTGTTGACTTGATTTATTCCAAGCCAAGCCTGCAGATTGTGCAAATGGTAGCAGGAGATGATCTGAAGGATTTTTATGAGCCAAAGATACTTTCCCTCATTGTCATGTCTTCCAAGCACAACATGCCACATGTATTTATTGGTAGTTAGATTTTTTTCTGGTGCCTTACTGGGACTGTTCATTCTATTCATGGATTATGTATTTTGGACAGATCATAGCTTCTATTGTCATACCACTACTTTGTGTCTCATTTCCCTGCCAGTTTACACTGTAACATTTTTCAAATTTGAACTGAAATTAAATGGGATTTTGTTGTTGAATCTTATTACGTGAAGTTACTGAACAGGCTTCCTTTCCAGCTGCACAACCACACTGTTTATGTACCACATTTGTGTGACTGAATATGAGGTAAATGGTGGAAGAAGGTTTCAAAACTTTTATTTGTGTCTGTATAGGAAGTAAATGCCACAATGAAACCACATACCATTACAAGTAGTCCAACTTTTAAAATCTTTCTCTGTAATTATGTTTGTAATTGTAAGTAATAGTACCGACTGAGTACCATGGGATAAAGTATGTATCACATTATTAGAATATATTATTAATTCAATAACAATCATGTAACCACAATTTTAATGTAGCAGATCAAAGAAGAGCAAAATTTTATTACTATGTTTACAGTTAATCTGTGATAATTAATTTATCATATTTATATGATGATGGCATTTCAAAGTTAATTTTTAATCTGCAAAAATACGTGTTATTGTTGCCGTGAAATAAATGCAGTAGAGTAATAAAAAATAATCATAAAATGTAGTACAGCAGAAGTATTAAGGTAAAGTGAAAATAACAATGGAAATGTACCTCAAAAGAGTTCGTTTAATCCATTCGGTTCTTTTCCACTGCTGCAAGTTATTCTAGAGTGAATGAATTGAAAAGTGCATCAGATGTAGCTAGTGTAAAACGGAACCTTTTGCTTGGCGTTTGTTTCTGTCAGGAGTGCTTCTAAAGTAGCACCAAGTGAACCGGATATTATTCGAATGTCAAAGATGGCGCTCCTCATGTAACGGTGAACTCTCCTCAAATACTAAGAGCAAAGGAGCATGTTGGGATATTTTTGAGGACATAAGCGCTTAATAACGCATAAACTGGACTTTTATTTTAGTTCACAGCTGAGCTTCAGATGGCTCTGAGAGAAATTAGTCGCAGTTTGCGGCTGTTATTCGCTCAAACTCAACGATGTCCTCCAGTTGTGGCTGCAAACACCATAGGTAAGCTAGCTAATTGTTATCTGTATTTACTAGTTTAACCCAGACAGTTAACCTTTGTCTCTGGACTCACTGTAACTAGCTATTCTTGTTTATTATCTGTCGTCCAGCTCGGTGTATGAGTCAATTAGCGTCTCAACCGGAGCCCATTGAGAATGAAAATGATGCCGTGAACCCGACCTTTGAGAACAGAAACCCCCGGAACCTGGAGCAGATGGCTCTGGCTGTGAAGGACCGGGGCTGGAAGACGAGCTGGCCCCACCAGGAGTTCTACCACAGGTCTGTAGGGCTGTCAATATAAAATATATATGACTTCGATACTGAACCTGTCTAAATATTAAAAACGATGCCACAGCAAAAACGTCAAACATTAGGAAAAGCCACGCAATAACAGAACATTACAGGAGCTTTTCTAATTAACCAAAAAAGAACATATGTGAACAATATCAATGCAAGTGAGTAGAGGATATGAGAAGAGGGCGAAAAACCAGAGCAGTGAATTATTGTACTACAGTGTGTTTATTCATTTTCATATCCAACTTTTAATTAAGATCAGCTTTCTAAAAGTTCACATCTCTCTCTTTAGATGTCACACCGCTGTTATTTAAATGATGAATACTTGCAGATAAAAGTGTAAGCAGCACATTGTAACAAGTTTTAATCACATTTTTTCACTCTTTCTGCAGGAATTCTGTTTAAATTGGTGTTATTGAGCTGCACACTATTAACAGCTAGCTGCAAGCTTTGATCACATTACCAGTGAGAAGGCTGCTTTTGGAAATGTTTTTAACAGATTTTGTCTGAAAAGATAAAGCCAGAATAGACAGTTACTGTTCGTCTAATAACCTCCCCAAACTTTAATGTTGTTCACTAAGCTGTCACTCGGTGAATTCTTTGTGGAAGCCGGCACAGGAGCTGCACCAGTTAAAACGTTAATCGTCAACAATTTTGATAATCGATTAATCAGTCAAAAATCTAAATTCTCTGATAGCACCATCTTGTATTCAACCTTGGCTTTTACTGAAGTTTATGGTTAACTTTTTAATATTTCATAGAACCTTCATTTACCACTTGTTTTAAGATGTGCTTTATTAATACATTTGACTTTGACTTGTGGATGAAATATTGTGATATTTTACCAAAGTCAAAACCCTTTTTTCCAGACATGACTGCATCATAATAGCTGTTATGTAAAAGAATGCAGTTTGTTGTCTTTCCATCGCATTGAACTTTCAAACACCAGCTGTCAATTTCATATATACTTTACTATTCCAGAATTAAGTCATGACAGTCATGTGAAAACTGATCTAGTGATGACTTTCAGTGTAATCTGACGCACGAAAATTGTGAGTCAGTACTCAGCATGAAAGAACCCTCTGTATGTTGCCTTACACTGCACTGGTACTGCCCTATTTGGTACTGAACTGTGATTGCGAATCATGAATGCTTTTATACAAACTGAAGGCTTCTCTGATGTATTAGGAAAATGTGAGGGCATAATGAGAAATCCAGCTACCTACATTTGCCAGATGAACTAATGAATAAGCATCATATGCATCATGTGCACCATATGACAATATAGTGTACAGCCTGAAGGGAGACTCTTACAATAAGCCTTTATAAGCTTAAGAAGATTCCGGGTGGTTTTCTGACATTTCTTTGATCAGAGTTAAAATAGTGCTCCTATTTTCAAGTAAGCACTGAATCCAGCTGTTATGTAGGAGTGAGGCATGTTTGTTTTATTGTTGTTGCCGTTTTTTTTCTTTGCTTTGTACCCCTTACCCTGACTATCATCTATTCCCTCTCTGCAACTACTGTACTGATTATATGTAATCTTGTTTTTTGAACAGGTACACAACCTGAAGAAAATAGTAGTCTAACATGAAGGAGGGGCTGAGGGGTGGGCTTTTTCTGGCATCTATGTGATTGTATTTATGTACATTGTTGCATCATTTAGCAAAATGATTGCTATGTGACAAGCCCATTATGTTATAAGACATCTTTATCAGGCACATCTAACCATCTTTATTTCCATTCCTGACAGAATTCCTGCTACCTCTGCCACTTTGTTTTACTCTGTTTGTCACTCTTGTTTTTAAGGTTGATCTTCTCTCGTAGCCAACACCATGTGACAGCTCAGGTGTTCTCCAGCACCTCTCCTGTCCCAGTGCTTTCTTGTTCAACCAAAGAGTGGGCGTTGAAGAAGGAGTTGTATTCTACAAACTGTGTGGCAGCGTGTCAGGCTGTGGGCGAGGTGCTGGCACTCCGATGCCAGCAGGCTGGCATCACCAGGATGGTGTACAAGGCAATTCCCTGGACGTATCGCTCCGATTCTGTGAGTACATGCAGCAGGGACTGTTTGACAGATAATATTTTGTCATTTCTCTTCACTTAAGGTGTCACCTGTTTCATGTTTCTCTCTCCCTGGCTTTTCTCTTTTGCAGGTTCAGGCTTTCAGGACTGCAATGAAAGAAGGAGGAATCACCCTGAGTGAACCCAGAAGAAAATATGTTGGGACATGAATTTAGGTGTCATTCATTGTGTCTGTTGTTTTGTATAAATATCCTCTGTATCCCTTACTCCCTGCTATTTTGTGAATTAATACTGTACCAATAATAACATAACCAGCAGTACAGGAAGTGACAATATTAAGAATTAAAAGGGAGTGATCAAAGTAAGGTGTGCTTTGCCTCTTGTGGATAAAATGTTTCTGAACACAAGCTTATCTCCTCAAGTGCATTATTTAATCAAGAAATCAAGCAGCTGGTTGGAGTATAATCTTTTATTTTTCACTCAAAGTGCTTGATGTAAACAAGAGTGAGGTGCAGACAGTCAAGAGCTTAACACAACAAGGCATAGAGTTGTAGACTCAATTTAAAAATAAGAATCCTTTGATCATTTTAATCATAGTACAGCGTGAAGTTGGCTCAGGAAGTGGGAACAGTGTGTGTTGTGGGACTATAAAGTGCACATCTTTTTTTTTAACGGTGCGCATGCAGTTTAACTGAAGTAAGCTTAAGCTTGGGTTCACTGGATAAAAAGTAATACCAGCATGAATTAGGAATGTTCCACATCAGCATCTAATGAAGTCTGAAAACAGTCTAAAACAGTCTATCGAATAATTTACCTCGATCCATTCAATGTCTGTGAAAATACATGAGAAAACCCTGAACAGTTTGCTCTCACAGGCTGGTATGAAGACACAAAACATGCACCCAGGTCATCAGCAATTATACGCTGATACATATAAACTGTATATAAGCATACATGCACAACCTTGGGAGGTCACATTTTTGATACAGTCAAACCACATGAGAAACAGTACAAGAGAAATACAATGAGTGGCCACCACCTCCTAGGAAAAACATTAAAAACCAGTCAGTCATATTTCATTCTCAGGTTGAAGGCACTCATGCAGCCCTGGTGTTAGAATGAACAAACATAAAACAGGTGACAATGGTCCTTAGCATACTGACATGATAAAAGTTATTCAATTAAATATATTCATTGGCACATAGGAATACATATTTTGGCATGTGCCATTAAACTGGCCCTGACATGATCCATAATGCACAGCTTAGAAACAGTGAAATCCTCCCATCTGTGAACAATGAACACGTGAAAACAGCTGATGATGAGACAGAAAGAGGATATGAAGAACATTTCAAATGTTTACCTTGGACCGGCAGCGTACAGCCTTATATTTACAGAGGTAAGTAGAAGAGGACAGTTATTGCATAGATGTCTCTGGAAGGGAAGAGGAAATGAGGGAGCTCTGGAGATACGCACTGGTTTGTATGTGGTAAGATATCTTGTATAAACACTTGGAAAAAAACATCATACTGCAACATTGTACACTGATAACGACTTCAGCTACCAGAGATCCTGGCTTTCACTGGTATCGGAATACTGCAGAAAGATTCTTATCAAAACAACATATTAGTTACAATTATTATGAGCTGAGATATGCAATGAAAGACCTGCAAAATATATATTAAATCTTCGGTATCAGTGTATAAAAACCTTGGCATGTTCCCAGAGCTCACTTCCCTTCTGGTTTGGTCTCCTTCAGGGCTTTTCTCCTCTGTGCCTCCTTTGCTGCTTGTCCACCTCTTTGATTAATTTCAGGGCTTGCTTTGACCAGCACCCTGCAGGCTGCGTGGTTCAGGTGAAACATCTACACATGCTCGCTGGTGGGTGAGACCTCGTCGCCCGTGACTACGCCTCCGTTGCCCTGGAGACCGCCTCGGACTGCCAGGCAGCTTTGGAAGAAACAATTAGGTAGCAGAGTCAGTAATAAAGCTAAGTTGGGTGATTTTTTTAAAGAAAAAAAGTCCAAATTCTCTGATTCCAGCTTCTTAAATTTGAATATTTTCTGGTTTCTGGACTCCTCAATGACAGTTTACTGAATATGTGGATAAATGGCATTAACTGCAACTGATGTAACTGTTATGTGCAGTCTTAGCTGAAATACTGACAGAAAATGCAAGGAGACAAGCAGAGGGGGATGACCTGCCACAAAAGTCCTTGTTTGAGTCAAACTGTAGTTGCTGCTGTCACAATATATGTGTCCGAGCCACTCCTGACCTGAACCCTCAGAACTGCTCAACTGAATGAGAACCAGCACTAAACAGTAAGTTCAGTCTATTAAGAAACTAAAATGAAGCTGAACAACAGAAGCGGCAACAGTAAATGTTATGTGAATTAGGGAATCAGAAACTGTAACATCTGAATTTATTAAGTGCGCATATGTGATTTATGTGATATTCTGCATACTCTGCCATTTTCTGGCGTTTTATAACAAAAAAATTGGTTGCAAAAAAGCAGCAGTAGCAAGAAGACAGCTAACAAGATAACAATCTTGAACGTGAGTTTGTATTGTCACACCTAAAAGTATACTTGCAGAAATATCAGCATAACCCATAGATGATTTCAACAACAGGCTGCTTTACATTTCCTCTACTTCCAAATCAGTCATTTGAATGAATAGAATGAAAGAGGCACAGCCACTCAGCTTAGCTTAGCTTACCTGTTCACATCCTTTATCCACATCGTCTAGCTCGCTAATGGACTGCATGAGGGAGAAGAGGTTCATCCTGCCACTGCGGTTAACGCTTGGAATAACCTGGAGATTACAGAGAAATAAAAAGATAAGCGGCTTCAGATGCACTGCAGGTGTGTGAGAGAGTAAATATGGTTCTGGCAGTCTGCTCACCTTGTCTGGTTCATTTATAGTGATGACAGGGCCAGCTGCTGGATCCGTTTGCCTGGGACCCTTGATGGTGTCAGACTTGAGGGCGGGAGGTTCAAATACCTGGGTGTTTATGAGATGGTAAAAGAAGTAAACATAAAAAAACTGCAGGATTTAAAAAGCTAAATATTGATGATATAATTACCTCATGGTCTTCCTCTGAATCATTTTTTTCATCTGGACTGCCCAAATCTTTTTCATCTGGACTCTCCATGTCGTCCTCATCATTATCAAGTCCCTCATCGTCTTCCTCCTCCTCCTCCTCCTCTTCCTCGTCTGGCTTCCCTTCCTCCCCTCCTTCCTCGTTGCGCAGAGATTTTTGTCTCTGGTCTCTTGACTTTCGCCTCCAGAGTGCGCTGTGACGCTGCTGACTGGATTGACAAATGAACAGACGACACAATCCCCACGTGAACTCTCAAACCAGTGATTAAAAACACCAGTTTCCATGTCAGCAATGCCTTTGTCACATTGGAAATCACAACCAGTTGATCATTTTGGACAGAAATCTACCAGCAGGATTGTGCATGACCTTGCTTGGAGGATGCCGTTGTATGTCTGCAGCTGCTTCATGAAGCCCTCGTTGGGTTTGATGATGGACCGGCGATCCCTAACGTAGGGCAGCACCACATCCAGAGGCCAGTGATGTTGCTTCATGGCGTAAGCGATCACCGTGGATGCAGAGCGAGACACACCCATCTTACAGTGCACCAACACTGCCTGCCCACTCTCCCTGTGATACACAGAGGTAAAGAAACTTTGCTTGACAAATACTAAATTAAATCAACATAGAAAGACTTGATATCCTGCAGGAACACACACACTGAAGTGGTCACCAGCTGAACAGTTCTAAATGCAATACTCTTTAAAACACTTTGTAGTGGAATGCTGCCAGCTTGTGAATAGATGGCAGTCGTGATAAATACCAACTGACTTATCAGTTGGAGGAAATTTCAGGTACGACTGCCAGCTTCGATTTATTTTCCCACAGGGTAACCTGGCCTTCTGAATCAGCACTTTTCTGTTATGCTCTGTTTAGATAACACAGTCATGATGTTTCATAACTTAGCTTGCATTTGTGGACATCATTCACACAGCTTAACCTGAAGAGGAATACAAGTCACAATGTGGCAACTCAAAACCATAAAATTGATAGAAAAGCAAATCTAGGACTAATCATGCTCTTGTCTATGTCCATTAATAATGACACTACAACCAGCAGCCAGGTTAGCTTAGCTTAACATAAAGAACAGAAACAGGGGGAGTCAGCATGAAAACTCACTCGTGTGTCATATTTTGTTTATCTTAGTGATACTAGGACTGAACGACCAAACTAAATATTATCCAGAAAGCAATATGCCAAATGCAATATCTACATAGCAGGAGCTGCAATTTTGTGATGGAAGTAAAATGTGTCACAACAAACCATTATACACGAAGCTTTGCGGTGTGAAAGCCCAGGCTAAGAATCATATCCTTCAGGCATAAGGAAGCATGCTGGTTGTACAAACCACATCATCATTTTAAATTTGTTTCAGTGGAGAGGAAATACAAAAATGACCATTCCTGCTAAAACTGATTCATCGCAATCACAACATCTGTTAATTTTTTTTTTTTTTTTTGCATGTCCTTCAACCCCAGCTCAGTGCAGTTGCCTGATACTTGCTCGGAGCCATGAGATGGTCTGGTAGTTAGAGTATGCTTATGAGTCAGGCTGTTTTCAGTCTGTGTTGAAGCTAAACCAGTCCTCTCCATATTTATCTAACAGAGATGACAGTGGTATCAGTCCTACAATCTTATACTCCCTGTGCCTTTATGCAGGTATCCCTATTTACAGAGTTTCATGTTTCTGATCTGCGGTTACAGGCTTCATCAATCTGCCCACCATCAATTCACTGCTCATCCTTTCTCTCCTCTCACTACAACAGACAGATGCCCTCCCTGAGTCTGGTTCTGTCAGAGGTTTCTTCCTACTTTTTGTACTTTTTACTTTTATTGGTCATGCAAATTTGAAATGTTAATCTTTTCTCTCAAATGAAAAGCACTTCTAGTCAAGTTCTCTTGTTTTAAATGTGCAATATAAATGAGGGTGACTTGGTTAACTAGAGGCAAATGTCAACTTATTTTTGAAAGATTATACAAAGTCTGTAGTGGTTTATGTTACAATACACGAGGCCAAAATAGACAGTCAGTACCAATGAGCTTGTAGTATAGTGAGATTTAGTGTGGCACACATTCTACCTCCTGACTGAAGCTGAAGCTATACATGAAACTGTTTGATATTAACAGCTGGTAATTAGATCTAAATGTGGCGGTTGATGAAAAAAAGGTTTGCATACAATTGTAATCCATATCGAACTGTAAATTACCTTCCACAAGTCAGGATTTTGGTGTTGCAGGTTTACCTTGCTGTGTTGATAAAGCTGTAGGTGTCAGTCCAGTGGGAGAGCAGGTCTGTGGCTTCCACATCGTACACTCTGATGTTCATGTAAGTGAAGGACTCTGGGAAAAAGTTGTCAATCTCCCTCGTCACATTCAGAATGTAGCCAATGCTGAAAAACATACAGACACAAACCCAGTATCACAGTGGTGACTCAGCAAAACACAATGCACTGTTCAGCATTACCCATGTCAGGAGACAATGGAATACAGAGATGGATGGCAGCACACTGAGCTACAGAAAATGTTGTAGGTAGAAACACTGACTTGTTTTTCTGCAGCTCCTCAAAGTTTGCTGCGTTCCACTCAGAGCCCTGAAACCGGAGAAAGTAGAGAGTTTCAGTCAAGGGTGGAAAAGACAAGAGCCGTCTTCCCTATCACTGTTAACACAGATCTCCCACAAAGGGGAAGTTACAGTCACATGACAACATCCTGGCAAAAGCATGTTTCCGTCGGTTTACTGACCAAAGCAAAAGAAAGGCTTCTCACCATGATAGTAAAATAAAGTCTGTTTCTGTCTTCAAAGCTGAATAATCACTCACCAGGTAAAGGTAGTCAAATATTTTGGAGGGCTTGTCCATCTGAGCCATGGTAACCAGGATTTCATTGTCAATGTACTCCTTGTAGGGTCTCATGTCAAAGCCTATCCTGGTCTGCAGGGCAGAGTGCACCTGCAGTAGCAAATGAAAGATAAAATTACACAAGCATTCACACATTCTTGTATTATTTCCCCTCAGCCATGCTTAAGTTATTCTCACTTCTTTTCAAACCAACTTCCTCTATCTGTCTGACCCAGTGTCTCACCATTTTAGATGTGAGGTTGTCCAGGTCTTCCGTCCTCATGATGTCTCTCAGGTGCTCTTTGATCAGCATCTCATTGGAAACCCTTTCTGCCGAACTTCCCGCACAACAAAATTAAACTTAAGCACAAGCTGACTGGTATGCAAACGCAAAATAACAACAGATGACAACCTTCTAATTATTTCTAAATTTACAGCAGCAGGCAGTGGTGAAATAAAAAACAAGCACTATGCTTAATTATTCCTTTGAGGTGCTTGTACTTTTCTTCAGAATTTCCACTTGATGCTGCTCCAGACTTTTACTCTACTATGACGGTAGTCTTGTAATTCTTAGTTAAATACTTAAAGCTGCAGCTAGTTAGTTTGCAGCTGAATATTTTACATTTAACTAAATATCTGATTATCTTAAAACTGTGACCCATTGTTAGAGATTTAACTATTGCTAGTTACAAGAAGCTCAACTAGCTCTAACATTATAATACTTCCAACATATTGTTCCTTCAGCATTATTGTCTCTCTGCAGAAGAAACACTTACTCCAACTTGCTTTTTATACTTTATACACATTTAATACTTCTTAAGTACTTTTAGTGATGCAAGATTACGAATGTATTACTTTTACTCATCATGGAACATTTTTACACTGTTATATTCCCTTCTGTTACTTAGGTAAATAATGTTCCTTCACCTCTGGCAACAGGAAACATTGGCTCAGCTCATGCAGATAATACAGATAAAAGAACAGGCACTGAGGTGACATTTAAACAGGAATAGCGTTTACCTCTGTCCATCACTGTCCTTGCGGACGGACTCCAGGTCGTTCATGACCTCCCACTCATTGAGGCAGATGCGATCAGACTCAATGTGCTGGTGGTAGTACTGAGCCCACTCCAGCCCACAGCCTGGGATCACAGCTGCCTTGACTGCCCGCTCACAGCAGCCATGCAACACCTGCAGCACTGACCTTATAGCAGTGCAGGGAGGGGGAAGGAAAGAGGAGAATGTCACCATGTATATCTGAAAACATTTTTAAAAATCTCAAAAAGAGGCTATAGAGATGAAGACGGTAAGTAGTACTTTATGAAGTGATGTGCCAGATGGCACCGTGAGGACATTCATGTTTGAATTTTAACACCTTGGTGTCAGCAACACTCACCACATAGTCTGCATGGAAACAGGCTTAAAAATTCTAGTCTCTTCTGCTGAGGTCACACTGAAACCACTGCAGAAAAAAAGACAGAAATATGAGCTCCTGTAATCAGGTCTGATCAAGAGAAAGCGAAAGAAGGAAGGATTACTGATAGTAGGCATTATTAGGCTACAATATAGTCTGACATAATACGCAGAGAGAAATTATTCGGTGTAAATTAGTGACAGTTCTTGTGAATATAGTGGAGAATGAAAATGTGAGGACAGCGAGGAGAGAGAGAAAGTAGCACAGTTTGAAGTGTGATCCAGCCTGATGAGGGTGAACATGCTGGTGTGACATGGCTACCAATCAAAGCATCTTGTATCACACTCAGTATGCAACATCAGATTAGTTAAAAAACAGCAACAACACCATGCTAACCCAACTGTTTTAGCTCCCAGTGCCCAGTGCTTTTCTCTCAATCATTCTCTGAGCATCAGTGGATAAGGAGCTGCACAGTCCAGCCATTTTATTTCAAACTATAGCTGGTTGAAAAGAATCCTAGTAGATCTTTCATTCTCTGATTTCTATAAATTCATGATAAAAGCACACGATCTCAGTGCTTATGTAAGGGTCTGAGTGAGTGACAGAAGCAGCTGTAATCTATGGGGAATGATTCAACTCCAGAAATAAGGACATTACTCATTCAGATTATTTCTGGCCAGAATCCCAGATATCAGGCTGCACCGTCTGTGCTGTCCTCACAAACTCCTCGCCTGTGCTTTTGCACTTTAAATTCAATCCCCAGTCCCTTTTTGGGCTATTCTTACCCATCTCCGTCCAGATACACTTGTGTGTCACTCCATATTGGCAGAACCAGGCCGATGGTGCACTGATCACTGCAAAGAGATGGAGAGGACACAGAGACACAACACAAGGAAAGAAGTTTAACTTGTCAAAGCTAAACCAGAAATTGTTAACTGAGCAGACTCTTATATTGTGCACTTATTTGTGGAGATCAGCTAGTTACACACACCAATCTGAGCTGGGGAAATCCATGCCCAGCAGGATGCTCTCTTCTTTGTTGCCCAGTGTGGAGACGACAATCAGATATCTGACTCTGACTGGCCTCACAGACTCCAACTGCACTGCCTGCATGACAGAATACAGTGGACGAGAGGGGAAGGGCGACAGAGCATGTGTAAAAAGGGAGGATAAAACTAGTCAAGGAAAGTTAAATGAGCTTGCTTTATATGTAACATTCTATATCTGAAGACCAAAGTTGCCCACAAAACCTGTCTGATTACATGAAGTGCAAAGGATTCTGTGCAGTTTGTTTTCTTTGGCCTTCCTGGAAAAATCAAATAAGGGACATGAATGTTGTGTTTACACAGGAAAGTGAAGACACTGGCTGTTGTCCACTTAAAGGACCATACCTGTGCTCTTGATTTACTTTATTTAGCCCAATAACTCTAAATCCCATATATCTGACATTAACATTAGATTCATTCAACCATTCCTGGGTTTTCAATCACACTCAGGTTTTTTGACAAAGTTTCACAATTGACGGACAGTAATACAGTCAAGTTGAATTCTTAGAAATCTCATTAAAAATTCCTGAGTTTACCAGCTGACTACTGAACAATGGGGCTGCAAATAACAATTGTTCCCACTGTCATTTAATCTATTATTTAGCTTCTTGATTAATCAATTACTTGTTTGATTTATAAAATGAAAAAAAAATGTTATGAATGTTTCCCAAAGCTCAAGATGACGTCCTCGAATGTCTTGTTTTGTCCACAACCCAAAGATGTTTAGTTCACTGTCACAGAGGAGGAAAAGAACTATTCTAATTTAAGAAGCTGGAAACATAGGTTTTGACTTGTTCTTAGAAAACTACTGTTAGATTCATCAGTTATCAAAATAGTTGCAGATTAATTTAGTAGTTGACAACTAATTGATTAGTCATTGCAGCTCTACTGAATAACAAGTGTTTTAATGTTCATCTTTTGTGTTCATTATTTTCACGGTTTCAGCTCTATTCCTGCAATAATACGACTACTGACCAAAAAAAGAAAAACACATGTACAGTGTGATGGATTACCTAGATTAGTCATCTTGCAATTGACTGCAAAGAATTCAGCGCATTCAGCAACAAAAAGTGGGACAGTACAGAGGAAAATTTTATCTGTTTGACAAGACCAAATCCCTGAACTCCACAAAATGAAAAATAAAAAACAAATTATCAGGTTAGTGTTTGCATTAAAGTCCTATCCCTGACTTTCTTTACATCTGAACCAACTCTATATATCTGATTTGTGTGCAGACATGAAGCCTCACCAGCTTGATGGTATCTTCTGGTCTGAGCTGTTCAACCATCGCATGGACGTGTCTGTGTCTTGTATCCGACGCTCCACTGCCTTGCTTCACTGGAGAAGTCGCAGTGGGAGAAGTCTCCTCATGAAGGCCAACATTGTCGCCCTCTTCCAGCAGAAGAACTGCACCTTTTACGAGGGCAAAGCTCTCCCTAGAGAGAGACATCAGTGAGTTTAGCACTGCTGTCATCAAGAAGCTGGTTATCATTTTGTTGGGAGCTGAATTAAATAACAATTCAAAGATAAAACTGGTTCACAGCTACCTTTTCTGAAGTCTCCCTCTTTTTTGGAAGGTTTCATCCTGAAAAGATAAAATAAATCACAAGAAAGCCTCATGAAGAAGAATGAAAAATGAAAATATTAAGCCTCTTTTAGGTTTTGTATGTGTGTGTGATGCAGCTTTTGTACAGAAATCTACAATTATGATATCTTATCTTTTCGTTTTGTACATTACTTTTAGAATTCACTTATATGCATTCTATGCCTTGAAGCAGACTATGATGTTTTTGTTGTTGGGGCATGTTGTAATTGTGAAAGAGTATGGAGGATGTACACACATCCCAAAATATAGTCCACACTAATATGAAAAAATGTTGCACACTGTTTCTAATGCTCTCAGAAATGTGTACCTCAAACTGAACAAAAGCCAAAGTGTTGAAAGATCGTAACAGACTTTCAAAGAGCATTGGAAGCATTGTGTGTGATGTTTGCCTTTTACAAATGTGGACACAAATGGCATAAAAAATGTTCAGTAATTCCTTGGATGAAATGTGGCTTAACACAGATACAGTGCAGTAGTGAGGAGACAGATACAAATAGTGATGTGTACACAGAGTGAGGAAGCAGGGAGTGAGGTGAGAAGGTAAAAACAAACAAATAAACAGTTAAATATTAGAAGAAAATGATTAGAAATAATGAAGAAATGCAATACAAGAGAGGGGGAGGGAGAAAGAAATAAGAGAGAAGTAGCAGTGGAAACAAGGGTTTACAGAGAAAGAAACTTGAGACAGTAACATTACCTGTTACGCAACTGACAAGTCCAGACAGAGTCAAGAAAAAAAAGAAATTAAAGAGGAGAAGTGGGCCAGAGCCAGGAGAAGAACGATGAGGGTTGAAGAAGGAAAAAAAAAGGAGAAAACACAAGTTAAGATAGTAGAGTGATTAGATTCTGTGGAAAAATATGCAAGAAATGAGGCTTGGACAGTTACGTTATTTATGGTTTAGTTGGCAATGATAAAGACCAGAGGAAGAGCCAGGAATTCGACATAACATTTAATAGTTTTCATGACAGAGTGACAGAATGTGATAAGAGGGACAGAGGCCGATGACACAGATTTTATATGATTATGCATTGAACAACTACAGTGAGCATTTAGACAGAGACGATGTGATTCAGTCACTCTCTGATAACGCTACAATGAATGTGAATGAGAGCTAAATCATGTCGATGGCACCATATCTGTGGCATGTTCGCCTCATAAGCCTATCAGTGCAATCACATCCCTGGCAACCACTGTAAAACAAAACTGCCTTGTTATCATTCAGGCAAATGTAGTGATGATATCCACAAAGGGACACATTCAAGAGCGGCTGATTTTTCTAAAGAACTTACAGGGGCCAGCACAAACAGCTCGAAGTCAACTTTCTGAATCATTCTTTGTAAAGAAGCAAGAGTAAACAACTTCATATCTGAGGATACAGTGCAAACTGTTTGTGTGCAGCAAGGCATGTGGACGACTGAACTCACTGGAGCGGTGGAGATTGATGGGATCCTGTGCAGGGTCAACAGAGCCATTGCAAAGTACAGGTCTGTCTCCACTAAACCTGCAGCTTCTTGCAGGCTCAGACAGGCTCTGCAGGTTCCTCAGCTAAAAGTGTGCCGTGGGTGGAGCCAATACTGGTATTTATTTCTGAAATGACACAGATATTTCAATCCGAATACACCCAATAAACAGGCTGTGTATGAGATCCCTTAAGAGTCTAAGTAGGCCACATGTCAGGTTTAGGGACTCCTCTGAAACTCATTAAATACTTTTTACAACAACTTCCTACGTATTTAATCCTGGAGAAGTAGGGTTGAACATTATGACCATATCTAATATGCTCATAATCTCATGTAACATCATCTTCCTTTTTAGTACAACTCTGGTTGTATTAAACCACTGTTGTTAAATCACATTACTGAATTTACAAGAATTTTGCATAAATGTTATGAAATATCAAGATTTGTCAGTAGTTCTAGTTGATAGGACTTTTTTTTTTTTACAAAGTCACTTAATCTACAAAAAAATGTCATAAATAGTGATCTAGAAATCTCACATCAAAGTCTGTGTATGATGTGAGATTTGTAATTTATTGCCATTGTTTCCATGTACAAGAACGAAACTGCATTCTTTTCATGTCACATATTCCTCTATCAGTGCAGAACAAAAACAAACCCAATAAAAATGGACACAAAAACATAAGCCCTAAAAAATCGGAAAATAATAAAGATTATGTAAAGATTAGGGTTGCTACTAACAATTATTTTCATCGTCAATTAATCTGTTGACTATGTTCTCAATTAACTGATGAGTTTTTTGGTCTATAAAATGTTTTTAAAAATCTAAAAAATGTTGATTAGACCTATGATGCTGTGTTACAATGTCTTACATTGTCAACAACCCAAAGACAGTCACAAAACACTAAAGCAATCAGAAAATATTTCAATTTAAGAAGCTGGGATCAGAGGAATTTACTTTTTTACATAAGTATTTACCAAGACTGATGGATCAGTTATGAAAATAGTTGACGCTTAATTCAATATTTAACAGTTAATCAATTAACTGTTGCAGGGCTAGTATGACTTTCATGGATATTAGGTTGTAGTAAGGATTGCTGGGAAAGTGCAGGCACATGAGAGATTGTGCATCAGGTAATTATGTACAGTACTGTCGATCAATAAAATAAATAATAAAATTAAATAAGACATGTCAAGTAAATGC
Source organism: Dascyllus trimaculatus (assembly GCA_024666655.1). Lineage (NCBI taxonomy): Eukaryota > Metazoa > Chordata > Actinopteri > Pomacentridae > Dascyllus > Dascyllus trimaculatus. The sequence continues at coordinate 18,888,187 of CM045457.1, forward strand.
ATCTCAAGTTGATCTTACTGAAATCTTCCCAGGGAGGTTTCTTGGTCTGTGGACCATCACTGTGACACGAACAACGTGTCCATGCCTGCATTACATGACAGCAAATATGTGACTCGGGTCGTTGCTCGCAGCCAACACCGTGACTTAATTCCCGGCATATTTAAAAAGTGAGTAATCGTTTAATATTGTGGGACGAGCTAAAAACAGACCGCGGTTCGTTCCTGCAACAAACAACAAGCTAGCAACAGTCTGTGTAGCCTGTTGGAGCCAGTCAAGCTAACAGCTGACGGTAACGGTCGCTGCTACACTGTCAAAGCGACAGGAATTCAAATAAATGCCATTAGGAAGAATAGTTTTCTCACCTTCTCCAGACTGGGTCACCGCTCTAATTTCCTGCTTCGGTGCCTACTTGTTTCTTCCGTAGCCAGAGCTCCTCAGTCCGCCCTCAGTCAGGACCTTACCGTTTACAGCGCAGCGGCTGGAGGAGAGTTTCAGCCCAGAGCCGAGCGGGAGGAGACGGTGACGTCACACGTACGAAAACTTTGACGGACGTTGACGAAATTTAACGAGTGACCCAAAGTTCAGTCAGAGTGCAGAGATGTTTTGGACTGTATCACACCTCCTGCTGCAACATTGTTGAGCTCTTCTCTCATGAGTGATTTAAAATGGAAAAAATGCCTATTTTTTGTTATTTATAATATTGTATTGTATGTAATAATACAGTGAAAAAGTATTGCCAAGTGCTTTGGTAGAAGTCAACTGGACTTCTTTTTTAAGACTTCTCATCCAAGAGGTTTCCTCAGTTCTCTCCCCCCAAATCGCATGGCTAATGGCCCAAAAACAACCCAACTCTCAAACTGGCAGGTGAGGGATCTCATTATTGGTGCCTTAGAAATCTGTGTTGTAGAAATGATTGCTCTTAATTTAACATAGATGGCTTCCTTCATTCCTTTTGTAAAATAATCATTTTCTTTCTGTACTGTTCATTGTTGTCCTCCAAGGGGTGTCCCATAGCCTTTAGAAGCAGATAGACTGCTGAGTCCTGAGAGGCTGGATCTTTCGTGTTGTGGATCACTTGTTTAGTCTCCCTTATTTATAGGTCTGTTCACTGTTTTCTGCATTGCACTGCACATACAATATTTCTCATTGTGTGTTTGGGTGTTTTATCCTGAGGGTCAGTTGCACTAGGATGTTTTCTTTAATAGATCTAAGTTTCTTAAATACTAGCTATATAATGGATGACAGTGTTGCTCTGTCTGTTGTCCTTTACTTCTCTGTTTGATATTGAACTGTTTTTTTTTTCCAGATCTTTTTAATGATTTCATAAAGGCCTGGCTGGGCGAGCCACCTCCTTCATGTGCTGTATTACCATGTGTGTGCTCCTTTTCTTTTTCCTTTGTCATGGTAGGGACATTCTTGGCTTGATGCTGTTGGGCTCTGATAATTATTGGCTTATTTTCCAGTGGGTGGTGAGAGTCAAATAGTAGGTGTTGACATGTGAATGTAGGTAAACTGCATTCATGCTACAGTTACACTGACAGACCACAAGCAACGGTACTTTGAGTTGTGTGAAGGGTTGAGAGGAGGCTTTTTTCACATTACAGCACAAATATTCATCCAAATATCAGAGAGTCTTTCCTCTAAATGTATTAGATATCTGCGTCTTCAGACAACAGCAGAGTCTACATGAGTCTCTTTAAAGCAAGAGAACTGCACATTTGTGCAAGTGGAACAACAGCTGTTAACTGCATTAACTATAAAACCATTCGGAGAGTACAGACTTCTGGCAAGCAGCTCATTTCCACCCATATTGTGATTTCCACCCTATGTTATAGTCCTACATTCATTTTATATACACTATTAGATTCATTGATAATCAAAACATAGTACCTTTAGAATTTGGAATCACATTGATATCATTGTTGTTACTGTTGTTCTTGATTAATAGTCATTCATGAAAATCGATGTTTTTCTGTAATGTCGGTGTTCATCTGGATCTAGTTCCATAACTATTGAAGCTGCAACAAATCTGTTTGCACTGTACTGATGAGATTATCATAACACATGGACAGAGTTTACAGTGTTTAGAAAATAATGAATAAAATGAAGTGGTAATTGGATACTTTGACAAACAGATAAATATTACATTTACTTTCCTAGGTATCCTCCCATATGAACTTAATTTTACTATCCATGGAGTTGCTACATGCTGTTAAGGCTTCTACCTCTTTTGGCTTTGATTCTGACCAAGCTGTTGCCTACATATTGGACCTATATGTGTGAGACTCTATGCAGACCTATCTTTTAAGATTTTAAATCCAATTTACCCTGATAAAGAAGTGGTGAAAAATACAGTATATACAATACAATATGTACACTATACAATTTAATTTGCTTTTCTGCTGCAATTAAGTGACACAGTTATTCTGGAAAGATTAAGTTAGAATAAATTTAAGTTAAGACAAGCCTTCATTAATCGCTCAGTGAAAAAGTAAGCAGCATTATTGCAGCAAAGGGGACAGTGCAAACATGTAGGAAACATATGTACTTATCCTTTCATGTGTGGAAATTCGGGTATTGCAAAAATAAACATGAAAAATATGTAAAGATTAATGTATTTGATGCAATGTTATATTTTGTGTTTAGTGGTTAGCTGCTGAACGTAAAAGATATTGCAAACTTAATCCAATATATAGAAACTAAAAAAGCTACAAAGACTTCAAGTATTTTAAAAAAAAAAGCACATTTATTTTAAGTTTTAAAGGAATCACAATGAAGGAAGTCAACTGTAAAATAACAAACTTAAGTTTATTTAGTGTGATTTATTAACTCTCATGTTGACATAGTTTTAAGCTAGCCTTAATACTACAACAACATAATAGAATTCAGGAAATATAGTTATTACTTTTGTCTTGGCTTCACCTGACCACCCCATAGAAAAACTTCTGGAGGCGCCCCTGCGCCACGCATGCGCTCTGGTAAAAAAGGCCGTTTACTTCCTGGTGTGTAAAGGAGCGTGTGAAGTGTATACTTGTCGCTGAGGGCTGTAGAGGTTGAAGGTTAAATGCAGTAAGTTGCCGGCTAGACAGACTGTGCAGACGACCGTTTTCTCCCCAGAGTCTCACGGTCTTCTGTCTGAAGAGGACTCACCTTCTCTCCAGTCCGTAAAGTGGGATGAAGGCAGCGGGTAAACTCATGAAGGTTTTCATAACGAGACGAATCCCACCGGAGGGGATGAAGATCCTGTCAGCTGCTGGAACGTACGACGTATTTCTAACTACCAAACTGTTTTTCCACACTAGACAAAGCAGCACTTATCAGCTAACTTCCTTTCTATTGCACTCAGACTGTTTGTCATGATCATTTCACTCATACTGAGTCAGTGGACGTGGATTCATGTTACACTCTTCTCTTGCCAACAAGCTAATTAGAGGTTGTGAGATCTAAAACTTAAGGTGCAGTCACCTCAGGTCACTCTCAGACACCACTACAGTCAGTTTTCTCTGAGCTAAACCAAATGACAGCAGTATAAGTCAGACTGGATGATTCCACCTCATGCTTTGGGTCCTCTCTGTCTCCATGGAAACAGGTGTGAGGTGTCTCAGTGGGACTCAGATGAACCAGTGCCGAGGACAGAGCTCCTCAAAGGGGTCCAGGGGGCTCACGGTCTGCTGTGTCTGCTGTCAGACAAGATCGATGCTGAGGTTCTGGATGCTGCAGGTGCTCCTCACTCTCCACTGTTGACAGGACTGGTTTGGATTTGGGTTTGTGTGGAGCTGAGGGTCACTACACTGATGAACATGGTATCACTGGGAGGATTACTGTATGCTAGTTTAAACTGCTGCTACACTATATTTCAGATGTGTGGATCGTGCTTTTTAATCCAGCACATTTATGTGACAGCTATACAGTGGTGCAATAAGTATTTAGATCCTGTATTAAAGTAAAAGCACCAATACAGCCATGCAAAAAGTCCCTGCTTCAGTAAACATACATCAGTATTACCAACAAAATGTGGTTAAAGTATTTACGCAAAAGTATTGGTTTTGCTCCTCTGATCGATATGTTATTATATGACATCATTAGACTATTAATACAGAAGCATCACTGTGGCAGTAGCATTTTACTGCTGATGGAACTTCTTTATAAAGAGTTTTATACACAAGGACAGGGGATAAAAATGAGGGCTCGTCAGATTATTAATGGAAGAAGAATGAAAAGAAAACAACATTCAGATACACAAATCTATTTTCAGTTTTAGTGATATGCTGTATCATTTCAGCATTTATTGAAATCAAACTGTGAGAAGTTTAGAAGGACAGTCACTGGTAGAGAGGTTTACAACTCACAGACAACTGAAATGTGATACAGACAACACACATGGTGAAAAGTAACTAAAGCTGTTGGATAAATGTAATAGAGTAGAAAGTACAACATTTCCCTCTGAAATGTAGTGGAATGGAAACATAAAGTGGCATAAAATGGAAATATGTAAGTAAAGAAGAAGTACCTCAAAATTGTATTTTAGTTTTTGAGTAAATGTACGTAGTTACTTTGGAGCTACAGTTGGTGGTTACCTTGCAAAATAAGATCTTACATACAAAAAGTAAACATCCTACATACTTTTCTAGTATATAATATCTAGTATGTGACCTGGTTTATACAGATTAAAGTATAAAGCAGTTCAGAATGTCGTTACAATTTGCTCTATCTTGAAAAACTATCACAGTAATATGCTACTTTTACATTAATGTACCAATAACATAATCCGGTATTATATAGCAATAATAGGGCCTTTTTGTCTACACAACAAATACTTATACTTAAAGATATTTTTAAACTTGTACTTAAGTAGAAGTAGCAGTACATACGCAAGTACCAAGACTTTAGACAGTGTAAGCTGAGGATGCAGCTATGTTTCTTTGTTATGGATTTATCTATAGAACATTTTATTGACTGTTCACCTAATCCACTGTTTGCTTTAGCTTAAATAAAAACAAAACAAAGTGTAGTTACAGTCTCCATAGAGCTTGTGTCTACATTTAATCTGACCTGTCTTTGATTTCAGGTCCAAACCTGAAGGTAATCAGCACCTTGTCTGTGGGATTTGACCACATGGCCCTCGATGAGATCAAAAAACGGTGAGCTACAATGACAGAACACATCTTCCACTGATGAGAGCTTGTGTTAGGAGTCTTCCAAGTTATGTTGCTGTTTTGTTTTCATCAGTGGTATACGTGTTGGATACACTCCGGATGTCCTGACTGACGCCACAGCAGAACTGACTGTGGCTCTGCTGCTGGCCACCGCTCGCAGATTACCAGAGGGAGTGGAGGAGGTCAAAAAGTCAGTCACCCCAAGTTACACATTGATACTAATTGATGTCTTTGCTGTTGGTGTTTCTGTGATTTTTTCTAAACTAAAAATGCTGCTTTAAATTACCTGCACAGTGGTGATACTGTTTTTCTTTCTCTCAGTGGTGGCTGGAGCTCATGGAAGCCTCTCTGGCTGTGTGGTTATGGTCTGTCCGGCAGCACTGTAGGAGTCATTGGACTGGGACGCATAGGTTCAGTTCATTATTATTTCTTTATTTACTTTAACATCGTAGCCTCATTATGCTGCCAGATGTTGTGTTGTCATATCTAACAAGCAAGGTGTGATATGACTTTCCTTGTAAAGTTTAAGACTTGACGGTAGCAGAATGATTTATTGTGTTTGTGCAGGTATGGCCATCGCTCAGAGACTCATGCCCTTTGGAGTGAAGAGGCTGCTGTACTCGGGCAGAACAGCCAAAGCCCAGGCTGCTGAGGTGAATGGAGAGTTTGGTAAGAAAAAGTAAAGAAGATGGTTTTCATTGACTCTGAGTGGGCCTTTAGAGGGTGACTATGTAAGACAATCAGCATGACTGCTCCATGCACAGTAAAAGCAGTGAGTCTGTTATCCTGTTTGACCAAAAACAAATCATTAAGCTGTTATTTCTGACAAACAGAAATGTGTGTTATGCTTGAGTAAATGAATCCTTAATTAACAAAGTTGGTTAAACATAAATAGAACTCTTTGGGAGGTGCAGGAAAAACCCTGAAGGACGATACACAATGAGACGGAAATGATCAAAAGCACAGTGAGTCATGAAAGGCAGAGCAGGAGAAGTTGAAGATCTTATTGTAATAAAATGTTTTGGTTTTTAGATCTGCACATTTGATAATGCGTTTCCTCTCTCACCCTACTGTGCTCTCCTCTCCGTTTTGACAGTTCCTTTGGATACACTCGTGTCTGAGAGCGATTTCATAGTTGTTTCCTGCGCCCTGACACCAGAAACCCAGGGCCTGTGTGACAAGGCTTTCTTCAGCAAGATGAAGAACACAGCAGTCTTCGTCAACTCAAGCAGGTAGACCTCCAAAACAGTGCAGAGTAGTCTGTCCATTATGGATAAAGGATTAAATTTGGAATGAACTTCACACCCATAGCATTTTTATGCCATTAAAACATTCTCCTGCATCTTTGACACCAGCTATGTCTGCTGTTAGAATACATAAGGATAGAAACATGTTGAATTCTTTGTTTTAGAGGAGCTGTGGTGAACCAGGAGGATCTGTACCAGGCTTTGAACAGCGGACAAATAGCTGCAGCTGGTCTGGATGTCACAACACCTGAGCCGCTTCCAACAGACCACCCACTTCTTACACTAAAAAACTGTGGTGAGTAGAGAGGACGTCCCATATGGAGGCATGCCTCTTGGCCTCTTTTTCCCACTCTGTCTCCTAATTTCACAAAAAAAAAAAATCATATTAAGTTTGTTTTTAAAAGCTATTTTCTGTCCCCTCTTCTCTTGCACAGTGGTGTTACCACACATCGGCAGTGCCACCTACTCCACAAGAGGCGTCATGTCAGCTCTGGCAGCCCGAAACCTGCTGGGTGGTTTACAGGGCACAGACATGCCCAGTGAACTCACCTTCTAGAGCCTGAAACTGAGTCGATGTGCCTCCTGCCTGCTCTGGTGCTGAATAGATAACAGGAAAGAATAATGTCCGCATGGAAAGAATACTAATGTAGTTCAGACACACTTAGGTACATGTATACATCATGTCAGTGTTAGCTGGGGGGATTCTGTTACATTTAGCACTAAAATACACTTGTAAAGAGATAGAGATACTATTTCAGTACATTTTTTTGTCTAATTTAGTGAATATCCCCTCATGGTCCACTAGATTTCAAGTAAAGTAACCCGGACTGATCTGCACAATACTATTCCATCATGTTCTGGGCATGTTTGTAAATCTAAATATGCTAAAGTAGCAAATATCATCAAACTTTCTCCAGAATGCCAGACTCCACCAGACTAGCAGCACTCCATACACCTGGGTAACTATGCATTCTTAGTTCAACGTGGAAAAACTGCATAAACCCTTTCTCCTCTGCATTTTAAATGATTCCTCCAAAATAGAACCAGTGTTGCCTATCTGACCCATTCTTAAATGTAACGTTTGCCAAACAGATTAGTGTCAAACTTCATGGTCTGCACTTTATTCTGCTGTTCATGCTCCATGTCTGCATTTACTAAAACAGCACAACACTCCAGTTTTGTATGAAGAATAAAAATAAAGTGTAGTTTAAATGAACAGCAATGCGTGTGTTTTAACATTTCCTCATGCTGAAAATGTCCAAAGTGGATTTCTGATCAATAAATATGGCCAAAAGAATAATTTATTGTCATTCTTGGACATCAGTTTGGCTACATTTAATGTTTAGTTTTATGGAATATTAAAAATAAATCACAGCAAGGTTGAAGACAGAAAAAGCAAAAGAGAAACGTAAGAAAACTGACTCTGAGTTCATGTCACACAAAAAAGAAGTGGTAGTTTTTGTTGATTAAATAAGTTTAGAATTCTTTTTTTTATATAAAAGAATTGTGTCAAGTTGTGTCTTCATCCAGCTCCATAGGTCAGAGCAGAGTGTCTGAGAAAGACTGATCATCTTTCCAGTTTAGACACGTGTTCTTGGAGTGTTTGTACAGATGGGAGGACTGGCTGAAGCGTTTGCCGCACTTTGGACAGGGGTACGGCTTTTCTCCCGTGTGGACACGAATATGCTTCTTGCAGTCAGTCAGGTTCATGAAAGTCTTACAGCAGATCTTGCAGGCATATTTCTTCTCCCCCTCCACCAACAGCACGTGGTCCTGAGCAGCTGCTTTCTTGCATTTGGACAAAACATCCTCCGAAGCTCTAGTGAGAGGTGGTTGATTAGTGGCATCTCCCGCTGATCCGGAAGAAGAATCTGTCCCCGCTTCTGATCCGGGCGGCACTTTGGGGGCGATTCGACGAAAGGTTGTCCCTGCGCTTTTACCCGCCCTGGAGGGTTGGACCAGGGACGCTTCCAGACTGAGGCCTGGTCTGATACCACTCAAGAACCCTGCCAGTGAGTTCTGGGTGGGCTGGAGGATGATTGTGTCGCTAAAGCCAGGGCTCTGAGTTGGGAAAAGCTGCTGCAAGGGGACAGAAGTTACTGGGAAAACGAGAGAAGATGAAGAATCAGAGAGGTTTGCTTCCTCTGATTTTTGCTCACCTGTATGTTCAGGAGCTGTAGGAGCATCACTGGCAGCAGCAGCAGCAGTAGCAGCAGCTGTGAGGCTCGCTAGACTGTCATCCTCCTCCAGAGCCCCCATGATGTTTTCACTAGTGGGATTGAGGAAGCAGGAAAAGGCCAAATCAGACAGGCTCTCCAGGCCTTCACCATCTACAGAGTCCTCGCCCAAATCTGCAGCCTCTCTCTGTGCGTCAGAGTGAAGATCTGTGCACAGCTGTGATTGTAAAGAGCTAACATCACCCTCTGCTGGGCAGCCTGTGACCATCTTCTCATCATCAAGCTGTGCATCCAAATTGTCTGCAAGTGGAGATGTAGGACAATTGTTTGCTAAAGTGCTTAAATCTGGGGAATATGAGCTTAGATTTTCCTTTTTCACCTCAATCACTGCCACCTGTGGCTCTTCTCCTTCTTCTCCCACCTTTACTTTGACCACAGTGTGTCCATCTGTATCCTCACCCTTCTCCATCACGCCCGCTCCTCCTATGCTGCTGTCTGACTGGCTCGGCAGCTGGATTTCCTCCGACTCCTTGTTTGCCTCGTATTTCTCCTCTTCATCATCATCTCCTTGATTTTCCCAGGGTCTGTCAGTCGTCTTTAAGCAATCTGGGGACAACAGATCTCCATCCTCGGTGCTCACGGTGCTCCTGGTCACAGTTGGCGAACACTCTTTGTAGTTTTCTCCATGCAGCCTGCAGGTCCTCTTCTTGTCGCTGAGCTCGTCCTCTTGGGATTTTCTCTTGCGCCTCACAGATGATGCTCCTCTCTGCACCTCACTGTCTTCATCTCCTCCAGACTGACTCACCTCCACCCCTGCTTCCTCTTTATCAACGTCCTCCTCCTGCATGGCTGATGTGACCTGTTGCTGTGAACTGGCTGCTGCCTGGGAAGACAGATTTTGCTGCTGCTGCTGCACCGACCTCCACCCTTTAGGTGGTGAAGAGGGGAAGTTTCTCCTGGACAGGTGGAGCTTACAGGCCTTAACTACAGCGTTGAGGTGCAGGTGAGACGCCGCCAGCAGCACATCCATGACGTTGGAGGCCCGTAGAGAGAGGGTGGAGGTGTAAATCATGTCCAGCAGGGTGGAGAACGCCTCCGGGGTCACCACTTCTGGGTCCAGCTCCATCACATTGGGGACCCTGTCAGCTCCTGGATCTCCGACCTCCTCGGTGGAGCTGAGCAGAGCCCTGAAGTGGGAGCTGCAGGCTGCCAGGATGGAGCGGTGAGCCTGGAAGGTCTGACCTCCAACCACCACCACACAGTCGCAAAGCTGAGCATGGAGGCGCTGGTGGTTGAGCTGCTTGAAGATGTGCTGGAAGTGACCTGGGAAGTCCATCACGGCCGGTGGAAAATGTTATGTAACGATGAAGATGATATTTCCGAGCATCAGGGGTTAACCTGCTCTTCTTATCCACATCTGTTCTGCTGAAAACGGCCTGCTAGGACACATTTTAGATGTGGGCAGAATACTTCCAGTATGATGGTCAGTAGTTTATTGTCTGATTTCGCCCGGCTTTCCTAGAGATGCTCCGGAGTGTGGGCGGGCCTGGTCCAACAACAATACCGAAAGATGCGGAGCGGACCCGGCCTTTGAGTCCAAGAGCTGAAACCGGTCTCTTTGTCTTCTTCCTCCTGGTGCTGCTGATAAAAGTTAATATCAAATCGTTATTATCACAGATCCATAGAGTTCACACATTTGCCCGCTTTAGCATCCTTTGTCGACGCCTCCATCACTTGCAGAGCTTTATCAGACTTAGACAACACCGCCCCCATATGGTCATTACGGGGAAGTGCAGCCTCGGTTTGAATCATCCAGGTCTCTGATATTATATGAGCTTCAGTAAAAGACAGCAGGACTTCTTTTATGGGTTCTTGAAGAAGTTTCAGCTCTCATCCAAGAGGCTTCATCAGTTCTGACAGAGAAAACCAGATAAATACTGTAAACCCCCAAGTAGCTACATGATTTTAGGGTGACTATATATATCCGATTCTTTCCATCAGCCTCCAGGTGGTTCAGTTGGTTTTTACTGAAGCTTTTACTGGAGCACTTGGTCATTTTAGAAAGCAATATTTGAGTTGACTCACACTCTTTATTATATTTCTGATTTTTTTTAAAAATCATACAGAGGATTAAGCGGTGTATAGATCTTGGATGGATGGATGGATCCTGCTGTTGCATTTCTCGTCTTACTGTGTTTTATTTGTATCTAGTTGCTTTAATGTGTGAATTTCTCCCTGGTGAAGGATCAATAAAATTTGTCTTATCATGTAATTTTCATGCTATTGTCAGTCTAAAAATTTGAATGTATTCTGTTAATACAATAAACATCAAATGTTTCATTAAACCGGACTCTTCCTTGTTGCCAGTTAGGTTTATTTTGCTAAACACCATTTGGTAATCAATCAAATTTGACTATTTAGATGAAGCAAAAGTTGTAGCAAGTGAATGACTGCATTGTTTTTTAGCTGGAAATACAATGCAATCAAACTTGATATATTGGTTAATATATTGTTTTTTAATAGTAGTGAAAATGCATATTTGTGGATTGAATGGGTGACATTTTATTTTACATGTTCTGCTGCCTTGTTGCTCTATTACAGCATCTGGATAGTGTCAAACCGTGTGTTCACATATGCTGAATGTGACTAAAATAATTTTCTATCAGTGCTGCATTATGCTGACATTTGATACATGCAGGCATCAGCCCTTTTACACTGTTTATCACTCTGCATTAACTTTACTACTTCACTACTGGTGATAGCTACAATGCTCATCAGTGTGAGCCTAATGCTGAGGTTAAGTAGCCCTCCTTCTCTATAAGGTATGATAGACATCTTATTTGTTTGTAAGGCCCTTACTTACTGTTTACCCTCTCACATTCCCTCCTTACTGTCTTTTAATGTTGCCATACAAGCTAAAATGACAGGATTGCACTGAACCTGGAGAAAAAAACTCACTAGGCACCTGCAACCTAGAATAGCCTGTATAATAATCTAAAGAAAGACTAATTTTTATCTTTTGGCCAATTCAGACTTTTAATTTCATCTTATATTACTACCAGCTGCTTGTTTTAGTTGATTCAAACAAAAGGTTTATGTGAAATACTGTGAGGCACAGAGCCTTGCTGCCTAACAGGTGAACTGTCACAGTAAACTTTGATAAGATTGTTTATGTAAGCTTTGTGTGTGTTGCTTTGACCGCTTAGAAGATGTAGTTTTACAATAAATCAACAAGTGTACCAAAAGTCACCGACTCTGCTCGCTTTCTTCTGAAATGTGCTAGTAATAGTCAGAAAATTCTCCATGACAATTGTTAATTGAAATGTTTTCACTAAACCTCTCAAATAATAACAGCTAAAAAAAATTCACACTTTTAAATCAACATTTTAGAACTTTATTGTGTGACAGCTGGCAGATACGCTATCAAGCATAAACTCTGTATTTAACAAAGATCACAATATGTTGAAATTAAAAAAAAGGCAAACTATAGTTTACAACATGGAACAAAACTGAAAATGAGAACAAGTCGGTGTCTCTGGTGCGGCAGCGGACAAACACTGGTCATTTTCCACAGTGATGCTGTAATGGCCTCGGCTGTCTGCTGGATGGAGATCCATGCCGTCTCTGATGCAGTGAACTCTCAGCGGATGGAGAAGAGGAAGAAGAGACCAGCTGCTCGGCTCATATGCTGTCCAGCTTCTTTAACACATATGGAGCTGAGAATACAGAAAAACGTGATGTTAAGGCCACATGAAGAGATTCAGTACAGCTCATGGCAGGTTCTGTTGCTCACAGTTACTCAGTGTGTGAATTTAGTAAGTTTTATGATGGTGGTAGGTAGACGGTGTTTGCATACCACTACAGACATATTGTAGGTTATAATATCAAAGCAAAGAGCTAAATCTTTTGTAAGCTTCGGTTTCTTTTACTGCCTAATTATTACATGCAGAAGGCAACCAACAATAATCAGTGAGAATCTGGTGTCGTACCTGAAACTTATCTGCCAAAAACTGATTGCAAAGTTCTTGTTAAAGCTGTACTGCCTAGTTTCTGTATGTCCACAGCTGCTTTTATGTGGACCAGTCATAATCATAACATGCATAATTTATATATAGCGTTGTCATCATAACACTTAAGATGGTATGTCTAGTATCCCTGCTTAAAAAGTAAATAATGTGATTGATGACTGGGTTTTGCATTCCAAGTAAAGAATGATCTATTTTAATACTGTTGGCTATAATCTGTAAAATATGACCCTCATGAACAAAATCATCTTGATGTATTAATAACATTTCAGTCCCAATGCTGAGGCTCCAGCTGCTTTTTGGCACGTAGAAAACAGCATTTTACGAGTTGAACTGGTCCTTTAAAGCTAATTCAACTGGTAAAAACAACTGGACTGGTTATAATTCCAAGTAAAATATTGCAGAAATTCTTATATTTGCTCCCTATGTCAGTCAAGTTTTTGGCAGAGGATCATTTTTCGGCTCAACACCTGAACTGTAAGAAACGTGTATTCGTGGTTAGGCGTCAATGTCATCTGCCTGCACTCACTGGCTCTGAGAAGGGCGACGTAAATAAGAAAGTTTCGTAGAGAGGAGATGACGTCCTGTCGCATTTTCTTCTTCATCTCCTCCGGGTCCATTTTAGGTCCGAGTCCTTCCAGTTTGAACATTGTAGCTGTGGGTTTTACTCGCTTTTCTCTATGGTACTGGAGGTTCACGGATTCAGGCGCATCGCATGGACGAAATAATCCAAACCGGAAATGCGTAGGAGAGGACGTAACGACGTAGGACGGCGGCCACGGAGGGACAAACTGCACGAAAAGCGAAATGTTATGTGGCAGCTTAAGAGAGTAATGGTCTGTAGCACCAAAACCAGGCCACGGTGAGGTTGTGAAAACGTATATATTTTTTAAAATTACATTTTACTCTTTTGGTTCATTTAATAAATTTTGAGGATGCATTTATTACGTTTAGACTATCATATCTGGTTGTAATGCAGGTAAAAGGTCAGTTATCATTCTAATACTTGTAGCATATGTACATTTTTCTCTGTTAATACTCAGACAAAAAAAATGAGACAAAAGACAAGCATTTACAAAAACATTTAAAGGAAAAACTCTATAATAAAATAAAAAATATATTAAAAATTAAGTAAATTAAACTGCTGATGAGATTAATAAAAGGACAGGGAGTTTAGAAAGATAAAATCTGCAGGCTAAAACAATAAACTGTTGCAGAAATAAATAATAAATGCATTTTTGTTATTGTTAAAATATTAATAATTCAATGTTTTTAGGTATGGCCCCACTGGAACTAAATTCTAGACCCAGCTGACCCTGTTTATGATAATTTGGTTAAAAATTAATTAATTTAGAAACAAGCACCATAAAAATTTGACCAGGGAGTTCATGAGAACAGAAGCAAAGCAGGACTTGTTTTGAAGCCATTGTCATTTGAGGTGATATGGTAAAGTCATGGTGTTGATTGCCAAGAAAATAATTAAATTACTACAAGCCAGCTAAAAATAAAAATGTAAAAATAAAATACAATCACTCTCCCACGAAAAATAAACAAAAATAAAAATGACAAGAAAAATAAAATATTACAGGTTCTTCCCAAAAAAACTAAAAAGTATAAAGAAAAATAAACATTAAAACGCTGCATCTCACTAATTAATTAAAAAAAACATTTAAATATATACATATTGAAAATAAAATATTACAAGCACCCTAAAAATAAACAAAACTTAAAAAGGAAAAAAAATCATGGCATCCCCCTAAATAATTAATAATAAAAAATAAACTCATAAATAGATAAGTAAAGCTTGCACATTAAAAGTTCTTGGATTTTTTGTTTTTTTCATTTAAATTTTTATAGGGTCCTAACTTTAGTTATAAATTAGTCAGTCTAAGCTCCATCAGTGACAGCACTGCAAGGTCTCAGCCTTATAATATTTAAATAGTAAAGGTAATGTTTTATTTTATTTATTTTTTTTCGTAGAGTTTGGATCCTTAATATGTAATATTTGCGCTTTTTAGATTTATTTTATTTATTTCTGGAAAACACTGACTCACAGGCTGTTGATTTAATTGTGCTGTATAAATAACAGTGACTTGACAAGACTTGGAAATATAAGAAATTAGCAGGTAGGCTGAAAACTATATCATAAAATCCTCAATCAATATACATTTTTGAACACAGATTTTTTTTTTTAACAATGTAGAAGTGGTTCACAAAAACGAGAGCAGCAACTGAGAGAGGAACGAGAAGCGAGCCGATAATTAATGAATGAATAATTCCTGAATTATTCTCATCTGATGTGAGTGGCTGACCTTGCGGAGGAGGGGTGGGGGTTTCTCCGAGCAGACAGCGATGGAGGCTGGGAGGAGAGAGGGAGGAGAGGGAGGAGGGGGTGGTGGCTTATTCCTGAGATCAGGGCCGAGGATTAGGCAGAGAGCAGCCCCAGTACGATGACAGCATCCAGCACGTAGCCAAACCCCCCGCACACCAACATCACCAACATCCTCTGGACTGCCGCGGATATTTTCTTTTTACTCCCCTACAAACAGACACCGTCTCCCCCCTGAAATCCTCTCGCATCTTTCGGGGGGGGATAAAAAAAAACCCCATCAGACCGCCGCTCCGTCCGTCTGCCTCCTCCTCTGAACCACGAGGTGAGTTTTATTCTCGTTATTTCCCGGAGTTATTGTCTGGTGGAGAAGCGCCCAGACTGTGGCAGGGACACGCCGGCACCTTGCGTCCTGCGCTGCTCCTATTTACCTCCTTTAAATGAAGAACTGAGCGGATGGTCGTTGTCACATCGCCTGCTGGCTACACCCGGGTCCGTTTGAGGGAGGCGGTGGAGAGATTTAAATCCGATTACGATTATAAAGGAAGCAACAAAAGACTGACCTTTTTTTTCTCCTTTGTTTAGCCTCCTGGTTTTTGACGGCTGCGGCCACTGATCAAACTTCGTGTTCGACCAGTGTAATGGGAATTATTGATCATTTTACGGGCGTTTGTGGAGCATTTATGCGCGCTGGACACGTCGATGTGGTCAGTTCTCACAACCCCAGTTTATTGGCTGATGTGTGTATATATAATACATAAAATAGAATCAGGTTTGAGGCGCACACTGGCCATCCTTGAAGCACATTTAATCCACAAACAGTATCGGAGATCCATGTGCAGTGAGATCACCGTCACTGGCTACAGATTGGAAATGCTCGGGCTAAATCCTGACGGATCAGGGGGATGCCAGGAGTCTGGGTAGTAAAACACGCACATTGTGAATGGGCGTAGGCGATGTGCAGCCGTCTCCTCCTTTTTTTTTCTCCTTTGCTCGTATCCTTTGGCCAGCAGCTATCGCCTCTTGCATGCCGTGCCGTGCCAGGCATGACAACACAACTAGACCGGAACAATGCGTTTTGCTGTTCAGGGGCCTTTCATTTAATGCATGACATGATTTAATACGATCGCGGCTCAGACATGTGTGATTCCGCAGCTTTCACTGTGCACGGGTATTTATTTATTTTTTTGGTTAATGGCAACATATGCTGCTGATCGTGGTGCATATTTTGGAGAGAGAGAGAGAGGGAGAGGAAAAGAGGCAGTGGATGCTCCGTGTTTGTGTTTCTGTGCCGCCTGCGCTCTGCTCTCCGCTGCAGGCTTTGTGCTGTGACTCAGGGATGGACGCTACAACATGTGATGGGAGTCGTTGCTCGGGGTCACTCAGCCAGAGGAGAAGCACGACGGGCAGAACTTGCACATCAGGAGAGACTTGATGCCTGGCTGCATTAGCCCCGGTCTGCTCTGCTGACTGCTGCTCTGTCCCACTTTGCTGCAGCCAGCCAGCCTCTGCCTCTGTGGCCTCAGCTCCATGTCTGTGGAGCTGGAACACTGACCAATGCCTCTGATGGTTAAAGAAGTCATATTCATCTTGCAGCTGCTACTGGAGGCTGATAATTGATCAATTCAGTTCAATTAATTCAATTAATAGGTCAGGGGTTACATCCATCCATGTGTGGTGATTGCAGGGGATGGACTGACTGATGGCTGAGTATTGATTTATTTAGCGGTTGCATTAATGCACATTCGGGGTACTGTAGCCCACATGTGTTTTCTTTCTCTCCTCAAACTGTACCAGTGTTACTCCTGCAGAGAAAAATGGAGATGTGACCTCATTGATGTGACAGCTCCATGGTGATGGCACAGTTGACTGGCAGTGGTGCCATAATGTAGGCCAACTCCATTTACGAGTGTATAGCAGGAAAAAAAAAACATTTAGTGACTGAGGAGCAGTTGCCTCAAAATGCCATAAAGCAGATCATCATCCGCTGTCTATAAGCGGGTTTTCTGCTCTTTGCTATTTTGTGAAATTTTAGAAGTCCTGCTCTCAGTAATATTCCAGAGTCCAGAGGTCTATTGTGGCTCCTGGCTAAACGACTGCCCTCATATTACTTAAAGATAAGGCCTCTATTGTGCTGTCTTTGAAGGAAATTGGCTCATACGCTGAGGCAGACTTTCCAGACTTGCAACATCTATCATCCTCCAACATCCAAAGGCCTTCCTCAGACATCAAGATCTTCCTCTCTCTCTCTTTCTTTCTGTCTTTCTGTCTGTCTCTCTCCGGAACCATCAGAACCGTTGACAAAGATCTGTAACACAACGAAGCGTACTATTAAAAGACCCATTATTTAATAGTGCACTGGGGAATGCAAGCCGTGCCAGGTCGCTGATGAAAGGGGAAATGAAATGAGCGGCGCATGGTGAGCCCTGTCTTCATAATGCTAATGGAATGAGCTGACAGACTGAATGAAGAACAGAAGATGTGATTATGTCTGGAAGAAGTGGGAAACAGAGAAATAACCGACAAAACACAACAAACAACACCGACAATCTGCTTAACACAGGCCACAACACTCTTGTTTGATAGTTGACTGTAAAAGTAATGTTTTCCCTTTTTTGTTTGTCCTTGATGGGTTTATGTGGAAGCACAGAACACGGAACAAAGCTCATGCCATCACTGTATAAAGCCGGTTATCCCTTACTAGACGAATGCAATCACAACAAGTGAACAGAATGAAACAAAGCAAAAGCAAATGCACAAGAGCATGTCTGTGATGCCGTGCATGCACACAGTGGTACTTTGAGTCAAATGTTAACTGTATGATAACATGCACACAATAACAATACTAACATTTATCAGGTATGATGTATACCATAGCAGGGTGGCATGCTAACATTTGCTAATTGGCACTAAATTTGGTGACTGGGCTAATCCATGTGTTAGAAATCACCAAATCATTTCCAGCTCATCCTGAGTCCTGATGTCTGTGCAAAATTTTATGGCATCCCATCTGAGTGAGGGGACCTCAAAAGTTTTTAGGATATATTTTGAACTGTGAATGTCTGTACAGCATTTTGTGCCAACCCATAGCAGGGAGATGCTCAAATATTTTACTGGGTAAGCAAAAATCTAGTCTGACTCAACAGATGTAGACTGAGGGTATAAGCCTGCCACTGGCCACACATTTCTCTTCTTCTTCTTCTCCTTTCTATGTGTTACTGTTTTCCAACTAACCTCCAGGCAGCGACCTACCACTCTGAAAATGTCAAGTTTTTTTTTTGAAAGATCATGCAGTAAAGCCATTCTGCTAGTGTTTTATTTTTGTAAAACATCTATTTTATTGGAAGTCCTCACACTCCTGTGCAAAAACCATTCCTCCATTACTATTTTGAGTGAACACTATCGGTGCATCTTGTTCTTAGCCTCGTCCACGACGATGGTGATCAGTTAAAAGAAATACAGTAGAATGCTGATGAAGTGCAGTCAGACCATTCTACACGTTGCTGTGTCAGCACTAGAGAATGGTCTGGCTATGCAAGGCTAGTAAACACATGACCTTATGGTTGCACTAAAGGGAAGAGTCAGAGGGAATTCAGTAAGAATAATTTTTTTCATGGCAATCCAGTTCAGTAATTTAGTCCAGGCTGAAATATGTCAACCAGAGGACCATCTATAGAACCACACTGCTAATTTGGCAAATATACCAAACTTAATGAAAATCCTCAGTATGACTGATTCCATTTGAGCTAAAACGGATTTAACACTAGTTCAAATTGTTTCAGGAGTGCAGAAGAATAGTCAGTAAAAAAAAATCCAGTTCAAGGCTCTTAAGGTGGGTTTGAAAAGTAGAAGTCCTTTAGTTCAGTGGAATAGAGTCATTAAAAACACACCTAGGCTTGTCCACGAGTGGTTTGGGGAACACCAGCAGTGCTCTTTTTTCTTTTTATCTTTTAAAATATTCAGTCATGATCTATTTTGAGTTCCCTGGGTATGTGATTTCCACATATTGATTGTCTATATAGAATAAAACATTTCTCAGAAGTTTTTAAGAAACTACATTTTATGATTTCCTATTGGCAATGTGAGCAACTGCAAGATTTCTGTATGTCACCAAGTACATGAGGACCCTTTGCTATGTTAGACTTTAAGGATATGTATAATATCAACGAATTTATTGAAATGATCAAGCTTTAACATATTTAATTTCTTAAAAACATGACCCATGGTGACACCTTATAGCTTCCTCTCCAAAATCTAATTGTCTGGCTGTTGCAGAAGCTCTCTGGGACCATAAACACAACACCTTACATGTAATAAGATCATGGAATGTGTGACTTTAGTTGCAGCATGTGTTGTCTTTTTGTGGCTGTTCCCCCATTTTCAAATGTGTCTCACATTTTAGACGCAAACAAACATGGTTCTGAGATATGTTACTTCTATTTACTTCACATCTCATTCAGCACAAGTTTAAATAATGAAATGAGGACAAAACTCTTGATAAAAAGCAGAGAATATCACAAATCCCTGTACCTTGACTGACTCTGGTGCATTTAACGCCTGCTCTCCTTCTTGCTCCTCACATTTACAACTTTGCATTGATGAAATCTGATGTAGCTCGGTGAAGGTTCGCCGCTGCTGGACTGAATGTTCTCGAAAGTCTGTGTCCAACTTTATTGGCAGCAACTGTGAGCCAAAATGAAATGTTGTGTTGCTGAACCAACCCCTGCTGCTGCTACGCTGAGCCTCATGTGGTGCAGCTGTATCCGGTGTGCCGTAGTCGACTGGGGGGGTGTATGAGCGTATAAATGTGTGTGTGGGACAGACTGGGAACAAGATGTCAATAACAGCCAACTGGCCATTTATAAATAAAAACTGTTGTTGAGTCAGTGAGCAAGGCTGCTGCTGGAGTCTGATTACCAATTGTGTCATGCCAAACCTGCTTGTCATATAAAGCCCATGTGTTGTGTGCGTGTGTGTGTGAGCATTTATGTTGCAGTGAAGACGACTGAGCAGTGAGAATTCATGCTGTCAGTCAGTATAAAAAGATGGCAGCTGAATCTGTGCGTCGTTCTCTTCTGCTTCGTGCCCTAACGCAACTTTTCTCGGCCCTGTCCAGGTTGGTGTGACCTGCCGTGGCCCTGCACCAGCCCAGCAGTGCTAATTGGGCTTGAAAGTCCTTTCTATTCCGCTGGCTGCACAGGAACTGCTCGTTCAGTACCACCTCTCAACCCCCTCGAGGAGAGAGTGCAGTACTTTCTATGAACTGAAAGTATGCTCAAACAAGAATTGAGTATCTGCTTGTTTTGTCAGGGACAGAGAGACATTGTGTGGGGGGAAATGAGGAGAGAGGGGAGGCAGATTGTTTCTGAGAAATGAAACGTGTACATCGAAACAGAGGCATCGGATCCGGCTTCATTATCTTACATTCAACTCTCTCTGTGTACAGTGTGGATTGGCGATGGGGTGAGAAGGTGAAGGAAGGAAAGCAAGGAGCCTGAGTGAAAGGCCAGACATGCTGCACAGCCTGCAGATGAGCTGTGTGCGTGGTGTGTTCAGGGACTTCAGGACACAACGATGGAGGACGGCATTCACTATTGATTCCGACTCTTTCAGACAGACAGGCTTAACTGTATCAGGGTTGAAACTGTGATCAAGTGAAAATGCCATCACACTGTGAGAACACCAAGAAATCTCTTCATTTAGAGCAAGCACAGATGGGGATGTAACAATGCTTACATGCCTGTATTTATTTAACAACTCACCATATATCAGTGTCTGCTGCCTGGCTTTGTTTGCTCTCAGATGGAGGAGAAACTCTGCATTGATCACGCTTTTCCACACTCCTTTTTACCTCTCACTGTTTTGTTCTCTTTTCTCTCCTCCTGCAGCTTTCTTCTCTCATTTCTGTGCCGCTGCCCTCTTCACCCTCTTTAAAATTCTCCCCCTTTCTTCCCCCCTTCAATATCCTGTCCTTTCTCCCTTTCTTTGCCTTGACCAATTCTCTTCTCTGTATTCCTTCCCCTTTTCTCAGCCCCTTTAGAGTCCCCTCCTCTCTCCCCCCTGCCCACCCCTTCAACCCCCATACGTCTTTCCTGTGTGCCTCTCTCTCTCCCTGCACTCTTCTTCTTCTTCTTCTTGCCTGTTTTGGCAAAGTGGCAGAAGGAGGCGGTTGGAGGCTGAGCTAGCTGCATTAGCCCCATGCATTATTCATGTGCCCTGCAGTCTGTGCGGGTCCAGGTCTTATGCTGGCTTTTCAGTGGGACACATGGGCCTCGTGAAAGAGCTCTGTGTGTGGGACACCGGGCCTGATGGAAGAGCTGCACAGATGGGACTATCGGTTCCTTGATTTCTGCTCCCTCTTGTAAATGAAAGCCCCCAGGGAGCGAGAGTTTACTTCACAGATCAACATTCAAGTGCAAAATGAGGCGGTTTCCTTAGACGAGATCAAGAATGTTTATTCAGTGTCTCTCCTAATTCAACAGCCGGGCTTCTCACAACAAAGCATTCCCCAAGTGTGTTTTTCTTCCCAAACCAGCAGCTGGCTAAGGTTGCAGCCATATCTGCCCTGATGTTCATATGAAAGACGTGTCCTCTTTTACTATTGGCCAAGATCTGTGTTTGCCTGCCAGCGTTTCTTTCTCCGCCACATCAGGATTCACAGGCTGTCCTTTTTGCTTTTAGAGTGTGCCCAGTAAGAACTGTTAACTGAACTGGGCTGTATGAAATTTTAATTTAGACAACCAGACAGAGATGGAGTGCCGTGTCTCCATATCGCCATGTGCTTTTGAGGCTGTGGAGGAGTAGAGAGAGAGAGAGAGAGAGAGCGACACTGGATAGACGAAGAGAAAGTGAGCGAGAGAGCCTTTGGGACCAGAGGAGGGGCCTCTTGGAAAACCACAACCACATAGCTGCTTTGGACTCACATCTGCTTCGCTTGACATGCTTGCGTGTTCACACTGAAAATATCAACAACTGGAGTGTAGCTCTGGTACTGAGAGTAAAAAGGTTCAAATTTAAAGTTATGTGCGGCTGATTCAATCTTAATCAGGCAAAGGAGCTGGTCGTTTTGTTCTAATTATAAACTCGCCATGAGGACATGCGTTCTGTTTATAGGTTTTGACAGGTCTCCCTGATAGCGTTGTTCTGCTCTGCACAGGTGGCCGCACCAGATCGGGATTGGCCCTGATGATCACAAGGAACCCTCTCCACCTCCTTTCAGCCAATCCTGGAGGGGCTACAGAGCTGATGTCTCAGAGGACGCGAGGGTACGTGTGTTCTGGAGTCCTGAAGAGACAAGCTACATCACGGTGAGTCACACTCTCACAGCCTTCGGTTTAAATGTGGAACATTGTGCTGCTGGCTTAAAATAGTTGGACAAGATGTGATTCTGTGAAAGCGTGGATTGGTCCTGACTTTTCAGCCTTTCCTAGCAGCGTACAGGCGGTTATTTTATATCACATTATCTCTAAGTAGAATATTGAATTGTTCAAGAATTTCAGGGTCATGGACACAAACACACACTCAGCATGTGGTCGCCCTTGCTTAAGGAGCTGCTGCCGTAAAAATATGTGGGCTGTTGATGATAATGAAGAATTTGCTCAAGTGCCTAGGATGTGCTTGTGTGAAAAGAAAGGCTGGCTGCTGCTGCCCACAGAGACTGTCATTGGAGATGACTACCTGACTCGGCAAGGGCAGCGAAGGTGAGAGAAAGAGAGAGAGAGGGAGAAAATGAAAGACCAAAGAGAGAAAGAAGGAGAATGACAGCAAAAACTGTCACCTGATTCAGCACTGATTGCTGCACTTGAGCACAACACTGACACTGACACACACATATGCACATCCAAGTCTGTATTAGCAGTGCAACCGCGTTTCATGATGCACATGAAGATGGCTGGTGTCCCGCTTTTTGTTTTTGTGAGCGTTGGAAGGGGGGCGGATGTGTCAATGATCACACTCGTGCGCAGCTGTCAGCTACCTCGTCTCACTCAGCCTTCCTCATTCACGTCAATCTGCCTCAATCCGGATAAGCGGGAGGTGCTAAAGTGACACCCTGACCAATGCAGGCCTTTGCAGAACGAAGGCCTCTAATCCTCTTAAAGCACAGACCTACACTGCATGCTTTACTACCACTGAGGGAGGCTAGTCACCGCTGGCCTACAACCAGCGATTACTTCACCAGAGATGACCTGAAACAATGCTGATTTAGTCTCTGGTTTGTTTTGTTTTTGCTCCTAAATAAAGACAAATAAAGTTTTCTGTTGCATAAATGCAACTTTACCCAGAGAAGTACTGCTTAACACCATCCATTGATTGCAATGCAGGGTATGCTGTTTTCAGAACTTAAAGTACAGTAAGGTAACAGCATTATATTGACTCAACCATCCTCATTTATTTGACAGACGCTTGTTTTAAAATGGTACAGACAAGTGCAGCGTACGGCCAGAAAACTGTTGTGCTTCTTTTGAGATATTTACAAAAAGCACTGGCTTGCAGAAGTTTGCTCCATATTCCAGATCAAACTAGGCTCTTGGCTCTTTTTTCTTCTTTCCCTGAGGCCAAGGTAGGAATCATTAGGTTTCAGGAGCGCATTCATCATCGTTAGCCATATTGATCAGGTCTGGGTCGCCACTCCTCTCGTCCCTGCCAAAGTTTCACTCCCTTCTCTCTCTCTCACGCAGTCCAGTACAGCCAATGAGATATATCACAAGACAGCAGCGTAACAAATCTGCTGAAAATAAAAACAACAGACCGTAATTGCTCACTTCAAATCATCAAAAGCAGACAAGTCTGATTCCACAGCTCTGAAAGGTTTGCTGCCATGTGTGTAACACAAAAGAAACCTGAACATATACAATATAACAGCCATCCTTGACTATATATTTTCAGTACTAGACAATAAAGCCTGTGAAGGAATTATCAGCGGCTCTACAAGCCTCTGCAGTGGCAGCGTATTGATTGGCTGACAGAAACAAAACACAGTTGAGGGGAGTCGTAAGTCTTGAGATTTGGTCCGGATTCAATGCTGACCGGCTTTGCCTCCCTGGGGTCCAGCTGCAGCCCTCCATCGTTCATTATGTCCCCACCACTCCCCTGTTTAAAGGGCAAGCTAAGCAGAAAGTGCACACAGCTGCAGAGTCGTAGTGAGCGTGCAGATCATGGCACAGTGACGCTGAACTCCTTGTGAATCCTGTTCTTGTGTGATGGTGCAGTTGTTGTTGCTGAGAATCAGGTCATTTAGGCATGTGTTGTTGCTCATGCCGACAAAACTCCACCCCCTTTCTCCTCCAGCCTTTTCTTGCTTTCTGTTCACATATCTGATTATTCATCGTATTCAAGGCTGGCTACATGTACCGCATATAAAAAACAGAGCAGACTGGATGCAAATTTAGCTGGAGCACAAGCCAGGCACGGATTACACGGTTATAAAAGACAGATCCAAACTCTGAGCAATTTATTTTGTCCCTTTCAAATCCTTTCATCTTCTTCCCACGTTTCCTTTCCTGTGCGTGTTTTGCTTATTTGCAGCGATGCCTGAAACTCATATCCTTCTCTCTGTTTGCCACTTCAGATAAATGGAGGAGAAGGAGCGATGTAGGAGCAGGTCTCCGGCTCGGAGGGCCAGTCGGGTGCAGCAGGTGGTGGGAACAATAATACGACGCACCCGAGAGTCCCTCAGCAGGTACAGAACGAACAAAAGCTGGAGCTGAGAGCAAAGGGGCTCTTGAAAGTTTTAAATAGCCCATTTTGTGCTTTTGGGTTTTTTTCCCTTTCCTTTATTGTGTTATATAGCTGTTTTTTGTGCATGTAAAAGGTAAAAATCTACAACAAGCTACTGGTCCTTACCTCACTGAAACAGCTCGATTGAAGTCCAGGCTTCTTCTGTTATTTATCTACATCACAATGAAACACTAGTTAGTTATCTAGTTTTGCATGCCCTCAAATATAGAAAAAGCAGCTTCCTAGCAATCCACAACAAGACAGTACATCCCTGTCCTCATGGATCTGAGGTTTCTGTGGATTAACTATTGTAGCTTGTTTTCGACCAATCAAAGCAGACTGGGCTTTATTAGGAGGAAGGTTTTAAGGACATTGGAGCTCAAATGAAACATATCAGACAGAAATTGAAAAGAGGCCCTACTGAGCAAAAAAATACTGTGCTTTTTGTCAACATCTAATCATGTATACATGTTCTGGTAGACCCTAAAAATAAAGATTTAAACCAGTAAATGTGCATGATATGGGCTCTTTAAAAGTGAGGGGAAAAATGAGGGGAAATAGCCTCATTATAAGGTTACTTTTTTAAAATTTTTTTTAACAGTTTTGTCAGTAAATGGTAATGAATACAGCTACCAGCATCTCGTGGAGGTGATTGAATGTCCAGTGTGTGTGGATTTAAATGAAAAAAAAAAAACTGAGTATGCAGCAGAAAACTGTGGCACCACTCAAAAAAACGAACAAACTACTGCATCAACAACAACTGAAGCAACTTATATGGTTGAAAAAAAAAAACTAAACAATCGAGTTTCGGATAAAGAGTCCAGGAAGCAACTTCATCCACTTCCAGGCATTTTGCCAGATTCTCCAGAGATGAAAAAATGCAGAAAGTGCAGGGGTAGGTGTGTTTTTAGTTCAGTGTACAGAGGAAATGTTTCACTTCTAAATAGAAATTACTGTAAAAAAATAGGAAATATACACCAAATATGAGACGAAAAGATGATGGAGAAAGTAAATATCTTATGAACACACACACCAGATCTTATCCCGACACACTGACACACACAGTTGTGTACTTATTCAAACCCCGACTGTCCCTCTCTCTCACACACACAAACACACCCGACAGCGGACCACAAATATGCTTTCAAGAACCCTTCATTCTCTTGTTGTCCGCTAAGTGGTTTCTCATTCTCTGCAAAGGAGGCGTTGCAGAGGAAGACCAGTAAACTTCGTCTTAGTCAGTCCTGGGAAAAGTCTCAGCATGTTAAGACCAGCTGACCAGGCTGGACTCAGGAAGACAGTGTCGCTGTTAGATTTAAATGCAGTATACACATATACTGTGTGTTTACATGGTGCATTAGAACCGAGGATATATAGCAGTTTGTATGAACTGACCTTTGTACAGTGGCTGTTGAGATGAGTTATTGTTTCCTTGTGTAATGCCTCTAAACAGTGAGTCCCTGGTTCAATTCCCAGCTGACCCAGACCTTTTCTGCATGTCATTCCTCGGCTCACTTTCTCCAGCTTTCCTGTCTCTCCCCAATATCAATATATAATGAAGATTTAGATTAGTTAATAGTTAGAAATCAACCTAACAAAAACTTAATCCATGTTAGAAACGGAAAAAAAGTAATTGGCAACTATCCATCGGCTAAGGACGTTCAAAAACGTAATTCAAGTGTCCTATTCTCACCACTTTATTAAATGCATGGTTGTAAAATACAAACAAACCTAATTTATTGATTTAGATAAACATTTTAAGTTGCAAATATTATTTTGGTGAGATAATGATTTTGGTAATTGCATCAAGTTTATTATTGTGTGTTATTTCATCTCAAATTTCTGTGTTAGCTGGTTTAAAACTAAATTCAAGTTGACACAATTTACTGAAATTGGCTTGATAACTTAATTTTTCTTGACCTTGAAATCGTGATTCAAGTCACCTCCTCTAGCTTAACATAGCTCGACAATGTCTAGACTTATAATTAAAAAAACCTTTGAGGACAACCTAATTCTTCTAACTCAATATAGTTTGTTGGTTGAACATAATTTCATTAGTCGTTGCTGCTGTGATCATTTTCTTTATGAATTTCTTTCTTGTGAATTTCCCCAGTGAGGGATCAACAAATTTATCTTATCTTATCTTGGTAATTATTAACTGTTTAATTTACATTTTAAGCTAAAAATTCTCATTTATAGCTCCTCAAATGTGACTCTATGCTTCCTTTTTCTATTTTATTTATAAACTGTGTGTCTTCAATGGCTGTTGAACACACAATTTGAGGATGTCATCTTACATTCTTTGCAATTTTTAGGGTCGTTTTTCTTAATTTTTTGGCAGTCTTTGGGGTAAACTGTTATTACTATTGAAAAAGTAATAGCTGTATAGCCTTTGACTTCAATGAGTATTGCTCTTAAGTTTCATCACAACACAGCCTTCATTACTTTATAATTGTCAGTCATTGCCTAATAAACAAGAGGCATGATTTTTAAAGGGAAAATCGAACTGTCACCTCCTTGATCTCCCTGAATGTGTCTCTTGATGACTGTTGAAGTCTCCAGTCTGATAACCTGTCACCCTCTCTGACCTCCTCAGAGAGCGGTTGCTAGGCGACGGGAGGTCGCAGCGCTCCAACAGTCTGACCAATCAGAACTTCCAGGCCAAGCTGACGCTGCAGATCACCAGGGACCCGGTCCTGGACAGCAGCACTGGACATGGCTTCACCCTCACCACAAACGCACCCCTGCTGGTCAGGGACGTCGCCACAGGTACGCAGCGGTGTGTGTGTGTGTGCCGTGACATCGTTGTGTGACGTGTTAAATCTGTGTGGTGGAGTTCACTTTGTTTTTCCCTGCTTCTTTCCCAAACGGCCACCTGCTTTATGCAACAGTGCAACGCATGCAGCTTGTCAGATTTACACACTCTTTTGTCGCTCTTTCAAAACCCGCACACACACGCACACACACACACACGCTGACTCTCTCCTGGCATTCAGACTGCAAGGCACGCTGCCAGAGAAGCCACAGAAACAACACAGCCACCTGCTCATCCTTTCTAAATTCAATCACTTTTCATTTAGGCAACTTTGATAGGGGGGTGGGATTGAGTCAGAGAAAGAGAGAGGGAGGGGCAAGAGAGAGAGAGATGCTGATCCATTACTTTTACATCTATCCTGTAAAATAAGCTGATAAATGCCCCGAGGAGGATCCCACCCTGCCACCGGCTCCATAATTGCTATCTGCTGCCAAAGAAAAAGAGAGAGTGAGATAGAGAGAGAGGGGGGGTGATAAAAGAAGACAAGATTTAATAGAGAGGGAAGATGCCAGCAGGAGGACCCAGTAGGGCACAGACACCAACCAAAGTGCAAATGTGGCCAAAGAGAGCAAAATAATGAGTGTGAAAGTGTGCAGAGGGCAGGGAGGGAGCAAAGATGGGGGCCATGAGGAGGTGAATGTTAGAGAAAAGTGGTGGATGAGGAAGAGGGGTAGAAACAGAAAGAGGAGGAAGGGACAGGACCTAAAAAACCAATGGGGCGGGGGTTGGCTCGCGTGTCTGTTTGTGTGTAAAAGCTTGCCGTGCAGCGCAGCATGTCATCAGTGGGTCAGAAATCAGGGACAGACAGGGCTTTGCCAAGCAGACTGGGTGTGTGAAAAATGTGTGCATGTGTTCGTGCGCATGGTACGTTTGTGGATGTGTGTATTAGAGTAAGCTGCAACTGCTGCGCCTCGGTCGTGCTCTCTTGCCTGAAGATAAATGAGTATAAATAACGAGAGAAAGCAGAGCGGAGCCGAGCTGGAAGAGACCCAGAATAACTGTAACCCCTCACATCCTGGAGAGCTGTTGAGTCAGCCATGTTGAATAAGCATGTGTGTCATTCTGTGTGTGCGTCAGTGCCTACATCTGTGTGTACATCTTTCTTGTCCCCATGTGTGCAGCCAGGTTTTTGTTTTATGCAAGCACTCACTCTTTTTATGGTGTGTGTGTGTGTGTAGGGAGTCCTGCAGATGGGATACTATACCCAGGAGACCAGGTGCTGCAGATTAATGATACAATGCTGGAGGATTTGAGTGCAGAGCAGGTGGAAAACGTCTTAAGGTGAGAGCAACTGCAGAGATAATTCTTTCTATCTATCTATCTATCTATCTATCTATCTATCTATCTATCTATCTATCTATCTATCTATCTATCTATCTATCTATCTATCTATCTATCTATCTATCTATCTATCTATCTATCTATCTATCTATCTATCTATCTATCTATCTATAAATTAAAGGAAAAACCAACATAAAATATTGTAGTAAGCTACTTGGCCTTCATTTGCCACCAAAACAGCTTCATTGTGAGTTGGCATTGATTCTATAAGTCTTTGAAAACACACTTCCTCATTTGCGCTGCCAAAAATCTCTCATAGGCGTATAATTGGGTTGAGATCTGGTGGCTTTGAAGGCTATAGCATATGATTCACATCGAGTTCATACTAATCAAACCATTCAGTGAGCTCTTGTGTAATGGATGGGGGCGTTGTCATCCTGAAAGAGACCTTTATCCTGTGATGAAACATCAGTGGATGAATGTAATCACACCAAACAACTTTGTATGGATTTGTACCCATATCATGCCAGAAGTGTGCCCCCACAGCACAACAGAACCACCACATCTCCTCACTGTAGGGGTCAAACTTTCAGGAATGTACTGTTCTCTTGATGTACGCCATACATGAACTTGCCCACCTGTCGAGAATATGGTAAAGAAAGACTCATCTGACCACAGTACACTTTTTTGAATCTCTATAGACCAGTGCCTCAGTTTTTTCACCACTGAACTCTCAAATGTGCATTCATCAAATTAATGTTTTGTGCACTGCAACTCTACTACAATATTCCTCTCTGTGCGATTGTTGATGGATTATTTTAGCTGACAGTCTGATCATTGTCATTCTCAGTCACCTGAGAAGGAGATGCTCTTCTGTTTTTCTTACACATTTGTTAAATAAATGCTATCTGTCACAGTTTCACTCTATTTTCTGACATCTTTGCCATACATCTAAATGCAGATATCACTTTACTCGCTGTTCTTATTGAAACACTATGTGGCTAAGTCGTCTTTTGTGACTGAAGCTCCTGCCATCTGTGCCCTAACAGTAAACCTATTTTAGAGTTTTTCCATCTTGATACAAAATCTGAATCAGCTGGTGGCATCTGCATTTGTTGAGTTTTTTTTCCTTCAATTTGCCACCCATCTGTATCTGTCTACTTATGTATCTGCATTTTTGGGACTGTGAGAAATCAGCTGAGTAACTGATACCAGTGCATCTGGTCCATTAGATGACTAAATGTACCGTCATAGATGTTTTCTGGAGTGCATTTCTGAGAGTTGGATGATTCATGCGTGAGCGTGTGCTTGTGAAAGGCTTAACAAGTTGGGGGCAAAGGTCAGTGGAGAAAATGCTTACTTGACAGCTGGACACAAAGATAATGATCTGTCTCTCTTGTGCATGTGTGCATTCAAATGTGGGTTTTTTCTCTCCTCCCCAGGGACTTGGAGGATTGTATCAATGTGACTATCCTTCGACACATGACAGTGAGTACAAAGAAGACACTGATGACCTCCCCTCATCAACACAAACACGCTCAGTTGCACATTACACCATCCTTCATTTAAACATAAGCCGTCTGTGTGTTTCCAAGCATGTGACTCGTAAGTTTGCATCTTCTGACAGGATTAAGCGCCTTTTAAATTGCTTCACAATGCGTCGTGATGTGTGAATGTAAACGTGTGTGTTGACCGTCTGAGCACAGCTGAATCTCAGAGTCTGTCATTGCTGTTTTGAGTTCACGGTCCAAATCCGACATACAGTAATGACTGCGTTGTGTGTCGGTGTGTTGCAGAATCCCAAGTCATCCATTATGTCAGCAGAGAAGAGAGCTCGTCTGAGGAGTAATCCAGTTAAAGTGCGCTTTGCAGAGGAGGTGGTGGTCAATGGGCACACTCAGGTGGGAAAATCTTATCTGATGCCAGAGGGAGGCTGCTGTAAGCCTCTGATGAATGACTTTTATTTCTGGATCTATCACAGTTTTGAATATTCTTCATTTGGTCTTATCTTTTAAGCTGTCAGGCAGCCCGTTTTCCTATTTTATCTTTTCTCATTTGATATTGATCCTGTCTAACCGCATCTCTCACTTCTCTCCTTCAGGGAAACTCTCTTCTCTTCCTGCCCAATGTCCTAAAAGTTTATTTAGAGAACGGACAGACCAAGGCTTTCAAGTTTGACAACACTACCACTGTCAAGGTATGGTTTGAACTCAGGGCAGTTAGGAAGATTTACAAGGAAGGAGTAATTGAAGCTCTTGTATTAGGTGTATAGTCAGTGGCCTGTCGGAAAAGGTCACAGTTTCAAAAAGGCTACAGTACTTGTTCCCTTACAGTCTAGGTTGCATTGTTAGATAATGCATATCACTGGCCCAAGATGTGGCTGCATCAATACCATTGTGTTTTATGAAGGGGAGGAAACATTATTCTCTAGCATTCCCTAGTGTATACAGAGCTGAATAAGCTGAATATATTTATATATTATTTTTAATAGAGAACATAATATCCTCAGTAGATGCGATCAAAAGCCCCCTCAGTTTCTTACAAGCGTCATGAGACCGAGCATGAGACTTCCTAGAAATAAGTGGGTGTAATTTGCAATTAAGCACACTGCAGTTCATGATGGGATTGTCCCCAATGGTGTCGGAGTGTGGGTAGGCTGTAGCTGTTGTTGTCGTTTTTGATGACAGAGTAATACATTAAAAAATTATATTGTGTTTGGAGGAGGAGGTTATAAAATATTTAAAAATGAGGCAAAGAGTTTATAGTGATTCAGAGCTTTTTTACAGTGAGGATAACTTGTCTGTTAAGCAGGATTTTGTGTGTAATTCTTGACAAATTCTTTAAAGTCTATTTCGCAGACACAAAACGCACTGTGTGTAACTGGCATAACGAGACAGCAAAATAGTAGGATGTCTGTTGTTGCCTTTCTGAGTTTATGATTATTGTTACAACAGTCTTTGTATTTGTTTTTCAGTTTGTATTCCCCTGCTAAAAGCAAGCTGAGAGGGGGATCAGATGTGTCCATCTGCCATCAGCAGACTGGGATCAAACATGTTTGTCTAAGGGGTCTGAACTGTTGTTTTTTCATCATTCCAGGACATTGTTCTGACTCTGAAGGATAAACTGTCCATCCGGGCCATTGAGTACTTTGCCCTGGTGTTAGAGCAACAGTACAGCATCACCAAACTACTGCTACTGCATGAAGATGAGCTCATACAGAAGGTGAAGGAAAACAAACATACAGTAACTGTGGACGACTAGAGTTGAACAGGGCACACTAACAAGTGTAACAAGTACATGTTCACACCTCTTATCTTTTGTCTTCACTAGGTGGTGCAGAAAAAAGACTCCCATGATTACAGGTGTCTGTTCAGGGTTTGTTTCATCCCCAGGGACCCTGTGGACCTGCTGCAGGATGACACCTCTGCCTTTGAGTACCTCTTTTTACAGGTCAGAGAAGCCACAGCTCATATCTGCAGCACTGCTTTATATTTGTCTCATCCTCATCTTAGAGAATTCTACTTTCAGTTTCACAGTCAGACAAGGTCCCCTTACTCCTACATGAAAAAGAAGTCTAAATGTACATACAGTAAGATTTGCAGAGTTGTGGTTGTATTTTAGATGTTTGGTAGACGTTGATCTGGCAACTTCATTGAGTGTGCTTTTAACCTGGTCCAAAAGAAATTACAGAAATAGTGCTAGAATCAAAGTCAAGTGTATGTTTGAAGTTAACATGCAGCTGCTCCTTTTTTCTGTCTGATATTAGTTCAAAAGTGGCCTAATGTCATATAATTTTCTGCTCTGGCCTTGTTAGCAATTTGAGGTTCTTTGAGCTAATAGTAAACTTGGCCTTCCCTTGTATGTACCAGACAGACACTGACTTTGATGAAGCTCAGCTCTGAAAGTGTATTTAAACCCTGTATGAAAAACCTCAAAGCCACACACTGTCTTTGCATGTTTTTGTTGCACAGTAAAGCCATGGGAGTGCCACTTATGTCACATTGATTTATTGTTTTAAAAAGGAATCTTTACTTCCTGCTGTGTTTGCTTTTGCTGACAGTTTGAGGTTCCCAGTTGGTTTACTTAAAGGCGCTCAAGAGTTGTGTATTTTGCAATGTCTGACATAAAGTGCATGTTGGGGGGGATTTTGCAAATAAATATTAAAACTGCGAAGCTTTTCAGTTTTCTAAAATGTGTGTTTATATTTGTAATGTTTTTGTGACGCTGTGATTGTGTGTGTTTGCAGAGTGTTGGAGACGTTCTGCAGGAGCGTTTTGCAGTGGAGATGAAGTGTAACACTGCACTCCGCCTGGCTGCCCTGCACATGCACGAGAGGCTAGATAGTTGTGGACAGACCAGGGCCTCTATCAAGAGTATTACGTGAGTCATATGTGTGTGTTATTTTCGGGTCACACTGACAGGGCGCCTCTGGGTGCTGCACTTCTCATTATAGATTTTGCGTAATATTGTTGACGTAGGAGTTTGAAGTTTTTCTGCTGCTGCCATTACTGTGATTTGTCTGGGATGAGGCTACTCACTAAATACCTAATCTATTAATGTGATTGGAAATGGTGTGTGTGTGTGTGGGTGTGTGCGTGTGCATGTGCATGTGTGTGCACACAGCTATGTGTCTTTGTCATATTACTTTTGTGTGCAAGTGTCTCAAAATACACAAACCCATTTCCCAAAGGACCCTCCTGCACATTAACATGCTAAGATACAACTGTGCAGTTATTAATACTTCCATGCTCTGTAGATGTAAGCAGATAAAAGGTCATTTTAAATACAAAAATAGTTTAGTAACACCTCATGGCAGGTCTGTTAAAAATACAACATTATAGCATGGCTTTTTAAATTTGTGTTTTAGTAAAGCTTGCATTTGCTTTATTTTTTCCTTTATTTATTTTCTACAAATTTAACCTTCTCAGTATTAGTGCCGCTAAATACCATGGAGATAAGACCTGAAAAGGACTATTTAAAATATTGTGTAGCAAATCTTTGTCAATACATGCAATGTAAAGTAATGCATGTAATAATGTCTCATGTCAGGGTTGTGAAGTTTGTGTGACAAAACCAGATAGATAGATAAATACTTTAATTGATCCTGAGGGAAATTCAAGTATCCAATAGTTATGTACATACAGAAAAAATTACAAAATAATGAAAATGGGGTATAAATTGTGGTGAAAGAAATAATAACTAAATGCTAAAAAGTGCGCAGTGCAGTATAAACTATGGTGGTACAAACTAGTATAAAGCAGAGAAGCAATATTGCAATTAGCATATACAAGGACAGAGTAGACTGAATAATGTTGTAGTGTAGTATGAAGTTAACACAACCAACCCAAAAAACACGGCAGAGACTTACTACAGCATGTTATGCGTGTTTGCATGTATGTGGTAGCATGTCAACATAAGTTTATGTGCTGATCTGGAGTCAGTGTGGTAGAATTTAGGTATGAATAAATTATTTCATTTGAAATATCATTTTTTATGCATAGATATGAATACATTTTGTCTGCAAAATGGATATATGCAACCAGAATACAAAGAAATCTGAGGCAAACCCTTCAAAGTAGCCCAATTCCATGAAGTGAGCATTACACGAGCTGTTTGGTGAATGCAAATCAAAACATGGAAATGGTCACATGAAAGTTAGTTATGTCATGTTATGTGTTTTGTCCTACCATTTTCCTACAACTGAGTCCCAAGCTCTCTTTTGTTTTTAACTGCTGCACTGATATTTTGTGTGGTATTCAGTGAACTAAAAAAGTTGCATAATGTTGGACACTGTGGTCCAGTTTTAGCAGCCACTGAGACGACAGAGTTCCTCCTTAAGTAAAAAGTGAATTTCATTCCTCTGTGCATGTGCCGTTTGCAGAAAGGAGTTTGGTCTGGACAGCTTCATTTCTCCCACACTGCTAAGCAACATGAGGGAGAAGGACCTGAGGAAAGCCATCAGCTACCACCTCAAAAAGATCCAGTCCCTGCTCGAGCCTCGCCAGAAGGTAGCTGCAGATTGATGGATGAGTGGAAAGAAGCATTGACAGGCGTAAAGAGACAGATAGTGGCAGTTTAGTGGTTGCTTTGGGGTACTTTTTAGCTGACACTTACAGCGTCTGCTAATCTCCCCAAGGTTTAAAGTGAGACATGGAATGACAGCAGGTTGGGAGAAAGATAGATGGTGGGTGAGAAGGTAATTACATAAAAGTGGAACAGTAGGTCTGGGGCTTGAGTAATGTTTCTGGGAAAATGACTAAGTATATTTCCAAACAATCCTCCTGTTTTTTGTCAGTCCTACTAGTTCTGCAACTTCCTCTCTTCTTCCATGTCCACTGTGGTGTCGTAGGTAATATCTGCCACTCAGGCTCGGTTGGCCTACCTCACTCAGCTGGGAGAGCTCATCTCGTATGGAGGTCGTTCCTACACAGCTACAATGATGGTAAGACTTAAGAGCCTTATGTAGTGTGGTGGGTCCATTTGCTAAAGCACACACCTTATTTACTATGCTTTCATATTTTGTTTCTTCTTTTACATTGCTTTCTTTCACCTGCACTTAGCTTCAGGACAGGGAAGTGTTGGTCAGCTTGCTTGTGGGAGCCAAGTATGGGATGAGCCAGGTCATAAACCACAAGCTCAATGTGATCTCTACACTGGTCGAGTTCAGCAGCATCAGCCGAGTGGAGCTGCTCTCGGAATCGGACAAAGTCAGCCTACTGCGCATCTCACTGCATGACATGAAGGTACGAAAGCAAAAGACGTATGCACACATTTATTGAGATACTAGGCTCAGTTATTCATAAACAAGTAGACACTGACACAAATGGATATCCACTCAACACACTACAATCGCACTACAGCTCATGTTGGAGTAAATATAGGTCAGGCATTCTTCCTCCAACACACATACAACAGTATGCAGCCTGAGGGAGTGTGTGGTAGCTATACAGTGCTAATTCACTGACTTAAAAGGTGACTATCTCTCCCTCTTTCTCCCACTCCCTTCACCCTTTCCACCCTTACCCTTTGGCTGTAATCACTACTGCTTCACGTTTGTCTTCTGCAATGCCTTCCCTTTCTCAGCCATTTGCCTTACTGATGGACTCTCTGGCAGCCAAAGACTTAGGGTGTCTGCTGGGAGGCTACTGCAAACTCCTGGTGGATCCCAGTGTTAATGTCTTCCGTCTGGGGCGCCCAAAAGTGAGGGTGCACCGGATTCCTGCTGAAGAAGGTGTGTGTGGGAGGTTCGCCGTAATAGAAGGCGTGTGCTATGAATCCCTATCAAGTGAGCAAAAACTGTTTCACTTAAAACAATCACTTTCTGGCTTTGGCCTTTTAATAGACATTTTTCACATCACATGTTGATGTATGTCACCAGCCAGTACGGGTACGGATAGAAAAGACTGCCATAATATACTATAATAATTAAATATCATTCTGTCATACCAACACACTAACTCTTTCTTTGCTATGCTTGTCTGGTGTTTGTGTACTTTCCTGGTGTTATTAGGTTATGTGTCTCGCTGCTGCAGTGACTCAGACGACTCAACAGATGAGGATGACCCAATGGATTCTCAGAATTACAAACGTCCAGATCCAGCAAGTCAGGACTGGGAGGGAAGGAGGAGAGAGGAGGAAGAAAAGAGGAGAGAAGAGGAGAGAAAAGAGAGGGAGGAGCACAAAGGCAAACAGGAAGTGAAAATAATAGTGACAACAGAAGGTAAGGAAAATGAGAGTGAAGAGGAAGGAGGGGCATCAGGATGTGGTCTGCGTAAATTCAGTGTCATGGATGAAGAAATGAACCTGGAGACCACCTGGTACCACACCGACCCTCGGGTCACCAGCAGCTTCTCCAGCTTGTCCAGTGGTTCGCTGAGTGCTGCCCTGGAGGAGAGCAGTGCTGCTGCCAAAGCCTCATCTCGCGTGGATGCTCTTCGTGCTCCACGCACAGCCGAAGATCTCCCAAGCTTGGATGTTCACCACCCCTACCTCCTGGAGCCAAAACGGCACCAAGGGCCTCTGCGACCCACCAATCTCAATTACCGTGGCAATGACAACTCTTGTCTTTGTTTTGCTGATCTCTCCAAGGCTGATTTCCTACCTAGCCCGCCTGAGGCTACTAGTGATGATGATGATGATGATGAAGAGGAGGAAGAACACGGACTGATTGGACTTCGACGCATTTCTAAAATCCCTAGTTCAAGAGACCTGAGAATGATTGACAGCATGCCCTTTCAAAGATCCCCTATTAAAAAAAAGAAAAAGAACCCTCCCAAAGTCCCAGTAAGGACAAGTTCAATTCCTGGGAACAAGACAGGACAGGCTGAGCACCGTCTGTCTAAGGACGAAGACAGTTTATTTCTGACACCGTCACCCAACCCCAAACCAGCTCTTTTGGTCAAAGACAATGTCTCAGAGTCTGAGGATGAGTTTTTTGATGCACAGGAGAGATTTACTCCACCAGTCCCTGATCTGTCAGGTTTGTACACAACATTTTGAATAGCAATTTGCAGATGAACAAGACTGTTTATCCCTGTCACTCGTTTGTGAAAGTCAATTTTCTGTGGTGGCATATTTGTTTTTTTTAAGTAATGGCAACATCTGAGAACACTTAAAGATTAATGTGATTAAAAGAGGTGGTTCAGTCTATTGATGCATTTCTCTTTTCTTTGATTTCTCTGTCTCCCACAGACGCTGAACTGGCTGATCGGCGAAATGCTAATCGTTTAAGTGGAACCTGGAATGGTCTTCCAGCTGTGCCAAGGAAAGAACCATCATCTCCCCTTGCCAATAAAGCCCAGTCCATTAAAATCAAGAAGGTAACAGAAACACCTAAAGGCCCCTTAAATCAACTAGTCAGCCAGCAACCCAGTCCGCCAAAGCCATCCCAGAAACCTGAAGTTAAGGTCAAACCACCAATCGCACCAAAGCCCCAGTTGCCTCCCAAACCTCAGATCATTCCTCCCAAGTCCCCCCAGCATGGAAGATCCTACGCTCAATGTAATGGGGATGCCTCTGGACATTTGTCTTCTGAACTCTTGGAAATGGAGCCAGACACCATGGAGTTTAAGTCAGTCACATCAGGCGGATTGCCTCTGTCATCCTCCTTGATCACAGCAGTGCGATGCAGCAAGCAGTCACGCCCCATCACAACTACACAAGCTGAGGAAAAGACAAAAAGGCAAGAAAACAGCCCAAAGCTGAATAAGAATCTGCCACGTGAAAATGGAGAACATGTTGTTTCCAAAGACAAAACATGCATTCCAGATGAAAAGGAAACTCCTAAAGTTGAGAGCAAAAGCAACTGTAATGACTTACTAACAAAAAAGCCAAGCCTACCCCATATCCCTCGCTCGAATTCAGGTACCAAGCTAGCTGTTCCCCCTCCGGTGCCCCCCAAACCCACTTCTCCCACCAGTCTTCACCCCTTATCACTACCTGCTAGCTCTCCTGTTTCCCCTACTGATCCAAACAAAGGGATTTTTAAGGATACCGTCAGTCCACCAAATGGAATCCACCCGTGGAACAGCCGCAATGGCAGCATCCAGTCAGGACCTAGGAGGGTTTCTCTGAGCCATGAGAGTCTATCACCCAAAAATACAGATGCACCACTCACTCTTACCACATCCCTCACCTCAACTACCTCTAAAGGTGTTGGGGGCCTAGAAGGCAGAGAACCTGGAAGATCCGGTTCGGGATCTGACCTAAGAACCAGCTCATCCAGCCTGGGAGGCAGACTACCAGCTTCTGCTCTAAGAGGGAAGATTCAGGCTTTGCCTTGGTACATGACTAGGTCCCAAGAGATTCTAGGAACTCTAGACTATCCCTCCACTAGCTCCATCAATGGGGACACATCTGGATTTGGATCTGGTTTGTCTGTAGCCAGTGGTTTATCAGACTTAAACAAAACACCTGTCAAGGACAAAGAGACGGTGATCTCAAATTCAGGAAGTAAAGGGAACATTTTAGAGGATGGGGCTGAGGTTGTCATAGCAACCATCAAAGAGGCCCAGGAAGTGACCTCACACATGAAGAATGCCAATGGTACAAATGGATCACACCCTAATCTCAGTTTTAGAGAAAATAATGCACTCAGTGGCAGTGTTTCATCAGAGCAGCCTCAGTCACGGCCTCATTCAGCAGTAGGATTGGGAGGTGTGACTGACATGCAAATTGGAGGTGACTCACCAACCTCTTCACTTGCTGACACTACTCCACCACAGCAACACCGGGAAGCTTGTGGCTGCCGCACTGTTTACGCTAACTGTTTCAGTGGAGACACAGAGGATGGTGTTAGCTTTGATGAGGAGCTCACTGTTTATGAGTTTTCCCGCCGAATACGTCCCAAACCTGTTAAACCCGCACCTGTCCCTTCTCCAACAACACCGTCAGCAAAACCCAACATTTTGTCCCTGCTGCGGGACAACCCTCACCCATTGTCTACTTTCTCCACTGCCTCCTCTGAACTCAGTCCTCTCGTTTCACGTCCAGTTTCACCCACAACTTCACTTGGTGGTCCTCTTCGTTCTCTTACTAACAAGAATTATGGTGGGCTGAGGGGAGGTTTTGCCTCTCTGCGTCAAGATATAGATCAGCTTCTTCTAGTCCTGGAGAAAGAACCACTTGAGCAACCACAACAAACATCATCGCAAGATTTGAAGCAGGATGGCACAGCCATAAAAGGAGAGCCTGACCTAAATCACAATGGAACTGACGGCAGTTCTACCCCAGCCCCAAGCCTAAATTGTACTGGGACAAGCCCTTCCACCATGACAGAGGCTGAAAGGAATCTTCTCCAAGCAGAGGCCCGACGATTGGCATCTGGATGTCAGCGGGCCACTCGTGTAGGCTGGGCACCTGATGAAGCCCTACGCTCTTTATCCAACAGCTTCAGCGCCTTGGTTCAGTTGTCAGCAGCCTGCTTGCGAACAAACCCCTGCCCTGGTTGTGATGTCTGCCATAGCGCAAGTCTTCTTAACAGACAAGAGGATAATGACAGCCAGGAAGCCATGGACAAGCTAAGGGAGATAGTTGGTCTATACCGGGAGTTTGTTGGGGCTGTTGAGACAGCTGGAACTGGTGGTGGTGTCGGGAGTAAAAATGCAGGCCTCAGTGGGTCTGGACAGGGTCAGGGAGAGAGTGATGGGGTGAGGCTACTCGCCAAACGCTGCACTGTGCTCATCTCCTCTGTATTCGCACTCACACAGCTCTTCCGGACACGCACACTAGATTCCTCGGACACGCCTGGCCACGTACCTCTCAACTTTTGACCTGTGAACATTTAACCACTAAAAACCCACTGACTCTTAAGGTGGGACAAGAGGAAACAGCACAGAGCTATCTGGTGTGTAACTCCTGTGCTTTTGTACAGTAAGTGCCATGCACACCACAGCACACACATACCCACATTACACACACCCACATGGAAACACATACACTAAACATAACACTAGATGATGAGAGGAAAATTCATTGCTCGGCCTCTCCTTGGACGCATATGGACTATGCATTTGTACATATGAATTTTATAATTATCTTATAATTCTCTTATTTTATGATACAATATGTGTATGTATGTAAGGATGAATAACCCATGTATGTATTTATGTATTTATTTTTACAATATTTGCACCATGATCTGTGATGTTCAGGTCTCTGGTGAGAAAAAAAAACTATGGATGTCACTGGAATTTTTATTTTTCCTTCTCTTTGAGACAGTATTATGTTATCTTTTGCTGCTTTAAAGATTTCTCCACTCCACAAGGTGTAATCTGTAAATTGTCATTTTTCAAGTTTATTATTATTATTACAGTGCATTTACTGACAAAATACAGAAAATAGACTTTATCACATGTGATAAATAGAGTAATTGACTGATTTGTTTTATATGTGCAGCATTTGCACCTTTTTAAGGATTTAGTTTTTCAACATTACAGTCGAATATAAATGGGATACAAAACTATACCATTACACAGCAGGGAGAGCACTTTTGACTGTTACAGATTGCACCTTTTTATGAGACACATACCCTTGTGTAAAATGTTTTTTCTACCCCTTCCCTGTTCCAACTGACTCTGAGTGAATGCTTCTTGGAAATACTCCCATTACCCAAACGTATGCAGTATTATAACATTAATCTAGTTTTCATCCAAAGGACACATACATATATATTTTCTGGGAATGTGTGGGTGGGGCCCAGGCAGCAAAACAGGGTTAAAATGTTTATGTAGTTAAAAGATGTTTTTAACTAGGCACAAGGGTGACTGTTAAACTCTGTCCAGATGTAGCAAAGATCCAAAGTCTTAAAACACTGAGCCACAACTGTTCCCTGCTATGGTTTCCTCTCCGGGCGCGCACCATTTTATTAATAACATGCTGACTGACAGATGGACTGACTGGTGTATGCTGGGGTCAGAACTGTAGATATACATTTATATCTCTGTGTCCTATTCTGTCCCTACCTTAGTTTATGGCTATGCAAACATAAACTCCTCTACCCCCCACATACTATATTTCTGTTTTTTGTGCTAACATTAAAAACAACAACAGCTGCATTATGTTTGTTTGAATATAATGGGTGCTTTCTTTGTTTGGAATGTTGGCTTTTGTCTCGTTTCAGAAAAAAAAAAAACTTTCTGCATTATGGATTGCAACATTTTGCAAAGTTGCATGGCATTAGCATTTGTCAATATAACGACTCCTGTCTATACTGATGTCTGTGAATTGTCAGTAAAAGGATTACATTGCTCGATCAGTTTGCTGATGTACAGTGTTCACTAGTCAGATCGTCCATATCACATGATGCCAGCTCATTTGATGAGCCATCTGATTTGAAGGATTTACTTGAGCCACCTACGACCACAGGAAGGTAATTAAGCCAAAACAGTCGGCAGCTGCTTATACAAATATGATAAGGGGGATTAGCTGAAATAAAGACAGCTGTAGAGTTCAGAGACAGGCGACAAGGAGACAGGCAGTATATTTAATCTTATAAATTGATGACCGAGGGAAATTTTGTCTAGGTGGCTATATTTAAAAAAGAAAAAAAAAGGTAAGATTCTTGTGTGAGCTTCCAGTTACCATGGAGGTAATGTCCGGTAGCAGTGTCCATCATAGCACTAACATC
This sequence comes from Dascyllus trimaculatus, assembly GCA_024666655.1. NCBI lineage: Eukaryota > Metazoa > Chordata > Actinopteri > Pomacentridae > Dascyllus > Dascyllus trimaculatus. The sequence goes on from CM045457.1 coordinate 18,930,060, forward strand.
AAAACATTTGGTAACATCTCAGGAGTGTCTCCTGTTGTTCATCAGGCAGGCTAAAACAGTAGAGAGTGCCTGTGCCACCAACTTCTTCCTCTATGGTAAACTTGTATGAACAGCATTTCATATTCAGAGAGAACATTGTGTTTCTACATAGGCAGTCACTTTTCCGTATCCACGTTACAATGAAGTCAATGTACCAAGAAATGTATTGTTTGGGAATAAATGACACACTGACCTTAATAATGCCTGTTTGATTTTTTTTTTTTTGCTAGAATTGTTAATTGTGTCTAATTTCATGTGCGAACATTCAAGTCACAAAAGCTCTATTGAGAAATATTGAGTCTTATTTATGACATCATATGTCTTATGAGCTACTATTCAGTCCTAAAATCCTTTAAAATCCTTTGAAAACAGCAGAGAGAATGACGATTTGAAAATGAACCTCACCTGGCTGTTTTTGTATCATTCGGCACTACTTATGCAGTTAATGAGGATTACTGTGGGATTTGTGTCTTAACGTTGACTTGCTACTCTTCCACGAAGGTAATGTGGTAATCTATGCATTTAGCACTGAGACCTCCTTTCTGTTTTCCCCTTCTCTTTTTGCTTTCTCTCATTTGACACTTGTAATGTCTCTAAAATATTTATACAGAGTCTGCTAAGCTGAATAAGAGTAACACTTCCACTGCTATTATTAAAACAGCATCTTAAATAATGAATTTGAATGTTAAAATGTAAGATTTCAGCCTTTGTGACAGAGAGAGAGACTTGTTAGGGTGAGAAGAAACAGAGAGAGCTGAGAGGCTTTGTAACTACAGCAACTAAACCCTTCCTGATCCAAACTCCCCATGTCAGATTGTCCTTAATCTGATCATTATCTGCAGTCTGACTTCTTGACACAGTAATCTAGAAAGTGAAGTAGCACTCTGCACTGCATACAAAAACATGGTCTGACAGCGTAGGCCTGCTGCTGGAGCCATTTCTATAATCAAATATAGAAGACGTAACAAATGCAGACAGAGGTGTTAAACTGCACTCAGTCTGCCTAAGTGTTGCCTCCATCCTTCATTATGAACAAGTGTTAGGTCTATTCATCTGGTCTACAATGCATCATTGTATGGTGATGCTGTTTGTGTGACTGATTACAAAGAAGGGATTACAGAGCATATTTGGGAAAGGGCAGGCCAGACAGATGAGACATTATTATTGCATGACTCAGATACAGAGGACTGGCAGAGGTCAGAAAACACACAAACCACTCAGTTCTATAATGTATTTGTTAGTCTATTGCATAAGTAAAACACCATTTGTCATATTTCTGGGTGTGTAAAGCTTGTTCTTTGAGAAAACATGACAATCATCTCATGATCTCATATTGTATTTTCCCCCTGAATCTCCCACATAACACATTAATGCATGTCAGCGTATTTAATGGATTGATTTTAAATGTTTAATTAAGTTGTAAATGTTAATTTGACATTTTCATAGAGATATTGTGACTTGTGCTTCAGGAAAGTGATAAACAGCATTCAACATCAGCAAAGGCGTCCCACTTGGAAATACAAAGTCTTACTTTCGAAGAGGAAATCCTAGAAAATACTGAAAAACATCTCATGAAACACGGTACACTGTTGACAGTCAAGATGAAAAGAATTGAAGAAATAGGGCAAGTGATCCATTTACATGGCAGCTTGAGCTTTTTGTGCCACTGAACATTACCCTCTGCCCCTGTCTTCTCTCAGTACTATTACTCTGCAGCCTCTCTCAAGTGTCCAAGCAGCATGCCTTTCCTCTTCGGGCTGTCGTACCGGGCAAGAGCTGCAGCATGGTGACTGCATCTACTCAAGCTTGAAATCTGAGCCCATTATGTCAACAGATGTTATAGACAGAGAGGAGAGCAAGCGTGAGGGAAGGAAATATCAAAGTGGGGGCAAAAGGAGGGAGACACATGAATAAAATAAAAGAGAGTAAGTTTATAAAAAGAAAACAAAAACTGAGGAGCACTTTGTTTTACCATCAATAAAAGAGGAGTCCAAAAATTAATAATGCAGCAATAGGACAGTGAATGATTTCTTCCAATAGAAGCTGAAATTAAATATAAGATTTCTTCCTTCCTTCCAATAATGTTATAAAATAGACCAGATCTGGTTATAGTTATGTTTTACTGACATACAAATCATTGGGCACTTATCAAAACTTAAAAAACAATACACCCTGCCAGTAGCACTTCAGGAAATAAATCAAGACAAACAGTATTTATCAAAACATTTCTCAAAGATGTGTGGAAATAGAAACTGCCTGTCATTGTTACTTTGCTATGTTTCAATGGCCTTTTTAAGAATATGGGTATCAAAGAAACTGATTTCAACTACTTCTTAGGCATCAGTCTTCCAAAATCCTGTACTCTGAATTCGTGGAAAGCGAGCAGAAATGAAGGCGCCAAGAATTTTATTAGTGTCTCCTTGACAATAATTCTTTGGGCATTTCAAAAGCACAAAAGTAGAAGAATTTAGCTTCACAAAGGACATGCTCTTGGTCAAACAAACAGATGGACTGTCTTCAAAACACCACAGCACACAGCACATACAAAGAAACAGCTTCTCCTACAAAACAGTGAATCCACTCAGGTAACCTTTTCTTGAAAATGTGGGGGGCAGATGCGCTGGAGATCTGTTTGCTCCTCCCAGTTTTTTGTACACAGAGCAAACACGGTCATTTCAGTTGGACCCTGGCACAAGTTTTGTATAGGCTAAATGGGTGTCTTTTTTAACATTTTGACAACAGTGAAAAGTAACAATGGCATATGGTTATCTTACACTGACTGTTGGCCCCCGTCAGAAGTGCAACTTCACTGCTATCTTTCAGTCCTGGAATCTCTGTCCCACTAACAGTGCCAGACAGCAAGTGCAACGGCTTTACTTTACGATTTGTCTTCAAACTGGCTCTACACTCCATACAGGTTGTTCCATTTAAATATTTTCTCTTCCCTATTTCAGCCTCTCCGTTCCATCTTCTCATATGAGCTTCAGGAGCAGCTCGTAGGTGGCATTGATGATCCCCCAGGAGAGAAGTGAGCGGTGGTAGTTGAGGTGGGCCCCTCTGAAGAGCATGGCCAGGCTGCCACCTCGCTCCCTCCACACTGTTAACAGCACCTGCCTGCAAGGCTGGAAGGCTCCACCAACCTGAGACTGAGCCCGTGATTTTACCACATTTAATGGGTAGAACATTATGCCAAGGCCCGCCCCCAACACCCCTCCACACACAAAATCATTAACCAAGTGACCAACTCTGCTCGTAGCTTCTGGGAGCTGCTCTTTAATGGGCCCCCGTAGCCCGAAGAAGAGAACATTGCTAGGGCCATTGCGCATGAGTATGGGCATGAGGCCACGGTAGCACTCTCTGACACCATACTCGGTGAGAAGTGTCCGGAAAGTGTGAGCAGTGTTATTGAAGCGGGCATGGTGCCGATGGTCTTGTAGGAGAGTCTGCACGCGTTCAAATGGTGTAAGGATGGCCTCAGTAGTTCCTGCCAATGCTGCAGCAAAGCTTCGCGTGACCAGCTCAGGCACGCCGCTGCTACCAACCCTGTCTAGTAACACTCTAGAGAAGTCCTCATACAGGCCAAACATGATGGCCACTGCAGTGCTTTTCTGGAGCAGTGGAGGCAGCAGGCCTCGATACAGATTCCTCAGGCCATCCCTCTGGAGCTGTCGCACTGCCTCAGTGGCCAACACACCGTGCAGCTGCTGGCGAAACAACACCTTCTGGATGGGGAAGGTCACCACAATATTGGTAAAAGCTGCAATGGAACCACAGACATAGTGCTTCCCTTGAGGCCCCAACGTGGCGCTCAGAGCCCCAGCAGGCAACAGGGAATGGCTTCCTTTTGTCAGGGCTGCCTGAGGCTGAGGTGTCCGGGCTGACTCAGAGTCCATGGTGGTAACAGCCATGGAAGGCTCACTGCACCACAGCCAGGTCCTTTAGCATCACATCAGCACTGCACCTGCCTGTAAAAGACATATCGTGTTAGAGAGAGAAAAGACCAGATGGAATGTTTTTATCTCCTTTCACGTTAATGCTAAAACTAAAATTTTATTATTGATGAGTTCTGTTGACAGTTTATGATATGAACTTATATTAAAGAAGGCAGGAGCTGCAGAAATAAAATACCCAAATTTTGAACACCAACTTCAGTGGAAAATTACTACAAAGTATACGTGAAAAAACAATGGTATCCAGCCAATGAAACCAAAATGGATTAGGATACGGTTTATTAAACAACAACAATAGATGACTCTGCAACCTGCAAAGTATTAATGTAGTGCCATTATTTTTGTATATCTGGTAATATATGTGTTGAAACTATTATTTTCCTTTCACCAAAACATACCATATATTGCCTGCGATCCAGATGAAATTGCTTATACTATCTAAATGCCACAAATGTTGGCTGAAGCACATTGACTTGTTTCAACTCAGCCACTCGGCTTCAACTTGTACAACCTGGCTGCCCCAACTGCCGACTGATAAGAATTATTACACAACTTAACAACAGACTGATAAGTGCATGCTAAATCATGGAGGAGGCCAGCACAGCTACTAAGCCAGGTATCTTAATGTCGTGTACTTTGCGTGTCTACAGATCATTTTACATGATCACTTAGTTTCAAATGCAGTTTCTTTTTTGTATGCTGTTTTGTATGAAAGAATCTAGTGGCATGACCTTACACAAAACAGCAACAGTTTTTTTCTCAAATAAAAGCAAGATTCCAGCAAAATTAAACGTAAGCATCTAAAATTGTTTAGTACATAAAGCAAGTTGCCTAGAAGTAATCTAAATATAGACCAAGAAGGAGAGAGTTGTGGAAAAGCTGCGGGGTCATTAGAGGTCACAGCACACCAACTGAAATACAACTACAGAAATCGTTACCTCAGTTTCAGGTCACTGTGACAGTCCAGATTGCCCCATGGCTACTGATGTGTGTGAGCTCATCGGAGAACTTAAATACATCCATTAGTTTAAAATAAAGTACATTTGCTACTAAAGCAACTACCTAATTACACTGCATTTCCGTGGGAGCTGTCTCTTTAAAGAATAGGATTAACCAAGACAGTCAGACAAGTAATTACTGACTCCTCAAGTATAACACATGGAGTTGCCCAGTCACTTAAAGCATGATTGTTAACACTAAGAATGACTTAGATATTCTACTTTGGATATTTCCCTACATGTCTCCTGATGGTTATGCGTTTTCATTTTTATGTCACATTTTAATGCAATAAATACGCATTTTCCTATTATAAATAAAGTTAAACAAGAAAATCACGTACTACTACTACCAAATCAACCAATCTGAGAAGAGGACAAAAAGCCTATAGAGTAACCTGACATGGTGCCATAACTAAATCTTGGCCCAACACGCCCTCTATGTACTGCCTTCTTGGAACTCACTTACTTGTCGTGTCATGTCTGCTGTACTAGCATGCTGTCAGTCCAAAAGCTAACATACAGATAAAGACCTAACCTGAGTTTAATTACAAGGAAACGAAGCTGCTATTTCACTTACTAAACGAGCACCTAACTGAGAATCAACAGACCATAGACGGGTTAGCATGCTCAGTTCAACGGCCACACGTCGAAATGCTACGCTGCTTAGCAAACTTAGCTAGCTCAACAGTGCTAGTGGGTGTGCTTCCTCGTTTACTTCTACAACAGTTAATGAGATTTATGTTTAAGAAAAATGGAAGAAGAAGTGACACGGCGTCAGACATAATGACTGTACGTTACAGCAAATACTTGTCTGACTAGCATGCTAAGTGGTTAGCATGATCAGAGTCAAAACGGACAAGCCCTGATTGATGATTGGTTGGAGACTCCGTTGACAGCAGTTGAATGTCAAAAGGCAAAAGAGCGTGTCAGAGTTTTGGTCACGCAAGCGTTGGCCTCGTAAATGGGTATTTACCTGCTGTGTACACCAGTCGCTGTCCTTTCCCTGGACAGAGAGCAGTTCTGCAGGGTAATTGTGCCACTACTGTAGGTCGTGTCTACAGCCCCAGCAGCAGGTGACAGCAGTACATCTTCGGCGCCTGCGCACTGCTGCAGATCTGAGACTGGATGGAGGAACGAGAGATGTTTCATATCTGCAGACTTAGTTAACTTTATTGTACAAAGCAATTAATGGAGAATTTGGGTTGCTGAATTATTCTAGATATTTGTGAAGTACAACATAGGACGACTATTAAAATTTTAGCGTTGTTTTCAAGCGATTAGCTAATACGGCAGTGCTTGAATGTTGGTCGTAAAGCAGAGCGAAAACGTCACTTTTACGACTGCGTGGTGACGTCACTATCGTAACGTTAGAGAGAGTGTCGGTAAATAAAGACTTAGCGTTATCTGGTAAATTTACAAGGGCTTTCAGTTGATTCTCAATTCTTTTATACACATGTTTGTTATAAATAAATAGAAATAATCGAAGAGAGCATGGCCTGTTGAGCAGTTCTTGCAAAAATGTTACTGAAGGCCATATAGCTAACGCTAGCTAGCTAACGTTATGTGTTGCTAACTGTGCACCTGAAATTTATCCACCGCGACTTGTGCGTTTGAACAAACCATATGCACTGAAGTCTGGGCTGCGTGTGTAGTCATTTTGACACTTTCGGTACAATTAATATAAAATGTCAGCGCAAAAAGACTGCGAGTTTTTGGTGAAAAGAGCCCGGGAGCTGGTCTCTGATGATCCTTGTGCGGCCAAAGCCTGGCTCATAACTGCCAGAACCCTTTACCCTACAGACTTCAACATACAGGTAACACCAAACCGCTACGTCACACAGCACACTACAGCTTCTTAATGACAGTAGGTAGAGAGAATCCTGTACATGTGTCACTTGTTTGTGGATTCTCTTGAAATTTAATTCTCATGTTTTCCCAGTATGAAATGTACATCATTGAACGCAACGCAGAGAGGACAGCTTCAGCAGGGAGACTGCTTTATGACATGTGAGTTCCAGAGTACTTTTCTGTCCTTTTCTTGTAAATATCAAGTTCCCTGTGCTGAGCCTGAACTAACAGTTGCCAAAAATTTGTCCATCCTTTAGGTTTATAAACTTTCCAGATCAGCCCATTGTTTGGCGTGAGATCAGTGTCATCACAGCTGCCCTGCGCAGTGACTCTCAGGACAAGCATGCACAGTTTCTAAGAGGTGAGAATTAGTATGCAATACAAGAATCGTACTGTGTGGAGCTTGAAAATGAATTGTGGGTAGCCGTGATGGTAACAGTGTTTGTGCTGGAAATCTGAAGTGTGTCCATTTTTCTCCCCCAGGGCTCTTTGAGACACTGCCTGGTCGTGTGCAGTGTGAGATGCTGCTGAAGGCCACGGAACAGTGTTTCAACACTTTGGAGAAGGCAGAGATGCTGCTGCTCCTACTAAAGCGCTTTCCTGAGTCTGTGGTCCAACACGGTGTATGTAATAATACTTTAGGTCTCCTGTTTTGAGATGTGAACCTGTTAAAAATAGTATTTAAACAGTGAATGGTAACAATCTGCTGTACTGTTTCAGGTCAATTTAGGGGAGACATTGTTGGAGGCAGAGGCGTCGGAGAACCTGGAGACTCCTGTCAACTGCTTCAGAAAACTTTTTGGTTCGTGAATATTTTCATTTAAATGTTTTTTTATTAATTCCAAAAACATTTGCTATATACAATATTTTTTACTATTACAGTATGTGATGTCCTTCCGTTGGTCATAAACAACATGGACATGCGTCTGCCAGCCAGTCTAATGCAGAAATACATGCTGAAAGCAGCTGAATTCTACATTGGTTATGTTACCCGTGGACCCTCGCCTGATGTACAGATACAAGGTAACATTGCACTGTGTTGAAGGTGTTCTTTCTTTTTCTTGCGTAGTGCTTAGTTTTTCCTGTTCAACATTAGGACCTACCTGCATGTTTTTTCTATTCACAGCTTAACACACTTTATTTTTGTCTCTTTTTCCTTTCTGTTTTAAGGCTCTCAGGAAGGCGGGACTCTGAAATCTCCCACTGTCTCCCGTGGCTCACAGCGTTATGTGATTGACGGCCTGTCAGAAAAATCGTCAGTGGTAGCAGAGCCTTGGGAGAGGCTGCTGGATATCCTTGGTGTGGTTGGAGCCCGCTGCGAGTGGCAGGGAGACAAGGGACAGAGGTAGTGTATTTGTCTGCCCACTCAGAAACTACTGGGTTGTTATGTACAGAAATGACTCCTGAAATTCATTTAGAGAACAGGTTTGTTCAACTTTTATGCTCCTTTTTATAGGCTTTTGTTTGTAGTGCTGATGAATTGTCGAAGCAAAGGAAGCAGGAATGATGAAAATATTCTTGTATGTACATGTGTATTAAATAACTATAAAATCTTAATGCTAATTAAAAAATATTACGAAAAATGAAACAATGAAGCTGAACAATTAAAACAACAGTTCAAGTCCATAAAGGCAAGACACATTGAGAAACATTTACACTTATATAAGTACATAGTACAGGCATGGATAGCATTTGGGCATTTGAAGGTGACTGACAAAAATAAAATAATATGTTTTTAGAAAGACTGTGTTCTTTGTGTCTCTTCTCTAGGAGTTATGTTGACATGCTGCAGAGAGTAAAGGAGCTGTGTCGCTACCTCCCTGGTCTGGAAGGAGACACGAGGTCTCGCTGCTGCAGTCAGGTGGTCATCTGTGCTGCACTTGTCCTCTTCCGCAGTGCCTTCCTCTATGTCTCAGCTGTACAGCCTGCACTGTTCCAGGGTCAGCCTCTATCTTTTCAAGCACACATAGTTCCCTGTTTGTTTATTTCACACACATTTTTAGAGTATGCATCTCATCTCATCTTTTCAAAAATTGTTGCGATTAAATTGTTAATGTTTTGCAGGAGTCAATGCGTTAAGTTCAGGCCCGTGGATCCTTGTGGAGGATTTGAGTTCAGTGTATAGTGATGTGGAACTGGAGAGAGGAGCAGTGAAACATGCGCATAAGAAACGCAAACTGGCTGATGGGAGAGAGAAGACTATGGTAAGGACAGATTAGAGATCATTTAGATGTTTATACATGATTCATGTAAGAACCAAAAAAAGATTTGATGGATCACTTTAATGTGTGTGTGTGTGTGTGTGTGTGTGTGTGTGTGTGTGTGTGTGTGTGTGTGTGTGTGTGTGTGTGTGTGTTTTCCTAAATGGTTTATAGTATAAATGACTAAAGTGGGTTTCTGGTGCATTTTCTTTTTGGTTACTGTGCATGTGTGTGTGCCATTGTAGAGTTCGGATGATGAGGAAGGTCTGGGTAAAGGCCGCGGTCGACACATTTTGGTGAACAAGACAGAGATGCCCTCCTGGTCAGAGACTCTGGAAAGCTTTCGCACAGCGAGAGAAAGCTGGGACCTCCTTCATTCCCACGATGGTCTGGAGAGTGGTAAGCACCTCTAATATTCCAGAGTTCACTTATGTTGTCCCAATATCAGAATTTGGCCACCACAACAAAGACAACAGATGCAGATGGATTCTTGCTGCTTTTAGAAGTTTTTGCTGAAGAACTTCATTTAACTCGCTGAAAGGAGGAAGTCGTAGTTATTTAAATGCATTTTGAATTGCAATGTCTTTCAGAGTTCAAGAAGATCTGTGCCACTTGGAAGACAGACAGCTGGCTGTGGTTCAGGATATTCCTCACTGACATGATTATATACCAGGCAAGATTTATGATTTTGATTATGATTATGATTTTTTTTCTGCTTGTGACAAGACACCTGCTGCCCTTTTTATCTGTCGTCTGCATTACTAGTACTGACCTCTGTCATTTTACACTGGAATGCATTAAACAGTTTTGATCCCTGAGGGGAAATTCAGTCATTGGAGGAGTCTCGAAGAACCAGATATATAATAATAAATACATTTTAATTTATGCAATATTTATATATTGAGGCAAATAAACTACAAACATAACACAACCATGTACAGCAAATAGATTAAATGTTGGGAAATTTAATTTAATTAGTACAACATACTAATCATACAATTGTATGTGATTATATAATGATTGCGTGTGCATGTGTTGTCTCCAGGGACAGTACCGTAAGGCAATCTCCAGCCTGCACCAGATGGCTGCAGTGCAGCAGCCCCAGCCTGGGCAGCAGAGCCCCTCAGGTCAGGCCAGTCTGGAACACCACAGGGCCCTGATACAACAGGCATCCTGCCACTATGCACTGGGAGAGTACAGGGTATACATGTCCACACGACCACACTCTCACAGCATTTATGAGGTTGTTAGGTGTCAGAAGGCAAGCATACACAGGCATACTTCTCTCTTTCCATTTTTCCCTGTTCTGAATCTCATTTTTTGTATTCAGCAGTAATTGAGACTTTTGATTCACAATTGTTTGTTTAATTGTATTTTTGCAGAGATATCTTGTTCAGGTGTTATTTATACCATATATATATATATATGTATATATATGTGTGTGTGTAAGGTTTTTTTGGGTTGTTTTGTTTAAGTTTATTCTTTTACACAAAAATATAATGTTCCATGTGTCATACCCCAAAAAGCAATCTATTACACAAACCAGGCTGAAGGGGGTGTTAAAGTTGAGCTTTGTTGCACAGATTTGTGACTGCTGATGTGGGTTGAAGTTTCCCAGATTAAGTTTCACATGTTTAACACAACCTATTGGTCACTTTGCTCTGCAATAATCTGCAACAGTCAATTCTTCATACCTGGTAATATATCAATTTTTGACATTTAAAACCTAAATTATGCTGCAGCTTACCAAATGTACTAACCTGCATATGGTCATCAATACATTTTAGAAGGACTGGCCTAAAACAAAGCTCTCTATAGCTGAGGTACACATGACAAAATATGTGCAACCTGTTTATTTAAATGAAATGTTGTATGATGTCCCTTCAGTCCAAGTATTGTATGCAATATATGTATTGTACTTAATGTGTTAATCAGATGGCCTGTGAGAAGCTGCTTGATGTTGTCGGTGGACTGGTACCTCCAAACCAAGAACCAACAAAGGCCCCAGAGGATCAGGGTAGAGTCAAGACAAAAAGTAGAAAAGGTAAACGCCACTCACAGATTCTGATTATAAACAGTTTTAAACAGGTTTTTGCAAACTGATATCTAAATACTAAAATATATTCTCTTGAAATTGGTTAATATCAAATAAGCTTGTCTGTTTACACGCTGTTGTGACCACTGAATCCATAGTACTGCAATACAGTGGTGCCACTTCACCTACAAGTTTAATTTGATGCACTTTGCATGATTATGAGAACAATCGACTGTTGAAACTGCTTTTATTTCTTTGATGGTTCAAGATACAGATTAAGTCTGAACAATTTATCAATTTCAAATTGCAATTTGTAATCATGCAATTAGCATGACCCACAGTTGAAACTGTTGTGCCAGTAGTTTTGCAAATTCCTGCCGTCCTCCTTCTGGGACTCACATTTTTGATGGTATTTCATATAGTAATGCTCCATCACATTTTAAAACTATTACATGCTGTGACTATTGAACCGAGGCTTATATCACAAATCAAATCCTAATATCTGTCAGAAAAATCACAATTAGACATTTTACTCAAAATGTTCAGCCCTATTACAGATGTCTTCATATTGACATCATCTGATATGTGACAGAGAGCTGTGTAACTGGAATTTCATCAGGACATTGCCTCTTTTTTTGCTTTTACTAGGTAATGACTTGAGGTTACTCCCTTGCACCAGCAAAGCTGTACTACCTTTCTGTCTCCAGCTGATGCTTGCCTGCTTCAAGGTACTTATACTAGTTAAGTGTGAAAATGAAGTGGAATTAGGTTTAGAGTTTTTATGGTGATCTTTGTAACGACATACACTATGTTTGGCCAGTATATTTTTCAAGACTGGATGTACAATTCGATAAACTTTGTCAAACAGTCTTTCTTTTTCTCTTGTTTTGCTCGATCAGCTTCGTGCCTTCACGGACAATCGTGACGACCTGTCGCTCGGTCATGTGGTGGTGCTCCTGCAGTACGACTGGCCACAGGGTGAGATGCTGTTTTTAAAGGCAGTAGATAAAATCTGTCAGCAAGGCAGCTTCCAGTATGAGAATTTCTTCAACTATGTCACCAGTATCCTTTTTTTCTAACTGGTCACAGAACTACAACATTGTGTTACGTGATGACAAAAGGTTTGCACATCCTGTGTTGTATTTGTGCTATCATGTCTTTGGTGTTGCTTTCCATGAGCTCATGATTTTGCTCAGACATTGACATGCTGGAGGAGTTTGCATACCTGCGTACTCCAGAAGGAGGAAGGATTCAGCTGGAGCTGCTGCCCAATCAGGGAATGCTGATTAAGTAAGCAACCCCCATTCTGAGCTTTTTTAGTTGGCATCGTGACTCTGCACTCTCCCGTTCTGTTGGTGTGTTTTTACGTTCAGTTCAGTTCAGTTCAGTTCAGTTTTATTAGCCATATGTAGAATAATTATAGGTTAATACAATGTCAGCAGCACAATGAAATATGTTGGATAAGAAAACAAGTCAGCTCAGCAATAGAGGCACTAATGTGAAAAATATAACATAAAATAAAAATGAAATAAAGACTAGATCCAATAAAATAAATACTGTTAGATACATAGATGACAAAGAGAATTTATGTACCAAATTAAAAATGCTGAGTGTATATAATAGTGTTGCGTATTAAGTATGTAGCAGTTCTGGTTTAGTAACAGCAGTCATGGTTGATATTTCATTTTTTGTAAACAGTGCAGTAAACAATAGACAGTCCAGTCAAGCAGGTAAGCAAATATTCAATGTGGAATATTTAGATGTGTCACTTGATAATGGTGGTAAAGAGGAAGGCTCTATTGACTAATGATCTGTATAGACATGGCCTGTGGGGAAAGTTTCACTTGAATTGAGAAGACTGTTAATGGAGTGGGCCTTTATAAAGAGAAGGAGTTTTTTTTTTTAAAAAAAAAAAAAAGAAAAAAGCTATATTAAAACTCCTTCATTTATTGCTGTAGAAGTTAAGACACTTGAGTGCACCCTCACTGACTGAGAGTTGTTGAATGTTGCTGTCCCTCAGGAATCCTAGCCCCGCCCTGGGGGTGGAGTTAAATACCCTTCTGCTACAAGGGGTGCAGACGATGGACAGGTACCCCAGGCCCCTCCTCCCACAGTCCCCATTCCGCCCACACCAGTCACCCTTCCTTCATCCCCAGCTTCAAGGCTTGTCATCCCCCCAGTTTTAATTTGGGCCTGTCATTTTTACATCAAGAGTTAGTCGTTCTTTGATTTCCGTTGCAGTTTGTTTATTTGAGCCATTACTCGTCTTCCTGTGGTCATCCTGTTGTTGTTGTTATTTGAGGATGATGTTGGTGTTGTTGTACAGTAAATTTAGTTTTTTGCCTCTTCATAACACTTGATCTCATTTCATTTGTGGACATGTTTTTTTTTTGTGGTTTTGGTTTATTATGATGAAACGTGTTATTGAAACGTGACTGGCTGGTTTTATGTGTGTAAGGAAAAGGTAACATGCTGTTTCCATGCCTTTGTCTTTACTACATAGGTATGATAGTCAGTTTGTAAGAATATATGTCTGACCTAGTCTATGTTTGTGTTTATTTTTTATCCTTTTACCCTTGCAGACACCACACAGTGACTCGAGGAATCACCAAAGGAGTGAAGGAGGATTTCCGTCTGGCAATGGAGAGGCAGGTGTCGCGTTGTGGAGAGAACTTGCTCAGTGTGCTCCACCGTTTCTGCATTAATGAGAAAATAATCATTATCCAGTCCCTTCCTTGACACCTGGCCTGTGCCTTTTGAACCTTGGCACAGTTTTAATGCAGTTGGACTGGATTTATGACTCCAAAAGCTGTTTCTCTACAGAGGACACATTTCTAGCTCTCTTGTCTTTTATCATCCATCACTGTAGTTGTAAGAAAAGAAGTCAGTGTATTCTCCTTGCCTTAAACATGGACCTCTGCTTTTAGAGAATTAGAGACACTGTATATACAGTATTGCTGTCATAATCACTGTACAGTATGTTGAGGTGTTAGCTTAATGTGCTTGACCACATTTCATATTGTGATGTTTTGTGGGAGTCAACATTGACAGAAGAGTCGAATGCATTTTTGATACACTTTTTGTAAAATTTATTGTTTTTGCTACAGTCTTGATCAAATAGTTGGTTTATATTGATGTTTCCATTAAATGTCATCTGATTGGTTTGAAAGAATTGACATTATTACATCATTTATATGTTTCAAGCTCATCAGTTCCTCACCTGCACATTAAACAAAATTAAAAATGAGATGCTTTAGCTCAGGCTACAATATCTACACATTTTCACCAGTGTGTCCAAAAGTTTTTATGACCTTCTTCCCTTTAACAAACTTTCCAGTATTTGTCATTCACACTTCATTTCCTCTTAAAGTCTCCCCACCATCATCACTCCTGTATTTCTGCGACTGGTGCATTTGGCAGGTCAGCCTGCAGGGCAGCTCTGAGGTTGGCCCAGAACAGTCTGTGCTTAGCCCTGTCCTGAGGCCACTCCAGATAGGTGTGGCGTTTCATCATGGACTTCAGCTGGTAGTACTTGGAAGGGATTAGGTACTGAGGCAGAGGCTCGAGTAGCACCAGCACAATGCTGTCTGAGCCTCGAGAGAGACGCTGGTGGCTGGCAAAGTATAGCTCATAATGGCACCACTCACTCTTGACAAAGTGAGCAGACAGCACAAACACAGAACGTCGGCTTTTCTCCACACAGCCCATTATGTTCTCAATAATTGTCTTCCCTGGCACAAAGTTTTTCTCATGATGGCAGATTCTGAGTCCTCCTGCACAGCCCTCGAGGTTCGGAAGCAGGGAATTGTGTATCCAGTCTGCATCATGTTGGCTATAAGACACAAAAGCATGAAACTCAACACCTACCAGATCTTCAGGTCGAACATGTTGCATTCTTGCACGGTGTTTTGCTCTGGTCCACTGCCAGATCATGCCAATGTACCAGGGAACATCCAAACGGTGGCACAAGATCACAATTGTTAAAATCAGTGCCACTGCTGGGACCAAGATAGTGGCTGCTAGAATGCTCACATTGCAAGTGACCTCTGGGATCCTGATGTCTTTCAAAGTGGAGTTTCTATCAGCCTCTGGGTAGATGCAGTAATAGCCAAGTGGCCAGCTCAACAATTCAATTCCTGTTTGATTTCCTTTACCTTCAGACTTGAGGCCTAGATTTAAGAAATTCTGCAGAGTGCAGGTGCAGGTGAAGGGGTTGTGACTGACATCGAGGGTTTTCAGCTGGGGGCAACTAACTAACCTATTCACAGATGGGGCATGGAGGGAATTTGACTGAAGCAGAAGTTCATTCAGCATGGGGAAAGTGTTGCATACTGGCAGGTCCCGCAGTCTGTTACCATTTAGATTCAGAGATGAAAGGTTTTCCAGTTTAAAAATGGTTGGTGGCACCACAGAAATCTGATTGTTTTGAAGGTCTAGTGTCTCTGTTCCGTTTGGTAGGCATTTAAAAACCGAATCTGTCAGACTGTTTGAAGACAGATTCATATTGGTGATACTTGGTGGCCAGATACAGTCCAATGAACCATCGTATCTGATGGAGTTGAGGCTGAGGTCCAGGTGCTGCAGGGATGTCATGTGTTGGATACGGTTGCTCAGTACCTGAAGGTCTTTAAAATTGTTGTCCACCAGAATCAGTTTCCTTACGTTACGCAGATTCTCACATTCAAAGAGTTTGTCACCCTTCACTTTGGTGAAAATGGTGTCAGATATAGCACAGCTGGAGAAGTCCAGCTGGAGGATAGGACTCTGTGAACTTGGACATGTCATGTGGATGATTGAAGTCTCCATCAATGCTACACTTTCCACCGGCAAGTTGATAAAAAAGTTGTAAACAGACTCCTGTGAAAAGAAGAAAGAGTTGACTGTTGCCCGTCTGGCTGTGAAGGACTTCGTCTTTGATGTCTTGACCACATAGCTGTCAATTTGAGGTGGGTGGTTTATGACCACATCAGAGGCGCTCAGATGAGCAATAGGTGTACGCAAAACCGCATTCACAAATTGAGTCAAGTCTTTCCAGTTAATTACTAAGTGGCTGAGATCAAGCTGAGAAGTGTGTATATCTTTTATCTCACTCAGCTGCTGACTTAGGGTCTTGTAACCGCTTGTCAGATTCATCATCTCTACTTCAACAAAGATTGACAGAGCATCAGCAGTCAAATCATGGTTCATTATTTGGTTCTTATTGAAGGCTATCTGAAGCCTTTGAGCATGAACGTCTTTCAGGCTGTCTGCTTCATAACCAAGTTCACCCTCCAGAGAAATGGTCAGTGTGCGTAGTTTCACCTCAGCAATGTTCTTGAAATCACCCTTACTGATGTTTTTAGCTCCAACTGTTAATGTCTCCAGCTTGACCAATGAGCTGAACTCGCTTCCCAGTGTCATGCTAAAAATCTCGTTATAGGCCAAGTTCAGAACCAGGAGGTTCACTGTGTGCAGCAGGTACTGTTGACCTGACAGGTTCTTCAGGCTATTATGTGACAGATCAAGATCCTCCAGAAGTGGTGTGTCAAGAAAAGTCTCTGCATTGATCTCCTCCAGACTGTTCCAAGACATATTCAGGACCCTAAGGGAGGTGGTGTTTTTGAAGTCTCCTTTGTGAAGCTGATGTATGTGGTTGCAAGAAAGGTCTAAAACCTCAACAAACTGTGGCAGGTCTGTCGGGACAGCGGAGAGGTTTTGGGATGAGCGGTCGACGCTGCTGTCAGGGGATGAAGCGCACTCCTGCAAGCCCACCAACATGGCCACAACCCAGAGGACAGCAGTTGTGAGCTTCATTGTTTGCCTGAATAACATTAAGGAAATAAACATCCATGTTATTATTGATTAATACACTCAGTTTGCAATTCATTGGGTACAGCTATCTAAAACTAACACAGATTAATAGAAATAGCAGGCAATAAATATAATTCTTGTGATGGTGAATAATGTTCAGGTATAGTTGAAACTGTTGTTGAACTCTACTGCTGGTGTTTCTGGTATTTAGCCTCACCTCAGTGATCTACATGGCATGGACAAAATGATAGAAACAGACAGTAATGGACACAGTCTACATCTCTCTAAAATAGTTTAGAATAATAAATAATTTTAGAACCTTTATGATCTGTTTTATTAGACTGCATTAGTTTGAGCTTGGGAAAGCACAGTGGTACTGTGGCTGTCACTGCTGCCTCACAGCAAGAAGGTTCTGGGTTCAAACTGACTGGTTAGCTCAGACTTTCTGTGCAGTGTTTGCATTTTCCTCCCTTTCTGTGTTGGTTTTTGTCAGAGGCTCTGTTTTCCTCAGTCCTCAGTCTGTCGTGTGATTGTCTGTCTCTTTGTGTTAGTCCTGCAATGTACTGACAACCTGTACAGGGTGTATCCTGCCTCTCGCCCAATGTCAGCAAGGACAGAGTCTCGGCTGCCACAGTAAAACAGGTACAGCTGATGGATGGATTGATAGCCTTAGCAAGGCAAACATGATCCACTGGCAACTCTATGAATGTGCCATCTGACTAAATTGACCTTCAGAGCCATCTGCTTGTGCACGATAGAGTCTTATTAAACAATTAACCGCCTTTGATAAGTTATAAGTTTAATAATAATTCACAAAAAATAAACTTTATGTATAAAGAAAGCACCTTTAAAAAACAGAGTTTACAGGGTAAAATCAGGAATCTACAAGTGTCAATCACAAAAACAATAAGAAGAATAGCACCCTAATAAGCAAAAACTATAAAGCACAGTAGAAAAACATGACAATACAGCAAAGCAAATTATGTAGGAAGGTCAAATGACGGATCACAGGGCAGTTACACTATAAAAGTGTGTTTTAACAAGAGACCTAAATGAAGAAATAGACTTAACCATCCTAGTCCTTTCCGTAAAGTTTTTCTAAAGATTGAAGGCCCTGATTTAAGGAACCTCAGAGCCTGTGATGGTATACAGGAAGTTAAATGGTCTTAAATATTGCTTGGGCCTGCATGTTGCACCTTCTGTTGCAGATGGAGAGATGTCAGTTGCAATAGCCGAAAGCAATGAAAAAGAAGCAGCGGTGACAATTTGAAGGCTTTCCCCTGGTTGAAAAAATGTTGGGATTAGTTATGAATCCAGAAAATCCCACAGTTGATTAAAATATATATATTATTATCTACCTATTATTTTCTCAAGAGTCACAAGTAAATACTAAATTGAGCAAAATAACTTTTAACTACAGTTTGAATTATTGGTTTCTAAAGTTTTGTATTACAGTTGTTTCTGTCTGTGTGCGTTGATTTTTGCTGTCTAAATATTGATTTAAGTTGCTAAATGCTAAATAGTAACCACTACAGCAGACGCTATGTAATATGTGGACAGATTAAAGAGTTTACTTACCAGTACTGAGGTCAGATGGATTTTTCAGCTGTTGATTTGTCGAGTTTTAAAGTCTCAGTAAGCAGGTCTCCGTGCTCTGTCTAAAGTACGAAAATATCTCAGTTGCTGAGATGCACAATCTCAGAACATGGGAAAAACTATTCCGGAGTAATTTTAGTCACTGAAGAAAGTCAGAGCAAAAAACAAGAAAAATACTTGAATGCAAGAACAGATGTACCAAAAAAGGCAAACTTTGTTGATGAACAAACAAGCGTCACCTCTCTTGCGGGGTCTGTCTCTTATTTTGTCTCTGTTACGGTAAATAACAAGAGGAAACAGACACAGAATTGAAAGTATTTCTTGAACCAGTTATATTGCACTCAGTTTACATCCTCTTTTCACTTCTCTTTTTTATTGACTGCAAAGAGCTTTTTACTGTAGGGAACTATTTGCCATGTTTTAACATGTCAGTATGTGGGAACGGTGAAAGTATATAAATCTGTTATACTGCTACTCAGTGTCAGTTGGTTTAGATATTTAACAAAGTTAGTCTGGTTTCATATATGTCGTTCTAAACAAGACAGATCTTCATTGGTGCGCTGAGCTTAATGTCCACCTTTGGTTTGGGTTGTTTCATCCCCAAAAGAGACATGTCTTCATGACAGCACTAATCACTAAACGTGATTCTACTGAAATGTGTATTTAATGTAATGCCTATGCTGTGTTTGTAATATGTTTGGTCTAAAATATAAGAAATACAGGTCAGTGCTTTTGAGGTGTCTTTTCTGTTGTATCATAGCGACCATGCTGAGGTCAGTCTGGGTGGTAGATGAACATTTTCCAACTCAATTGACTTATCCCACTAATGCCTCGAGGCACAGTGTATCCTGGGCAGCTATGTTGTTTACTCTGGACAGCTGCTTTAATGAAGGAGGATGAGAAAGGGGTTTTTTGATGGGCTTTTTATTGTGATAGGGTGGCTTAGTCAAAGACAAGAGTGTGTACAGACAGATGGACGGTGACACACACACACTCCACACATGCACACACACATGCACACACTTCCCAGCATTGTTTTTTAGTCTGGCCGTGCTGTTTTTAGTTTTTTTTTTTTTTTTGCCTTGGGTCAGTGACTGGTGCTTATACAGCAAGTGGAGTTAAATTGAATAAGGTCATACGAGCAGGTGTCACTGTTCTCACCTGGTATGGTTTGATCAAATCTTGAACCCTTGAGCACTCCAGACGTGATAAGCAGCTTCTAGGCCACAAGACAACAGAAAACAGGCTGTTGATTCCGTATCCTGCTGCGCTACTTTGTATTGTCATTGCCTCTTATGCAATAAATGTGCTGGATGTGTGTTTAATTTTATGTGAGAAAACTGAAATCTGTTAACTCAGTGAAATCAAACACTCTGTGCGTCTTTATTGGAAACAGATAGCACACAATCTGAAGTACTACTTAGTTATGAAGCGAAGATCAGAGTACAAGCTAATTATTGACACAAGAATGTTCTTTACAGCTTGTGCCTGGGAGCTCTGTGCCTGTATGTGCGTCCTCACAAGGGTTACTCAGTTATATCTTTTTAAGCTGTGTTAAGTTGTGATTCTCTTTTTTTTGTTGTTAATTTAGTGACATAATCAACAATTACTGGGTTTTTCGGAGGCACAGGTGAAAATAATTCACCGGAAACGTCTCAGAAGTATAGTAATACACGTGTGTGCGGATATGAGTCAACCTTTGTATGTGTGAACATTATGTAGGGAGGGGCTGAGTGGGAGCACAAGTACACTGAGGGAGAGATAGGGAAGACGAACCAGGTTGTCCGATGGATACTGCAGCAGCTCGAAGCCTCCAATGCCCCACTCTGCTGGATTTGACCATTTCTCCCCCTTCCTCACCAACATTATGGATCTCTTGTCAATCGCAAGGGGATTTATTATACTGAAAACAGCTGACTGACACCAGCTATCTCCTCAAAGTGGACTTCTGAAACAAGACTCCTCCACTATGCTGAACCATCCTTTTCTTCCCACATGTCAGAGCTTCTTACTCTTCCTCCTACTGTTGGGGTGTCTTTGGAACAAGGCAGCCAGTTCCCTTGGGGAGGGCAGGAGTATCTGGCTGCAGCCAAAGTTGGACCCTTTCATCAAAGGCCAGTCTTTCCTTCATGATACCTTCCCTTCGGGGTTCCTCTGGGGCTCAGGGACTTCTGCTTTCCAGACAGAAGGAGCCTGGCACCAGGATGGGAAAGGCCCCTCCATCTGGGACTCTTTCACCCACTCTTCTGTTGGTGGTAATTTGGACAGAGAGACTGCCAATGTGGCGAGTGACAGCTACAATCGGTGGGAAGAAGACGTGAATGCACTGGAATATCTCGGTGTAAGATCATACTCTTTCTCTCTCTCCTGGCCCAGGCTCTTTCCTGATGGGAATGCCAGAGGTCAGCCCAATACAGCTGCTGTGGAGCATTACAGTCGCCTCATAGAGAAGCTTTTGGAAAAGAAAATCGAGCCCATAGTCACTCTCCATCACTGGGACCTGCCTCAGGTGTTGCAGGAGCGATATGGAGGCTGGAAAAATTACACGCTGGTGGGACTTTTTGAGGAATATGCTGCCTTTTGTTTCCACACATTTGGGGGTCGCGTAAGGTACTGGCTCACAATGCACAATCCATACCTGATGGCTGTGCAGGGCTATGGTACTGGTATACACGCTCCTGGAGAGAAAGGAGGTCCTACTGGCTCTCTCATTGTGGCCCATAATCTGATCAGGGTAAGTTATACAGAGTCACCTAAACAGTTTTGTAGAATTTGTGCATTAATGTGGACTCGTATTTTGAATTATTTACTTTGGTTGTAGTAACGTGCAGAATTTCTCCAACCATATACAAGGACAGTCTGCAAACTTTGAACTCCTACAGCTTTATCAGTTTATGATGGTCAATGAATGTTTACATCTTTGGAAGGATTTTTAGGTCACAGAACAGTGAAGAAAACAAAGACAGTGAAGTCGCATTTAATATAACTTACCTGTACAACCAGAGCAACCAGGTCCAAAACCTCCCTGCTCACTTTATATTTAATCTCCTATTTGACAAGTGAATCATTTTTATATTGATAGATTTGTGATCAGCAAACAGGACACTTAAAGAGACATTGCGGTCAAAGTCCACCACATCAGCACTTTTGTGCTGGAGGGAAACGGTCTGTGTCAGGAAGTCATGGAGATATGGCTCATTAATAATCACTTGTGACTGCTTATGCAGTCAAGCAAAGATGGTTGGCATACAGCAAACACTGACTAAAACATAATTTATGGCTGCATAATAAAATACTTGGGTTACTGATCTCTTTCTTCTGCTTAGGGAGATTTATTTTTGGTCCTATTTGAACTTTCTGTTTATTAGTTGCTGATATATTGCAAGAACCTATTGACAAATTTGATAAAAGATTTGTGGAACGTTAATGTCTTGGCAAAGTAAAAAGTAATTACTCTACTACTTCTACTACTGCTTTTGCAATACTGAAATGAAAACAATCTATTACCTGATTTTCTCTCACTGTGTCTTTTGATGCAGGATTCAGATGATCCAACATTCATACAATTTTCTAAAATTTAAATAGCAAATTTAGAGGTTTGTGTGACCTTGGCAGGGATATGTGCTTTGTGAGTAGCTTCAAGTTTTACACTGTTTACACAGTGTGATAGATCTGTTTCTGACTTTTCATAGCAGGAAAAGTGCAGGTATTGTACTGCTAATCTACTACTACTAATCATGATAGACTTGTACCTATTTATGCATCCCAGTAAACCATGACAGTGTGACAGCAGGCCAGCATGAACAGAAACAAAAGCTGTTGTGGGGAAATCAGAAAAAAAGACCCCATTGCTGCACCACGGCAGGCACAAAGAAAGAGGGTGGGGAGCAAACACAAGATAACTGGAGAATCTAGGTAAAACATCCATAGCCGAGGAAACTAATCCAAAGAAACAATATTCAAAAACCTGAAGAAGTATAAAAACCAAACACAAAGAACACAAGCAAGAAATCAGCCAGGGAACACAGGCAGGTGAACGTGATGTAGGCAAACAGATGGTAAACAGGCAGGTATTCTGGGCGACAAAACAAATGAACCAGCAAAGACAGAAGAAAAGACAAGGCCATCTATACCCCATACTAATTGAGGAAACAAGACACAGGCGACCCAGGTGGAATTAATGAGGGCAATCCAAAAAATAAGGAAAACAGAAAAAGGAATGAGGTAAAAAGGGAGTCACAAAATAAAGCTAACCAAGACCAGACAATGATAAAAGCAGATAAAGGGAATCCGTCCATTAATTATTGTAATATTTACATCTGTCTTTTATTCCTGTAGAGACATATCAAAATGTTTTCAGTGAAATAAGCTTATCATACTGTCATACTTGTTATTATGTTGTATTGATAATTGAATAACGTCATTGTAATGTGTCTGCTGCTGTCTTTTCCAGGCACATGCCAAAGCATGGCAAATCTACAACACCCACTTCCGCACAGCTCAGAGGGGTAAAGTATCTATTGTCCTTGGTTCACACTGGGTTGAGCCTCAAAGAGGCCAAGCCACAGCTGCCAATATTGGGCTTTGTCAGCAATCAATAGAGGCGGTCCTTGGTTGGTTTGCCAGTCCCATCTTTGGCGATGGGGACTACCCAGTCTCTTTAAAAGATAAACATGGGGCTCTTCTGCCCACATTCACTCCTGAGGAGAAGCTCTGGGTGCAGAAAACCGCTGACTTTTTTGCTCTGTCTTTTGGACCTAATAACCTCCGTCTGGGCCGGAACCTGGTCCACTATGGTCAGACTGTGACACCAGACCTGCGACGCCTCCTGGGTTGGATAAAGTTGGAGTATGGGGACCCAAATGTGCTGGTGGCTGAGGCAGGCTGGTTCTCTGAAGCCAGTGTGGAAAGGGAAGACACAGTGGCCATCTATCTGATGAAGAGTTTTATCAACCAAGTCTTGCGAGGTGAGCAGAGTACAGTGTAGACCTAACAAATAGGAGTTAAATAAAGTAACAAAATCATTACAAAACAAGTATGTACGTTCCTCTTACTCTGTTTTTTCTGTGTTTTCTTTACCAGCTGTCCGGTTTGATGGTGTGCAGGTGGTTGGCTACTCTGCCTGGTCATTGGTGGATGGATTTGAGTGGAATTATGGTTACACTATTAGACGAGGCCTTTTCTATGTTGACTTCAGCCAACCAGACAGAACCAGGACCCCCAAGACTTCCGCTCAGTACTACAGGCAGGTTGTTGCTGACAATGGTTTCCCAAGAGATGAAACCTCCAGAGAGATTACGGGCCATTTTCCCTGTGAATTTCACTGGGGTATTGCTGACTCAACCCTGCAGGTAATATGTGAGAGAGGTTGACATGAGGAGACTGGACAAACAAAACAGATGCTACATACACCGAAAAATAACTTTCTATTGTTTTTTTGTTTTGCTTTTGTAGGTCCACTTCTACCCTTTCTCTCCGCAGTTTACAGACCCGCATGTGTACAGCTGGAACCTCACAGGAGACGGATCATTGCGTCCAGTCCCAGGAGTGAAGCTCCACACCAGAGGAGCCCAGTGCACCGACTATTTGGCCATTCGTGGTCATCTTCGCCTGTTTGCGTCCACTGGGGCAACTCACTACCGCTTTGCTGTAAACTGGTCTGAGATCTTACCCCAGGGAGACCTTTCTAATGTGAACACTGAGGCTCTGAGGTAGAAATGCACAAACACACAAACATGAACATTCACTATTTCAGTCCTCACAAAACCAGTCGAATTTGACTGATTTTATATTGAGAACACTTTAACGTCGATACCCATTACCTCTATCTGACTCAGTCTCTGTATCTACATACTGTACTTCTAAAAGGTACTACCGATGTGTCCTGACCGAGCTCACGAAGCTGGACCTGGAAGCTGTTGTTATTTTGTACTACCCAACAGACAAAGTTCCAAATCTGGGCTTGCCAGTGTCGCTGCATGCCTCTGGGGGTTGGCTCAACTACACCACAGTGGAAGCTTTTCAGGAGTATGCAGAACTTTGCTACAAGGAGCTGGGTACCTGGGTTCGATACTGGATCACCATTAATGAGCCAAACAGACTGGTAGATGTTTATACCAGCGGGGAAGAGAAGCATCTAGCAGCTCATAACCTTCTCCTGGCTCATGCAAAAGCCTATAGGTTATATGAGAGGGAATATTATAGACAACAGCGAGCTCTGGTGTCACTCGCACTACATGCTGACTGGGCCAAACCTGCCAACCCATTCCTGGAATCGCACACGGCTGCAGCAGAAAGATTCCTTCTGTTTGAACTTGGGCGCTTCTTAGACCCCTTGCTGGGGTCCAGATATGAGGAGAAGAAGTGGAAGGGTGACTATCCACAAGAAATGAAGGCATACTTGGAGGAGAGAGCTCGAGTAATGGGCCTCCCCGGGTCCCCTCTCCCTAGTTTTACTGAGACTGAGAAGGAGGAACTGAGAGGGGCATTAAGTTTTATTGCACTGAACCATTTTACCACCCGTTTGGTGTCTCCACATCCCCACAGAGAGTCCAATTTTCAGCAGAAACCGCCCCCTGATCATGACTGTTTGACCCTGTCTGATCCCACCTGGCCCTCCTCCACTCTGGGCCAGGCTCTTGTACCCTCGGGCTTAAGAAAGATGTTGAGCTGGGTGACGCAGAGGTATGGAGGAGCTCTGCCTGTCATTGTCACAGGAAGTGGGGTTGACGATCAGGCTCCTGCTGAGGATACATTCAGGCAATACTACCTCAGGAGTTATCTGCAGGAGGCTCTCAAAGGTGGGGCAAGTATTTCAGACCCTTGTTCTCTCAAATCCAGAATGTGTTGTGTTATCATGTTTGTGTAGGAACAAAATGGACAGTCTGTAATGTTCAGGATGTTGAGACACAGGTCCAGCCCCCCAAAGATAATACAGGTTTAATGACCAATGCTTCCTACTATAAAACCTAACACTTAATGAGAAACTGTGAGGGTCATAAAAACAGAAAGGAAAGGAGAGAAAAACAGGAGCAACAGTTTGATCAGTGCTGTGTTCATACTATGCCCTTTTATGGCTCCCCTGTATTTGCACATGCAAGCATGATGGTTTGTAGCAGGAGTTAACTGTCAAACTTTGTAATAGATTTTCAAAATTAAGTACCCATATTGTTGGACAAGGCAGAGAAATTGGAAAGTTGATATACAATGTCACTTCTACTAATTAATTCTATTTGTTTTCAGCTTGGCATCTAGATGGAGTCAACTTGCAGGGCTTCTACGTGTGGAGGCTCCAAGATCGACACGTCCCCCAGTTTGGCCTCTTCACCTCCACCCAACACCAATCCAAAGCCAAAGCCTCCATCGCTGTGTACAGAGAAATCATTACTCACAGCGGTTTCCCCAACAATGACACAGCGCAGCCCTGCAAGCCGACTGAGCTGCACGACCGTTGCTCTGCATGTGTGTGGATGTTCGAGAACAAAGCAATGCTGGTTTTTGGAGGCTGCCTCTTGCTAACAGCTGTTATGTTGGCAGCACTTGTCATCTTCGTCATCATCACCAACAGAAACCAAACAGGAAGCAGAGGGAGAGGGAAGAGGAGGATGGACCAGAGGAGAAGAAGAATTCCACTGTGTTTGCGTCCACCTGTCCTTCAGGACAAACTGTAGGACTGATTGACTCAATAATACGTAATAGACAAAGTGTGTGGCTAATTGACAAAGAATAGCTGCTAATCTATACTTGTGTCTGCTCCATTAGTGCCTGTTTTTGCTGTTGTGAGAAATGTGTGATTGGTTGACCAACAATCAGAAAAAAAGACTACATCCATTTTACTTGGGTATTTAGATACAGAGTCATAGTATGATTTTTTGTGTCTACAGCCCATGAATCCTAAAAGGCACTAGCTAGCTCACATGCTGTTGTTTTACAAAATCTGATGATTGATTATGTGAGTTATATGGTTTACTATAACAATGTAGATATGCTTTTCCTCAGTGCTGATCTTACCTGGGGCCTCGAGGAAGGAGAAAACCTGTTTATGCCACGTCTGTAGCATTGTAATACAATACATCTTTGATGATCATAAGTCATTGTACAGATCAGTAACTTTAATTTAATTTTATATGATGTGTTATTAGTTTACTTCAGATTTAATTAAAGTTGTTTCAAAAGAAGTTTTAAATGTTCTCCACTTTATTCCAGCATTGTACTTTTGTTTGCTACAGACTGTGATTCTCCATGAGACAATGTCGCCTCCTAGTGTCATCATTTGTAGCTGAGATAACACACAAGTCTGAATAAAAGACACTAACAAATTAGTCTATCTCTTTTTTTAAAAATTGGGATAATACCAAGAAGTGCATCAAAGAACTTTAGAGGAACAGGCCTATGGATGCTTATTAGTGGGATAACATTTTAAAAGTTACCATGATTGCTGTTTGAGGTTCATTCCAGTACAATTTGAATGCAGCTAAAACAAATCTTGATGACTGCCGTATTTCCATATCTTTGAATGAGTAACTGTTCTAATAAAGTTCTTCGCTGAGGATTTTCTGGTCTGTCAAGAGTAAAGCATTTTCTTTGAACTTACCAAGGTGTATTTAAAAGTGGACAACTGTGACTTTAATCTTTGATTTGTTTGAAGAATATGAGACACTTATACAGGTTTGCTGGAATCATCACATTAAAAAAACTGCTTACTGTTTGCATGTGTAAACTTTAAAGATCCTCTCCAGTGATTT
The DNA here is from genome assembly GCA_024666655.1 of Dascyllus trimaculatus. NCBI lineage: Eukaryota > Metazoa > Chordata > Actinopteri > Pomacentridae > Dascyllus > Dascyllus trimaculatus. Next base: position 18,957,261 of record CM045457.1, read on the forward strand.
TTTTTTACCTTGTAAACATGTTCAAATGGTGTTTTCTTTAATTTAAAAATTACTCAGCTAAATCTTCATAATAAATAATACTGTACGGTCTTCATCGTAGTATTTAGTTAGTTGGGTAAATTTGAATTTTATATATTCTAGTAGGAGTTAAACCATATTATTTAATATACTCAGGTAAATTCACATAATAAATCTCACTTCAGGTTTTTAATCTTAAACCCAGTTGCTGGTAAATCTGCAATGCCAGTCTTATTTCTTTAATAGAAAACACTTTGGCTGAATAGGTGTTGTTTTAAATGTGACATACAAATAACAGTAACTTGACGAAAAACATTCAGACATTCAGACATTCAGGGTTTCATCATCATCAAACCTACTGAACTAATCTTGTCAGCTTGCTGGGGGGCTTTCTGTATCATAATTCTTCTTTAGTTAATTCTAGTTAAATTAACTAGAACCCGTTTCTGGTTGTAACATGTATAGCTGAATTGCTCAAATATTACAATTTGCCATTGCACTGTAAAACTACATAGACTAGTTCTACAGTGTTCGAGCAGAGTCAGTGGTGAGCTGATGTGCTCCTGCTGCAGCAAACAGAAGAGGCGAGGGGGAAATAGAGGCAGGGATCCACACATTCTAGAGGAAGCAGTGAAGTACAGTTGCATTTACTCAGTTTTAGGGCAGGAAGGGATTATTTCTTCATGGCATAAAACATCTAAATATGTAATTTTAAAAGACAGACATGAGTTTGTCAAGGGGTTAATCAAAGATCGAAGAGGAAGTTTAAAAAATACAAAATATATACCAGAACAGTGTTCACTTTAAATAATTTTTGAATAAAAATATGCAATCACATGATAATGATTAAAAGTAATCTGACACACTGTAGAACCCTGTTTACGCTTAGGGTTGCTCAGAGATTACTTTAATTTTGCAATAAAATGCCATCTAAAATGGCACACTGCTTTTGTTTTCCAATACACTCGATCCATGGTTTTAACAACAACAATAATAAATAATAACGATAATAATAATAATAATTAATTATTCAGCATGAGCAGATCAACCAATGAGAGAAGACATCCAGGATGGCAATACAGGTCACATGACCCCCTCTCCTCCAGACTGCATGCAGTTTGGTATTAAAATGTTTTCAGTACCACCAACCATTGTGTTGTTACACATTTGAGATGAGAGACACACGTTGAGATTATTTTAACGAACTATAACTCCACACCGATCCCGGGGACTGACGGCACTTACAGCGAACGACGGTGCAGCTGTTGTTTTTGAGGTTGTATCCAAAAAGTGCAGAGCGACTGTAGGCAGAACGAGCTAGCAGCGTTAGCTAACGTTAGTCAGGTCGGACGGCGACGAGGCCCCAACCGGACGGGAACACGGGGGAACCATGGCCAACATCGCAGTTCAGAGGATAAAACGGGAATTCAAGGAGGTGCTCAAAAGCGAAGAGGTTGGTTGTCACGTTTGAAGTGTAAAGTGGCGGCTTTTATTTGTTCTTTCAGTGGCCACAAGGCTGAATGAGAGTGACGCGTCGCTGGCTCAGCTGTCAGCTTGCTAATCGCCGAGCTAGTAGCTGTAGCTAACTGTACCAGACACGGCTGTGCCTCCAGCTTCACAAATAGCTACCAGCTCTAGCTTTTACAATGCCACTCTGGGGAAGTTAAAGCAAAGAAAGTTACTGTTGCTTGAAGGCCATTAATCATATTTTTTAACCAGTACTGGAATTAAATGAGCCTCAAGTTCATATTGCTAACATTATAGGCTAGTTTACCATGCCTTCTGTGGTCGCTAAGCTAGCAGGAGTAGCCCTAGCAAAGATAGTTTGGTGTTATAGTGATACTTAAAGTATACTCTTCACATGTGTCCTCTTAACCCTGTATGGACTCGTCTCTACTTAGGTTAGAGAGCCTGTTATGTAGATCTGTAGGATGTGTGCAACAAGTTGAGGTCAACTTTGGCTAATACTGCGGGGGGGTGTCAACTTATGCTGCATAGGCAGGTTTGTGTTTGACAGCATGCTAGCTTAACGCTTTGCAGTCTGTCTGTCTGCTGAAGTTTGAATGCGTCTTTGCTTTTTCACCCTTTCAGACGAGCAAAAACCAGATAAAGGTGGATCTGGTGGATGAGAACTTCACAGAACTTAAAGGGGAGATAGCAGGGCCACCTGACACGCCATATGAAGGTGAGGGGCTCTTATAGACACACCGCCTGCTAACCTGAATGCATGGTTGCACAGTTTTACTATGTGGTATTTGACGTTGCTGACAGCGTGGTTTTGAGGCCTCACCTACTAACAAATTTAATCTTCAGTATTGTCAGCTAAAAAAAATTGCATCATACGAATCAGCCTTACACTGCATGCTTGAAACATCCCTGTCCTGATTCTTGAAATATTGTAATAACCATCTCATTTCTCCCAGGGGGTAGATATCAACTAGAAATTAAAATTCCAGAGACGTATCCATTCAATCCACCCAAGGTAGGGATATGTTATTGCTGCTGATGACTATCCTTTCAGAAATTTTCTATTACTGTGCTAATCCACAAGTGATTTACTTCATCCCGTTTTACTATGAATATCTCAGGTGCGGTTTATCACGAAGATCTGGCATCCCAACATCAGCTCAGTCACAGGTGCAATATGTCTGGACATTCTCAAAGACCAGTGGTGAGTAAATGTGCACCAACATTCTTGGCATTCTTTGCTTGATTATGTAAAAAAAGTACTTTCTAGTTGGGTAAGACAGTATTTCCTTCTGCTACTGAAGGCATAGCCAATTCTAAGTTGCTTATAATGACTTACCAATGGTTAATTTCACAAGATTGATACAATACAAAAAAGTTAAAAGATTAACAATAGAAAATGAATCACTGGGCTTGATAATGTGGAAACATTCGTTGTCCTTATTAACAACCCCAATTTAAGTGTTCAGGCACATTTGGTTCAAATATATTTGATTGAGTTTAGAAAACACATCTGTAGATGTCAGAGGCCATGAGGAAAGTTTGCTATTGGTGGTTGTTGCATTAAACGGTAGCATGTCTGTTGTTTCAGGGCAGCAGCAATGACACTGAGAACGGTCCTCTTGTCATTACAAGCCTTACTGGCAGCTGCAGAACCAGATGATCCACAGGATGCTGTGGTAGCCAATCAGGTGCGTGTTTTCACTTTTGATCTCTGAATTCCATCCCAGTGTAAACCTGATAAACCACTTCTAATGATTGTTATTAAATGTTTATCAACATGTAAATGCTCTCTGTAAACACAGTGATCATACCCCAAACATTGTACCATCATAGGAAGAATTTTTCAGAAATATTGTGATTTTTGGTCAGTTTCATTTAGTTTCATTGACATCTGAGGAAACTACTTAGATTTTCAACTAGCAAATGGGACATGGAAGGAATGGCAGCTGTAGAGCTGTAATCATTGATTGATTGATGGGTGGAAAAGTAAGTACCATCTATTTTTAAAAAAATCTTTTCGTTCTTACATGAACATGTTGGCTGAACAAAATACAATATTGATTTAAGTCAAGTAGAGCTCAAAGATAATGCAATGTGAATTTTTCACAGTATTTTGAATTATGAATCAGGAAAATGATTGTCAGATTTACTGAAAATGAAGCAAGGAATGACTGCAATCTTGCAGAGCGTCGTTGTATAGCTGAGAGCCACAGTTGATGCAAGATTACATCATTGCTTGTGTGTGTCAATTTTATCTGACGCAATTTGAAAGAAATATTGTAATATACATAAGTTATTCGGAGGACAAATATAGTTCTCAGGGGTGATGCACTTTCTTTGAACACCAGTGTATAAACTAGTTGCTGATACATTTAAATACCGTGTGTGTGTGTGTGTGTGTGTGTGTATTTATACATATATATACATATATATGTATATATGAATGAGGTTCCTGGCACACACTGTTATCCTTGTAAAATATGTAAAATATGGAAGACTCCTCCGTACACCCTCAGAACATCTCGTGTTAAATAAAAGTTACTGGGAAAGTTCGTTCATAATATATCGTTCATTATAACATTAATGTGATGCATTATTCAACACTTGGCTTAGAAGAAACAATGGCCTTGAATGAACCTCTTTCATTAATTGATATGGGCAAGTTAGATTTTTTCTGTTTACATATTTATGTGAGCTTCATAACTGTATGTCCCTGGATTGTTGCCTTACATGCCTAGATTTGGGACCCTTAGGAGTAGTTTTTTTTCCTGTGCTCAAAACTAGTTATTGTTACAGGTTAAGTAGTATTCAGTGCTACACCAGTAATGTGAAACTGATTTAAATATTATGTGTAGGCAGGGAGCTGTTTGCCCTTTGCTTGCTTTTGTTGGTGAAAAGATTATCCTACTCCAGTGAGCACATTATTACACCTACAGACAATCACTAATCCCATGTAAAGTGAGTAACAGTCATCTATTTGTGACCAGCCCACATCACAATGGAGCACACAAACTATCAGTGAGGTAGTTGGACCAGTGGAGTTCATGTTTTACATTTTACATGATTTAGTGATAAACATTCAGTCAGAGTTTAAGTATTGAATATAAATCTGAGATCTGTTCATGTAATTTTGAAGGTGTTGCACATTAAATTCTCATATTGCTCCACTGAAAATGCTGCCTTGACATTTAGTAGTAATTGCTAATTGCTGTTTCACTGAATAAACAGCAAGAATAAGGTATGCTGAGTACAAAAATCTGATAAAAGCCACATGCTAATTCCTCTTACGTAAGTTTCACTGCTTCTAGTTTGTGATGATAGGAAATCTACACTCTTAATTACAATTAAAGAATGCCATGCAGCATGGAAACAGAGAGCTTGGCAGCTCTTGGTAGACTGCAAGTCTCCCAGTTCCTGTTGCAGAATTATGTCATTAGTCATCTGTTGTGTTGCAAGATATACACAGTAGTATAAATGAGTCACAGGTGCACTATGTCATAGGGATGTAATAATAGTTGTTGCCATGAATATTTTTTATTATGTAATGAAAAGTGTGCCATAATACACTTCTTTCATGTTTCCTTGTATTTGGAATCTGCGCCGTTTTCTCTTGACAGTAATCCAAGTATGAAATGTTGGAATTGTGCTGCTGAACCACTTTCACACAAATGTAAAAGTGTTTTTCACGTTTATTTACTATTCAGTACAAGCAGAATCCAGAGATGTTTAAACAGACAGCGAGACTCTGGTCTCACGTCTACGCAGGCGCTCCTGTCTCCAGTCCGGAGTACACACGCAAAATAGACAAACTCTGTGCCATGGGCTTTGAAAAAGTAAGCATATCTAAACTTTTTCTCTAACCTACTGTACATTGCACTGCAGAGTAAAACCGTAGTCATGACTGGTTTTGTGTTTGTCCCCAGAATGCAGTAATAGTGGCATTGTCGTCGAAATCCTGGGACGTGGAGACAGCGACAGAGCTACTGCTCAGTAACTGAATTTTGACACCCTCTTCATCTTCCCCTTAATCCCCATCTCTCCCTCCTCACACCTCTCTCCTCCAAATTCCCGCTGTCTGAAGGCGTCTCTCCCCCATCACACCCTCTGTTTCACAGTGGACTCCTCGTCTCCACACTCCCCCTCCTCTCCAACCCCCTTTATCCCCTCTGTGTGGCATCTCTCCTCTGTACTCATCACCTCTGCTGTACCACACTCCAATCAATGCTCTGTGTGAGCTCTTATCACTGGTTTCTTTTAGTTCATTCAACATTCCGCTCAGTGCTACAATCAGAAATCCAACCATATCTCCCCGTCTTTGAAGCAAATGCCAGACTTAAGACCCCGCCCACATCTGTCAATCTCCCAGCTTTTCTGGCTCGGTCCAAGAAGCAGCTGTCAGCAGCTTATCCTTGCCTATGCAGTGCATTTACTTTCATTTGTGATAACCTTTGCTGGAGAAAGTCAAGCCATCCAAGGGGGCTCTTTTGGACCTGGTCCTGATTTTACACACTTTTGGGTCTGTTTTCAAAACAAGGATTAAGCCGAGTTCTAAGCATTTAAAAAATTTCATGCACTGCATCCAATATCACTACTTTTGCTAGTTCACTAATCCCCAAATAATGAAAAACTTAAGTCTTTTTGACAGTATAGGGTACTCTGTGATGAAGTGAAATTTAAGATTTGGGACCCTTAGGAGTTGTTTTTATTTTTGACATCACAGATGTGGTGCTGCATGACGATAATTACTGAACATATCTAGCTTGCAAAGTCGAGCATTGCATTTTGTTCTTTGCTGTTTTTTTTTTGTTTTTTTACAACAAAGGGGTAGTACATGCTATGGAAACTAGTTTTTGTTTCATTGTTGGAGTTTTATAGGGCAGTAAATAGTGCATGAATTGAACACATAAAATTGTGTCGAAGTCAGGAGAGTGCACTAGAAAGAAAATACACACCGTGCAATTATTTAGCAAACCATGCAGGTTGGCTTATTCCATGTTCTTGAAAGCAGCTCAAAGTGTCACAGAGGTGTTCACACAGTAGCCATACTCATTTACATGCCACGTTTTCCCCTCTTCCACAGTCGACAACTGATGGGCCCAAAGCTCCTGCAGGAAATTCCCACTTCCTTTCCCCAAAACTTTTTTCTTGACATGGCTCACTTCACCTGTTCCTTCCCCCCCACACTCACACACACACATTTTTAAAAACTTTTATTTGGTTTTGGCCTCCTACAGGAATACATTTGGATTCTTGTTTTTAAACTGAGAGAAAACAAACAAAAAAAAAACATGTTCAGCAGTAACACAACCTGTGACTAGTCTCGATGGAAATGGTTCCAAACGAGTTTGAAAAGTCTTGCATCATCTTAACTACGCCAACAGATAAATATGTCAATGATTCATCTGTAAATAAAAATATTAAAGTCTGTGTAAATTAATCCATACTCCCTCTTTTTTTCTGTTGCCTCTCAAAAACACATTTTGTTGTGTGATATATGTTTATCTAAGTGACATTAAAAGAAAAAACAAACTACATGGCAATAATGTAACATTCAGTATATCAGTCATTTTCTCAAAAGACTAACCTCAGTCATTATTTTTGATAAATTCAGGAATTATTTATGCATCCTGTTGTGTTGGACCTAACATTTGTTTCTAAGCTTGTTTGTCTCTGCATACATTTGAATAAAAACTAGGCTGAGGTGCTAAATTTACTAGACCAACAGAAGATGAACCTACAGGGAATTACATTGCAGCGAAAATGGAACAAGCAGGCCAATTTAGATGAAAATGTGCATGGGCTGCGAGTCTTTCTGCACAGTCGTACTTACTGTAGAGCAGTAGTGTTGCCTTAAGTTCCTTTTTGAGCAAGCAAATTTAAAGTAGATTTTGAGCTTCAACAAGGAAGTGATAAAGACACTTGTGATAATGTTCAGATCATGTTACCTAAGAGTGAGGGGAACTGAGAATGAGCACAATAACAGATGGCCTGTTAGGTAGCATGTTGTGTCATGCTGAACCTATCCAAGAAAGCCTGGCAATAATCTGAACACTATTTTAGCCTGCACATGTGCACCAAGCTGCAAAAAAGGAGCTACCACTGATGTGTTTGTTTTCTAATTAACAGTATTTAGTGTTGATCCATAAGAGGACCTCGGTGGCACTATTACAGTGGATTTAACTGTACAACACTGCACCTGCTGCACGCTGAACTGTCCTCAGCTCAGGTATCCCGAGTGACTTAAGCTCATTTTGTGTCCTCTCGCTGGATGTTGGCATATCTCTCTTTTATATCCACCATCTGGAACTCCTCTGTGCATCTGAGAATCGACAATACAAGCATGAGTACATGAAACTGAAATGGTGTTCTCGCTGGCTCACATAATGGTGCTGAGATAATCACTCCTTGTGTTATTAAAATGCACACAAAGTAAATGAATTCATTGCATTACCGAAGTCCTGGAGGTTCCAAAAGGCAACAGCTAACTCCTCAGGTGCACATTGTTTCTGCCACGCTGCAATAGGTTTAAATCATCTTGATGTTTTTGCACTCTGGAGGGTCGAGTCCCTACTGCTGTGGAGGACTGTGGTGGCTTTGATTTATTAGTGATGTTTGTGACCTTATTTAATCTTTTATTACAGCATGACTGTAAACCACATCCATGACGGGATTGGTTTTATTTGTTAATAATGAAGTTTGTAGCTTGGCTTTAGGGCTAAATTTCCACTGTAAGGCAATAATTTTTATCAGAGCTTCCCCAGCAAATGCCTTTTTTTTTTAAAGCTCAGCTGGTTCTTTCTGTTTGAAAGCCACATGTGATGCATTGTTTGGGCCTCTTCTTTTTATAAGAAGCCCTAATAGCATCAAATACCAAAAAAACAAACAAACAAAAAACTGCTGAAGAGCATACATTTGAAATAGCAGAGATAATGGCTGTTGTTAAGTGACAGATCTGTTTTATTGATAGTGAAGGGAGGGCATACTAAATACTGCAAATACAGGGCTCTAACATTTTCTGATTTATTATCAGTTCACCTTCAGTTCAGAGTATCCAAAATGTTTTAAATAATCGATTTTTTTCTGATAAGTGCAGAAAATCCCGAAGGCATATGTAGGTGTGTGTGTTCTTACTGTTTAAATTAAAAATAATGTTCCTTTTTCATTCAGTTCTGGCGCCGGCTGCTGTGTTTTTTCTGTCCCTGACCTGACTGACCTTTACTGACGTTGGTGCCTCAGTCGACTAGAACAAGACGCTGCTTTTAATGTAGAAAATAAAACCTGCAGAATGTGGTTCAAGGTGGAAAAATTTAGCCTTCACGTTATGACGGTTTACTATTGACTTGATGACTTATTTCTAGCAGGACTATTCCTTTACTGCGTATTCATTTAGTGCAACAGCTTGACTAATTTTCTTGAACTCCTCCTGGCAGTACCTTGCAGCAGCAGCAGACCTGCCGCCCACCTGGTTGCGCCTCTGACAGGTGAATAGCCGCGTGTGTGGTGAGGCGATGATTCGTGGGCATCCTGTTTCTCTCGGTCTGCCGCTGCCATGTGATAGCCGGAGTTTTATTCCGCGTCTCAGTCAGCAGACATGCTGCCTCCCCTGCCAAGCAGTAAAACCTGTCCCGACCGCCAGGACGGCCAGAGGAAACGGTGGACTGCTATCTGCAGCCGAGTTCAATTGGGGTTGAACGGGCATCATGTAGGCCAACCCGGGGGTGAAACCCAGACTGCTGCCTGAGGTTACCTTTAGTTTCTGGCTGGATGTATTTAGATAAGCTCAACATGATCTCAATAATCTGTTTGGCGATGCTTCTTCCCGAAGGTGAGTAAAACCCGAACTCTTTCCTTACAGAAAAAATGAACACATTCCTACTAATCTTTAAGTAAGCAGACAGATTGTGCCTTTCAACATGTGCTTGCATTGTTTGTAGCGAAAAAACAAACTTTCTGAGTTCATCTAAATTACCGGCACTACTGTGCGTATTTACGCGCTACGGCTTTGAAGTCAAGAGCTGTTTGGCAGCCGCTGAATTTTACATGTGGCTTTTAAACCATTAAGATAAGCAAATGTGATGGGAGTGAATGACCTTGTTACTGATTGAGTGTTTTTGATCTATAAAACTTACAAAAAGTTTCCAAGATCATTTGAAATTCCCTAACAAACATGAAAGAATTGTTTCTTCAGTAGTTTCCCCAATACAGTTTGGAAAATATTTGGCCTTCATGTAGCACTTATGGCCTTAGAATACATGAAAAAAATCAGTAACAGCTACATCAAAGAAAAAGCTTACAATTGTATCACGAAGTTTCAGAGATTATTTGAAAGGCAGGTGTACCCCGAGGTGATCTAAGTATGCTTACAGAGAACTACAATAAAAAGTACCTCTTGTCAAAAGTACTTGTCATAAACTGGAGCATGATAGATGACCACTTCTCTCTCCAGTGGTTCACTCTGCTCAGGGTCATTATGCCCAGAAGCTCCTAAATGATTTGATGGAGAACTACTCCAGCGCCCTGCGGCCTGTGGAGGACACAGACAGAGCCCTGAACGTTACCTTACAGATCACCCTCTCGCAGATCAAAGACATGGTGGGTAAAATCTCTTCATCAAGTCTAATTACACACTGTGCCTATATAACGTATTCTCAGCCCATTTGAAGTTTTCACATTATCAGTGTTGAATCATGGTCAATTTCATTTTTGTGAGAAGACTTTACCAAAAAAGACTCATTTCAAAGTGAAAGCAGATTTTACACATGAAAATCAATTAGTTAAAATAAGTGATGGCACAAGTATTTACTCTCTTCAGTCTATCGTGGAATATGACAGGTGTTTAAATCTGCCTAAAACAGGCCATCCTTAAAAATGAGTGACTATAGCAAAGAGTGAGGCAGGCCACCAAGACTCCTCTGAAGGAGTTACAAGTTTTAGTGGTGAACACAGGAGAGTTTCCTGTTCTTCAGTAGTCAGAGCTTTATGGTACAGTGCAAATGTGAAAGCCACTGTTGAAAAAAGCTCATATTAAATCTCAACTGCAGTATGTTAGAAGGCATGTGGGAGAAGAACTGGAAGAACTGGATCTGATAAGACTAAAATTGAGCTTTTCCACTTTCAGACTAGACACTGTGCTTGGTGGACACTAAACACTGCACATCATCCCAAACACGCCATGTCCACCATGAAGCATGGCGGTGGCACCATCATGATGTGGAGATGCTTCTCACATGATGTCTCAGATAATCTCTTCTTGTGGACAAAGGTGCATCTACTAAATGCTGATTTGAAGAGGGTCAATACAATCACCTCAGTCAACATTACTTTGCAGGACTCAGAAATCAGTTTCATTTTGGCACGGAAGAGTCTTTTTTTGTAGCTTTTTGTCAGAAAACCCGATTAAATTGACCCTGATTCAGTGTTGAAAAGCAATAAAAGGGAAAAAAGAATCTCTTTGACAAAGTGATTATATGGTTTAACTAAGGAATCTGTTTAGTTCCTGTGCAGATTAATTGTGCCCATAAAATTCTTATTATAGTCCCAGCTTTGTTATATAACATGTGAGTATTGCTTTGATGCCTAATATTGTGGCTGTTTTTTAGTAAATACTTAGAGTGCGTTCTTTCTTACAACACCTTAAGAAAATGAACAGTGAACAGTTAGTCACACTGCAGCTACACTTCCTCATTGTAAGCCCTGGAATTAATTTGACAGAACGCATGCAAATACGAGTCACTGTATTTTATGATTTACACCACAGATATCCTGGACCCAGAATGAAAACATGAAGATTAGAATGTTTATTACATTTTCTGTTGGATTTTCATAGTTTCTTGTGTCACAAAGCATACGTTTGCAGAAGCGGATGTTCATGAATGACAGGCAGACCTCCTACTGTATAGACCAGGCCTACTGTTACTCAGCTGGTTCAGGTTCCCGTTCAGGTTCAGTGCTGTGTCACCCCACAGTGAATTAACACTTGCTTCGTGCATGTGTGTTTGGGTGTGTGTTGAAGATAGAAAACCAGCTCTACGACCGAATGTCTCTGCGGTTCACCAGGATGCCTGTCGTTGTCGGTCTGTCATGTTCGAGTGTGTGTCTGTGTGTGTCCTGTTACCCACAGCGGTTGTGTGTTCTTTGGATATGTTTTCCCCCTCATCCTCCAGTCACTCCGCTCATCCACCTGATATTGACAGACGGGGCTGAATTTCAGCTGTTGTGATAATCTGAGGCGTGTTTGTCTACACAATGTTGATGAGCAGCAGAGAACTGAGAAGGAGATTAGGGGTACCTCTCTTAAAGCTATTGTTACTGGGTGTCTGTTATGTGTAGATATACGGCTGTACACAAAACTTTTGGTACCCTGGGCGAATTGCACATTTCGTTGATCTTTTTAACTGAAAAGGAATAAATGCAATCCCTGCAGAAAACCGACTTTAAATAAATAAGCTTTTTCTCAAATGTCATTGCACTGTTACTTTTTATTTCATGAATTTAAATATATAGAAAAACAAACAGTTACTGGGGCTTATACAAACATTTTTGCACCCTTTTCACTTGTAAAACACTCAAATCTTGATTAATTCATTATAAGCCTTAGCTAACTGGTTAGGGCTGGTGAAGAATTGCTATTAGAAGTCAGCTGATGATATTTGCAGAGTTTGATAAGGTCTCTGACTCTCTAAACCTTGTGGTAACACTCACCAACCATGGCCCCCTTTAAGCATCTGACAGAGGATGTGAAAATGATGTTGATCGATGCTTGCAAAGCAGAGAAAGCCTATAAAAAGATATCAAAGCACTTCCATTGTCTGAAGTGTTAATAAGTAATGGGAGTAAAGAGGAACTGTGGAAGCTGAGACCAAAAAATCTGACTGCAAAGGAGCTGCAAGAAGGTTTAGCTTCCACGAGCGGTGGTACTTTATTCCACTGTGCAGCACTGATGTACAAACACTTATCTACATGCATGAGTCATCCAAAGTAAACCTTCCCTGCAGCCTTATCACAAAAGTCAGCAGCTGAGGAATGCGAAGCAACATTTGGATAAACCAGAGTAATTTTTGGAAACAAGTCCTGTGCACAGATGAAATTCAAATTGAACCCTGTGTGCCCAATCAAAAAAAAAGAAGCTGTCTTTGATGAAGTGTGCAGTTACATGGCAGCGAATTGCACAGAGGATGAATAGATTCAACTTAATGCCAGAAAATCCGAGATGCACAAATGCTGTCAAACAAGGCAAAGAACTTAAAACAAAGATGGCTTCTACACTGAAGAAAGGAGAATTGTTGGACCAACTTAATTTAAATGCTTCAACTGGAAACACATACTTGATTTAAGTTTATTCAAATTAAGTTAACACGTAATATTAATGTTGCTGTTTTAAGGTAGATGTATTTAAAACATTTGATTACTCTCAAATGAACCTTGCTGCGACTTAATTTTGAGAAAAGTCCACTTGGAGTGTTCAGTTTTCCCAACTTAAGTATTTGCTTTACGTGAACTGTAAAACATAACTTTGTCATTAGAATCCCCATTCTTTCCTTTTCTTTACTCTTTAACCCTTCTGAAAAAAACAGTGAGTTGCAGCAGAAGAATTTGAAGAAATGTGGACATTATGCATCTCTGCACAATAATAAAGGACCAGTAAACCTAATTTAAAGGTACAAAGTGTTATTTCAGAGTGACAGCAGCCATAGAAGGAAACCGCCATCACAACACAGAAAGATAAGCGAGCCTCATTCAAAGCAGTACTTTACCTCAACTCAGCTCAAATGCAGTTTTTACAGTAAAGTGCAACGATGACCAAATGCAGACCTCAAAATCCACTATACATTTTTTTACTTCATGAATTTCAGTTCCCCTGATTTTGACATCACTGAAATTCTGTGGGTGGATTGTAAATATTCTGAATGTGCAGGGCAGTTACCTGAACCTGAGGTGATGCCCAATTAAGAGTGAGTGATAATTAATAAACCTAGAATATAAAGCTGCTACAGGAAGTGTTTGAAAACTGAAATATCTGCCAAATGGGCTTTACTAAGCACTGACTCAGTAAGGTTTCCACACTGTCGCACACGCCTCACTTTCTGTTATGTATTTTTAGGTCCATGAAGTAAAAATAATCAGTGCAATAACATTTTATTCCTTAGTGTCTGATCCAGGGGTGGTATTTACTTCTTTTCACATAAACAAAATACAAAATGTTCCCAGAAGTGACAAAACCTTTGCGTATAATTGCATGGATTTATATGAGTGCTTTCGCAGATGATTTTTTTCTGATTAGCATGATTGTGACTGTGTGTGAAGGATGAGAGGAACCAGGTGCTGATCGCTTACCTGTGGATTAGGCAGACTTGGTATGATGCTTACTTGACGTGGAATAAAGAGGACTATGACGGACTAGATGTCATCCACATCCCCAGCAGCCTGGTGTGGAGGCCCGACCTCGTCCTCTATAACAAGTACGCCCGTACGTCCACTGCACAATTGAATGTTTCTATCCATGTGGGAGCATTGGAATTGGACAAATTCTATTGTTGGCATCTTTAAAAGATCATCTACAGCAAGAGGCAGCATTGCACACATAAACATACATGCATTGTAAGAATTTCATGTTTTTACAATAATAATCTGCTTCATAATAATAAACTGTTAGAAACTATAGTTTTGCTCAGTTTTACTGTCTAATAGGTGAAGGATTAAAGGAAATCATGAAAAAAACTCAAAATTATATCAGAAATGTGTACATTTCTACTTAGGAAAATGCTTGTTTATAAGCTTATATTCTAATATTTTTCAACCTCATCAATGAAGGTTTTGTTCTGTGTTTGATTGGCTCATATTTGAGTATACAGGTGTAACTAATATACATATAGTCAGTTCTAACAACATACAGCACACAATACATATCACACAACCAAACTCTTGAAACTCAGTTCTGGATTTTAGATACTAAACTCCCGATCTCAGCTCAAGTTCACCTTCATAACAGCAGAAAACACTGCAGTTCACCACTATTTAACCAAATGGCAAATTTTTTGCACTTTATCTTGACTCGCTCGTCTCTTCTAGAGCTGACGATGACTTCTCGGGGCCGATGGACACCAATGTGAGACTGCGCTATAATGGAGAGCTAACCTGGGATGCTCCTGCCATCACCAAGAGCTCCTGTGTAGTGGACGTCTCCTACTTCCCCTTTGACAGCCAGGAATGTAACCTCACCTTTGGCTCCTGGACCTACAATGGTAACCAGGTATGAAGAAATACATGCGAGTAAGTGACCGTATTCACTTCACAACCAAGACATGTTGTGGAAGATGAACACATCTTGATTCAGTTTGTCCATGACGATCCGTGTCGTCTAAATTTATCAGGGCGGTTAAATTTGCTAAATGACACAGGATGCAGGAGTGATTTGCTATCCTGTGTTGGGTCAGGGTGTACCTGAAACAGGCCAGGTTGAAATAAAAATCAGATACACATATACTCTTGCTCATTGCATTACCTGGCATCTCTTGTAAAATGTCAGAGGGCGGAGTTGTTAGTTAACCTCCTACACCTTCTGATGGATGATCCTTATTCCAGGTAGACATCATTATGGGCATGGACAGCGGTGACCTGTCAGACTTTGTGGAAAATGTAGAGTGGGAGTGCCACGGGATGCCGGCCACCAAGAATGTCATAATGTACGGCTGCTGCTCCGACCCGTATCCAGACATCACCTACACAGTGCTCCTGCAGCGACGCTCCTCCTTTTACATCTTCAACCTCCTCCTCCCCTGCTTCCTCATCTCCTTCTTGGCTCCTTTGGGTTTCTACCTGCCTGCAGACTCCGGGGAGAAGGTTTCCCTCGGGGTGACGGTTCTCCTGGCTCTGACTGTGTTCCAGCTAATGGTGGCTGAGAGCATGCCGCCCTCAGAGAGTGTGCCCCTTATCGGTAAGAGGATGTTTGTTTAGGATAGTGTTAAAACCAATTAGTATTGAATTTTAATGCAATTGTAGCATCTATGGAAATATTATAGTGGCTTGCATTGTGTTAAGTAGGACTGCACAACCATTACATTAGTGTTTTTTATTAAATGTCACCCCTGAGATTAATTGGAATTAGTTTTGGAAACACCTGTGGGCACTTGATTTTTTATTTTTTGTACATGTTCATTCCAGTTTCTTGTAATTGTAAAATAACTAATCAAAGAAATTCAACTTTTGTTTGTTTTTTTATTTTCTGACTTTATGGCATTGTAACTTTGTTATACTACATGAAGATATTTTGAGCTTTCTTTACTTATATTGCAGTGAAAAATGAGGGTAAACATGCTCAATTAATTGGTGGACATGATAAACACTACCCCTGCAAAATGTCAGCATTAGCGTTATATTGTTAGCATACTCACATTAGTGTTTAGCTCAGAGTAGTACTGACTTTAAAAACAGACCATAAACTGTATGTAAACATACCGTCTCTGTGGCTTTATATTTCAGTAAAAAGTCTCCATCACAGTTGTGTAAAGAAGGAGTTTCACAGCAACAAAGGACAAATGCTGACAAATGGACAGATAGCTGCTGTTTGACAAAAGAACAAACAGCAACTACCTTTTTAAGAGTTCTAACAGGAAACTTTTCTATCATCTCTCACACAGGCAAGTACTACATCGCCACCATGACCATGGTCACAGCCTCCACATCTCTCACCATCTTCATCATGAACATTCACTTCTGTGGTGCAGAGGCCAAACCAGTTCCACACTGGGCAAAAGTCCTCATAATTGACTACATGTCCAAGATTTTCTGTGTCTATGAAGTGGGTGAGAACTGCGCCTCGGCCTCCTCCTCGTCTTACTCCGCCCAGGATGAGTTCCGTCATCAGCAGATAAACTCTCACATTCATGCGAATGGTAAACCTGGGAGACACAGTAACCGAGAGGACCGACACAAATACCCCAGACCTCAGACTCCCAAACCCCAGCAACAACACAGAGGGAGAGTCCAGCACCATATCACCAGAGAGGAGAACAGTCACCTCTCCAATTTTGCACCTGGTATGTATGAAAGCGCTAATGGTAAAATCTCTATGGGCGACTACTATAATGAAGACCAGAAGGTGCCGTATTATCCTGAAGACCAGAAGCTTCCCTGCTGCCCTGAAGACAAAAAGCCTCCACCTCAAGTTCCCACTGTCACCTTCGGCCCCTGTGTGTTCTGCAGCCACGGCAGCGGCATCCCTGGTGTGGACACCAAGCTGGTGCGCAATGTTGAGTATATTGCAAACTGTTTCAGAGAGCAGAGGGCCACGTGCGCCAAGGGGGCAGAATGGAAGAAGATAGCTAAGGTGATGGACAGGTTCTTCATGTGGATCTTCTTTATCATGGTTTTCCTCATGAGCATCCTAATCATTGGAAAGGCACCGTGAAAAAGCACCGATGCCACAGATATTTTTTATATCTGACACTTTTGGTCAAACACATAACGTCAAAGGTTGTATTGTCATTTTTATAAACATCGAAACATACTGAATATGAACTTTATGGCTGTCCTTTTATAATCTTACTATGTAGTAGATTACAAATATTTGAAATAAATGAAATTAAGCTTGCATCTATTGTGTTTGACCATACACATACATCTTAACAATGCAAAAATCATTATATCTTAAGCACATAATAACTGTACTACACAAAGCAGCATTACGTTCTTCTGTGTTCAACCTAAACACAACAAAATGCGTAGATTATGAGAATATGTGCAGGCAATGTCCAACTTGATTATATTCAGATTCATTGTTAAATCTCCTGCATTTTTGTTAATGCATTCGGCCACTTTGCCACTTATACAATCTATAGCGTTGCACTGTTTTAAATGTGCAGCCTGCTACTGTCTCCATCATTCATGGCTTTGACGTAAGAGTGCTTCATCATTTGACCATTGAATACACGTGAGGGGATCTGCTGTCAAGTTAAAATATGACCAGTGGAGACAGCACATGTCTTATTCACAACTGTGAAATCAGATGCCGGGGGCTGACAGACACAGCGTCAGAGCGCTGCGGATCCGCAGAATCATTTTTCTGTTTAAAATCATCCAGTGAATTGTTAATGACCCAGCTTTGTTTGTAGCGCAGCCAGGGCAGGGAGGATGTAAGGTAATATGGAGCATCAATTATGTAACACAATGTGCACACACACTCTGACACCCCCGCTCTCTCTTGCAAAAACCCCATCCCTTGAACTCTGAAAGTCAAGTGAATGTGTTTGTGTGTGTGTGTGAGTGTATGGGTGCATGCGAGAGAAAGGGAAGAAATAAAAGACCTAAGGACAAAGGAAACAATGGAGCAATGAGAACAGAAAGGCTGCTGATAAAGAAGAGGTAGAAATCACATTTATACTTTCAAGTCTTGTATTTTGGCATTCCCAGATTCTTAAACTTTACTGAACCAGTGGAATATTTTTGCAAATATATACCTATTCATACCAATTCATACTACTTCTTTGAGGGAAATACTTGTACTTTTCACTACACATATTTTACAGGTACAAAAATAATGCATTTCCGCAGATTTATATTTCCAAATGCATATAAAAAAAACTTTGAACCTGCAACATTAAAATACTATGGAAGCTCTGAACTGCCAGGGCTGAAAAATAAAAATGGATCAGTATCATGTTATAACGTGATACTGATTCATTTTTATTTTAAAATACAGCCTATTTGTTAATATATCAGTAAAACAGGGTCGTTCTTTAGGATTAGAAGTTTGTTATTGCTAAAACGTTCACTCGTTTGATTTTCAATACTTTAATGAGGATTTTTAAACATATAATAGACAACTATATGTTTTAGAAACTGCTAACAATTTCCAGTTTCCACAATGAGATTAAAATCAAGAATCTGTTCTGTCTCTTCATTCCTTCTACAATCTATAAAAGTGGTCAGAAATAAATCCCTTTGTTTTCATAAAAATGCCAAGTAATTTCCTGTGTAGTTTTTTCAGAGAAACAAAACTTAAACAGTTGTAATTAGTGTATTTTCTGGGTATGCCCAGCTTTGCTTTGGGTGTGCTCATCAGTACTTATGGCAGCCACATGGGAGAAAATAGATTACAGGTCCATGCTCATTGCAATGAAGAAATATGTCACTCAGTGCAATGGAAAGGATCACTGGTGTGTTTTAATAACTTTTTAGAGCTTTGAAATAAACTTAAATGTCTTTATTAGTGACACTGCAACATATTTACTCATTCAAAGGATCTGAAACTCCTTCTCCCCTTATCTCACAGTAATCCACTACAACAGACAGGGAATGCAATAAAGAGAAAAATATGAATTCTTCTTATATTGTCATACGTTTCACCACAGCATCTTGATCTTGCAGTAGGGGGCGCTCAATTCCCACATACCATTCTTGCAGTTGATGCCCCAAAGCTTACTGTTTGAAGCTGCATGTGGCAACATAAGTGCACAAGATTTGCACCTCAGAACCGTTCCCTCTGTCTTTTCATCTTCTGCACAGATCCACTCATAAATTTTCACCATGGAGATGAAAAAAAAGAATATTTGTAGACCATTAATTCCTCCAGTCCTCCAGTTTATTGTATGGCAGGAGACTATATGTCTTACTCACTGCAATTCTGTAATTAAATCTGAAGGCTATTAATGAGAGTGAGTCAGTCAGTGGAAAAAAAGAAGCTTGGGCTGGAGGCAGCGTGCATTTGATTGTTCTGCTGAGCCTCTCCTCTGTGGCCTCTGTTCAGCAGAAGTCTGACAGATATGGGGAGATAGTGTTGAGTTTTTTTTAAAATCCTCTCTTCCAAAATGATAGTCAGGCTGCAGCAGGAGAGGTGTGAACCATGTAATATGGACAGGCGTAGCACCTTGGGCACTGAGGGAAAGACTGCTGGGGAAATTACCAAGTGCCTAGTAAAATTTCACTCGGAAATATAATGTATCACCACTGAGATTTACACACGGAATGGAAGAAGGGCTGTGTTGGTACAGTTATTTCACTGCTGATTTACTGGAATTAATTCCACACAACTTTGACCACAATTTTTACACGCTTTGTATGAGTGTTTAAATCTTATGCACAACATTTCAAAGGCTGCAGCACTTTTATCTGACAGCAGAGCTTTACATAAATACATTGTCATCTTAAGCTTTCCAACAGGGTTTAAAGCAGTTAAAAGTCACTTCATCTCAACCAAATAAGACTTTAACATGCTGCTTACATTTTAATTCCTCAATCATACTAATCAGTTACACTGATCAGCCACAACATTATGACCACCTGCCTAATATTGTTTTGGTCCCCATTATGTGCTCAAATACGCTCTGAACCATTGGACATGGACAAGAGGACTTCTTAGGTTGTCCTATGGGGTCTGGAACCAGGACGTTGGCAGTGGATCCTTTGGGTACTCTGGCTTGTGCAGTGGGGCCTCTGTCAATCAAACTTGTTCCACTGCATCCTGTTGATGCTTGAGCAGAATGAGGTGAAGGAAGTTTGGAGGTCAAATCAACATGTTGGTCCATTGTCATGTTTCTCAACATGTTCCTGATAGTTTGATGTTTTTTCCATGTGGTGGGGTGCATTTTCCTGCAGGAGTAGACCAGTGACATTTGGGATTCCCATTTACATGAGGGAGTGTGTTTGTTCTGGGACAATGTTTATTTGGGTGTCTAAGTCTCATCAACACGGATGTCAAAGTCCAAGGTTTTCCATCAGAACACCACAACATGATCAATGTTATTCACTTCACCTGTCAGTGGTCAGAATGTTGTGGCTGATCGGTGTATAATATAAATACATGTAAGTACAAATTCTACTTGAGGAGCTCAAAATTAATCCAGATGCTTTTATTTATGTGCATATTGTGTTTAAAATGCATGTCAGTGCACTTGTTGTTTCCCAAAGTGTTAATCTTTCATGGATGCAGTATTTGGGTGTGGCAGAGGGGATCAGCCCTGATAAAGGGGGAGCAGGTGTCTTGAAGATGGTTGATGTCACGTTGCGTGAAGATAGTTTTTCTAAACCAGGATGGTCGATAACTAGATTGAACCAGTGGACAATAGAAAAATGGACTCTGTCGTTCCAGTGAAATAATTTTGTCCTGGTTATAGTTAAAAGCCATAAAAATGAACGTTGTGAACTGCTGTCTGACTTGAAGTGTGGAGGGATCACCCAGAAGACAAATGAATGAGCAGAGAAAGAGCTGCTGAGACTGAAGATCTCTGATAGCTTTTTCGTGACCCCTGACCAAAGCATCTGAGGACGGGTTGCACACCACTTCAGTTTTGACAACGCTGACATGTGATTTGAAGCCCATGTGGTGCATTTTATGTGTGGTGGAAGTCGGCTGTTCGTTCTAGAGTTTATACATTCATGATACAATGCTTATATTTCAGTGAGGCCAGTCGTTGAAATAGTGGAGGAGCATTACCACCAATCTTGCTGATATTTGTTATCTTTTTAATTGGATATATGTTATTTACCCATACTTATATATTTACTGGTGATTCTACATCAGTTTAACCTACCAATTTCAAAAGCTGAACTTTTACTTTTAATTGAATATTTTTCTACTCGGGTGCTTATTCCACCACTGTGACTAATCTTATACTTAGCATGCACAGTACTTAACCCCGTAAGCCCATTGCTATTTTTTTGAAATTTCCACCCGAAAAAACATCCCAGAATTTATTCAGTAACAGCTGCAAAACTGCGAGGCCAAAATGAGCGGCCTTGGGCTCTGTGGATCAGAGACACTTGGGAGAATTTTGAAATAAAATAAGCCTCCTTATCCTCATCACCAGGCCAAAGGGAGATTTGAAAAGCTACTAATCAAAACTGTGAATTAAATAACAGCCTTATAACAATGAGTTAGCAGATGCTGATGTTTTTGAACCTATTTTCAAATTTCTCTTCTGCAGCTCTACCAAATTTGTTGCAACAGAACTGAAGCACAACAAATGCTCCATCCATTTTAGTCGATTTGGTATAGGCGGCTTCTTCAGTGAGTCAGAAAAATGGTGTTTTAAAAGCAGTTTTTAAAGCCTGGCTCCAGCACCTGGACCTCAAGGGTAGAAGGGGTTACTATTTATGACAAGGAAGAGACTTACACTTAATAATTCCATAGACAGGTAAATTGCATAACATTGATTGTCTCATTAAAATGCAATGTTCTGCAGGAAAACTTTGGGTCTTGGTATTCAGGTCAGTGCTACGTTGACATGAAATCCCCCACCTAAGCATAGTTGCAGACCAAGCACATCCCCACATGGCAACAGTACACCCTGGTGTCAGTGAGCTTCCCCGGCAGAA
Source organism: Dascyllus trimaculatus (assembly GCA_024666655.1). Lineage (NCBI taxonomy): Eukaryota > Metazoa > Chordata > Actinopteri > Pomacentridae > Dascyllus > Dascyllus trimaculatus. Next base: position 18,979,059 of record CM045457.1, read on the forward strand.
CAATGTAACCCACCACTCTGCAAAAACTGCTCAGGAAATACTCGACGACATGGAAACCAGGATAAGATAGCCCTTTAAGAACAAAGTCTAATTTCTTTTAACGTCCAGTATATACAGTGTATGTTAAATATAACATGTGCACAAGAAGAATTCTTAAGTGAACAAATTTAGAAGGTAAATAAATCACAATGGACGACAGCTTCCTTATCATAAAACTCATTGTAAAATCATGGAAAAGGCAATCTTACCTAGCAACCAGGGGAAGATGCTGCTCCTATCCCACGAGTCATTTTGATCAATACAAACTTATGCATTAACTTTACTCTCAGATTTGAATGTTGCTCTGACTTTAACGGCATAAATGTTAAATAAGGAATATATTAAGCTATTTTTGATTTTCTACAGCCATTTGAATAATTCCAATAATTCCAAATAATGTAGAACTGATGTGCAAAAGTTGGAACTTATGACTTTATTATCATGAATATTTAAACTCCTGACACAACAATGTAAATTCACCAATCCCCAGGGATGCCGAGCCTACAGTAACAAATAATTCATCAGTGGTAACGTCTTACCTTAAAACTCTTACACTTTATCATATAAAACTATTTGGGATTTTGTTCAAACTTATAATATATAACCTTTACTATGACATTTTGCATTGTCAAAATATTACATCAACATACCAAACCACTTATTTTGATTTCCTCCACTTAAACAAGGTTATTAGGGGTTTTTAAATGTACAAAATGGCAAACAATCAGAAAGGAAGGAGGCAGAAGGCAGAGGAGGGTGGAGGATCTGTACTTTTTAAAAATTTTATTTACGCCCCTGTTTTTTTCCCCTTCATAGACCTGAGCTTTAAAACAGCAGCTGGATGCCATCTGCAAGTTTATGTCTTACTGTCCATCAGCGTTGTGGTACGCTCTCTGATATAATGCTCTGTAAAACTTTAACAAGCCCGCAGTGCTGCAGAGGACGTCCAGCATTAAACTGATTACTTCTTGATCCGTGAACAACAGGACCTTGAAATTAGCATGCGGTTACCATGGTGATGGCGTAACGCTTAAACACTCCGTAGTATTAACGGACGTTTAGAAAGTTTGTTTTTAAGTGGAGAATCTGTCCTGTGGTGTTTTTTTAATATATAAATTATAGATAAAAGGACCCAAGGACTCTGGGAGCTGGGCTTCCTGTAAACATCCGCCGAGATGCTTATTGCCTCATAACGGACCGAGGTTTACAGCGGAGGACTTTATTGGTAGTTAAAAACTTAGCGAAGGACAACAGAGCAAACACCACTAGCATCGTTAACAGACCTGTCTGAGCTGGAAAATATGGAGGATACCGAGAACAGTGTTTTTAGAAGAGAAAACCGGACATTCTTCTCCTAAGGTAACGTGAGTCCCACTGAAATATTTCATACTTGAGCTGCTACACAAAGTAAATCAGTGTCATGCTAACGCTAGCTAGCTGGCTAAAAATATAACTTTGTACAACTGTGTAGCTTCAGTTGTCATAGCATTTTCCAGAAGTTATGAGCTGTTGCTTTCTAAATATCATGCTAGCCGTAAAATAAATCAGATATAATGCAGTTTAATCTACAGAAGAGATACAAAATCAACGTTTGAATTAAACACTTCACACCTTGCTGATAGATCTTAGCTATTAGTTTTTAGGGTTATTCCATCTCATGTCATCAGGGTCTTTCTGCTCGACAATATCTGATTTGCTTGGAATTTTGTCTTTATCATAAAGTATAGATATTTAAAATGGTATCTGTGAAATATTAGATTGATGTATCTGTACCGGTATCTTTCTGAGATAAATATCCATTTTCAGCACGTTTTTTTCACACATTGAAATTTTAGGCTATGTTTAAAGACAACATCTCAGGAACTATTTAAAATAGAAGTCTCAAGTTTTTGCTGTTATTTCTCATCATCTCATTGATTCAGTCTCTGCAATATTGGGCAAGAAGAAAAAAATAATCTCTGATAATATCTTGCTGCTTTTCTACCAGACACTGCATTTCTCAATGTCTGGTAAAAGAGTGTCCTTTGGGATTAATAAAGTTTTTTATCTTATCTTATCTTATCCTATCCTATTATGGGTGTGCTGAAATATGACACAAAATGAAGCTGTCATGAAAAGTTCCACCTTTTAGCACACATGACCACAAAATGTATAATTCAGAAGTGTTGTTTTCTGAACTATACATAGCTACATGTCGCAACAATACAAAACAAAAAGTAGTGCTGGATAGAGTAATTCAAGTAGTATAGAGTTCCTGAGTTGCAAATTAGTTTTCCAAATATAACTGAGAAAGCTTTTTTTATGGGCATATTTTTCATTTTTGGAGCCCACTTTTTAGGCTGCAGTGAACTGTTGCCTTACTTATTATATCTACATATTATCTATATATTATACTTGTTCATACACTTATTGGGAGCAGCAGTTACTGTAATTGTATGTTTACTCACATTTAACTTTCATCAGTCTTGAAGCAAGATAATCTATTTTTGATCCTATCAATAAGTTTACACATTGACCATGACCATAAATTTACCACTGAAGTCTTGCTCACATAAGTACATCAAATTGCCCTTAAATATATATCAAGGCATTCAATTTTTCTGTTAGAAAAATCCCTCTATCCCATCAGATCTATGAATTTGGTCATGGTTGTATTAAAATGCCTTCTTAATGACCTAATGCAGTGATAATTCCCAGAGAAATTGTCAAAAACTACATGACAAATCTCCTCCAAACCAAGATTTATGTCTACAAAAAAAGTCCACAAAAAAGATGGTGAAAACTATGTGGTTGTGGTAAAACGTGTCAGAGCTGTTCAGTGAGTTATGAAAGTTTAATTGCAATAACTTTTTGATTTTTTTTTATGATCAAGTATTTTATGTTGCAGTCTTCTGTATTTTTGTATTAATGTGACATGCAACTACATGTGGTTGAAAAAAGTTGACTTCTGCATTATCATTTTTTGAATGAACGTGTGCTCCAAGATGGGAGTTTTCATGACAGCTTCAGTTTTTTTTTGTCTTTTTTCATATTTCAGTTCAATTAGAGATTATTTGATCTACTTGTCCAATATAGAAGATTATTTAGCAATGGCATGGTGATAAAATTACACAGAAGATTTCATGCTTTTATCTTTAATTGTTTCTGAGATATTGCCATCCAAACATAGCCTCAATTTTAAAATCCGCAAAGCAAAAAACACATGCTCTAAGTGGGTTGTGGGGCATAAAAAACAAACAAACAAAAAACAAGACAGAAATGTATTTAGTTAAGTATTTGATATATAAAGATAAAATTTCAAAAAATCTTTATATAGATCCACATTTTATCCTATGAAGATTTCAGACAAATCAAAGATGGTTGAACAGAAATTCTTCTAAAACTTTGATGTTTGGAGATGGAATGACCCATAACTATATGCTGCACACATTTTGTAATAATATTTGCAGTTTTAAAAATGTATTTTTTGAAGTAATTTAACCAAGTTATTCCTATAAACATGATTTACATGGGTTAAGGCAAGTGAAGTCCATATTGCTCAATTAGAATGCTGGATTGTTTACATCTTAAGGGTTTTATCTGTTTTCAGGTGTCAGAGAGAAAGCACATCTCTGAGAAGATGGTGAAAAATAAAAATATTAGTGGGCGTCTCAATCGCTCTTCCACATGCAAGACAAAAAAGTGTGGCTCTCAGATCCCAAGCAGCAAAGGCCAGGCTCCACCAGATGATCCAGCCGATTGGGCCATCCCTGCCTCTCCTCTAGAGCCCCAGATCACCGGCCAAAGTAAGCTGGGTTTCCCAGACAGAGTCTACCTACTGGCTTCGGTTATCTTCCAGAATAGCCACCGGGAGAAGCCTGCTGCGCACCGGTTGGTGAATTATGGCAAAGAGAGAGCGCTCAAACTGCCTGAGGTCAAAAATGAGAAGATGCAACAAGCAGCTTATGAGCTGGCCTTCAGTGCACTGAAATGTAAGTTTATGAGAAACTGGTAGCCCAACGACACTTTGATCTGTTGAACCTTCATTCATTATTACTTTTCCCTCTTTTCTTTCTTGCTTCAGTTTCTTGGACACCCTTGATATGTACAATACTTATCTAGAGCCTTATACAAGCTGAAGACAAGCAGTGTCTTGTTGGGTCAAATCTGGCCCTTAACCCTTTGGTCCCCCGAAATTAAAGTTTTTCCTTTTGCAGTTAGTTTTTACCTTGAATTGATTTTTCACAGTTCTACTAAAGTTAAAACTTAAAATACAAAGCTCAGGTTGGTGTCAATAAACATGATTTTTTAACATGATTATAATCAATGACATAATGAAAGTTTTAATTAAAGGACAACATTATTTTTTACATTTACCTATAAATGAAACAGGTCACAGTTGTGGGTGAACAACCTAACAATTACATTTTAAGTCTTACAGTGTAACACAAAGCATAAATTGTACTATATGATTTATTATTGGCAGAAAAAAGCTGCTGTCAGTCTGCCACTAGGGAAAAATAAATCTTAAATATTAAAACAACTATTTTTTAAAAATCTGTTTTATTGTTAAGAGGAATAAAAAACACAACAATTAGAACTGCATCTCTGACGTGGCTGTGAAACTATGTTGGCCCCTGGCTTAACAGTGATTAAAACACCTACCTTCAGAATAACCTGGTTGCTAACCTTTGCTTTTTTCCCTTATGTTCTGTGTTTTGGCCATGTGTAGAGTGAGGACATTGGGAAAAGGTGTTCAGCAACTCCTGTTTTGATTCATTTCAGGTACTTTAAATTGCAAGTAAAGCCTATTTGATTCCCGGCAACCCAAACCATTTGGAATTAGAATGAATAGCTCTGGAGTAGTTAATTGACAGATAGAATTGGATATAGATAGATTGATGAAGGGCAAGTAGAAGAGAAAAAAATGCTTGAATGGCCAGTGGGAATTCTGTGTGATGCTACAAATCAATTTGGGCCATAATCTGTTTACTGGGATTAGGGTGGGGTCTGGGTGACCGAAATCACAGGGGTGTGTAATCACCATGGTGATAATGCAGGGGAGGTGAGCCAACTGCCAGTGCAGGAAGCCGGCTGGAATCGATTTAACGTGTTCTCAGTGGATGGAGAGGTCAGGTAGCAGGAACACCCTCGTAGCCGTGAATGATTTTGCTCCTTCTCACTATCCGCCCGCTGAACCTGGATAAGCTTCAGACCTACATGTCCCACAGTTAATGCAAATCACCTCAAAAATATCCATCATCACAAGCTCCAGTGCCTAGTTGGAGCAACTTATATTAGTTTTACAGCTGTAGGTCATAGTGCTTACATTGCCAGATGAAACTGAGCAGATTGATAAGTGCAATAAGAGAGAATTTAGAGATTTTAATGCTAGAATAATACTTCATCCTTTTTCGTTTCTCTGAGAGGCTCCCTGTATGTCCCCAGTGAGAAATTTGCTTTTCCTATACGAACATTAACACAAGTTAATCTGGACAGGAGCATGAACTTGAGCTCTGCTTAGGAAAAATGGCCTACTTGAACTGAGAACTATTACAGTACTTCATTTCCTTTTAAAATGAATCCCTTTTTTTGTTCAGAGCTTATTTCAAAGACAAATATCCCCCTGTCTTATCAGCACTGTGTTAGTATATTTCTTTTCTGCGGTTACTATCCCCAATGCTGTACATTTCTGGAATTCATTTGAGCAATTTCAGCAAGACAGTGCAGATAACTTAAAGAAAGGAGGAGTTGAGAAGCCACAACTGGGTAGTTTCTAGGACAAAAAGGAGATTAATCCACTGGCTCGTTTAATTTTTCCCTTTTTGATATGAGAAATAAAACATAACCTGTTTTGTGACTTTAAAGTTATCATGTGCAATTTTATTTATTTATGTTACAGAGATGTGATTGGTGACCTTCCTTGATCACATATGGATTTTGGTCACATGCTGGCATTTTTCTCGCATTTGCTGTGTGGTGAAATTGGGTGTAGATGAAATGACAAAGCCTGGAAGCCAATCTTCCCTCTTCTTCCTCCCACGAACAGGCCGGCTTCTGGTGCAGAAATTGATTTGCTAGTGACATGCTAGCGGTGACACACACCAGACACGTCATTCGTGCACTGCCTTGCGATGACTGATCCAAAATTGAACTGAGGTCAGTTGTTAACCTAAAGAAGAAATGCTTCACCAGCGAAAAACACATGGAGCAAAATGCCAATGAGCACTGGTATTGATCTGGTGATTATAACTCTTATGTCCCCAAAACCAAAAAAAATAGTTGTTCAGTGTATCGGTATCTGGAGATGCAGACCTGTCTGTTGCAGTGATTCTCAGTCAGTATTAAAATATGGAGGTGGTGCTGGTGATGCTGTTTACATGTAGATTTAACATTTCATGAACGTAAAGCTACAGTCACCCAAATGACAAATATAAGCAGTCAAATCTTTTTTCCTTCCCTTCTCTGCTTCACCTTCCACACTTCATTTTTTCTCTCTTTTGTGTTCTGGGCTTTTCTTTATCTGTGACCCTGTTTTTCTCTAAAAAGCACTTATTTATCTGAGTGAGTATCTGCTAGACCTAGAGACGGATAATGTTGTCAAGGTTACTTATCTTGTTGATTGGTGTTCACATTTCTGGAGGTATATGCTGATGTTATGTTATGCAAAGTCGTTGTTGTGTGAATTTTTACTGGTAGAAATTTAGTTGACCTTGTCACCAGCCATGAAAGCGCCCCCTCTTTTTCCTCCTTATTTTTTCCTGCTTTCCTCTTTCTTTCTACTGGCTACTCCTCTGAGTATTTCTGCCTCATTGTCCATACTGTCCAGCTGGACTGCCAGACTGTCAAATGACTGAGGCTGCTGTTCTCCATGTGCAACAAGAAAGACTCTTTGGACCGTTGTGTGTTTGGCTCGACTTATAGCATGAAACAGAGAAAAACTGTCTTTTTTGTCCTTGAACAAAATCAGAACAGGTACCACCAGTATGCCTCAGCAAATATAAAATTTTGCAGGTGCAAATATTTAAGAAAGATTGGACATTTAGTCCAAAGGTAAATGTATAACTTATGGCAAGCACCTTTTTTTGGCTGCTCCACTGTTAGATTAATGTGCATTTAGGGTCACTGATGCAGAACATTGTGAGATAAAGACCTGGCTGAAGAGAGAAGGTGGCTGCATTCAGATCTGGTCCTTGCACCAAGGATTTGTTTGACATGAGTCACCATCAATCACTGCTCATTGTGTAATACTTAGATGGAAGCCAGAAAGCACACAACCTTAATACGAGTCCTGCAATGAATAGTGCCTTCTGTTGTCAGAGGACACATTTTTTGTTCATCACTTCAAGCGACTGTTGCATGTCAATGTCAGATTTAACAAATTCTGCATCATCCCTCAGGTGAAACCCGGCACTGCTGTGTAAAGACCGTAAGTGATTTATCACTGAAATTTCTCTGTGTTTCATTCTATGTGTTTTATGGCATGTGGAAGACTATGACCTCTACAGACCCAGCCATCATGGCCCCCTCTGGGGTCTGTTTTGCAGTGTGCACTGTGTGGTTATCTCTTAAGGGCTTATCTTTAAGACCTTCTGCAGTAATGGCAACAATTGTAGACCTTATTGATCTACATCAGCTATAAATTAGACCACTGCTGATGTTGTATGCCAGTGTTTCCTCAATTAAAGATAAGCTCTATCGTATGAAAACATTTATTTGTGTACACGGCAGTGTGTGTTTTTATGTGGGTGTACCTGCGTACAGACTTGTGTGTTTTTCCTTGCCCTACACACTATAGGGGTGCCCAGTGTGCATTTGGCTGAGACCCAGGGTGCAGCTGGGCATGACTTGTGATGTTGTGATAAGTTAACAGCAGTGTCTGTGGTTTCCATGGTGTCTCTGTGGATGGGCTTTGGGATTACCTCTTATTCTCAGGCTCACAGGCTTGTCTGTTAAAAATAGGAATTAACCAAGAGGGCAACCACACTAGCGATACACACTGCATATACATATTCATTTCAAAACTGTGGTTTCACACTTGCTTCTCCAGTTACATAGAGGTGGTTTCTAATCTTATTAGACACGCATCCACATTAGAGAAATGATCCTTTTTCCCATTTAGAATGTGTAGTGAGCAAACACTCTACCTGCAGAGTAAGTTTGGCAGCAGCTGTTCTTTAATCCGAGCATGATAGACTGGATAATGTTACTGTCTTGCCATCTCCTGCATATTGAAAAGGAGAGCCCACTGTTCACAGATGGGAAAGGATAAGTCTGTGAGTTTGTATGTATATTTCAAGAGAATGTATCCTGTTGGTTAATAAGACAGTTGCTGCTTTTATGATATGACAGCCAGGGTGTGAGGGTTAAAAAACACGATAAGCCATGATGTCTGATAGGCAGCTCTCACCTTTCAACACTTTATAGTTACACTTTTCAGACTACTGTTCTGATTTGATAAAGAATGTCAAGCAACGTCAAATTTGATAAGCTAGTAAGAAACAGAATACTTGCAAGAAACTTTACAGATATTTAATCCAATTTCATTTTTATAAGTCATGTATCTGTACAATATAAAAATGTAATATAAGAACATCATGTATCTTCATCAAGTATCATGTAACAGTGTTGAATGAAATAAAGAAGATAATAATAATGTATTCTACTCTGGTATGAAAAAACATGCATGCCTGTAATATTTAGTTTCACTGATCATGTTTAGATAGATCGTGTTTGTTACTTCAGATGTCATTAATGTCATCAGTCCTTTGACTTTGCACACCCACTCACCACAGACGCAATAAATGAAAAGAAAAGAGGCAAATGAAGAATCAGATTAGGTCTAATTAAGCACCAAATAAGCATTTAATCACGGGAAATTAAACCCCCGATCTAATTTAATTATCTTTTTAAATTAAATCACCATCATTTGGGGGGTGCCTCAAGGAGCCTCTTTTGCTCCTTTCACTGTTTTTTTCTTGACATGTTTAGATATGGATTTGTCCTTCGTAGCATATATTTTACCAGTTAATGGATTGGAGTAATTTCTTGTGCCTTTATCTCCTGCTCCAAATGAAAGAGTCGGGGATTGGTTTCCAGGGATAATTAGACGTTGATATAAAAGATGCCCTAATATGCATCATCACTTCTCACACACATAATTAGTAATTGAAAATCCCGCTTATTACATTTCCATCCTTCTAACTAACCTTGTTTTACTTTGTTTCTGCACAGATCAAGAACTGCTGGAGGACATCATGATTGACAGCTGCTTTTATCTCACTCAGCCAGTGGTAAGTTAGTTCCATAGAAGCAGCGTTTTTTATTACAGCATTAGTTTAAGAGAGGTAAACATGTTTAATCCCTTGATGTATGTCAACATTGTGTTACTGAGAGGCACATTACATTTAATATGCTGCTAAATATTGAAGCTCTTTTGTTTCTGAGAGAGGCTAGACTTAATTTTTGATGTTTACCTTGCTATCCCTGTGTGTATAGTTTTCTTAAACACTCTCCAATATTAATGTCTTGCTGTTTATACTCCACGTACTCTTTGTTCTGTTCTCTAGACTTCTAATCAGTAACAGTAATATTGATGTATTACACTGATGCGCTCCTTTGATCAACACACAAAGCACCTTGTTTCCTTTATATTCCCGAGCTTAATCAATGACAATCACTCCCTTTGGAGTAATATATCTAAAAGTCACTATGTGGCAGAATACATCTGGGTGTGCATTTTACTTTATTGCTACTCTCAAGCAAAACACCCCATTAATTAGAGATGAAATCAAAATGCTGTAACAGCCCAGGGACAGTGTGTTTGCATGTGGCATGTGAGCATATTCTGCACCAGGGTTGTCTCACATCTGTCATAGAACCAGTGTGCTGAGTGTTGTTATTATGCCATGTAATCGTAAAAGAATGATTCCCAACACAGCTGTGAACCTTCAGCCGTTACACTGCAGAAGAACACCCTGCTACTTAAATGAAGAGGTATCCTCTGGGGGAGACTGGCATGTACTTTTGCCCTACTTTTACCATTCCACATAAAAGAAGCTGTGGAAAGACGAAAGTTACTTAAGCTGTTTCTCTAACATTTTGGATGGTGATAAAGCATGCACAGAATACAGAGCAACTGTTTGTCTACTGAGCTGGCAAAGGAGAAGAGTAATGAAAGCTGGTGAATGTGTAAACAGAAAACAGCTGTCATGGAGTTTACAGATTGTAGACAACCAGTGTCTACTTTAATAGTTAGTTAATAGTTAATTAGTGTGGGTGGCTGTGGCTCAGGTGGTAGAGCGGGTTGTCCACTGATCGCAAGGTTGGCAGTTCGATCCCCGGCCCCTCCGCGTGCCGAAGTGTCCTTGGGCAAGACACTGAACCCGAAGTTGCTCCCAATGGTAGATTAGCGCCTTGCATGGCAGCTCTGTCGCCATTTGTGTGTGAATGAGTGAATAAGAAACACATTGTAAAGCGCTTTGGATACCACTAAGGTATAGAAAAGCGCTATATAAGTGCAGACCATTTACCATTTAATGAAGGTTGAACATATACAGACACATTATTACACATGAAAATATATATGTATTTGCAGTGCAATCCCTACAGACACACAGATGTATACTTGGACTGTAGCCTCATGAAATACAGCCCTGGGTGAAATGAATGGCTCTCCCTATGTGTTGGTGGCAGGTCGTTACTCTGTATCCCTCTGGCTAGACAATAAAGCCCAGACACAATGAGACAGTCTTTAGAACTCACTCTCACCTTCTTTTACACTGCTGGCATCTATAAAGTTCAACCTTGATAGAGAGGAGAAAGAGGTGAAGGAGAGAGAATAGGCCAGCTGTAAAATAGGGGGTACATGAGGGTACTGGGGGAAAAAAAAGTAGAATGAAAAATGAAGCTATAGATAGACTTTGAGCTTGAAGCACACTTGATCACAATAGAAAGGGAAAATGAAGCCTAAATCTCATGGAGGGTAGAAATAGCCTGAGAGATGATATAAAATATAGCGAGGCAAGCATATTAGGTAGAAAGCACATTTAACATGGCACTGGCTCAATCCCTGTGTAAAATGAGCCATGTGAGATTTTAATCACATGTATCGAACAAATGTGCATCCAGAATATTAAACACTGAGTTTTGTCCATTTAATCTTAAAACTCAACTCAGTTTCAACTGACAGTTATTCATGTGGTAAATATTAATGCTATGTATTACAACTGCTTAGCCTATAAAACTCAACGGGCTGTTTCACGACACTCAATTGAATTTAATCATTGGTTAACAGGCATATTAACATAAACATTGAAATTCTTACATAAGAGACCAGGATTAGAGCTGGCTAAACAGAGCTGGCATGTTTACTGTAGACCAGTTTCCCACCATGGGACACTGTTGCCAGGCAACTTAATGACTGGGAATTTTCCCACACCCAAGAGTTTAACCTTGGTAAAGGGCAAGTGGAACTTGAGGTGGTGAGGGAGGACGAGAGCGGAAAAGTGGAGTGCCACAACCTGTTTCAAAAATCGACCTTTCCAAAAATGAAATTCAAAGCTTCTGGAATGAATAATAAGTAATGGCTAATTCCTTAGATGCAGGATAAGCCCTTGTAGCATTCTCGCTTCTCTGCCCATTAGCCCAGTAGTGAGGATGCGGCAAGCTGTTGCTGCCATGGAACACCATCTGCCACTAATATGGCTGGTGCCCTCCCACCCTCAAGGAGAGAAAGGTGGAGTTTGTGACAGAGAGAGGGGCATAGACCTAGGAAGAAAGAGAGAGAGAGAGGGGATGGAGAGTTGACGGGAGAGGGATAATTGTAGCGGTGCGGTAGACACATAACATAGGCTTCATCCTAGGTTTAATTAAGTGGCAGAAGTGGGATCATGGCAGGACATCCTCGTAGTAGTGTGTGTGTCAGTTTCTACAAATTAGATCATTAGATTAAATTTAGAGTCTCTAAATCAATCCAGATAAATAGTATCACTGTACAATGTCTCTCATTAGGTAACCAAGATACATCTACCTCAAAATCACCAAATGCCATGTCGTGCTGTCTTGTTTTTATGCACATGTAAATTCTAGATATGTAACATATGCTGACCTTTGAGGCGTAAATGTTCAACAGATGCAAGCGTGTTTCTCAACCGTTTTATTGAAATGAGAAATTTATCTCATAGGCATGCAGGGTGCTGGTCTGGCTGCTGCTTTTTTTGTCGTTCTCTTGTTAAAATAGAAGTCACCAATTAACTGTACCTATTGCCCTTCTGCTCTAGCCCGATGATCAGGTGAGCCTGGTTGCCGTCATGCTCTGTGACTTCCAAGACAGGAAGTTCCTCCCACGGGAACACCAGCGGGGGGAGGAGATCATAAAGGAAGTTAGATATGTGGAGAACTACCTCCTCAGGTAGGGAAAGAAAAATGTCAAGGAGAGCATGAAAAATAAAACAAAGAACCCACTCACACAACTGGGAGTAGAATTGTAAAAGAAAATACAAATCAAGGAATTTGATAGCCTAGGTATAAAAATGTTTTTTTTCTTTGGTTTGTGTTATACGTAGGTTTAAAACCAAGCTGGCAGCCTCTCTGGCTCGCTGCAGGATCAAACATGGTCTCTTGTCCATTGAGTGTATTCTGCCGGAGAGTGTGAAAAAGAAGCAGGAGAGATCAAAAAGCCTTCCACTTTATGCATGGGTCAACACGCTGAAGAACAGGTGAGCTGAGCAAACACAAAACGTACAGAGAGCAGACACTCAGAAGCATGGCTGTACATAAACACAGGAATGCACTGTAAGCATACACGGAATGTGTGCGAGCATCCAGACACACCCACATTTACACACAGACCTTTAACTTTGGGTGCTGCCCAATGTTTTATGGGCCAGGTGCCCAGCTGACATCCAATTAAATGACCAGACAGTGTGTGTGTGTATATATGTGAGTGTGTGTTTATGTGTGTTCTAATGTGTGTTCTTGTGCGCGCCTGACGGCCTGATTCAGTTAGGTGTAAATCCTGCTGCTGTAGACAGATTCAATCAGCAACACCCCTCGACCAGCTCTGGGACTGTAAAGGTCACCTGTTGGGACTAATGGTGTGTGTGTGTGTGTGTGTGTGTGTGTGGGTGTGTCTATCTTAATGGCTTTTATAGCACATATTACTATTAAAGTCTTTTAAAAGGCCACACAGCAATTCTACACAATATTATTATCTATGATGACAGTCTTCCTCTTTCTCCCACCTCTGACCTTCTTCCCTGATACCCACACTTGGGTTTCCGCTAATCTGCTCTCTTCACTACTCCTCTGCTTTACTTCCAGTCTTGATGAGGTCCAGAGTGTGCTGAAGAGTGCGGGCTTCTCGCAGGTGAAATCGATTGGGCAGTTGGAGGGCCAGACCTTCTGCCTGGATCCCCACTGTGGGGATATACTGGTATTCCCTGTTCAGCTGAGATCTCAGCTGTACTCCACTGAACTGCTTAGTGACCGCAAACTCATCATCCAGGTACAAGCTGCACAGAGAGAAAAGGTTTTTGACAAGAACAGCCTCCCCTCTGTAGACTTTGTTATGGCTGTGGAAATCTGATCAGCTGCATCAATCCCCTCTGATATTTATGATTTCACTTTGGTAATGGACTTGCTCAAATTGATTATAAGACTGAGATCCCTTATGCCAACTGAGATTAGTTTGCCCAGATACAAATATTATACATCACTTCCACTCATATGGCCATGCTTCACTTTGGGCCATAAAGAATTATCCTGTTTGGGAGGAGGGGACAGTTTAATCATTTTATTTCTACTCCATAAAAGTCAAGCTGCGGTACAAACTATAAGCAGCACACAGCGCCACAACACAATTAAATCAGACTTTGCGGCCAAATTCAATCAAATATTCAACACCGTTGCCTAATTAATCATCTCTCCTTCTCTCAGTTTTATTTATCATTTTATGAGTCTCCATTATTCTTTCTTTCTGCTGGTTTTCTCCCTTTTAAAACATCCTTGTTTTTCTTCTCCTCCCATATCTTGGTATATGTTCCATTCACTCCAAGCGATGCTGCTAACCTGAATGGAGGAGTTTAAGGTTGAAGTCTCAACACCAATCTAATGGCTTTTACTCAATGTGCCTGTAGGATAGGTCATGCAGCCTGGGCCCAAATGCAGTGTGCTCCCTGTTACCAGAGGACGGAGATGTACTTATGGTCGGCAGCTTCTCTGGCCTCACTGTCTCACACACTGCCTCCCTAATTGCCGGGAAACATAAATCCAACAGCAGCAACCAGCCCACAGTCTACGTTTGCGTCAGTGATTGTACAGATGCTCAGAGGGTGGAGCTACAGCTCGCTGTCTCTGCCATGGGCTGCAAGAGTAAGCACAAAATGGATGTGTCCGTGAGTGTGTTGTCAGTATTTGTTTGTTTTTGTTTGAGAGACAAAAGAGGATATAAACAGAATTAAATGGAGGCAGAGAAAACGCCTGTCTGTTGAATGTTGTTTTCGTTCTTTGTCTTTTACTGAAATGAAAGTAAGAAGAGGAAGCTGGATATTGCCTGTTGCCCTTGTCATACTGATACATTAATTATTAATTCAAATGTTGACAAGCTTTCTTGTGTGCTAACCAATTATGACAAAGATTTGGGGTGTTTAAACAAAGAGCCTGGTAGGTGTTGTAGTTGCTGTCAGCAAATTACCAGGAACTCCAAAATGTAGCCAATGTGGTTTAAATCTGTCTGCTGAGATTTGAGACTGTATGTAAATATTATTTGCTGATACCACCTCAGCTACTCATTAGAATAACAATTTTGGGTAAGGGGCAAAGTTGACATTTTCATAATTGCAAAAGATTCCTTCAGGCAGGGATTTTTTCTCCAAAGAAATATTATGGGACATTGACAATGGAATCTGAGCAGTGAGTGGATGTGTGTTGCTGGTTAAGCTGGTTATCATTATTCTGTGTGTGCATGCTGCCTAGATGTGAAGCTGATACTGGAGGTTTTCCAGTCTTTGGACGGTGGTGACAAGCGGCTTCAAAAGGTGCGCGTTATCCTGTTGACTCCCAAGTGTTCTGTGTCTGCAGTCAGCAACCCAGTCGAGTTCATACTGCAAGAAAATGGAGGTAGTGATCTGTGCAGTACAGAGCCATAAACTGTGGATAATGTTTAAAGTACACCATGTTGTGTCTATACTGACAAGGCAGGGTGTAGTGTAGGTACATTCTGTTGGCTAGTGTATGAAAATGAGGTTGTTGTGCGTCCATATTGCACAACAAAGCTTTGTGTTTGTAGCAGATTAAAAACAGTGTTGTAAATAATTCAATAGCTTGGGTATTTTAAACTGTAGATATAAAATAAAACATTTTCACATTAAACAAATGCATCTCAGCAATCTCAATCATTTAGTTACATCCTTTTTTAAATTTTATATCATAAAATGAAAAACATTGCCATGGATACCAATTTCCATTTCCATCTATTTACTTGAATGTTATTTACATTAGAGCTGTTTATACACCCTTTTAAAGAGGACAATTAATAAAACTGATATTCTGCTCTTCTGCTTTGTTTTCTCAGACATAAACTTGCTGCAGGACCTATCCCAAGGCTCTATAGCCCAGAGCAAACTGGAATCTCTGGTAGCACAGCAAAGGAAGGATATTGATCATGCCTTGAAGTGTGAGTGTACAACCACCTGCTCACATGTAGACATGCACACAAATACTCAGACACATGCACCATATGTTCTCAGTCTCACGCGTGCAGCCTCTCTCACCTCCTTGACACAATTAAGCTTACACTTCCTAATTATCTAATCTCATATGCCATTTGACTGAAGCCTGTGGTGTTCCTTGGAGACCGCCGTAGTCTTAATTAGGAATGCTAATGTTGCTCTGTGCTGGACAGTCACAGTCTTCTGCAGCGCTCCTTGCATATTTTAAACAAGTGATTAGTTATTTTGCTTTGTATTGTTTACATACTGTAGAAATAAACATAATAAAAGGACATGCTTTGTTAAGTAGCATCATATTCTATAGTATTTTACGCAGATCTTACAATTCTATTCCAGAATCACTGTGCTGATGCTCATTTGTTGTTTTCTTACTTTTATTGTTAATCGGTATCCACAAGCTTTTGATCCTTAGTCCGTCTTGTATTGTACAGTGTTCTTTCTTCATCTCGTCTTTCTTGTTTACATCAAGCAGATCAAGTATGTTGGGTAGTGCACCAACTGCTCTAATCACACAGCCATTGATCAACCTTTGTCGATGTTTTTGTCAGTATAGATACTTCCTTTTAGGACTGGTAATTAATGGTAGGTATATATTGAGTAGAATGGCTCAGCTGAGTTGATGGTCTCATTTCAGTGCCTTCATGAAGGCACATGTATGAATGAATGCTCGCACAAACATACACTCACATATGTTGTGAAGCGACACACCCACATCAGGACACCTGAATAACTAACGTTTTTAATCCTCTCGTCTTCTTGTCTCACTTTCTCTTCCTCACAAGTGATATTCCTCATTTGTTTGGAGCTGAGTTGCTATATCTCAGTAGGTTTTATTTGTTATCAGCCGAGTGTTAATTGTTTCTGTCTGGCTATAATTAGTGAGCAAGAAAGAAATCAAAGCTCAAATGAGGCAAGTCAGACTGCCAGCAGCCTAAAAAATATACAAGCCAGCAGCATTTTAATAAAAAAAAAAGAGCGATGTACACGCATAAACAGTGTGAAGGAATTAATATTCAAGAACCCATTTCTTCAAAGGGGGCGCATGATGAAGAGGATGGCTCAGTTTGAATAATCAAATTTAATTGTGATAAAAAGAGATAAAGAAACATTTTTTCAACTGCATACTTTTTTTTATGTATAGTTCCCAGGGTGTTGGCAGTAGTATATTCTACCTGTTCGTCATACCCAGAGGAGAATGTGGAGGTAGTGAGCAGAGCCCTGCAGCAAGCCAAAGCCTGCTCAGACCAGGAGGGGGAACCAAAACAAGCAAACTTCAGGTCATCCGCAGTTTCTGTACCCTGGTGTACTTTCCACATCTGTCTCCCTCAGTGTTTTTTTTTCATTTTTTAAATTTTGTGTGTTTGCTTGCTGTCTGTCTGTTTGCTTATCAAGGTGTTTGTCTCATGTCAGATAGGCTTCTGCTGAAGCCTCAGTACAACTCAGGCTGAAACTGAAAGAGAATCAGTGAAAATATAATCAAAGTGGCCATTTTATGTCTCTAAATGCTGTGTAAATCTTTGACCAGAAAGCCTTGCATTTCCTTCCTCTTTCTTCAATATTTTTTTTCTTTGTGTTTGTGGGGTTAAGAACTTAAGTCTTGTTGAATTTTAGCATTCCTGTAGACTAAATGTCTCAAGACTGACTCGTCTCTGCAGCACCCTGGCCTGGTCTGCTGACGAAGCCTCATGCTAGCATAAGTAAAACACGAATTATTATTATTGGTACAGATCACACTGACTCACGTAAACATTTGATGCTTGTGTGCATTTCAGAGCTGAAATAATTGATCAACTAGTCAATCTACAAAAAGTGAATATGCACAAATACAACAAGTTTGGGTATTTCACTAGGTATGTCACTTACCATGTAAAAAAACATAGCAATTCACAAGATCCAGCTTCTGTAATGAGACAGTTTACTCTCAAAATAAGTTCTAGCCAGTGTGAATTTCCTTTCTTTACACTGTTGCAGCATCCAAATATGACATTAAGACATGTGAGCTTGGGCTCTAGGTACATGTATTGGGAATTTTCACAATTTGATTGTGTTTTGTAAACTAAATTTAATTACTAAAATTAAATATTTCAAAACTTAATCTGTAGGAACAATAGTAATTCGTTCAGTCCTGCTGTATTTTCTTGCCTTGTTAATGTGCCTTATATGAAGTTGTAGCAGTCACACTTGTGTATGCTTCGTCCAGGCTGAGCCCTTCCCCTTTCAGCTGTTCTTACCATGCAGAGGCCGCAGAGGCAAAAGACCCCTTCTTCATACTGGAACCTTCAGAGCAAAGCAATGGCTGCTTTCTTGCTGTTCTTAAAAGAGAGGTAAGCATCACGTAAGCAGAAACTGAGCTCGGCAGCAGCTACATGTAACACTCTCTCAAGCAGTTAGTTTTGCCATAAGAACAGTATCAACAACAGAAAACCACCTTCAACTGGGGACAGGATCCCTTTGAATAATCCCCAGCTACACTTGCCATTTTATTGCATTCAGATATAAAGTATGAGCTGAATTCGGATTGACGTGATTTTCTGTTTGGACGCTGAAATCCAGATTTAAAGAAACCCTGGTCTACATTGTAGTTTTTTAATAGAATCTGTGGTAGCCACACACCTTGAAACTTCCATGCCACTTAGTCCACTGCTGCTGCTTTTAGGCAATGCAGCCAAACACACAAGTAGGGATGAATTTAGCTCTTTCAACATCTGGCCCTGGCAAGCTGTCTGGTCTCAAATGAGAAAAAAGTTCCATCATTAGTCCTGGACCCGACCATGGGCTTTGCCAGTATGATACCAGGGTATAATTTGGCTGACTGTTGTAAGATTGGCTGGCAATTTTTTCAGTCTTCAAATTGCTGTGGAAAGAGAAAATATATGTGAGTATGGTTTATTACATTCTTACATAGACTAAATACACTGACATGATACACCGGATGATCTGTTGTTTATGTCTACCGAGAAACTCTCTTGTTCTTGTTCCTGTGAATCCTAAAAAACCACCATGCTATTGGCTCGCACATGGATACACAAGGCACAACAGAGTCAAAGTGAAATAAATTTAATTGCCGAAGTGTGAGAATTATGAAGTAGGTATACTGTGCTGCCTGCTATCTGTCAGAAACAAGCAACCTCTGGGAAACTGAAGCATGAACCCTTTGAATTATTATATTGTTTCGGCAGAAGGGGGAAGATACACAGGGAACCAAGCTACTGAAGTTGAGATCAGGTGAAAATGAGCTTCGCAGTCTGTGGCAAGTACTTGGTCAAACCCTTGAGAAAGACAAAGTAGCAGCGGGAAGAAGTTGGGCTGCTCAATGAAATGGGAACGTTGGGTCACGGATGCAGGAGTCTTGTCCAGATGTAATCAGCAACCGGACAAAAAGTGTGAGATGTAGGTGGAGCAGGTGGTGGGACGAGTGCGAATGAATACAGAGATGGAGGGAAAAAAGCAGAAGATAGAGCACATTGTCTGGGTCAGCTTTAGAAACATTAGAGGTAAGTCAGGATGAGCTTAGAGGATGTGAGGAGTGAGAGAGGCTGAAGCCAGCTTTGGAGTCTGCATTAAAATCAAGAGTTGGTCTTGGATTCTGTAGCTCAAAGGAGAAAACAAATAGAAGAGGGAGAAACTGGATGCTGGATTTTTTGTGTGTGAATATGTCTGTGGAGGTGTTTATGAATTACTCTTGAAAATATGACACCGTAGAAGTCTCTTTGAAGGAACGCTGGTTTATTGTGGCAATTTAAATAACATCAGTGTCTGAGAGGAGCTTTCTGATGATTTTCTGACTCTTTTATGAACACTGGTAATTGGGAAGCACTCTGCCTCCGACTCTATTGTGTTTTCTAGTCACAGGCTTTCATTGCTTAATAAAGTCTCTCCCTCAGTCTTTTATTTCAGCCAGCTCCATCCACTGCCCAATCCTCTTTCATCTTCCTCTTTTTTGCCTGCTTCCCTCTTCTCCCTCTGTTATTTCTGTAGGTGGTTGTTAAGAACGACAGTAGACCATTACTGCTCTAAGTGGCTGTAGATGCAGTGTATTGCAGTGGATCTGCAAGGTTGGGAAAGGTGCATCATCAAGTCT
The DNA here is from genome assembly GCA_024666655.1 of Dascyllus trimaculatus. NCBI lineage: Eukaryota > Metazoa > Chordata > Actinopteri > Pomacentridae > Dascyllus > Dascyllus trimaculatus. The sequence goes on from CM045457.1 coordinate 18,998,889, forward strand.
TTGCAGCTGGTCTTCCCCACATCCTCATAATCCACAACATAGCCACGTTTATGACATACTCCCTCACATTATGAAATCTGCTCTTATGCTTTTGGTGCCTGTGTGAGGTTATTAAGCCATCGTACCCCCACCGGGTGTGACGGAGCTCTCTCGTACTGTAGTGTCTGTTTCTCTCTGGCCATCCATCATGTTTTATACCTCCGCAGATAGGAATGAAAAGATAATCAAACTGCTGTAATGGTGCCTCAAACAGGTTTTTTTTCTCCCCACCTCCAATAAACTCAGCTAATCAAAAGTTATTGTGGCACTCTGAAAAGCCCATAAAAATAGCAATTATATAAGTGTTTGAATGCTGTCTGGCTTATATTGGCTGTCATTGCAGTCAAGTTCTTTATGAGCCTTCCATACAGGAACAGCTGGGGACAATAAAGACATTCAAGTGTTGTGTTTCTGGACTAATTTCCAGAGGAAGCAGAGCACATCACAGGTGGACTTTCCGCTAAAAGAACACCACTCCTAAAGAATGAATTTGGACAATATTAATGGGAAATTCAGAATCCTACATGTTTCACTTTGTCATTGTTTCCTTCTTTGTTTAGAGTGAGTTTCATAAATCTGGATGCAGTTGCCAAAGAAGATTGGACAAAATGATTTTGGACATCAGCACTGCAGAAAAATAAATAAATAAAAGGGGCTCAGCGTCAGGAAATGCTGTGGCAGCTAAGTTTGGCAGAGTGTCGACGGAAATGAGAGATTTACAGAGTATGGCATAGTTGCTTAGTGAAGATGGAGGGGAAGTGAGATTTACAGGGGTGAGAGGGAAGAAAGGGAGGCAAGGGAGAGTGTCTGTTGAATAATTCAGCGCCCCCTGTCTGTTTGAGTTAGCATCAATGAAGTTCAGTGCGTCCACCAATGACTGCATTACAGAGGCGCTTCTGAAACATGTTTACCTGAGTGCGTAGTGTGTGTCAGTGCACTCAGGTAAACATGCAAAATGCTCACATGTGCACTTTCAGACTCCATGTATGCACACACCTGTGTATACAGAATTACAGACAGATTTGCATTTGAGGTACAAGGAGGCACTTATGAAACAAAATACACATAAAAACTCACATAGGCTTCATGTCCCCGTAGTGTACACTGTGCTTCTGAATAATTCAGGCATTGAAGGGAGCAATGGGCTGCTGTGTGTACTGCTGCTGAGACAGCAGGTGACCCTGCAGCCAGCAGCAAGGACATGGTGGCTTTCTCCTCTCCTCTCCTCTCCTCTCCTCTCCTCTCCTCTCCTCTCCTCTCCTCTCCTCTCCTCTCCTCTCCTCTCCTCTCCTCTCCTCTCCTCTCCTCTCCTCTCCTCTCAAGTTCTTAGATCCATGTTGGTTTGTAAGGTCTGCTATACTTCATTCACCAGTGCATTTTCATCTTAACATTTATTTGCTCATGTCTTAGAAAGTAAAAGATGCTGTCTTGTTTTGTCTCAGCCTGAGCCAGAAGTCAAAGAAGCACCAGAGGAAGTGATTGCCAGGGCAAATGCAAAGGGAATACTGGACAAGATCAGCTCCAGCCCACTAACCAGAAAAGAGCACCATGGACATACCAAGAGGATGAAGAAAGCAGCCCATGCTCACACCTCTCAGCCCAACCTCCCTGGCAGTATTCAATCCAAAAACCAGCAGACCAAGGGTAGTAGCAGTGCTATTTTGTGTGGGCAACAGGAACTTGCTAACGCACGGCAGTCATCACAAGGTGAGTATGATGTTTTTAGTTATCTGTAGTCACAGGTCCAACCAGCTGATTAAAAGAGTAATTCAAGATTTTGGTAAATACAGTCTTTGGCTTTGTTGCATTAGGTTAAAATGGCAGAGAATATTAAAAGTTGATACTCTCTTATGTGTCCATTAACTATAAAGCTAAAGATAGCTATTTAGTATAAAGAGTGGAACTGAAGACACAGCTAGCCTCACTTTTACCTAAGGTAAAAAAAAAATCTAACAAGTCCCTCTAAGGCTCATTGAATTGTATATTAAATGCATACAAAGCTGGACTTTTGTTCACCTTTGGAGTGCCAGATTAGCTGTTTCCTACTGTTTCTACTGCTAAGCTTGCACTAAGCTAAGCTAACTAACAGCTGATAGCCAAACATTTTAACAGATAATAAGAAACAGCAAAGAATAAGGTTTAGTCTGAATAGAGGTAGTTCAGCATGCAATGTCTTTTTATAACAATGCTTTCTAAACCTGAAGTCCAAAAATCCAGTTCTCTGTCTCTGACCTTATTGTTTCTGTCCTTAAGGAAAAACAAAAGCCCTGGCCCTGCAAGCCTTAAAGAGCACTGTGTCGAGCTCCTTCTCTTACTCCAAACAAGAATGCACTGCTTCCCCCTCCACCTCTTCCTGCTCCAAACCGGAAAACAGCGCTCTACCCTCTAAGAGCATCGCCTCTGTACTCAACACTACAACTACCATGACCACCACTCCTGCCTCTCCTCCAGCAACCACTGTGACCCCAGTTGTTCGTCCCCGTAGAGCTCAGCAGGAGGTGCTGAAGCCCGTGGTCCTCGTCCTGCCTCCTGTTCACTTCCCCAACTTCTTCCCAACTCGGCAGCCCGCTCGAACAGGATTCAGCCCAAGCTTGAACTACAACAGGTGGAAGACACCAGCTCAACTCGTATCCTCCTCTCACTCAAGTGGGGATCTCTCCAAGAATGCTATCAGCAAATCCCGTCCTCTATTTTGACCCCATACACTTTAACTCAACTGTTACAAAAGTGTTAACTCTCCTGTCAAATGCTCACTTAATTAAAGTCAGTAGTATCTAAGTGTAACATCAAAATGTATACGGTCATATTAAAGTGCCAAATTACACAGAGCATGTGAGTGTCCTGTTAAATGCTTCTAGAACCATTATTACTGGCCATTATTACAATGTCATTACTATAATGTCTTTGTGTGTGTCAAGTGTCTCCACACTTCCAACAACGATTGTTGTCATTAGTGATTCTTGCAGTTCCCCACTTGAAAAAGGATGTTCATCTACCCAGGGTTTGAGCAGGACTTCACTCATTAACAAGACAGTTGCCTTCTTTTCCCTCTTTTATTTTGCAGTTTGCAAAGTCAGGTAGGTACAGCTGACAGGTCAACACAGGTGAAAAACCTTTGAATAAACACAAAAGGACAATATTCACATCTTTGCATTTATCACTTGGTATCAGCCATTTCCATGCACATACATAAACCCCTGCATTTTAAAGAGTTAATTTTTAATCATCTTAACATATCCACTCTTAACATTTTTATCAGATTTTTACCCATTTTATACTTTTTAATTCATATTTTTAAAATTATTTAAAGTGCATAAAGTGACTTTTTAAAGTGCAATGTTCCGATCTAATAAATACATAAATATATAAATAAATAAAGTGCATTGTACAACCCACATTAACAACAGGAAACGGATTATTGGCATTTTAACCTTAGCTGGAAGCCTCTAATTAGCACCATTTAGCCTTTGATCTTATCTTAACCTAGCGATCACAAACACAAGACAATCATCACCACACAAACATGTGAAAGTTGACAGCCTGCCCCTCATGGCCGACGCAACGCCGACCGCCGTGGCTAACGCTACCGCTAACTCGCGCAGCAGCGGCACACATCGGCAGTTTAAACCAGTCTTTTTAGAGTCTTAATGGTTCGGCTCTTACCGGCTGCTACCCGCGTTTGGTAGATGAAGCTTGTCCTGCACAGTTCACCGCAGATCTTTACGCTTTTACCAGAGATCGCTTGCTTTCAGTGAGGCCGTTCCTTCTCAGTTCCTCCACAGTGCTGTGTGTGTCCCACCTTATGCTGCGCGGCAGCAACCCGCAGCCGCAGATTGGTTCCGCCCCAGCTGAGTGCAGCACCTGTGTGTGGATGCTTGTACCTTTTCCCCAAAGTTCGACTTGACACCTCCCACTCGATCTTTCTGTGGTCACACTCGGAAGATCGCATCTTTGAAGGTAATCTTGACGATTTCGGCTTGAATTTGTTTACACAACTTAAAATACCTTAACTTGGATCCTTCATCTGTTCCTCAACAGGCAATAAGACAACCAGTCGCCTGACATCACGGTGCAGGATCGTGGCTTGGAATTTTCCCTTGCTTGTGCCAGATGATGGATTTCTTGGCTTCTCTGCACTTTTAGCAGGTTTTATCACAGGGACACAGTAGCTTGGAAAGACCCTGATGTTGACGTCCCTCACGACACCTTTGCTGTCTGGCTTGGTGCTGATGACTCTCCCAAGCCTGAACTGCCCCCTCAGTGCATTTTGGTCACTCAACCAGACAATGTCTCCAACAGCGACGTTTCTGTGTGTGGTGTGCCACTTGTTCCTCACAAATAAGTTGGGACCGGCGAGTTGACTCCAGCACCTCCAGAACTTGTTTACTTCCGACTGCATTGCTCTTAACCTCCTGTAGGGGTAGGTTTCAAAGTCGAATGTCTTGCAGTCTCCGCTTTGAGAAGCTCGGCCAAGCAGAAGGCTGTTAGGCGTCACATACTGGATACACTCCTCCCGGCTCTGCACTGCGGCTTCAATTGGTCGCTCATTCACCAAACTGGCTGCCATGTAGAGAGTTGTCTGGAACTCACTGTAACTCAGGGAAAGTTCTCCTCCAAGACTGTGGAGTGCTTTCTTTACGAGACGCACAGCAGCTTCTGCAGCACCATTCCTATGTGGAGAATCGGCTGGATGGATTTTCCACATCCACTCCGTTCCACTTCTAGCAGCCGTCTCCTCGAGGGCTGCTCTGTTCTGGCTGTCCAAGAATCTGTACATCTCCTCCAGAACTGGCTTTGCTCCAATGAAATTGGTCCCTGGGTCTGACCAGATTTTCCTTGGATGTCCACGAACTGTGGTGAACCTTTGGTAGGCCATCAGGAAACTTTCAGTTGATAGAGTGTTGACTAATTCTGTATGGACGGCTCTGCTAGCCATGCAGCTAAATATGACGCCCCAAACTTTGATTGTCACTCTTTTCTTCACATCGTCTTTAACATGATATGGTCCAAAGAGATCAACTGCTGTAAACTGAAAAGGTGCAGCGGGTTCAGTTCTTTCAGATGGCAGGTCACCCATCACTTGCTGGCAATGCCTTGCTTTTGCTTTCCTGCAGCTTATGCAGCGATCAACCACCTTTTGAGCAATCCTCCGCCCTCTCACGACCCATGCCTTCCTTCGCATTTTGAGTACAGTTCCAGCCACTCCATCATGACTCTCACTGTGAGCCTCTTGAGCTAGCAGCGTTGACACCCAGGCGTCATAGGGAAGAATGGGAACACCAACTTTATCCTCTTCAAAGCTCTGAACTCTGCCACCGCATAACAACAGCCCAGAGATTTCATCTTTGAACACCACCAGTCTGTCTGTTAAGGTGCTTGGGAAGGTTACGCCCATTTGCCCAGCAAGAAAAACATCTCTCAGGGCATCCTCTCTTTCTCTCAACGTGATGACCCCTGTTAGAGCGACTGCCTCCCACTTTGGATTGCTCAGGACTCGCTTTTGACCAAGAAACCTCTTTGCAGCTCTCCAGATCCATGCAGTGGTTTTAATCAATTGAGCTAGTTGACTGAACCTTTTTACGTCCACCAGATTCTGGATGGATGAACCAGCAGGAGGTCTCCTTTGTTCAGTCTGGCTTGGCTCTTGTTTCTCCTCTTCAAATTTTGCCAGCACAGCAACGAAGGATTTCTTTTGCAACCTACTGATACTTTCTCTGGCAATGGTTGCTACTTCTTTTGCTGATTTGATTGGCCACTCATCCACTGGAAAGCTCAAGAATCCAGGCCCCTTTTGCCACTCTGAGTTCTCATCCAGTTTTGGAGGGCTGGCTCCTCTGGTGATAATGTCAGCAACATTTTTGGAACCAGGAATCCACCACCAATCTTCAGTCTTCGTGCAGCTCTGGATTTCTCCGATTCTGTTAGCAAAGAATGTTTGATAGCCGTAGCTTTCTCGCTGCACTGCACCAAGTACTGTCTGGCTATCCACCAGATGGTACCACCTCTCCACTCGGATCCAGCTGTGAAGCTCAAAGTACTTCTTTATCCGTGATGCAAACACTGCACCACACATCTCGGCTTTTATAGCATCACCTTTGTGGTCCAAGGGAGTTAGCTTGGCTTTGGACTCCACCAATCTGACGACTGGGCCGTGGTCTGACTCCCACTTTAGGTACATCACTGCTCCATAAGCCTGCTCACTTCCATCTGAAAATGTGATTGCTAGTGGCTTGTTTCTGTGATGTGGAGGAGTCAGTGCTCTGGGGAATGTGACTTTGCCAAGCTGGACATACTCCTCGAAGAGCTGTATTACGTCCTCTCTGAGGCAGCCTGAGAGTGGCATGTCCCAAGTGTCTTTGACTTGGCAGCTCCCACTTCTCACCTCTTGGAAGGCTCTGCGCACCAGAATGGCTCCCTTTTGTTTTACAGGTGTCACTAACCCTACAGGGTCATAAAGTCCTGATACTTGGCTGAGAAGCTCTCTTCGTGTCAGAGGATCTGGGGTGTGGGTCCTTATTTGATCATACGATAGATCCTGTCCAAGTCGCATTTTCTTCTTTCTTTTGGAGAAGTTGATTCCAACCATAACATGGAGTTTATCATCTTCCACTATGTAGCCCAGGCCAAGTGCTTTGTTTTCATCACTGCTCATTTGGTTTGGTAAAACCATAGCTTTTACCTGGCATTCCTCCTGCTCATCTCTGCACTTCTTCCTCCCACTTTGACCAGATAGGACCCATGGCTTGAGCTCAAACCCTCCAGCTTTAAGCATCCATTCCACATTTGCTGTGATGGTTCTCAGCTGGTCAAGGTTGTTGTGGGATGTGAGAATATCATCAACATAGCTGTCCTTCTGAAGTATCTGCCGCTCTTCTTCAAGATGGATAAAAGAAGGGAGGTTAGCAGTCTCACGCATTGCTAGCTGTGCGATGCAACCTGCAGGCTTATCCCCAATGTTCACTCTTGTGATGGCATATTCTCCTAGCTCTTCCTCTTCTGAGTCTCGCCAGAGAAATCTGTGCAGATGTACTTCTCGTTCCTCCAACCAGACCGAGTTATACATCTTCTTTATGTCTCCCAGAGCAGCGTAGACTCCGCTTCTGAATCTCAGGAGGACTGATCGAATCTGGTTGAGGACATCTGGACCTTTCAACAGTAGATCGTTCATACTTACTCCTCTGAACCTTTGACTGCTGTTCCACACAAGCCTTACCGGAGTGGTGACAGAGTGAGGATTAGGAGCAATTAGGTGGCTCACGTACCAAACTGGTCCATTCCAGTTGATAATCATCTCCCTTGACAGTTTCATGGCTGCTTTCCGATTCAACATGTCGTGCACTTGCGCGGCGTAGGCTCCCTTCCACTCAGGTTCTTTGGATAGCTGCCTTTCTGTCCTGAGAAACGTAGCCTCCACTGCTGTCCTGTTATCTGTCAGGGATCCTGGATCCTCCAACCAGGGATATTTTGCATGCCAATGTGGCTCTTGGCTGTGGCTGTCCTCTATTACATATGTGAGGCCTTGTTTTATTATCTCAAGTTCTCTCTCCTCAGCAAGAGTCATTTCCTTGCCGCCTGGCTGGCAGTTTCCACAGCGGCACCCCCCACATTTGGGCTCACATGCTGCTCCAATACTATCCCATCTCCACCACTCCAAGAAGTCTTGCTTGGTGGCCGATGTACTTGCCTCGTGGAACTTTACCGCCACCTGTAAGCTCGGCGGAAGCTGACTTTGGACAGTGGCAATAACTTCCTCATACTTTGCAGCAGCTGTCCTCATGGATCTTGCAAAGTGCGTCTTGGAAAGATGGGCTGACAGGACAAGTCCCTCAAAGAGCTCAGGATGAGAGCCTCCAACTGTTTTGCCGAGCGGGCCGTCCCACAACACGAGATCTCCAACTGCTCTTGCTCTCTGAGGTGCCAACTGACCTTCTCTGTGGCTGATGAGTAGCTGTATTTCTTTAGGCCTCACCAGCTCCTCAACTGGCACGTCTGGAAAGAACCTCTGCAGCTGCTTTGGTGCCACATGCTTGTGAACATCTGCGATGTTGTCCAGTCCATAGCAAACCAACTGATGAGCCTTTAGAGTGCCTTTGGCTGTTTTAACTCGAATCTTCAGAAGATATCGCTTCGTTTCGACATGAACCTTCATCCCTCCAACTCCATGAACAATGAGTGTGATGTCTTCGCTTCTGAGGTTTAATGCACTTGCTGCCTTGTGGGTTATGTAATTTGTGTCAGAAGCTAAGTCAATTAATGTCCCAATTTTTTGTCCAGCATTTGCAGTGACCTCCAGAAGCATCATGATCACTGGAAGCTCCTGCATTCCACTATCCATGAGTAGGCTTTGTTGATTTTTTACAGTGTTGAAAGCTCTCGATGCAGTATTAGAGAACACTTCTCGGCACTGTTCCACCAGCTCTGGAGAGAGTTTTCTTAAGAACTCCTCTTGATCCTCTGTGTACTTCCTCCGGCCTTTGTCTTCGCCAAAGCCGCTCTTTCCTCCACCTGTACTTCTTTTCTTTATCTCTGCATTAGGACACAGGTAGTAATGATGCTCTGGAACACGTTCATTCTTGCAGTCAGGGTTTTTACACAGGTAAGCAGGCTTGCAGAATGAACCGTCATCATGGACCTCAAGACATTTCTTGCATGCTCCCAGCCTTTTCACGGCAGCTTTTTTATCAGTTAGCTTTAGTGCTCGAAATTGTTTGCAGAAGTAGAGCTTCCTCCTGTGCTTTCCGTCACCACAGACTACACAAACTAGATGGTCGTTGTCTGCTTTTGTAGATCTGGTTCTGGCATGCCTTGGTTCAATCCTGGTTTCTCTTTTACTTGGTTCTTCCTCCTTTAGCTGTTCGAGCTGCTCATATATGCCTTCCTGCTCTTTAAGGAATGTTAAGAGACTGTCGAACCGCTTCTCCGGGGCCACAATGTTCCTCTTGTCAGCAGCATAGACCAGCCATTCTTTCTTGAGATGTTCTGGAAGTTTACTTTCAATGGATTTTGTCACCAGTGGGTTTTTAATGGCACCTGTTTCACCAAGATCACTCAAATCCTCAAGCGCCTTTTCCACAGCTTGAATTAATTCCACTATTTTCCTTGGCTGATGACCTCTCACAGCTGGCATCTTCTGCAGGTCCTCCACAATTTCGATGGCGATTGATGTTCTGTTGCCAAAGCGGTTTTCCAGGACACGAAAGATGTCATCAGCTGTGCTGTAGGATGTGAGCCGAAGGTCTCTTGTGACTTTATCCTCAATACTGTCCAGCAATTGGAACTTTCTCACTTCTTTTGAACCAGTGGGTTCACCTTGGCTCTGCAGCGCTTCCCAATCCCTTCTCCACTTATGGAAATCGCGTTTGTTCCCTGCAAACTTCGGAAGAGCCACAGGTCTTAACCGGATGGTTGGCACTGGATAACTGAAAGCATTGGAAGCACTGGAGGTCCGTGCCTGTCGCTCAGCCTCATCTTTAACCCTTGCATGGATGAAGTCAGCCTTTCTGGAGACTAATTTTGGGACAGAGAGCTCCAGCTCCCTCAAGCAACTCTGGAAAGCTTGCTGCTCGTCCGGGGGAACCCAACGTTTCCAACGGCTGTACACCTCCTTCGCAGTCTTCATTAGCTCTTGCAGGTGGGTGAGGCTAAACTCATATGCCTCGCTGTAGGTAGTTCTGCATTTCCAAAGTTAGCCCACAGAGTCTCCTGGACAAGCGCTTTGACCTCCTTCAATTTCATCTCACAGTCTTTTGCAGTCTTTGCTATGTCAGCTCTTTGCTGCTCAGTCAACACAGCTGCCTCACTTGTGCCTGGCGCCGCCTCTAGCTCTGCGATAAGCCCAGCCTCTACGTCATCATTTGCTTCCATGACTTTCTCGGCCTCCACTGTGAGTTTATTAAAACCGTCTCGCAGCTCCTCTTCGGACAGGTCTTTGTAGGTCCTCATAATGCTGTTAGCAATGCGAGAAAACTGTCTTTTTGCAGTGGTTCTCTCCATCTTGAGCTGCTCAACTGATTTGAGTTCTTGATCAGCCATGTTTTATCAGCTCAGATTTTTTCCTCCGATGAGGTAACAAAAGGCACTTCAATCTTCTTTTGGTTGTCCTTTTCAGGATCTTCAGTACTGCACTACTGCAGCGGTTTTTCACTGTCAAGTGTCTCCACACTTCCAACAACGATTGTTGTCATTAGTGATTCTTGCAGTTCCCCACTTGAAAAAGGATGTTCATCTACCCAGGGTTTGAGCAGGACTTCACTCATTAACAAGACAGTTGCCTTCTTTTCCCTCTTTTATTTTGCAGTTTGCAAAGTCAGGTAGGTACAGCTGACAGGTCAACACAGGTGAAAAACCTTTGAATAAACACAAAAGGACAATATTCACATCTTTGCATTTATCACTTGGTATCAGCCATTTCCATGCACATACATAAACCCCTGCATTTTAAAGAGTTAATTTTTAATCATCTTAACATATCCACTCTTAACATTTTTATCAGATTTTTACCCATTTTATACTTTTTAATTCATATTTTTAAAATTATTTAAAGTGCATAAAGTGACTTTTTAAAGTGCAATGTTCCGATCTAATAAATACATAAATATATAAATAAATAAAGTGCATTGTACAACCCACATTAACAACAGGAAACGGATTATTGGCATTTTAACCTTAGCTGGAAGCCTCTAATTAGCACCATTTAGCCTTTGATCTTATCTTAACCTAGCGATCACAAACACAAGACAATCATCACCACACAAACATGTGAAAGTTGACAGCCTGCCCCTCATGGCCGACGCAACGCCGACCGCCGTGGCTAACGCTACCGCTAACTCGCGCAGCAGCGGCACACATCGGCAGTTTAAACCAGTCTTTTTAGAGTCTTAATGGTTCGGCTCTTACCGGCTGCTACCCGCGTTTGGTAGATGAAGCTTGTCCTGCACAGTTCACCGCAGATCTTTACGCTTTTACCAGAGATCGCTTGCTTTCAGTGAGGCCGTTCCTTCTCAGTTCCTCCACAGTGCTGTGTGTGTCCCACCTTATGCTGCGCGGCAGCAACCCGCAGCCGCAGATTGGTTCCGCCCCAGCTGAGTGCAGCACCTGTGTGTGGATGCTTGTACCTTTTCCCCAAAGTTCGACTTGACAGTGTGCCATAAAGAACAACCTTGCCACAGTCAGAATCAAGTCAAGCTGTATATATTTATAGGGCTGGTCCAATATCATTTTAATGTCACTACATGAATAGCTTTAACTAGGACTCCACTGACCTGAAAAATTAAAGGACAAACTCAAGAAGCTCCTTTTTCCTTTTGGTAATGCATTTATTGTCACAACAGATTACATTTACACGGTGTAGAGATGGGTGACAAACAGAAATGAAATGATTTATAGCATCTCGACTGTTTTGAGTGTTTTCCGTTTAGATCAAACTGCATTCACAGAGTTCATATCAAGTGCAGGTGATGGCCCCGAGCCATCAGAGCATTGTAAAAAGTTTTGACAGCAGTGACAGTGACTTTCTTTTTTTAAACTGCTCTATGTGCATATTTGTGTGTGTATATTTTGTTTGTGAGTGGGAGTACACTGGCTGGATTTACTGAGGAAAATAAAGATAATCCTTAGTGTATGTCACACATTTGATCCTTCCATGTCATCTGAGCATGACGAACACCACTGTGCACTGCTGTTCATACAGCCACGGGTGCTTCGCATCTGCCATAGTCAAAGCCTGGATTTGGAATTTCTTGTTTCAACATAAATCTTGGATATCTGCATAAAGATTCCTGAGGAATTTGTAAAGTTTGAACAGAAGCAATGCAACATTCTTGACCTTTTAAAGTCAGTTCTTCTACAATATATGGAAAAAATTACAATCTTAGCTAATTGAAAGCTTGAAAATACATTAAAAACAGTTTAACTTTCTTTTCTGCTGATCTACCCATCCACTGAAGAAGGGACTGACTGACAATCCTTCATTGTAATTTCGTAAATGGGGTAGAGAGTTGCCTTTTAGTTGACCAGAGCTAGGCCAGTTGTTTTTGTGCCAGTGTAAATCCATTCATGATTAAGTGGAGATGACTTGTGCTGACAGCATCTATTTTTTGTGTGTTCACCTGTCTTCTTATCGAGACCCTTAACTCATCAACAAAAAACATACCCCATCAAGAAAACATGCAAAATCAAACCCCACTTCTGTCCCATTTTCTGTCGCCAACATCTCATCTTTCCCTCATATCTACAGGTTTTGTGCCCTAAATTCTCTCTTCCTACATACAATCATTTACATACACTTCATTAATACAATCACTTAAATAAAGGAGATGTTAAGTTTTTGTCTTTTTCAAGTCTGCCAAACTTTGAAGGGATTGAAACATTTTTATGCCATAGGGTGGGCAGCTGCAGGCTGTTGACTGTCTGTCGGCACTTCGTTGCTTTTCTCATTCACCTGTCAAATTCCCATGACAGCAAGACAACACCTTATTTGTCCTGGAAGGCTGCTGTAGCTCATCCAGTCCAGGAGTTCAGAAGGGGACAGAGATGGAAAGAAAAATGAGTAAACCAATGAGTGACTCCATAACCAGTCTATAAATAGAAATTAGATTTTTTTCTCTTCTGCATAATCCAGTGTCCTCTTTGTAGAGTCGAGTCGAGATCGAGTAATCCATCTACCTCAGAATTCCACATACAGGAGGTCGGTTCCACTCAGACGAAGCAGCGTTCAAAGGTCAAAGTTCAACCAGTGACACCAGTTTTTCCAATCCTTCACACAAAACAGGTGAGCTTTCTTGTTTTTTCTTTTTATCATCAGGCATATTTGAGGGTAGCTCTTCTTTCCTTTATCTGCAGTGATGTTTGTTATACTGTATGTACATCATTGGTTACCATGGTTGGTACTGATTAAGTGTTGTTGTGACGATAGTGTAAGTGGCTTCCAGGCTTGGGGGGGTCGTGGGGGTGCAGTGGTCAGCGGTGACGGTCATTGCTGGGGGAGTTCTGACGGCTGTTTCTTGGTTTTCAGAGTGTCTATGAGAGACTGGACGCCGCGTTTCACACTGGTGGTCACCCGCCGGGTCACTGAATCCGCAGAGGGTGAGGTGGACGAGCCAGCGCGCTGGGAGGGCGGCCGTGCTACCAGACACTTCTGGTACCGGAGCTGAGGAAGGAGAGAACAGGGTTATGTGAGTCAGTATAGGCATGTTGAAGTAATGGTTAGAATTTAGTCAAGAACATGTCTTCTATGTTAGTACCTTCTCTCTTCCCTTGTCTACCTCTACAATTAAAAAAAAAAAAACTAAATACAAAGCGAGCTGCAGCTAACTTGGGGAAATAACTTGCCTCTGTCAGAGTGCAACAAAATCCAACAAATAACCCCAAAACACCACAATGTTGTCAGAACTTACCACACAAGCTGCCTGCACAGCCTCAGACACGCTGCCTGCATTGGGGTCGCACCAGAACACATGACACTGGAAATGCTGGCTCCCCGTGTCCATAATGAAGGCAAATGTATGCACATCCCGTCCGACACCCATGAAGGACAAAAAACGGACACGACATTCCACCAGCACCTCCTCCTCTTCCTCCTGCACAGCCATCAAAAGAGCAGTCAGAGCTCTATTAGACCATCCTTTCTAATTGACAAGCATTCACATCTTTTATTTATTTGCTAGTCCCCAAGACGGCAACAAAAAATTCCCTTGCCTTTTCTTTGATGACAGCCACAGTGGTGTCAGCAATACTCAGTATGACAGGAGTCCAGTCCTCTTTGCCTGTGGAGGACAGGAGGCTGTCTATAGCCCCATTTATGATGTCCATACCTGGGGACAAAACACAGGAGAGTCTAAGCAGCGAGGCAGCAGATGGAGGAGTTTACGTCAGGGTGCAGAGCGGCTTATGATGTGAGTATAGATTTCAGTTTTACCTATAGGTCGAGACACAGATGTCATCCCCAGATACAACACGTGAAACTTCTGCACCAACTCCGTCTTTGGCATGGGAAACTCTGCAGCCAGAGAACACACACAGATAACCCGCAGAAAATGTTATCACACAACAACATCTAACACAAAATTTCAAAAGAGATGTCCACACATGGTAATTGGCTTAAAGCAGAGAAATAAACAAACACTGGTGAATATTTTAATATTTTAGGGTGCTGTTGACATGATTAGGGCACGAAACAAACACACAGAAAAGCACGCAGGGTTTTAGAGAGCTGGACGGTTTCTGCATGAAAACCCAGCTGTGCCGGTTTACACAACGGCTTGTAAAAGACGACCATACCAATATGTGAGGATGATCAAAGATGTTGTATCACCTGCGTGTTAATCGGCATAACTGTTAACATGTTCTGCCCTCAGGACCTCACTATTACAACACAATTAACTTTACAAGCTTGGGATGATTTCTGACAAGCAAAATACACCGGAAGGAGTTAACTGTGGTTAAAAGTTTAAGGATTGCAGATGCTTGACTGTGCAGAAAGAAAGAATGATTTAAAAAATCACCACTTAAAGAACACAAAGAACCCAATAAATGGTGACATAGATTGTTGACTTTTCTCTACTGCTTGTCACAAGGATTTCAAAAATGTGAGCAAACTGCAACTGTTGTATATTTGTCATAAAATACTTAGTACTTGAAATATTTTAATTTCCATGCAAATGCTCCAAAGTTAATGTAGCAGCAGGCTGGACAGCAGTGTTTTGGCAATCCCCACTGCTTGAAATATGACCAAACTGGTGTAGTTTGATGTAGTCAGACGTGTGCTAAGTTTCACCTGCAACCATAACCAGGAGTTACCAGAGTACTCAAGTTCACATGATTACGAAGTGTGAAAGCGTAGTGATAATGGTTTTTGCCTGGATTTATCTCAACACTACTCCCCCCTAATATCTCACATATTTAGTGTTTACTGCTAAAGCTCTGCAAACTGTAGTTACTTGAACAATGAATTGTCAAAGCTTATTCATACATTAGTCCCATTTTTAAGGAAATCTCAGACAGGCCAGATCTGATGAGGACAGCAGGGCCATTATCTTGGTGTTGGCACTCATCCCAAATCATTTTGTGCTAATCTCCTCAATTCATTTGGTACTAATCTCCTCAGCTGAGTCTCACCACAGGACTGTGCCCTAAAGAGAACCAGTTCAGGCAACAACTAGAACTGTTTTCCATCCACTGCAAAACCAGTTATAGCCAAACTCTAGAGCTAATGGACTTGTTATCCACTGCAAGGGCAACACATCTCACTGGGTACCAACTGTTTTTTAAATTGAAAAGTCTATGAGTTCAAGCAAGTTACAGCTTTAAAAGATGTGAGGGATCTTTCACCAATAAGTTCTTTGATCCTGAGGTTGGGATGGGGGCTGTGGAGCACCAGGCCTTGCCTCAAAGAAACACTAATTGGGTTTTAATGAGGTTGAGTGCCTCTGTAAGTGAAGAGCCGATATAGTTCTTTTATATTCTGATGCCGGAGCTCCTTTCCCTCACATTCAGCAGACGCTAGCGGAAGTTATAGCCGAGAATGAATAGCGTTGGGGCTTTTTCTCTGTCTTCCTGTAATTGCTTGGGACTCAGAGGAACATGCAGTGAAAATTATAAAAAAAATGGAAACTGCGAATAGAATTATTTGCAGTTATCCTCACTCCTCGCAGAGTGAGGATAATACTCTGCGATTGTTAAATGTGGTTAGCGTTATCTGTATATAAGTGAACCAAACGCTGCTATCTTTTCTGTTAATAAATGTCCTTGGTTGCTCCAAAGGCAATAAGGCCATCTTTAGAGCTTCACATTTGGAGAAATACTGTAATGGGAGAACAGAAACCACAACAGGGAAGATAGCACACGGCTGACAAATCCAATTCTTTCATGAGGGAATTACAAAAGAAAATGACTCAAAGAAAAAGTGTGTGTGTGTGTAAATGCTTGTATTACTTATGTTGTGGGGACATTAATCTGTTTACACAGTCACATTGTGGAGACTTGCCTCCCTTTCAGGGACAAAAAAAGCAAGTCTGCATTGTTGTAATCATTGTGTAAATCATTAACCTTTAAGCTGAAGACTTTAAATGCAGGGTAAAGGTTAGGGTCAGGCAAACAATAGTTATGGCTAGTGTTGGCGCAAGTCTCAAAGAAACAAATGTCATTGTAATGTCCTCTGAAGTGATGGAAACACCACTGTGGGTTTGTGTACCTTGTAGGGGTACATCAGAGCCATTCTGGGAGGAGCTGCCAGCTGCAGCCTTGGCACTTTTCCTTTCAGCCATAATCTGAACAAGGAGAGAGGAAAAATGAAGACAGAGGTGGAGAAAGCACAGAGTGTGAAGAACAAAATAAAAAAAGAAGGGGAGGGAATAAAGAGAATACAAGAGGTGTGAGAAAAATGAGAAGAGGAAAGCAATCAGAATATGAATGGGGAGAAGAGAAGAATGTGTTGGTTGAAAACAGGCACAGCTGGTTCAAATAAGATTCTCTAACAAACAGCTAAGCACCAGAAAATTATTTTTAGCAAAGACTTACAGCTGAAGCATACAAATATTTTGCTGGCATTGTCCTCTATTTGTTAATGCTGATAATATATATATGTATATATACACACCAAGTGAAAGTGGAAAATATTATTATAATACAATATTAGGATGGCACAGTTTTTGATGTGGAATCTGACATTGCACAAAAAATATTACTGCGACAGAATCAATGTTATTGGTTAATCACTGTCATGTCACAGACTGTAATATTCCAAAAAACATTCAGCATTTTCATATATCTAAAATATTTCATTATTTATGATGTTTCATTAAAAAACAACAGGTGGTAAAATAGAAACAAACTGGAATTTAAAAGGTTTAAATCTTGGAAATGCATCAATATTTGGTAGGTATGATCAGGACTGATGCTGGTTAAAAAAAATTTAATCAGTGAAAGTGGAATCTGACACTTCACAAAAATAATAATGAATCAGAATCAATGTTGGTGTATTTAGTATATAGCATTTTTTCATAATAAACAACTTTAGCATAATTTAAACACAGAGGCATTTAGGGGTTAAAATCCTGAAAATGAATGAGAATTTGGTAGTTATCAGTTAAAAATCTCTCTGAAACTTAAAAATATAGTATTGACATATTATATTTTTATGATTTCTCAATGCCCTACTATTTTATCTATAACACTCACTGAAGGCAATGCACTTCTACCAAAGATCATCATTAATGTGTAGTTTTTCAAACAGAAGTAAATAGTGTATTTGTTGAGGACTATTTTCCGCCTCAGGATTGGTGCACTACACTGAGTATCTAAGGCAGCAGGAGAGTGTACACTGGTTGAATCCAAATAGATTAAAGTGCTCATGTCTCCCAGTGTAATGGTGTGGCCCATTGATTTGTTTTTAATAGTTTCTGGACGACAGTGGAGGCTTGTGGTACACTGGAATAAGCTGTATCAGGTAATACAAGTTATAGGATCAGGTAATTGTTAGTTTTAGTCTTTTAATGGGATTTTTTTTCACAATAAGAAAAATAGAGAACATTACTGTTTTGTCCCTTCTCTGCCAAATGAGGTACTTAAAATTGTCCAAGAGGCTGTCTTTTCTCTCTGTTTTCTTTCCTTCTGCTGCAGTGAACACACTCTTTAAAGAGTGTTGAATATTCTGCATGGCCTCTGCACTGAGCCACCGCACTCGCTTCCTGCTACAGATACTTGATTAATTGTAGGTGTCATTAATCAAAGTCTGTGGTGAGTCTGCAACTCTGCTCACAGGGGAACATGCAAGAAGACGCATGCACTCGTACACTTTCTCTCACACACACACTGAGGAGGCCAGTTCAGTTCGCAGCACAGCTGCAAGGCTCAGGTCACCAAGTTTCTCCCCTGCAGTAAAGAGAAAACTACCACTGTGTTTAAAATAGGCAGTATGAAGGCGTGAAGAGCCACATACTGACACACCGATGCACATTTCTCCCTTAGTTTGGGGCTGGAGATAAGAGAAAATTAAAGGGAAAAAACTTTTCTCTCTAAATGGGTCGACACGGCTCGAAGGGAGAGGATCTGTAGTTCCAGGTCACTGCTGGCCTGAGGACAGACTGGTGTCTCTTTATATCCAGAGGGCTATGTCTGTCTGTGTGTGTATCTTTGTGTGTGTGTGTGTGTGTGTGTGTGTGTGTGTGTGTGTGTGTGTGTGTGTGTGTGTGAAAAGCCAAGGGTCTCTAAACTACTGAACTGTGTGTGTTTAGTGTCGTCTGGTATAAGTGTAAAAAGCGTCAGTGCTCTTTATATTTTATATATTACTATGACACTGCAATAACATCATTCAATGACCTTCATTATGTTACAGATAGAATTGGTATTCCAGTGTAACAACTGGTCTGTCTCTCAATACTTTCTGACTCAAGGACATACAGACAGGTGAAAAATTAATAGAAAAGTCAACATCAAGTACCTTAGTAAGATGTTGTGTGATCATGTGCAAGCAGAGCAGCTTCAATCCAAGAACACTACTGTGGGGATGAAACCATTCATTTAAAAAATATTCCCTCATTTTGTGTTTTGATCATTGTACTGGAGGGCGCTGTCTAATACATCAGTCCAATATGTCCCAAAAGCAGCATGGTCCCACAGCACGACAGAGAAACTAAATCCCCTCAGTGTAGAGGCCAAGGGTTTTTCATTTAAGTTGTCAACCATCTTTAGAGGTCACTAATGTGAAGTTTCTTTTTTTAATTCCGTATTTTTTTAAAGTCCCTTGGTACTTCAGCATTTCTCAAACATTTTTTTAAACAGGATAAATAGATACTTTTAGTCATGCATATTACAGAAGTTACACTTTCACTAAATCTTGCTGGCTGAGGCAGCCAATATGGACATTTTTTTCTAAAATTCAGGCCCCATAAATGGAATCTCATTCCCACAGTTTATTTCAACTTATGCCCAGCAGTCTGGTAGGTATGGCTTGTGTGTTGGTTGCCATTTTGGAAGTGTTTGGCTTGGCGCAGGAGTGTTGGCAGTGTCCGCAAGTGTGTTAAAGCATCCAATACAGTAGGAGTTTTGCCAGGACATATTCCAGGCCAGAATGGAGCAGCCTTTGGTCAAATCTAGCACAAGAGAGGCCAAGTGGCTGTCAGAGATGCAGAAGAGGTCACCTGACCTTGAGGGCTTTGACTTATTTGGACATGTTCCAGGGAGGAGCTTGTAACTTGTTCCATATGAAGCAGCACAAGGAAGGGTCCTCACAGTCTGGACTAGCTAGAAAGGGTCTGAGCGTTTTATGCCGCTGAGATGTCTTCAAGAAATGCAGTACTCTTCAACTGACTGTCCTCAGGTTCTGCTGCAGTCACAAGTATCATTAGTTACTGGTTAGGTGGCTGAAGCAGGAGTAGGAGTGAGTTATAGTTAATGCCAGTTTTTCTGGTTTGAATCTCTGCCATACCTGGCGAAAAGAGATTCAAACTTGGGCCAAAAACATTAGACCAGCAGGATTCTGACCTTGACCAGATTGGCACTAGTGGTGGAGTCTAATAAGAGGATACTGGGCTGATTGGCACTGGTTAACTCAACCTGGACTACACTGGTCATATTGGCACAAGCAAGGGCCACACTTCAAGTGCAGAGATTTGGACCTTGTGGTGCACAAGTAGACAGCTGTTCCATATGTCATCTGTCAAGCATCACAGAATATATAGAGCTTCTTGGTGGAATAGTGTCAGCACAGGCTGGAGAGTAGAGAAGTGGCTTGCAGGTACTGAGGTCCAATCTAGTCATCGCAACCATGGTTTTGTTTCCGGAAAATCTGGATGAGAATCTTAGTTTTGTTGCTGGAGTTTATGATGAAACCCAGTGGATTGTATGGTAGCTAGCATCTTTATACAGATTTCTGAGGGTAGAGAGATGCTTTGTTTATATTCTGATTTTCCGTCATTGAGACAGTTTCATTGTAGGTGCGGTATCACTTCTTGGAGATCATAACTGCTTGATAATGAATGGTACATACCCATGTCCATTCTCTGTAGTGGTGTGATATTTCATGGATCAGTTCAATAGCTATTAAGACATTTCCCTCAGAATCCTTAATTTCAACCTCATGGTGGCACTGGAAGTAAAGTCAGCAGGATACCAAAGTAAGTTGGAATCATTCTTTGGGAACCAAATTTTGTGCAAATCCATCCAGTAAGTGTGGAAATATTTCACAGTGAAACTTCAACATCCTGGTAAAATAGAACCTTGGGAATCATCAAAGTCTCCACAGCTCATCCTTGAGTCACTTTGATATTTGTAGCAAATTTCTCCACAATCCACACAGCAGCTGATATTCCAGTTAAAATATAGAGTGTCAACGTCATAGAGGCAATGAAGGAACATCGAGGAAACACCAAAGTATGCCGAGTCATTATTTGGGTAAGATGAATAGATATTAAGTATAAAATGTAATTTAATCTGTGTGTTAACTGTTGAATTTGGAGTAAAGTGGTGGACCGACCAGGAATTAGACAGGCAAACACGTGAAGACTGCACTGCTTATTGTCACTGTAAGTGTAGAGTTCAAAAAAGCCATGGAGTCCTACACTCTTCAGGAAACAAAATAATTAGGTATTATTTGTTATCTCCCATCAAACCTCACACCTTTAAAACATAATCAAATAAGTTCACATGCCAGTGACACACAACTACACCCATAAATCAGTACCACAAGAAGCCTTTAAATTGGTCATCTCATATAATCTAATTTCATACTGCTGAATGCATTTTTTTCCAAACTGAC
This sequence comes from Dascyllus trimaculatus, assembly GCA_024666655.1. Lineage (NCBI taxonomy): Eukaryota > Metazoa > Chordata > Actinopteri > Pomacentridae > Dascyllus > Dascyllus trimaculatus. The sequence goes on from CM045457.1 coordinate 19,019,680, forward strand.
TCTTTAATCCTTTTACTTAAAATAATTACAATCTATTAACTGGGCTCAGGTAACACTGAAAACATTTTGCCAGTGGTAGAAGGATGAATAAGTCTCAAGACTCTGTGATTTACACCAATGGCATCTTGCTATCGATTACTGGGTTATATGTTACTGCTGCTGCTGCTGTGTGCCTTATAAACAATTTGTCTGTCATGTTTTTCTGGCATTTTTGCTGTCGTACCGGTAATGTGCCACTATTATTTCACTGTTCGCTGTCAGTTTTACTCAAGCGTGTGGTGGTTTGTCACTGTTTTTCCCAAACCCTAAGCAGCTTCTCTTTCGGTTTTTCTTGCGTGTCACATAGCTTTTATGGACCAAAATGTGCGCCCTTGCACGAACCACAGCTCTGTATATTTTCATATCCATTAAAATCATTTGCGCATTAGAAGATTTTTGATAAGATGATTGTCGAGACTTTTTTTTACGATCGGGAGCGAAGAGAAAGTGTGAATATGTGAATCAAGTGCTGCATTCATGTGATTCGTTGTCATTGAGCGGGATAATGCACTGTCATCACACACACACACACACACACACACACACACACACACACACACACACACACACACACACACACACAGAAAACCCATTGAATATACACTGCATGTGCTCTAACTTGAATTTTATCTCTCCTACTCCCTGTAAAGGCTTTTAAAACTTCCCTCTATCACTCCTCTTAGCTCTTTTCCAATAAATGATAACAAAAATCTTATCAAGGTGCAGCATATGTGTCCACAGTCCTGGCTATTAGTTTGCTATAACATGTATGTAAGAGCAACATCTAAGTCACAGCCCTAAAAAGTAGCTCTAGATAACTGCAGCAGCAGAAAAAAGATTTTTTTTTACACTCCGTAATAGTTGCACTGATTAAAGCTTGATAGCTTGTTTCACAGCAGCAGATAAGCTCATTCATGTGGAGGCGGCGGCACTAATGACACCCACCTTGGAGCAGATTTCGTGGAGACTTGTGGCGATGGCTGCAGCAGGGGTATCACATCGGAACACGTGGCACTTCAGCACCCTCGTGTTTTTGTCTCTGGCCACATAGGCAAAATCCCTGGAGCGTGGACAGAAGGCACGAATCATCAGACGTTAATTTCTAATGCAGATGAGGCACAAACTCAGAGTGAAGCTCGGTGCACCTTCACAGCACACAAACCAAATGTTTTCTTAGTTAAAAGGGCAGTAAGTAAGAATCAGTAAGTAAGAATTTCTGTTTGATATAATTGAAGGGATTAAATAAACTTCTCCAGGAAAGTGATTTTCCAGCCTGTAAATTTATTTTGATTTAATTTCCAGTGAACCATGTAAGTTATGTTTCTTTACACTTCCCAGCCGCCCTGTAATATTTACGATTATATATGAGGAAGGAAAAGTTTTCAATTATAACTGGTGGAGAGAAAAGATAATACAGCAGAGAAAAAGGGAGGAAAGCCAAGAAAGCAGAGGCTGTTTCCACCATAAGAAGGGAATGTCAACATTTGGTGTACCTTGAGGTGATTGTGTGATGAGGGAGACGAGAAAATGATTGTGGGTTGTTTAGAGTTAATAACACGCAGAATCTCTAACTTAACTTCACATTACATGATTTCATCTTTTTTGTAAATTAGTGTTTTTGCTGTGACAATATTTGTTCCATTTCGCAGCACATCTTAATTCCATGTGGGAGAGAGGTGTTTTATCCACTTAATGCACTGAATGACTCCTGGTAGCTGCATTTTTAGCAAATAGATTACAGTTTTCACCTCAAAGCCTCCTGGTATTATTCCTTGGAGAGTTACTTCTGAACATTGTTGGATATTGTGATCAAACACTTCTTTAAGGCCTTCAGACGTCTCCCAAAAGGCACTTAGCTTTGGGACAATATGTAGATGCGATTGCCAATTTGTATTTTACATTTCCTTCAGCGTTTTTTTTCTTGAGTTTGTTAGGCTAAATTTAGTGTTTATCTGTAGTTTCTGGAAATATCCTGAATACTTTCCATTTACACTCCAAGTGTTTGAGCACATTTTGTTCCACGTTTCTTTTATCAAGAGCTGTTCTGCGAGAGCCGGCTTTCCATCTTTTCCACCTATCTGTCTATACTGTCAGGAGGTGACTCAGTGCAAACATTTAAAAAAAGAGAGTTCGTCCTTGGACTTGTCTTCTGTTCTGAAACAAAAGAAAAAATCCAATTCTCTCTGCGCACCTGTTTGCATTGTTACCTGTTCAACAATGGAGGAAAAAAGCTATGAGGAAAAGCTGCAAGTCGCATTTCATGCACAAGACATAAAAGCCACGAATGACAACAAAATTATTATTACCCCATTTTGCATCATGATATATTTACCTCCTCTCCAGACATTTCTTGTTGGAGCTGTGCTCTAATTAGGTCACTCACTTATTGTGAACATGCAACTTCATTATTTGTCTCATTTACAGGCTGCCTTAAGCTTTGCAGGCTTTGCTGCAATTCATTGTTCACCAATCAGGATTTAAGAGGAACATTTTACTTAAAGCCCCTTTAATGTGGGACATTCCTGAACTGAAAACTGATGTTTGGCTGAAATGACACACACACACAAGCACACAGATAGACATGTAGCCATATGCATATAAGGAAGCAGATGTGTATCGCAGCGCCCAAGGAAACCACATGCCAGGAGCTTCACAGTGGTGCCACATGGCAGAGAAAAATGAGGATAGAGAGAAGCTCCACTGAGAAGGAAACTTTATGCAGAATGTGGGTGGCAGATGAAAAACAGCTGCACGTGGGATATATTACACACAAACACACAAACACACAAACACACACACACACACAAACAGAGACAAGATGAAAGATGCTTTTCTTCCTCATTAACAGGTGAGACAAGCTGCGGAACAAAAGGTAGGAGGATGCTTCTCCAGCCAGGACAGAAATGATGGAGTAATCAGACAACACAGAGTGAAAGGAGGGGAGTGAGGACATGAAGAGAAGCCAACTGGATGGGAGTGTCACCAGATGCACACACACACACATACACACACAAATACATCGCACACTCCAAAATAACCATAGACACAAACAGAAATATGGCAAACAGAGCTGGCATTTATCACAGTGGGGCTCTTTGTGTTTATGAGTCCATTATCTGGCCTGTCTCCTCTGCTTAATTGTGTGCTCACACACTTTGGGTCGATAATGCTCTGTGCCTGTGGCCAGGAAGGAAACCGTGATAGCACGTGCGACTGATTGTGAGTGTGTGTATATATGTGTGTGTGTGTGGTGTCCAGTGCACTTCGTTCAGGGACATTTGAGCAGTGCGTCACCAAAGCAGCATGAGTGGCCTTGCCTCGCATACTACAAATGGTTCTTTTATGACTTCTGTTCGCTCTCTGGGGGATCAAAATGTCATAAAGCAGCATGCAACTCTTAATAGGAAATAGCCTATGGCCAGTCTGGCTCACTGATGATTTACCACCAGTGATTTAGACCTTCGGTAGTTGCCACCGTGCTCCTGTAAAGCGCAACCGTGACTCTGGGTGAAGCAAAGTCACTGATTTGAAGCCTGAAGTGACAAATGCGATTGCACACAGGGCTGGGAGTCCTGACATAACGATTACTGAAAACAGTGGAGAGGCAAGATCACATTTGAGCACAACACAAGGAAGCAGTTACCTTTCTCTGTGTCCCAGGAAGCAGAAGGAGGTGGGAAGGGAAAGAGGGTTGTCGAGGGGTAAAAATGAAGAGAGGATGTAGGTGAAAGGAAGAAATGAGAAAAGAAAGATGGGACGTTATTAGAGAGGGAGAATGGTAGGATGAGTCATTTGAAAAGATGGAAGGAAAAACAAATAAAAGGAAGGAGGCAAAGAGGAGAAACAACAACAGCAGCGTTAATACACACAACGTAGTGAGCCAGAAACAGATGCAATGCTCTTTGACTTCAATCATTGTCTCCCTGTGAGGTGTGTGTGTTGTATGTGTGCACTGGAGCTCAGCGCTGTGTACTTTTCATTTCAGTGGATTAGCATTCTGCCACATTATGACATGGGACACCTTTCCTGTGGGATGTGACTACATGGATACTAGACACACACACACACACACACACACACACACACATACTACTCCATCTCCTCTCTACCTTTCCCTCCTCCAAATCTCTTTCATCCATCTCTCTTTACTTTTGCTCTTTAATCTTCCCTCTGCTCTCCCCATCTCTCACGCTTCTGTTTCCCCGACAGGAAGAAGCCCAGAAAAGAAAGAAGATGCAAGGCAGACTGATTCGTATCAACAGTGTAACTCATCACAGCTGCACCACATATAGCCTGTGATACTCTATTATCAGAAACACTACAAAGGAGGCACAGGCTGAATAAAGAACAGAGGGCTAATTCAAACATTGACTGCCTTTGATTCTTTGATGATCCACTTAGTAAGAGGCAGTCGGGAGGTGCACACACACCGCATCATCATAACTGGAATGTCAGAGCATCGGATCTGTTGCTCCAAACAGCGAGCAGTCGCACACACACTCACACAAGCCATATAGACGCAACAACAACACTCGTGTAAACTGCCTAAAAGCTCCTCCTCGCCACATGTAGATACTTCCACACATATCGCATTAAATTGCATCTCAGTGTGTTTCTCTGACTTTCATTAATGATTTCCCCCCCTTTATTCTATTTCCTCCTGCCCAACTTCAAATTCCACGCTTTATTCACCGTCTGTCACTTTTTGGTGGAACTGGATTTCAGTGTTAAAAATTCAGAATGGCTCAAAAGCTGCCCTCCATTTACCTCAACACCACACACCATTCTTCTCTCTCTATAACTAATTTGCATGTGAGTGTAACTCTGAAAGTGTTGCCAGTGCTTCATTATTGATGAAAGGACCACATGAAATCCAGAACAGACTTCCACCTTCCAAAAAAAACGACACTATTGTCATGATCACATAGACCTTATTTGACTTTTACGGCAGGACAGTCAGTTTATCTAGAAATGTGTCTTTTTCTCCCTGTTGTGGCATTTCAGCATCACTCACCCAGCATTTGCCACACCTGGGAATTGATTTTTTATTCAGAAATGGTGAAAAGTGACATTTTGGAATACAATGATTTAAGCTGGGTCGGGCATAAGTCCCTGGAACAAACCAACACAGCCATGTTTTGGTGTCTCAGGTGGATCACTTGTTGAAAATGTCAGTACAGCTGGTCACACAAAGTGGGCGTTGCCATTATTTATGTTTAGTTTTTCATATGTCTCCTGATAGCATGTATAAACATTAATGTTCTAATTACTGTGTTGTCTGACAAACAGAAACAACTGAACCGTGTGGATTTGGCTGTAGTGCAACATGCTGCAGGTGATGATGGAGAGCGAGCGGGGAGCGAACTGACATTTAACCTGCTGAGAATCAGCAAAAAACAAAGTACAAGCCTGGAGCTGTTGCCAAAACTTTATATAATAATAAAGTCATTAGTCTAAAGTATCCCTGCACCACACACTATGTAATTCTGAAGGGAAATACTACATTTCTTTCACTGTAATTTAGTAATTTCCAATAGAGACCAAAGCTATCCATCCATCCATCCATCCATCCATCCATCCATCCATCCATCCATCTATCCATCTATCCTATCTATCTATCTATCTATCTATCTATCTATCTATCTATCTATCTATCTATCTATCTATCTATCTATCTATCTGTTTGAAGAGGCAGCTTAGTGTGGAAACAGACGGACAGGAAAAAGAAAAGTTTACTCTGGGATTGTGGTATAGAGGGACAGGCAATGCATCAACCGTTGAATGACCACGTGTCATTCATCCAAAGTTCAAGAGCTCAGGATGAAAGACCTCCCAGATGTCAGAAGAAATTTTGGCGGGAAAGCGAGCAGAGAGGATAGATAGATAAAATCTACAGACAGGAGAGTGATGAAGGGCAGGAGGCCAGAAAGCCAAAATGAAAAGGCGGGAGTGAAGCAGAGAGGAATGGAAACGAGATGTGAGACCCACTGGAGGCTGGACGGCGGAGGAAGAGGTGGAGAGGGGGGAAAAAATAAGAGGCAAAAAGAGGTAGGAGATGAAAGGTATGAAAGCACCAAAGCAGAGAGACGAGTTAAAGCAAGACTCCCACCACTCATGTGTTCTTTTTTTCCCTCTCTGTGCTCCACATATTTCCACAGCTCAATAAAGGATGACTGACTCACTACTACCAATCTCTCTTTGATCCTGATGGCTGTGAGGCAGGCTCGGCTGGAGAGGATGCGTACAACTCGGAGATTAAATGAGGTCACGGCTGCAGAGGTGCGCTGAACTGGGTTTGTGAAAGTCACAGAGAACCGTCAGTGTCTGCAGCTCTGACATCAGCCACCCACGATCAATAGCACTGACAGCACGGTGTGTAGTAGTAACAGTAGTATGTCTATACATATATATATATATATATATATATATAGAGAGAGAGAGAGATCGATAGATATCTGAATCCCAGCCTTACGCACTTGTACATGGCTTAGGTTTGTCACATTTAAAGTCATAGATTAAACCTCTTAAAACTCTTTAAGGGTTTTCTTTTCATGAAAATATCCCTTCATGTCCTAAAATACCTCAGATGTAGCTCTACACTGTTGCTTACTCTAGTATGTGCACATCTATGAAGTCCCTACCTATCTATTCCACTACTTGCTGCAGCTCAAGCACATCAGCTCTCACTACTCTCCTCAAAAGCTATAAATTTACTCTTTGCAACACAGTGACAAGTTGTAATATTGGATTTTACTAACCAGGACCCACTTCTAAAAAGAAGAATAACAACACGAAAAGCCCCAACTAGGAAGCCAACAGGTTGGTTCCTTAAGTTTAAAATGTGAAAACCCTTAAAATCTGAATCTGCTTCTTTCACTCATGACATGTCTTCCAGCATGTATAAAAATACCATAGGGTCATTTCGCCTCAATTCATGGGTATTTTTTGAGTTAAAAATTCTTAAATTCTTACATCAACCACCTCCATCCCTCCCTCACCCCTACCAACACCGCCATCCTGGTCCACTCTCTGTTCACCTCCCGCCTGGACTATTTTAACTCCCTTCTCTCTGGTCTCCCCCTAAAGTCCTTTCACAAACTCCAAATGGTTCAGAACGCTGCAGCCCGAATCATCTCAAGAATGCCATCTATCCACCACATTACCCCTGTTCTCCAACAACTTCACTGACTATCAATCACACACCACATTGTTTTCAAAACCATCCTCCTAACCTTCAAGGCCTTCCATAACCTCGCCCCTCCATACTTTACTGAACTTCTCCACATAAACACACCCAGTCAGACCGTCAGATCATCTTCTTCCCTCAGCCTCACCATACCTCCTGCCCGCATGACCACCATGGGGTCCAGAGCCTTTAGCTGCTCAGCCCCCAGCCTCTGGAACTCCCTCCCACCTGACACCTGAAACACTGACTCTCTGGCCATTTTCAAATCACGTCTCAAAACCCACCTGTTCAAAAAAGCGTACTCACTTTGACTTTTTTTCTTTCATGTCACTGCATAACTTCTGTTCTCTTTTTAATACTATTACAAAATTTCTATCTACTCCGATACTCCACCAACCATAAAGACACTTGATTTTTTTTACTGTCATTGGCACCAATAGGAGTTTTAAAAATGTAGAGTATGGTGCCTGTCGGAGGCAGACTGAGAAAAAAATGATTCAAATTACATTTCTTTTGCATTTATGGCCCATATTAGGACAATCAATTAGCAGGTATGTTGGTGAAACCCTTCCAGTAGTGGTCCCAACTGGAACAGTTATATAATATTGTTGCTAGGCTAAAAGAAAACTCATGGTTTTCTAACTCATGGTGCTTCAGATAATGTTATTACAGTTTTTCTTAGTTACTTTGGTGCATTTCTCTGATCAGAATTAAAATTCTCATAACTTAGTTCAACTTCCACAACATTTAGTCATTTGTGCACATCATCGTAGTAGTTTCACATTCTTTACAACAAATTGCAAATGCTTTTGGACATGCATCGGTTGCTTTCATACAATTTTCTGCTGTTTTATAACATTATCATTTGCATATGTCATGTCAGTCAAACTGAACTCTACGTCTGAATGCTGAATAGCCATTCCCTGTAAAACTAATAGTCCTCATTTCATTGCTTGAGTCATTACGTACAAAAATGTTAAACTAGTTGTCAAAATCTGTCAAGCTCCTCCTCGCTGCTTTGCAAGGGATGATATTTGATGATGTAGATGAAAATATGTGGTCAGAGAGACAGGAACGTCTGGATGAATGATTTACAGTACCGTGTATGTTGTATGTTCAGTTCCAATATGTACTGACATATTGTTTACAGTTGTGCACAGCTTTACCCAAAGGATGTTTCTAATGTTTGTTGTATAATAAGTGTGTATTTTTCTTTTGCACAAAGCTGTAAACAAATTAGCTTTGCAAAGATCATATGCAGTAAAGTGTGAAACATATTCAGTGTCTTGTACTCAGTTACCTCACTAAATAAAGTAATGAGTAGCTTTACTGTCGTTTTCAAATGGCTGTGTTAATAGTGTATAGTGCTGTCGTTAGCATTTTCAGGTAGTGTCACCAAGATCTGACTTTTCTTGCATTTGAAAATACTTACAGGGTAAACTGTCATAATGAAAACATGACAAAGCCATTTGACTATCTTGTTCATGAACAATGCTGTCAGGACTTTTCATCTTGATGACACTTAAACTTTAATTGACATGAAAACCTGCTTTTGAGGAATGAACTGTCCATTTTGAACAAGTGACACGCTTTTGCAGGTCATCAGCTAGGTTTTGCAGTTTGGACTAATTGTTTTGAGAAATGCACTAACTGTTGTGCAAATGTTAACAGTGATGTGAGAAATGCAACAAAGCGACTGAGAAAAACTGTAAAAAAAAAAAAGGTACCATAAGCAATTTCGTGCATTCAGTCAGCTGAGGCGGAATGGACCCATGTATAAATGTTAACAAGGTAAAAAACTTAACTTTAATACTCAAATCATCTTCACTGTCAATTATATGTTTAGATCCCCCGGCTCTATAATGATTTCCTCATTCATTAAATAACACAACAGCACAGAGCATGTAGAAATATGAGCGGCTGCTGACACATGTATGAATTAATCTGGACAGAAAATCTATGATGCAAAACAGAAAGCAGACGCATAGATTGCATGAGTAGAATACTGATGCGGAGGTTGGTTACTTATTAATAAAGATATAAGGATAAAATACAATACTATTGTTAAAAGGTTTGTGACTTATACATACAAATTTACATGAGAAGAACACATGAGAAAAGACATCATTTTACACACAGAATTAAGCAACTACTTCCACTAGAAATCTGAACAAAAATGAATAACATCATTTATTTTTGCCCACATATCAACAAAAATAATGTTATGTGGGCAAAAAACAACATGAAACCAATAAGTAGGACTGAAGCTACATCATACCTGTTCCCAAAAGTGTTGACGGTTTTTCTAGTGTCTTTTCAATTTTTTTTGTTACAGGCAATCCAACTGCTCAATAACATGGAGAAAAGACAATTTCCACTGATTTTAGTGTATTATTTAAATTCAAGCAGCTTTGAAAACTTTATAGAGAGCAACCACACGATGTATCTTCAGATGCTAAAATGGTGTAATAAAGCTAAAGTGTGCCACTGCTGGAGCAGTAAAAGTGGCGTTTTAAGAGGCAGTGAAAACAACACAAATGTAACTAGTCCCCAACCTGCTCTGCCGTTCTTTCTGCTGCTCTGTAGCTTCCAGTATTGCTCAGTAGAGACTCATGTCTCCTCCAAACCATCTGTCACATGCACACACAAACGCACAGAGCACCATGGCATCACACAGACTTCACACAGACTTCAATTATCAAACAGCTTTACAGAGTGTCTGGGTAGCGCCGGCCGCTATGCTCATGCACTTACATATGCTAATTGCCCAGCCAAATGCTGATTTGAAATGTCTGAGGGAGCAAGTTGTTGTGGCTCTCCTGTCAGCAAAAAGTCGACGAGGAGGCAGTGGAAACCAGGTGTATGAACAGTGTGTGCGTGTGTGTGTGTGTGTGTGTGTAAGTGTGTGTGCAGGGAAATATGTTATTGACTGCATCTGAACTGGTACTATTACTGACAGTGGTGCGACTTTGGCTTCAGTCCAAGGCGAACGTGGATCTGATCCAGTTTCAACTCTGAACTGTGACAGGTGTGCAACAATGAAACAGCTGGATAATGATTCAGGAGGAAGCCCTTTCATCACACTGCAAAGAGAATAACCAAACAACTGTCAGGTATATTTATGGTTAGCCACTGCGTCCTTCCAATTATACATTCTTTTTTAAAATCTGAGGGTTCTTTTTGCAATATTTCTGTGAGACACTTTGTTTGCTGACTTCAAAGCCTGATGCAACGCAAAATCATCCTTCGTAAAGAAATGTACTCTGCAAGTTTCTATGAGTATTACATCCACAGCTGTAATAATATTCATAAGAATTATTGATGCTAATAGTAAAGAGAAAGCCTCCTTTTCAAGCGCAGAATTAGAATTAGAGTAAACAGTTTTGCTGACAGTCCCATAAATGCTCAGCTCAAATTCTTATGATGGACCATTGTAATCTGCGTGTATTTTCATTAGTCCAAATTCAATAAACACTGCAATCCACTGCTGCGAGGAAGCAGTTTTTTAAAATTGGACCCCTGAGTGCCGATAATTGTGTTTGCAGAAAACAGCAAATGTTGCTCATTACTGAAGTTAATTGTAGTTTATTGTAATGGAATGTAGAATATGGTGATAAAAAGAAAGGGTCATAAAACTCAAAGATAAAACCTGGAAGATGAGGTGTAAAGTACACACTTTACAGAGCCCCTAATAGGACCAAGCAGAGCTGCTGACAGAAATTGGCTTAGTTTTACTGCAGTATTGATGGTGCACCGTCAGGTATTTACAGTTGTGTATAGCAGGTTCGATGTTTTATTAGCGTCCAGCCAATAGTGGATTTTTAGGGTTGAAAGTGACACTTTCCGCTTTTAAAGAGACAGAATTCAGATTTTGGGCAACATATCTAAAATTGTTTTGACTTTACTTGTCTGTCTGTTGTATTGAATGGTGAAGTACAGTTACCTTGCAATTGTATGTTTATAAAAAGTACAAAACACCAAGAAAAGAACACCAAGTTCGAGAAGCTCATATGAAAATCTTCTTGTCTAAAAAATCCAAAAAGGCCTATTTTCCCCAAACTGCTCCTTCAAGAGTAAAGTGGCACAGTGACAAAAAAAGCACACAGAAGAGTCCATGAAGCAGAATTTTTGAAGCTAATTTGGCACAAACCGAACGCAGCGCCAGTAAAATCTCCTCCAACCACAGCAGCACTGCAGTGCTTTAAGCCTGTGTGACAACTGAACGGGGCAAACCCCTCTGCGACCTGGTGAATTAGTCATGGCCCACAGCCATTAGGCCTAATGCAAAATGTCTGTGCGTAATTACCTCTCTACACCGTAAACTTGTTTACAGCACCGAGATGAGCAGCAAAATGAGCACCCGAGGCCAGAGGAGGCCCCCCTCTGCATCACCGGTGCCACATGACACGTACTCCCTCCTTCTCGGTGCACAAACACACACTCATGGGCAGAGAGAGACACAATTGCCGATATTGCCAGAGGCAGCGAAGAAGTAGGACAGAATTGAGTCGAAATAAAAATAAAACTGTTGTGTGCGGCGTATTAAACGGCAGCACACGATGCCGCCTGTGTGACTGGAGCAGACAGTGGATCATCTTTGCAGCAGCAGCTACTACACCTCCATCTGATTCATCGTCTATACCTCTATGTTATTTCTGAGAAAACTCGCAGATTCACGATGCTGATGATGAAAAAATGGTGTTCTGCTGAAAGGGAGAAACACAGGCGACCCCGGTTTATGTTGATGCAGCTTTGTGACCCAATTCTGAGCGTTCATTGTGGCAAACCGGAGAGGGAGGGAGGGGCAACATGCAGAGGAAGCACACACAGTACCCAAGTGTCAACACTCGTCATATTTCATTACATATTTAAGAGCAGGGATAGGTGGGTGGGTGAGATGCAAAGACATGGAGAGCGTGTGCCGGGAACGAGGGGGAGAAACAGGGATTCAGGGTGGGCGAGAGCAGGGGGGAAAGATGATGTCCTGCTGTTCTCTCTGCCCTTGATCATTTATACATCACACTGCTCTGAAATGTGTGTGTGTGTGTGTGTTTTTGTACATAAGCGCCATTGCTCTCGACTCAGACAAAGCTTCAGTGAGATGTCACTTCAGTAAGACGCCCCCATTCATGTATCTAATGTGTGTGTGAGAGAGTGTGGGAGAGCGCAGGGATTTGGTGTCGAGTTAGCGTGGAGTTATTCCAAGCTCTGCTCTCAGCGCAGTTTGGATCACAGTGTTTGCACGTAACCTAATTAGCGGCATGTGCCATAAATCATTACATTTCCTGCACATACAGTAGAGAAATGAGCAGCCTCTCGCTCTGTAGTAGTGAATTCTTTAAAGGGTTGGTTCACTAAAATCGTTAAGTTTCTCTTTCACTTACAGAACTATGGTGTAGATAAAAAAAAGTGTGTTCTATAAATTATTAAGAGTAAAGGGGATATTAATTCTAGATCTGCTCAATTTTGAGATTATTTCTTTAACACTGGGATCAGCACAAATGAAATTCCACCTACCTTTCTTGTCTTTGGCTGTTGGCACAAATCTCATCAATATACTATCTAAACTATCAAAACCATGGCGAGACACCACCATAAGTAAATCAGACTATATTTATTTGTAATTTGAGTGATTTTTGGTGTCATTTGGGTGGGTAATTTGGTTTTAAATGGTAAAATACAGACTTACTGAACTGACTGAAAGTCAGATATTGATAATTAATTTATCATTTAAGTTATTTTAAAGGAAAATGTACCTGTTTTTTGTCAGATGTAGTAGTAAACTGGATATCTCTGGGTTTTCAACTTATGTGGGATAAATGAAAAACAAGAGCTCTGAATATATCACCTTCAGCGCTAGTAAATGTGATGTTGGGCAATTTTTTTTCTCCACTTTCTGACACCTTATAGAAAACAGAAGAACATAATCAGCAGATGAATTCATGATAAAAATGAACTGTTAGTTACAGATGTGCAAACATCAGAATGAGGTCTTGCTGGCATTTTTCAATTATATGATACTACATTTTCAAAGTAAGATCAACTGTTCACTCCATAAATCCCCAAATCCACTTAGGGTTTGAAAAGCATGTTATCTTTTTAGGAAAAATCACCAAAATTACACTCTTTATCTTTTATCGCAGTCAGAAGCTAGAAAACTGGGGAAAAATGCAGATTTTTCTACTTTTTAAGGCTCCTAACTCATGAACTAATCAACTCTGAGTGTAACATCTTTATATTTAATCTAAATTACTCTATTTAATGTATTATTTCAGGTTTTGCCAAAATAGTCTTTGTTTTAACTATATTCTGTAAAAAAACAACTAAAATTCTGAATTCCACTGTGCAAATGTGAAGCCATCAGTGACTCGACTGCAACCAACAGTCTTGTGTCAAAAAATTTAGTGACTTTTCAGCTGAACTGGGATGAACTGCAGGCTGTGTTTATACAGAGCAGAGAGGAGACGTGTGGAAACAAATGTAAGTAGTAAAATATCTATAGGATGTCCGATAAAAACTGATAAAAGCTGATTTACCACTTCATGAATGTATTCTTCTAGACGTGTAAGCAGCAGCCCCACTAAAAACATAATTAAAGCTGACATGACGCACTCAGGATTAAAGGATTCAAATATATTCAGTTTAAACTGCCACTTGTGCTGTCTGTAGTTTGACTAAGGTGAAGGGCTACAAGCAGACCGCGACTACACAAGGATCCTGCTGTGTTCAGCTCTGTATGATCAGCGAGCATCAGCAACATCCCCTCGCATCTCTGCCCACCGCGACCAGGACCAGAGAGGGTTTTATCAGGAGGAGATTTATTGGCTGGTGGGGGCAAGGGAGGGAATCTATAGGAGGAGCAGGAGCAGTAATCTGTCAGGAAGACAAGGATTACAGCAGGTGTGCCTAACAATGCTAATGTAAGAGAGAACACTAGAGAGAAAGGAAATGTGAGGGAGAAGGAAAATGTGTTTTTAAGGTTTTTGTTCTCTCTGTGTGCGATTGTCTAACATTCGTTTCTTGGCTGGAGAAAGCGAAAGAGGAGGGACCCTGCTTCTACCATCATAATGACCCTTTAGAGAATGAGGGTTTCTGGGAGCCTGGGTGGACATGTCCTGACGAGAGCTGTGTGCGTGTGTGTGGAGAAGTGGGAGTGATGTATTGTGGGTAAATGGAGGGAGCTGACGTGAAGGAGCGATGACTTGCAGGGAAAGAGAGAGACGTCGGTATAGGACTCAAATCGGAGCAGGAGTGGGGAGGAAAAGGCCATCAATCACTCTGGCATCTATCGAGTGGGTCTGGGTGTTCGGGCTCAGTCCCTGTGGGCCATCGGAGGGGTCTTGCATGTTAATTACGGCTACAGGGGCCTTGACATCAGCAAATGAGCTACGGTTACACAGAGGCATCATGACTGCCACAAGCCAAACATGCAAACGCAAACTCACTCCATGACATAAATGGAGATCGCAAGAGTGTGTTCAGAGTTGAAAAATTTATGATATGAGGGCTTGCGTGTCTTCTCTTCTCTTCTCTTCTCTTCTCTTCTCTTCTCTTCTCTTCTCTTCTCTTCTCTTCTCTTCTCTTCCCCACATCGTTCCACAGAAGGTCAGCAGTGGGGGGGGAAATAAAGTGAGAGCTGGAGGGGATAACCAACAGCAGAGTCCCACTGCTGCCCACTAATGAATATGAATGAAATGTGGAATCGGTGTGTATTTGTATTAGTGTGTTACTGTGTGTTTGTGTGTGTGCATCTGCTGTTGTTGCCAGCGGTGGAGAAAGGTAACATTAGTTCACTTAAATAGCAATAAAAAAGCACAGGCACCAGGGCCCTATTCGGCGATACGAGTAAAAAATGTACATCATCAGATTCTCAACAGTGTTGTCTCAATCCTAATAAGTGTCACATGCCAAGGACAAGAAAACAAGCAGGAGCGGCCCCCCTGATGTCGTAAATCATTTCACTTCGGCTTTTGGTTTCTTCGCTTAGTGTTTCCCTGCTCATCCCTCATCCTCCGCTCTCCCCTCCTCCTCCTCTGCTTATAGAACAGAGAGAGAAGGAGGGAAACTCCACATATGCATACAGTAGCATTTATCATGTACACACACATATGTTCACCTGGGCGTGTATCCTCCCTTAAATTCATGTGGCAGCACAAGATGTGTGTGTCATAAATAGTCATATTTTGGCACTGCAGAATACATGCACACACACATAAGCCAAGTGCACTATCAAACAGCTCCAAACAGCCATGACACACACTTTGAAACATCCCTGCAGCGCATCCAGCCGCTTTAATCCTGCCTTTCTCAATCCCTCCTTTGCTTACTTCATCTCCCTCTTTTTTCTTTCACTCCTCTGATTTCTCTTTCTTATCTGACTCCCCGAACATCTTGCTCTTGTCAAAGTGACTCCCGACTGCAAACCTGCTGCCGAAAAAAATCCCTACACCTGACGGCTGGCCAGAGAGAGCGAGAGGAAGAGGGACACAGCTTGAAGTCAAACACAGTAAGAGGATAAGAAGTAAATGAGTGAGCAAATGAAGGGTTGGCTAATGAATAAAAGTAGGGCCAGGAGACATGTGCTGTGCCCTTTACATGATAAGAGCAGTTGAAGCTAGAAAGAGAGGTGTTGGGAGGCAGTAATGGATGACTGTAAGTAGAGGGATGGATGGATGGAGAATAGAGGAATGAATGAACTAGGAACAGGAGTACTCACACAGGCAGACATCCTCGCCCCGTTACCGACAACTAGTTTCCCTGCCTCGTTAGCTCCTTTGCCACGGTGACATTGCTACAGACCCTTCGTCGCGGTACCCTGGGGTAAATCTCTTCCTGTCTGCCTCCTCTCTTTTCCTTCTTATCCTTCTTTTTAATCCTCTGGGGCTCCGTTTCCCCTTCTCCTTTCCCTCTTTCCTTCCCCTCCCCCTGCTTCTCCCTCTCCACTTCCCTCTACTACACCTTTTCTCCTCCTATCCTCCTCGGCGTTCCCTTGCTTCGCTTGCCTGGTCTGAAGAGTCTCCTGCGAGGTCCTGCTGTGTCCTGCTCAGTGCAAGCAGGGAAGCATGCCTCTCTCTTCCTCTCTCACTGGCTGCCCATCGCTCTGTTTATATCTCCCTTTAAAAGCACTGCCACGCTTTCTTTCCTCTGCTCTCCCTGTTTCTCTTGGCTATCTTTGCTTCCTCCTCCTATCTTTGTCTCTGTCTTGCTGAAACTGAAAAAAGAGGGGGAAGGCTTCCACCCGACTGTAGTGCAACAGCGGGACAAAGAGAGGGAGAAAGAAGAAGAGGCAAAGCCGTGCAGCCAATGGCACAAGAGGGAGGCAGAAAGAGCGCTGGAGACAAAGAGTGGAAATAGCACAAGAGCATTACAGACAGAAAGATGGGATGGAGAAGGGGGGAAAAACACGTGCACACCCACTCATTCACCATCACACACATGCAAACAGAGTGCTCCAGATATAGACCTATGACTCCCTCAGTTCAAGCCCACATGCACATACATGCAAACATGTGCACGGGCAACCAGAGTCGTGCACGCAGTCAGACTTGCTGAGTGCTCCAGATATAGCTTCATGACTTCATCGAGGAGCTAACCCCTCCTCCCCCGTCGTCCCACCCTGTTTAAGAGACAGGGGGACTCATTCATATTGAATCAAGCTGAAGGAGAGAGAGAGAACATTCAGGACAAGACTGGGAATACTCCTCAGATAGATGGATAAAGGCAGACAGCAGATGGATAGAGAGATGATGGGGAGAGCAAAGAGAAAGGAGTCCTCCATGCAGAAACATCCTTTATCTCCCACCACTGTCTTTGCTTTAGCTCACAAGTTCACATCTTCTAGCCACATTTTCCCCTTTCTTCTTTCCTCCTGTCTTGCTCTATCAGTTCCTGGCCTTTTAAACATAATTACCCAAGACATTTCTCTTCATTCTGTCTATCACCACCTACCAGCTTCAGTCAGTTAACATTACTCGTCTGGATTTTAACAAACAGACAGACACACTCATACAAACCTACTTTACCAAGACTGGACCATCAAAGTACACCTGCCAACAGTGGACCAGTGTTAATGGTCATTTTGAAGAAACAAAAATGCAGTATCACATTCTCTTTTCATGTATTTTTTTTTCATAATATACCCACAAATACGTGTTTAAACAAAGGCAAGAGTGGACCATCAATTGTGATCAGTGTCTACCTATAAAACAAGGGACCTCCACAGCATCCAATGGAAGTGTGTGTCTTTTCTCATGTGTGGCAAAATTGTAACTCTAAAGTTTTAAACATTTAAATGTCTCATTATTAGATAAATATTCAGGAACACAGATACACAGTGTTTAGGCAAATCAATTCAGAACAGGTCAGCACACTACTCTGAAGTTTCTATCATGCACTAATTGTTAGGAAGAAGTACGTGGGCACTTGAGTAAAATATGTGGATTATCAAAACCACAGGCGTAATTAATATGCTATTTTAGCTGTCTCCATTCTACTTTTCCAGCTATTACATGGGGTTGAAGTTGAGGTCTGTGTGGGTCAGTCAAATTCTTCAATGCTTGAATTGGAAACATTTTTTGGTCTCTTTTGAAAAGAGATATAATGCTACACAATCAGAGCAGCCGAGCAACATAAGCCACCAACAATGTAACATCACCACCACCAAGTCTAATCTCGCAGCATCAGTCCAAGACAGTGTCACAAAATAACTAGCAACAAATGTAAAAATATCACAACACAAAAAATGCTCTTGAATCAGCTATCAATGCACTTACACTTATATATCAAATAATACAAGCAGAAAAAATACTTTTTCACATTACATATCCTATTGTACAATGAGCCATGTGAATAGAAATAAAGTTAAACACAACTAAATGTCCAGAAGTAGAGAGGTTATAACGATAATATAATGATAATGATAATGAGATAATGTAAAGCTTCTCTTAGTTATCCCTCACATGCATGTTGGGATAACTAATAGAAGAGGAACTAAGAACATAACTTTCCATGTTCTATCAGAAGTGCAGATCAGGCCGGCCCTCTTCACCACATAGGTCACTAGATATTAATACAAGTGAAGCTTTTTTCTTTGCACATGATACACTCTCTGTCATGAACATAAAACAATCGGCTTATTCATGTTGAAAGAGGAAAAAACTACGAGGAACAGCTCCAGACCAAAAGTACACATGGACAGAGGTGTCCATATACTTTTGACCAAGACTGGATCAGCTTCTCTGGGTGAACTAACTTTGATTGCAGTGCACTCTAGTGACAGGACTATGCAACTCCAACCTCTGGCAAAGTAAACACACACACACACATAGTCCATCCTGCTGTCTGATGGTGGATGCTGTAAAACAATTTGCTGCGTACACGGAAAGTGCAATATGCTTGAAGAGTATCAGATATCTTTTGAGTCACAGACACACTCCCATCTAGGGTAGTATTACGCTATCTATGATCAGTATTTTAAACAGAGTGCATCAGGGAAGTGTTGTTGCTTTTAACATTGTGTCCTTGTCTAATTACTTAGTAGATTAGTGAAACTATTGAATGCAATATCAGTGTGCAAACAACATATTACGGTGACAAAGTAGCTGCATGAATGACAGACAAAGTTTTTGAGGATTCATGCCATCTCCAGAATCATAATTTTCCATTTCCTCAACACCCCACAAAGAGTCACCTGTGCCAAAAAAATACCTATAAAAATAATATATCCCACATAAAATAAATCAGCTAAATAGATAAGTAATAAACATGCCAATATCGCTCTAAATCCCTTGTATCAGGCATTACAATTCTTAAACTGATGGTAAATTCTGTCATAATATTATTTTAGTTATTTATTCCTTCCAAGCTTTTCTGAAACTTGCATCTAATGGAGTGTATTTAATTGTGTTTATGTTTTGTTTTTGTGACGCATGATGCGATATGTGATGTGATAGCCATGCAAGTGAAGGCAAATTTCTAAGTCAAAGTGAAAAATGTTCCGATTTTGACTGTAGTACATCCAAAGTCATGCATGAGTCTTAAAACCAAGCAGAGGGAGCTCAGACTGTCGAGTGCAGATTTTAAGGAGCTGGTGGGAGGAAGAGGATGAAGAGAGTGGAAGCTGTAATGTCATAAGAGAGAGAGAGAGAGAGAGAAAGAGATGTAGTAAGAGAATAAAGGATAAGAGGGAGAGCTATCCTGGGTCAGCCCTCCCCTCGTCTTTTCACTACACGCTTTATCCATTACCGCTGAGAGAGACAGCCACTGAAAGTTTCTCAATCCTCTGAGACGGAGGAGGGTGGAGGGACTTTCTTTCTCTTTATCTCACTCACACACATACAGCTAATGTTGTGGCAGAGTTGCTGTTCAGGGTACTAAAAAAGGAGGGAGGCAGGAGGGAGGGAGGAAGAGTGGGAGGGTGAGAGAGACTCTAGCAGCACTTAAAAGACGAGGAGAAAGACAGAAATAAGAGATAGATGGAAAGATGCCGAGGCAGAAAGAGAGAAACAAGAAAAAAAATAAGGTAACAAGCACGGGCAAGTGAAGTGAGACTGAGCCTTTTACACTGATGCTATTTTAAACTCCATTTTCACCCGATGCCTTAACAGCTGATTACACATGTCAGGACCAGACTGTTCCTTGGACTGTAGCACTTTTCTCATTTGTCCGATCACGGTGTGACACATAGTGAATGTCCCACAGCTCTCAGTGATTTAGCATTTATTATCATGGAAAGACTTTCACAAAACTTTGATACTATTATACGGATGTTGTGTGTGTTAAACTTACATCTGCACAAATATGCATACATGTCTCAAACAAATTAAAGGTCATGTTAATGTTTCCAGGTGTGTACAGGGCTTGTGTGAGTGTTTGAAGTGGTGCTCTGTGGGTTAACAGAAACCCTGAGGGGTCCATATCAGTGAGGATTTAGTTTGGCCCCCTCCCCATTATCAGCTATGCTCGCCTCAGCACACTGTCAGCTCAATAGTGAAAGGTTAAGACCGCTGGACGTTGCCAAATGACTGAAGGCCCCAAAGGTCCTCAGCGTGGAACCGAAACATAGCACAAGCAATACGCATAATTGAGGTGTTTTGAATCCAGTTTGTGCAAATCTGGGCTGAATAATAATGAGGCTGATTCCATTCTCTGATGATCTGCTAAAACTCCTGATTCAGCCTCTAACAGCGTGAATTCTACATTATGTTAGTGTCTAAGCTGTGTTACAGAATGCATAGTACATGCTAGTGTGTGTTCTTGTTTGTGTTTCATTCAAATTGTGGAATAAAAACATTTAGAACTGCTAAATCAGTAGGACCAAATAGATAATTTGCAAATCCGCAATGCAGCAACGACAACAAAATGGTTTTATTAGAGAAATGTTCTCCTACCTGTCGTGGTCTCGGCCAACGCCCCAGACACGGATGCTGCTGATCGGCTGAGAATGAAGCAAGCTGCGATCGTCTGGGTCAACGAGGGTCAGCATCCGGTCCTGAAGCACTAAAAGCATCCCTTTACCCTGCAAAACAACAGACAAGGATGCACTAAGCAAGCTGGACGGGGGTTGCCAGACGATTCAAGAAAAATTCTGAAACATAGGTTACATGCATTTATTCTGATGTTCCTTTTATATTTGTTTTCCTAGATGATGTAACTGACAGATTCCAGTATCTTTCTGACATTGACTAAACTCCTAAAATTGCATGTCTGTTCATTAAAACGACATACTTAGAAGTGTTTTCCATGTAAATAATCGTCACTCTTTAAATGTATCTCCACATCCCCTTATCCATCCCTGCCTCTATCTCCACTTGCAGCTCGAACACACCTGCTCACCTTCTACTCTGCTTACACTGTAAAACTTCTTTAAACTACAAAATCACAAGATGTAATACTGGAGCAACTGAGCCACACGTGTTCAAACTAGAAGCTGGCTCTATAGACGAAGAAGATCAAACTGTACAGGGTTGCCTGCAAGCTGAAGCATCAGAATGGTAATATATTTTATGTACTCTCTCTACAAGGTCACTAATGTAGCAGTAATAGATAACATGAACCCTTGGCTTGACTACATTATTAAACAGCTAATGATGTGTTGGTGATGTAAGATAAAGGCTCACAACTTCTCCTTTTGCAGTCACCGTTAACAGAACAGGTCTCTCTTTTTTTTGCTTGCCCTTTGTTACAGAAATTCCCACCCTGCTCAAAGACGGGGCTGATTCCTTCAGTTTGTTACATATGAAACCTTTTGCTGTCTGAATTCATGTTTTTGAGACTGTCATTGGTACGCTGCCATTTTTAAATACTCAGACATAGTGCTGACTGCTTATTTTGCTCATGATGTTTCTTCTAGCATCTAAAAAACCACCATATGGATGTGTTAACCAGGTGAAACAAAAAAATCTTGATTTTCACTGGTGGGGGTCTTTGAACTTGTCAGGCCTCAAACAAAAATGAGCAAAACAGGCTCCACTCAATGTCTCCTCCTTCCTATTACATTTTTCTTTTTATGAAATCATCATCAATCAACAGTCCACTTGCATACACTGATGTTTGAACCGAGATATCAGTTCCTGGTGTGGTGGAACTCTAAAAAATACTACGTACTGTATATTGCATACTATAGGTGCCTGTTGACACACTGACCTCTCCCCAGACGCCGGCTGAGTCTCGTATGTCTCTCCTGCAGTAGGACAGCTGTCTGATGCAGTGGTGGACGGCCACACTGCTCCTCCCCTCACACAGGTCCTGCTCTGCCATCTCCACCCAGCCCAGAGACCGCACTGGAAATGACTGGGAGACACACACACATTGTTTTATCAGCACTTCTAAGGATTCATAATGGTCCTTCAATCCTTTAAGTAAAGACATTAGGGAAATCTAATGGAAAATTATCCTGTTTTATATTTAAACTTAACGAGCTGAGATCTGACGTTGCAGCGACAGAGTCTGACAGAGCAAGAGGTTTAGCAAAATAATCTAAAACAATGTTGTTAAAGGATAAAGCTGGAGTTGAATGCATGATGTAACATCTATAATAATCAATGGGTGCACAGGAAAACTGTGTGTGCAACTACAGCAAGTTTGTTAAGTATGTTTCACCTGCAAGCAGTTATCTAATTTATACTTCACTTCTTATACAAATATAACTCCATTACTATTTATTATACTGTATTCCTACATTTTTAATTTTTCTTAGAACAATGCACATTTTACATTTTATGCTTATTCTACTAATGTTTATATTTTTAGGACATATTTTTCTACTTATGTTTGTCGATATACTATATATCTTACAATTCAAGTAACATTAAACTCTACTTTTTTTTCTAACACTCATCAGTGTGCTTTAAATTAATCTGGATTCTGTTCTTCATTTGAACCCAGGTACACGAACATCAAATGCACGACACACAAACAACTACTCACAAAGTTTCTAATGATATACAACAGCAGCTACTGTACCGTCATCAATGATCCTTCAGAGTAACAAATGAGACAAGTTTGACTGAGGGGGGCAACACATGAAATATGAAATACTGTGTGTGTGTATGCGTGATTTTTCTGTATGTGTGTAAACCGCCTCAGGCCAGCAGCTATTACCATCCTCCCTCCTCTCTGCTTTTCCTTTCTTTCTATCTACATCAAGGAGCTTTTCTCTGCTGAGAAAAGGAAACATCTTTCAAGCTCTGTAACAGTATCAAGCAAACATGCACAGCAACACACACACACACACACACACACACACACACTGACCACGTTATTCTCTCCTGGGTTCTTTCTCATTAAACTTTCACACATTGTAAGAACATATCCAAATCCCCGCACTCCTCATTTCTCCTTAGAGGTTTTTGAATAGCTCGAGCTTTTGTTTCACTGGAATTTGAATTTTTAAAAGCAATTTTCAACAGCCCTTTAGGTTTCATTTCTTTCTTTAACAGAGAAATGTATGTAGCATGTTTTGATCTAAAACACGCAGTGACATTTGTCTATATTTTGCTATTTCTCCATGCACAAAGCTTCCATCTATCTCCCACATTCTTATTCTTTACTATGTTTTCAGTTATACGATATACCTGACTGAGAAAAAAATCACGCCCTCTGTTCTTTTTCTAAACCTACGTATGAGAAATAGCTTCCCCTTCCATTAGCTGATTCATCTGTCTGCTCCTACTTTTATAGTGATCATCCCACATGTCTGCTGGGTGAGCTTGTTTTTATGATATTCTTCCACAGGGAGGCAGCTAAGAGTCCTCTGACTGTAAACATTTCACAATACCTCAGTTCACAAAGTGACCACTGAGTGGCGCTGCAGCAAACAGGGAGGGAACCCATAGTGCCCGTGAACAGGTTCATTATGTAATGGCAAACAAAGCCTGGTGACTTCCTCACTTTAACAAATACAGTTTGTTAAAAGGCTGTTTTTTGCTCATCAAATGTTATAAATGTTGCCAGATAGTCTTCTACAGCTGATGTACTGGGTAGTAGGAGTATTGGAGTAGTTTTAATTTATGCATCAGGATGAGTTAATGCAAAGTCTGGATCACACAAATGGTGTGTGGAAGCTGCTGTAAATCACCAACAACGGTGACATGTAACATTTTTCTGTTGCCATAACTGAATCTATGTTTACATACAATTTGGGGCCTTTGACGATAATGTGTTTGTCCAAGCAGGTTACCAGGCAATATGGCAGGGACCAGGCCATATTCAGCTTCATGACAGTAATGATTTAGAAAAAGTAAAAATCCCAGCAAATGACAGTTCTTTGTCACAGAGGTATTCCAGAATTAATTTAAAGCACAGTGCGTTATGAGATATGTTGTTGTTATGAGCTCACCATTGCCTCTGGATCAGAGAATGTGCTGTTCAGGTCCACTGTCTCCAACTGAGCCGGAGGGCTGCAAAGAAATATCAGACATAACAGTCACAGTAAAGTCATATATTACCCACTAGAACATAGAAAATATTATGTATACTATAAAATATGAATGTTTATAGCCTCAGTATGTCTATCTGTGTGTATTACTTGAGTTTAAGTGATGCATAGCGGAGGGTTGCCCCTTCGAATGCCTTAAGACTTGGATCTGGATACACTGGATAGTCCTTCAGCTCCTGGTGCAAAAGAGACAAATGCATATATTCAGAAAAAGAGAATATCATCTGTGGTAAATGAAAAACTGGCAGATTTTAATATCAATTTTACCAGCTTTTTAAATCTAATTTGCTTTATAATAAGTAAAATAGGATAACAGTAATTTAAAGTTAATATGAGTGATATTCATCATTCATTATCTGGCCTGGACAGAGACCACTGCCAGTTTTAATTGATAAATGTGGCAGTGAGAACAGAGATACAGCGATAACATCATCCATGATATTATCGCTGGACTAGAAACTAGAGTTTTAGTAGGTATTGAACAGTATCAAAGTCAAAATTTTCTGTACTGAAAGAATATATGCAGTGGATTTAACTATTTTGATTTGTAAAAGCAATTTGTTAAATGAAGAGCCATTATTTCTTTTGGATCTTGGCAGTAATTTAGGATGAAAAGTGACATTCTTGTAATTTTTAAAAGATGCATTCACATTTACGCCGCAATTTATCAATTAAACCATTAAAATATAATAAAAATGAACTCTTATTGCCAGTAAGTGAACACCCAAACAGACGTGACGTACGTTGGCTGTGCAGGTGGTGCTGTTGAGATTTTGTTCAGAAGAGGTGATGTCATTAGAGGTGGTGGAGGAGGGGGAGGAGGGGGAGGAGCCGGTGGGTGAGGGGACCGGCTCCACTGAGCTGTCGGATATCAGACTGCTGGGGCGCTGTGGGAGAGAGAGAGGGATGAGATAAAGAGACAGAGAAAGATGCAGGATGTTATGCTGGGTACATCACTGATCACATACAGCTTTTCTAATATATCGAACAAAGACTGTTTTACTGCCAGTTACAGCCTTAACCTTTGACTTGGAAGTTCCTCCATGACACAGTTATAACACATTACACATAGTTATGACACGTAATAGCAAGTTGTAATAACGGAGTGATTCAGCTTTGCATGTTTCATACGGAAACCAGTCATGAGGAAGAACAATGATACAGAAAGCCCCACTCAGCAAGCTGACAGGAATGACTTCTTCATAAGTTTCTTGCATTTGACGTCAATTAAATGAAATGTTCAGTCAGCCTATTCGCACACATTTTCTCGCATATTAAAAAAAACATCATATACACATGTTGACAAGGTAAAAAGCACACAAAAAAGATAAGATTTTTGCCAGAAGGGGTCTTAAAATTTGTTTTTTAAACGTGTTTTTTTTTTTTTTTTTACATGCGGCTTGAAAAATAAATACTTTTCAAAATTCATTTTCTAAATGTTTGGCAAAACAAACTCAACAACAGGTCTACTAACTAAATTTTACAGAGCTGTCAAACACAAATTTCACCGTTCACTAACAGCTCAAGACTGATAGCCTTCAATGAAAAATACTGTGCAAGTATTCTTGTCTCCTGCATAGTGAACATTTAACCTTGAAGAAATACTACATTTATATCTGAGGGAAATAGAAACCGTTTGAAAACATCTCTCTTCAATGTGCCTGTCAGTAGAATTACTAATAATATTCAGTAGAAATAAATGTAGTTCATGTCTGGGGACTGAATGTGTTGACAAAAAATATAATGGATGAGCTTGATCTGGGTATACAGCCAACTACACGTAAACTAAAATGTGTTTCACACATTCATGTTTGGCCTGTTGGTCCTCTCACCTCACTAGGTGGTTTGAGCGACTCCTGCGTCTCCTGCTGGGGTTCGTGGCCAGTGTTGGAGGAGGTGTGCTGGTTGCTGGAGGCAACAGGTCGGTCGTACTGTGTAGTGCCGGTGGGAACGTGCCAGAAATAGACCTCTGATGAGTCCGAGATCTCCCGCCAGCCTGGGGGCAGTTCCCCTTCAACCCATACATCTGCTGAGAGATGACAGTGATACACAAACACATGTTGCACAATAATATACCACACAACACATGCTGCATATATGTATGCTTACAAAAGCACAAATGATCATGAAATACTCGTACACAAAAGGCCACATACACACAAACAAGGGTGGACTGGGTAAATTTCAGAGATGGTCAGCCTGTCCCTACTTAGTTTCTGTTGTCATAGCAACTCCGGGGCTCATCCCCTGTGGCAGGACACAATGCGCAACAGCCTCTCTCCCTTCCTCTCTCGCTTGCCCTTCTTATATTTCTCTCCATACACTCATATCCTCTATCTATTGCTTTGTCATACATCCTCAACATTCATATCTTACTCAACCCAGCCCTGCTTTTCTCTCATCCCTTTTTTTCTCTTCCTTTTTCACACCCTGCTATCCGCAGTATCCTATCCTTCTGTCCATCCTAATCACTCTCTGCACCATAAGGTTGCTCACAGGGGCCTTAAAGGTTCCAGCAGTATTGCTAGAGTGAGTTACTCGCTTAAGAAGAGGCTTTTGATAAATTTCCAGATCAGACAGTCTGTAGGAGGTAGAGAGAGGGAAAAAGGAGAGGAATGAAAGGAGGGTGTAATTGAGGCATGATTAAAGCCTGACACAGATATGCAAATTTTAAAAATGAGAATCAGACTAAAACACGTATATCAAACCTGTCTCCTGTGGAGTCTGTGGGGAGGGCGACTCCTGGGACAGAGTGGTCCAGCTGGAGTCTTCATCCTCTGAAGGAGTGTCAGGAGTCATATCCATTCTTAAACCCACTCTAGGGACGCCAGTCTCTGGTTCTGGATCTGGCAGGGCTGGTGGAGCCCGGTTCCTAGTCGGGGTGCTCTTCTCTGCAGCTCTGGCCTGTTTAGGGGAAGATGGTGGGAACTGTTGCAAAAACTGGTTCTCGTTGTTGGGGTGCAGCTCGACCTTGATCACCCGGGGCTGGGAGCTCCGAGGGGGCTTTGCAGGACTGCGTGGACTTGCCTGAACTGGGGCACAGAGCTCCTCTTTGAGCTGCGCTGGAGCCTGGTTCTGGAGGTGGTTGTGGTTGTCTGGCACCCACTCTGGGCTGTTGGTAGAAGAGGAGGAGGTGGAGGAAAGAGGGGCTTCAACCACCACTGGCAGCAGTGGCTGTCTTGGTGTTGGTGTGGGCTCATCTTCCTCCTCATCTACCTCCACCACAGGCTCCACCTCTTCCTTCTCCTCCTGCTTGTCACTGTCCTTCTCCTCCTTCTGGCTCTCCCTCTCTTTGGCAGGACTGGCCTGCTCCTTCTCTGGCGAAGGCTGCTGCTTCTTCTCCTCCTTCTCCTCTTTGTTCCCCCAGCTGTGGTCCAGATCCCAGCCCTTCCCATGATACTCCAAGAAGCTCTTGGTCCTTCTTCGAAATGGAGGAAGCTGTGAGTTATCTTTCCCAAATTCTAGCCAGTCTGAACTGGGATTATTGATGAGATCATTGTGAATCTTGCCCTCTGTATTGGCCCTGCTCAGCTCCAGCTGCTGGCTCTCGGCTCGTCTTTGCATGTTGGCCCCATTCTTGGCCAGTTTGGGGTTGGCTGTATTAAACAGCGATGAGGAGGAAGAGGAGGAGTAGAGGGCAGAGCTTGAGGATGACTTTGTAGGGAGGCCTCTTCCTCTGGTTACAGGCTGGTTTTTAGATGACAGAGCCAAGTTATCACTTATCCCCATGGCGCTCCGCACACTGGTCATCGCGTACCTCTGACGGCTCTTCGGCAAGGTGGCCGAACTTCCTGTTTCCATGGATTCCTTGATGACGTCGCGCCCGAGCAGCTGGTTGTATGATGAGCGAAGGCTGAGGGAGGTGGGAGGGGTGGCGGAGGTGCCACTGCGACTGGCCAGACCCACAGTGGAAGGGGAGGAGCCAGAGCGGGAAAGGGGAGGAGTCTGTACAGACATCATGGCTGACTCGGAGAACACTGCAGTGAAAGACCTGATGGAAGAAAAGATGCACTGTTAGAAGTCAAAGTAGATACTGGATCAGTTTATATCAGATGTGACGAAGACACTAACATGGATTCTTGCGAGTTTAGGAAGTCTCGTAATATAAAAGCTGTCATGCACTTTTTTAACATAAACACATAAAATAGATCATAATTAATGATAAATGCCTTCTAAAATTGTTCTTTAAAGTGACAAAGATATGTACCAAGCAGCCTGGAAGTTAATCAGACAAATTCCTCTCTTTAATTTCCTGGGGGTCAGTAACACTCCTTGTTCTTGGTTTGGAGCTTATTTCCCGTCCACTTATCTGTATGGTTGGCTAATGTTTGGTCACTATATTAATATGTTTTCAAAAGCTACACTCTCTGGGCTCTTAGCTTGCAGGTGGTCCCATAAACTACTGTAATATTAATGAGAATAGAACAGAGCAGAATAGAAAAAACCCTGCCTATCTCCCTGACATCATCACAGATGGGTAGCATTATCAAGGTGAGATGTTCAGCACCGTGTCACTCATTTGCATCCCTCTGATCCTACAACTAAACATAAAGCCAATAAAACATCTCTCTGGCTGCAGCTCAACCAGGTTTTTATCAGTGCACTATGGGTGCAGATTCTTTTCCAGCCTCGCGCCCCTTTTACACATAAGGTGTCACTGTTGAAGTGTTAAAAAACACTGCATCAAAGTCATGAATCTGGAAAGCATTTGCATGATATCAGGAGTGAGTCAGACCCTCGATGTATTCAACCAGGACTGACATTCAAAGCTGCAGCTGAGCAGTAAGCTGGTCTGTGGGGAGGAGAAGTGGCAGGCAGCTCCTGCTAACTAGCTAACCGTGTCTCTTTTATCTCTGGGTGGATCAGCTCTGTGATGCTGAATAAAGACAGATGGGTAGCAGCAGAGACAATGGCTAGAAATCATTATTATCTTATGGCATGACACATATATGGGTTACATCACTGTCACTTCTGTTTTTAAATAATTTAATTGGACTGTGGAAACAGGTTAACACCTGAGCTCAGATACAGGTAGGAAAACATGTCCACACACGCGAGCATAACATGCAAACATCCTTTCAAACAAACCTAAACACACACACACACACACACACCTCTCACACAATGCTGCAGTCATCACCAGTGCCTTTTCTCAGAAACATGGAAAAGTCAAACACAGCAGATTTCAAAGCACGACAAGATCCTGGGAAAAGACGGAGGCAGGGTTTTTAGAGCCAGCAGAATCCCTGGACGGTGCACTTTGCTCATGCAGGGCCTCTATCCGCTCTCCTCTCCCTGGGTGGTTGTCGTGTTGTCCCTCTGTCACTGAGCCAGACAACCACAACAACCTGTTTGTGCTGAATCTGCGCTCGCTCTCCAGGCCTGTGACTCACACACAAAAACACTGTCAACAGGTACAAACTACCTGCACTGCCTCATCAGAATACCAACTACTGTCAGCCGGCAGAGCTCATCTCCACGTCATTTAAATGTCACGCAAATCCAAATTTCATGTTATCTCCTTAATAGACTGTTCTGTAGCCTGTAGGCTCAAATAATTCTTCTGAACTCTTCGCTTCTGAGAATGCAAAAACACACAACTAAATGACAGAAAAACTGATATTTCAGAGATGCAAGCCTTTCACCAGACAGCTACAGATTATGCCATGAGTTTCTGAAGCTGAAAATCACAGCAAATATGTTGCATGACTCAGAGGCTGAATTACACATCCTGACACAACCCCGAAAACTGACAGTGAGTGATAAGAAAACAGGATTTCAACTCCCCCATTGTCCCTTTTTTTATTGTGTCTGAGCTGCAGACACACTGGACCATCTGAGACAGATATGGCAGCCTTTTGTTTCCTTCCTTCTTTCTTCCCCCTCCAGCAACGCAGTCAGGTCTCTATCAGTTAAACAAAGTGGGGCAAAGAGAGGATGTGAGCGTGGAGGAGGAAGTACGGTTATTACAGGGAGAAAGTGAGCGGAATGACACAGCAGTTTGCAGGACAGTGGGCCACAGTCAACACACAGAGGTAGTTAGACTGTTGTCCTCAATAAATCTGTTGTTCTCCATAACAGCAGAGGTCATTCATGAGATGCACCAGATTTCAGCAGCTGGTCACAGAACAGGAGCAACATGTATCCTGATAAAACAGTCTCAGTCTATTCGTTTTTTCTTTAAAAATCCTGTTGCTTGTCTTGCTTGGATGTGCTGCATTGTAAGTAATAAGTGAGATTTTCGCAGATTTACTTGTGTGACAAAAAGGATGAATAAAAATAAAACTTGTTGACACACCAAATACAATGGTCTTTCTCTGTTTTTGCAGCAAGATGTCCAAACAGGATCCTTATCTGCTCTGGTTGTTTATATTCCCTGCTCACCTTGTACATGCAGGGCTTACAGACAACAGTGTTTCCACCTGAAGGTCAAAGAAAGACTATTTTCTTAAGTCTTTGCATCAATAATATGCTTTGGAGATGAAGCAGTGTCTAAATACTGAGAGATAAAGGTGAGAGGAAACCATCTTTTATCAACTTGTAATGGCAGGCCTCTTTTCCTAACTCAGAGCTGCACCCACTGCTTTAGAAAATGAAATGCAACAGATGAAAGCACAGGCAGGGGAGAAAATGAACTTGAAAAAGTCGATGATGTCATGGGTGGAGTATTAGCCCCTCGTTTCTTGCTGCCTCCTTAATAAACTCCCCTCATTGACACATCAGAAACAGCCCGTCTCTAAATCTAGCAGCACAACGCCGAGGATGGATAACAGGAGTTTCCAATATTGCCGAAGCTGATTTGCCAATATGTGAAGAGACGCAGCAAAAAATCTTTAGCATCCTCCTTTCTGTCTGCCTCTCTCTCCAGCCCCAGCACCGCCACCGCCGCACTGGGAGGGGAGCGCATCCCGTCGAGAGCATCTATTTACATCCACTCACCGCTTCGGTCAGCCTCCGGGCTTTCTGCGCCTCCCTTCCCACGACGACGCGCACACAGCAGTGAGCAGGGCCGAGGTCAACAGCCGCTTTTAAGCGCCAGTCCGCCCGTAGCTGCAGCCGGCCGCCCGTATTAGATCACATCACATCATCTGCCCTCCCAGCCCGGCTCGGTCCTCGCTGCTGGCGGCCAAAGCTGCGCTTTCTCTCTGCGCCAGAGGATCCCGGAGCGGAGCGGCGCGGCGCTGTGGAGCTCCTCGACCCAGCCGGCCAATCAGAGGCGCGGACGCAGGGACGCTCGGCGCACGGAGGAGACGCAACCACAATAAATCTACCGGTGTTATTTTGCAACTCAGGTAATGAAATCACACATCATCGGACTCTTACGTCATGCATTAGTCTGAGGGAACGTGGATGGTTTATGGTGGTGCACAGGATTTCAAATATCTGAAACACAGAGGCAGCTTCACTTCTCTGTGGATGAATATTTGATGAGGATTGACTCAGTCTTGCCCTAAAACCAATGTTTCCATTTGTAAAGTTGTTGACATCGAGCCCTGATTATAGGCTACTGTAGTACTGTTTACCTTTTTTTTCCTGATGAATAAAAAACAAGTTTTAAAACAGCTTTTTAGGATTTTTTTTAATTTTATTTTGTTAATATGTGCGCTTAACAATTTAACATCCTCATCTCAGTGCATCATAATTCACTTTGGTGTGTCTGGTTAACAGTTATCACAAAGCATGCAGTAGTGTCTTCTGAAATGCTTTTACTACACGAGAACCATTTCACCTAAAAACACAATATACTATAAAAGCACTTTGCAAGTTGTGTTATAGTTGACAGGAGCAAAGCTGTATCATACCTCTATTCTGTGATTTATTCCACATTAGTAGAGAGAGGAAAACAAGGAACCACCTGAGATTCTCAACTCACCCAAAGGCACCTAGGTCACATGTTTTTTCCACATACTGGAGAACTTTTATCACAGGGAAGCTTATAAGAAAACGCCATGACTGAAAGCTTCTCTTCTATATTGTAAGACCTTGTGCTCAACAGCTCTTTCATATATAAAAAACCACCATATATTTTCATCTAGACTCACATATTTGACCAAGTATAAAAGACACTCACTCTATTCCAGACTTCACAACACTTAACACACTTTGACCTCTGTCTTTGGGTGAAAATTCACACCTTGTCATACATTCTCTGTCTGGCTTGTGCTGGATCTCTATCCGATCCCTACAGTCCACTGGCAGGTTCCTCTCTCAGTGCTGGAGGGATGGAGGTGAAGAGATGTGGAGGACAACGATGGCGGGACGCACAAACTCCCGGTGCTCCAGGAGTGTGGCAGGAGAGGCAGAGTTGTGGGGCGACTGGCAGAAGGAAGGACGCGAGTGGCCAGAGAGGAGAGTTGCTGCTGAAGGCGACGGTCGTCTACAGAGAAGCACGGAGCTGAACGGATGGAGCGCAGCACCGCATCTTCTGCTGGAGACAGAACAGAAACCACGTATTATCACTGTCGTCTTGGCTCATTAAAACCGTATCACATGCAGTGTCATCACTAACAAACGCACCAAATGCAGTGACTAACACAAATGCACATCTTTCCAGCAGAGCATGTGTACTTACCCTTACTGTATGTGTCATTAGGAGGTGTTATTAAGCTCTTAGCTGTCTTGTTGCCTGCTTGAGCGGCTCGTTTGTAGAATTCAATGGCTGTCCTTAAGTTCTGCTGCACACCAAA
Source organism: Dascyllus trimaculatus (assembly GCA_024666655.1). Classification (NCBI taxonomy): domain Eukaryota; kingdom Metazoa; phylum Chordata; class Actinopteri; family Pomacentridae; genus Dascyllus; species Dascyllus trimaculatus. The sequence goes on from CM045457.1 coordinate 19,052,528, forward strand.
GCCGTTCTCGTAACATTGACCCAAGAAGAGCAGGGCAGTGTCATCCTGAGCACAAAATATATGTTTCAAGTAATTCAGCCTTCAAGGGCAAACTTTTAAATGTGCTTTGAAAAGAACTCTGTTTTGCTTTTATGCAGAGTCAAACATGCAATGTTATCTTATATTTCAAAAACCAGTTCCAGGAATTTATAGACATGTACAGAAAGATGAAACATTTCACAAAACTAGATATAAAGAAATTTCTAGCCACAGTAACTAATCATAAACACAATCACACCTGCAGCAGACACTTGCAAAAATATGTAAGCAGTCATGTTTAATTATATAAAGTAGGAGATGATCGGGATATCCTTTCCCAAATGCAACATGATTGAGATATTGCACCAGGAAGGGAGGAGATCTCTGAGATAAAGCCACTGATACAAGCCTAGAAGCATCTAGAAAATCACTCACTCCGCTCTCTGCTGCCATCTTCAGATACTTGACAGTCTTGCACCCATATCTCACTGGATCCTGAGAATAGACCGAGGCCAGACAGACCTGAGCCTGAAGAGAAGTGGAACAACGTTTTAACCCAATAAAGGCCTACCAGCATCAGCTAACAACATTTCTCACACACACAGACAGAAGCAAGTGGGCTTGAATGACAATAAGAGAAGTACTGATTGAACAAATCCATTCAGATGCAATTTAATTCTATTAAAGTTCTCAGACCATTCTAAATAATACGTCCTCAGACTTGTAAGACAGTAAAATGGGTCTAATTTGTGCCACATTATAGCGTATGCAGAAAATAGTGCTAAAATACTACTATCATCTATAAACCAATATTTTGTTATATGTTCCAGGATCGGTTTGATTTCAGGTAAGAAGAGACCATACAATTAAATTGTTGCTCTCTGTCTTTGTAGTCTCTAAATTTGGTCTCTAAATGTTTAAATTAAAATATAGACTAATAGGTTATATAGAATTTGTCCATCCTATTCAAGCAAACAAACAGAATAAAATAAGATGTATCTTCATACTTTTATATTCTAAAACTAACAAAACAAAAACAAGAAACCTTTTGGTCTCCTAAGTTGTCATAGTAGAAAAAGCACAGGCATTTATTTCAATGATTCTACTCTATTAAACAGTCAGTGTTAAACAGTACGTGCATTAGAGTTGCAAATTTACCCCCTGAAAGAATTTACAGTTTATTCAATTTTGTGATGACTTCTACCTTGGTGAGCCCAGCCTCAGCAGCTTGTTCCAGAAAGCTGACAGTGGTGTCCAACTCCTCTAAACTCTGGTGCCCCCTGCTGGTCAGGAGCAGCTTTGCATAGCGGTACTGAGCTTGCTTGTGGCCACCTGCTGCTGCCTGCTTGTAATAATACAGAGCCTGAAAGAGAAAATACAAGGGATTATTACAATAATGCAGTAACAAATGAGATATGATCAAGATGAGAAAACTTCATTCTTATTTTATACACTTATATACAAGCAGTTCTGGATAACCAGCCCTATTTCCACAGAGCTTTGTCACTGCTGGAGAGTGGTCTAACTGCACCTCAGTATCATTCGGTTGTAGGTATAAAAAAAGTCTAGCTGGTTTGTATCTTTTTAAACCAATTTCAATCACCTTGGGTGCTGCTAAGGGCCCAAATGTTGTGACTGTGCCACTGCCAAATAGTGCCAGAGGGAAACATATTTTGGTAGAACATGCTTGGAAAATGAAACTTTTTCCATAGCCGGTGGGCAAACATGCAAGAGTGTCCCTGTTCGACAGCAAAATGTTAAGATCTACGTAGTCTTTGTAGATCTTTGCAACTATTCAGCAAATAAACCAGGCAGAACTGCATCACTGCAAGATTAACATTTAGATCACAACCTTTTATTTTCAGGGTGTAGACTGCCAGCATGAACATTGTGTGAGTAGATGAACTTCCAAGCTAGCTTAGCTAAAGGTCTTATAGTGCCGAGTGAAACACCAAAATAAATTCAACAGGGTCCTGCATGTACAATCTCACTTTTAATGTATAATTATTGTCTTCTGACAGCCGACAACCACACAAAAAAACCCCAGTGACAACAAATATTACTGTCTACAGGGGAAAACAAAAAAGATCTGAGACGTTTTCATTACCTTCTAAGACCAATTCTTGAGGGAACTAAATAACTGATGCTTTTCATGCATTTTCAAGACCTGCAGAGACACTGTGGCCAGGTTCTCACCTTTTCCTCATCCTTGCTGACTCCTCTGCCTTTCTCGTAGCACACACCTGTATTAAACTGGGCTTTACTGTAGCCCTGCTGAGCTGCAGCGAGGAAACAGGTGAAAGCTTCCTCATAGTTGTCCCTCTTGGCACTTTCTAAACCTGTTGTATACAGGAAGATTAAGATATTAGTGATAAACACAAGAAAAACAAAGAAAACACATTCTGAAAAAAGGGGCAAAGGCCTGTGAAAATTATTTCATTGAAATTTTCTCAAGTGATTGTGTCAATAAATCATCACCAATGATGTTGAGGATAACTGGAATACTGGTGTCTCCAACTTGTTTCAGGTTCAGTGCTGCTTCTGTCAGCCTCTCTTCATCAGACACTATGTCCTACAAACATAAAAGAGAATAAAAACAAAATAATAAAAATCAGATGATCATCTATCATCTCAGTCAGTCTTTCACCGTGATAAAGAAAAAAAGTTATTTTCTTTTACATGAAGTTTTCAAAAATTTAAAGATGTAGACTTTTACCTCGTTAGTAGCATCTGTTTTCTCTGCAGAGTCACAGTTGGCATCATTCTGCTGAGAACAGGTTGCTAACAGAAGGGATTCCTCTGTAAGTCAGGCAAGAAAAATTTATTATTTACACTCCAACATGTATTAGGTTAACAAGATCTTATGATTTACAAAATGTACATACAGCTATGACAAACAACAACAAACCTGGTATAAGTGAATCCTGGGTCAGGAGCGCCCTCTGGTGGTCAGAGATGGAGCTGTCAGCAGTGAGATGGTCCTGCTCACTGCTGCTGTGAGAACTGTTGCTGCTGCTTTGAGCTGAAGTCTGATCATGGTTCTGTCTCTCTGGCACCTCCTGCAGACACAACACACTCCTTCCTCTGGGCAGGACATCACGTCTAGATACTGCAGAAATCCGACAGAAGCAGCAAAACAGTGTCAGGTGTCTGATCCCACAATATTTAAAGAAAAACAAACTTTAGGGTTGAGGAAGTGAAGTGTGTGTTGTGAGACCAAACCTCTGCAGGTCTATTGATGTCAGAAAGACTCACAGATCTCGAGCAGGATGCGGTAGCCACACTTCTGCAGAGTTGAAGTTGCTGTCAAGGTTCCAGGGCTCGGACTGGGCTCAGTGCCTGAAGAGAACCGGGAGTGGATCCTCCTGCAGATCTGCATGAACACAATCGCTGCTGTGCCCTGTGAAGACACACCAGATCCACTGTCACAATAGTGACAATAGCACACAATAGCAGCGGTATGCACTGTGTTAGGTATGGCTGCACAAAGAACAGAAAACAAACTAAATTTTGGTCTTCAAGATTGTTTTCAACCAGGCAAGTTATAATTATTCTTTTTTTTACTGAGCATGTTTCAGGCTGTCTGCAGACAATGAAAGAATCTTTAAAGTTTGCCATGTAAAAACATACTCCGAATCTCCCATTTTGCGCATTAACTCTTTTTCAAAAAACTCAAAAACCACCTATTGTTTTTTGCAAAAAGGAAGCACAGCTTATAACAGTGGCCTTTTACAGGAGACTGTCCATGACACAGTGATGGACACACTTGTTGCATCTTTAAAAGCTGACACCATGTGCGACCATTCAGTGGTGCTGAAGGCAGCAATCAGCTTATGGTACACTGAGAATATGTAAAAAGTGTATATGTGCAGCAACCTGTAGAGATGTGTACTGATGGTTGTGCTAGTGTCTGCTATCTTCTCAGGAGCTTTTAAGCAAATTATTGTGATCACAATTTGCTATGAATCTATCAAATACTAATGGCAAGTAGTGCATGATGCCAGATCACCAAGCTTCATTCGTCTAGTCAGTCCAGACTGATTCTCAGTGAGCCTTCTGACATCTTTCTTAAAACTGTTTGTAGACAAATTCTGATAAATTCATGATCTAGATCTTTGGGTGACATATTTCCATTTGAAAATGCAGCAATAGAAAGACATACCCATCGCACAGCATCCAAGGCTGTGTAACGTGGAAGCTCAGCACAGCCGAACTGAAAGGTCTTCTGCTTCCTCCTCCTCTCTCCATCTTCCTCTTTCTGAGAGCTGCAAAAAAAACAGCAAAAAGAAAATCTAACAATTGTGTATATTTTTCTATTTCCTGTCTGTCGTGAGGCTCCACAGAAATACTCTGTTTAAGGCTGATGGCTTTGTTTCTGTTCTCTCCACTTACACTGTTTATACACACACACACACAGAGGGTGCTGCTGGATGATGCAACCAGCTGAAAGGGAGGCAATAAGGACAAAGACGGTTCAATAAGAGGGTAAAGGAACAACAAAGGACAGGGATGTGGGTAGTCTCTGAGGTCTCACCTTGATCCAAATGTTCTCTTTTCATCACCTGATATTATGGCTGGCGGTTTGAGGATAAAAAAGTCCTGGCTTCAAAGTGAGACACTCAAGGCTTTTCTGGTATGTTGCTTTCTTCTTACCTTCTAATCTTTTTGTGTCAGACCTGCACTGAAGTTTGAACAGTGAAAGTGAAAGGACGGAGGTTTTGAGATTACCTGCTGTCAGAGGAGTGCCGAGACGTGGAGAGGACCGCCGAGCTGTTGATCACCTCGTCTTCCACGTGGTGGTTCTGGGGGAGTCGCAAGGAGCTGCTGCCATGACAGCGATGCAGGACTGAGAGGGGAAGGCAAGGAAAAACAGTAGAAATCAATGTCCAGTCTTAAGAGTGTCCGGGTGGGTTAGGTGGTTGAGCCTCCTCAGAACCACAAAACATATTCTGTAATTTCAAATACTATAAATTTACGTATCATACAGTCATTTCAGTTTAATTAACTTCATTGTATACTGAAAGCAATTAAGAGAAACACTGCATTTAAACCCAAGTAAATATTTATTAGCAAAACTTTATTCTTCATTAATGTTGAAGTACAGCTTCACTTTGGAGACATGTTACATTTTTGCATGTGTAGCTGACCAGGTGACCAGCATTGACACAGAAATTCTTATTTTTTAAAATTCATTTTCAATTCACTATCTTTTATTGGCATGAATATCACGTCAACAATACTGCCAAAGCATCTAGGGTGGTGTGATTTAAAAAGAAGAAGAAGAATAACTACTGTGGAATAGTGGAATAAAGAAATTAGAATTTTTTATAGTCACTTTTAATTCAACTGTCTTATTTAGATATTGTGTAAATGTTTGTCCTCTTTTTGTTGCCATTATTATATTATTGTTATCACCATACTGAAAGCCCTTTTCTTAGAAACATTTTATTGAATTTAGAAACACTAATCACATATATTTTTGCACATAATAAGTAACTTCAGTATAGTTTTTGAAAACTATAATATAGCAAGGTATGCAATAGAACACTAGACTTAAACATTGCAGCAATACAGGCCAACATGGCAACCCACATGTGTTTATAAAACATGGGTTAGTATCTGCAGGTGCTTCATGCATCTAACATTTGGTGTATGAATATTTGACACTATAATATATATTTCAATGTATTAACAGTACTACAGTTTGGTCATACAGACCTCTGTGAATGTTTAGTAACAGCTTAAGGTCCAAAATAGTTTGCTGTAGTAGCTCAGTAACATGATCCACTTTACTGAACCTAAAATAAACCAGCTGGGTAAAGTTATTACAAGAATCGACCATTCTGGCTTTTGCTGAAGTTCAGTAAACAGCTACTGCTACAAGGGTAGCACAATAAACAGCGTTTATTTCTAAATAAGTGCGACACATGGTAATAATTAAACTGAAACATCAAAAACATCATAAAAAGGGGAGGAGGACTTCCTCCTGTCAGTTTCTCACCTCTGCCAACAAGACTCTGGACTCTCCACATGGTTCTTCTTTTATGGAAGCTTTAATTATCTTCGACCGGGCATGTTTACGGTAAAGTACCGACTGTTCGGCTTCGGTAATAACAACTCCAGTCGGTTCTTGTTGCAGGTTCCCTCTGGCAGTTTGGTCGGAGGCAAATAAAATCGGTCACAAGATGTGTCGGAGGAGCTCCAACCCGGAAGTGAGTGACGTGACGCCGCAGAGAAAGTTTGGCGGTTAAAGTCTCACAGCGCCTCCCAGTGGTGTGTGGCGGAACTACAGCCTCACTGGGACCTGCACTGAGTTATATGTTTAACCATCGCTTGTTTCAGAAACAGTATGTCTGCTGCATCAGAACTCCATTTGTACGGCCGCATTTCTAGGACCTTTGTTTTCCATTATCTCTTTTAAGCCGGAGTCCAAGTGGGAGCTAGCTCTTCTATTCCAAAAAAACAAAACAAAAAACTTTTGTTTTGGGCGGAATAAACTTTGAAATGCTTCTTTCGTTATAAAATACTAAAATACTGACTGGATGGCATAAACCTCTAAACTATACATATCCGGACATATTTGGGTGAAAATAAAAACATAATGTCTTCTTTAGAAAAGTACTATTTTAGTGGAATAAACCTTCAAAAAAATTAACGTCTTAATTAAAAATACTAACTGGGTGGTATAAACCTTTAATACTATAAATACTTGGACAGAGGGTATTTTGGGTAAATAAAATAAACCTTTAAAACCATAACTCTTTCATCAAAAGGTACTGTTTCGGTGGAATAAACCCTTAAAACTATAAGCAATTTCACAATAAGCAGTATTTTGGGTAAAACAAACCCTTTAAACCATAATTTGTTAGGCGGAAAGTATTGTTTGTACAGATTAAGCTTTTAAAAGTATAAGCCCATGGACAGAATGTAGTATTTTAGGTCGAATAAACCTTACAAACCACAACTTGTTGGTTAAAAATAGCCCAAAAATACTATTTGTGCTGATTAAACATCTAAAACTGTAAGTACTTGGACAGAAAGCAGTATTTTGGGTGAAAAAACCCCAACAACTTTAAAACCACAACGCCTTCATTAAAAAAGTGTTTTTTGTGTGGGATAAACCTTTAAAACCATTAGAAATTATTAGTAGCAGTGTGAGAAAGGCTTGAACCATGAACATGATTTAGAACATGTTGGATCTAAAAACCCTTTTGTGTTTCATTGAATTGATTTTACTGTATTTGTACAAAGGGGGTGAAGACTGAGTGACAAATTTATAGAGTGCTGTCAATGTTACATACAGAATGTGCAATTATGCCTTTTTGTGAATCTTTAACTCTGTGCTGCTGCAGTCTTTCACAGTGGCATCATCAAGCCTGGGCTGCCATGGCTACGATGGCTCCATGTTGTATGACTATATTGTCAATAAAAACATTGGGAAATTAATTGTTTAGCAAAGTCATAAAAGCATGATATCTGCAGTAGTGTCATTATTATGTGTATACATTATTCTCATAACTAATTTTTATTACCACTGTAATAGAAACCCCAGCACAAATTAAAATGCATTTTATTGTAATATTGCTGAAGTTAGATAGCTTGTCCGTACATCGTGGACATAATTTTCAGTGGGATTTTGTCAGCTACACTGTTAGCAGACTTTATAAGTAAATCTTTTTGGCAAGGTGGGTGTTGAAAGATAGCCCAATTCAGACACCAGAAGTAGGTTGTAGTAAACAAAATGCCAGCTTTAATTTAAAAAAATGGTACTAAAGGTAAGTAAAGCCTATATAAAATGTAAACATTGTGAAAGAAATAAAGTAATATAACAGGGCTAAAAATTAATCTAAATGCACAAACCAGAATCAGACAAGGAACAGGAGGAAAATGAGGCAGGTCAACACAATGGAAGCAAACAGGAGCTCAACAAAGAGGTAATAAACGGCCAAGTAATCATGGAGACAAAGCGGGTTGGCAAACAGGACAAACTGAGAAAAGACAGGGGAAAATGCAAGACTATCTATACTCTGACATGACACAAGTGACACAGAAGACACAGGTGAAAATAATGAGAGTAATCAAAAGAGGGGGGGAAACAGACAACGGGAGGAAGCAAAAAGGCAAGCGACACACAAGAAAAAAGGAATTAAGTAAAATGAATGAAAAAATGATTTTGTGGTACATGGGACACAGAAAGAAAGAAAGTGGGATGACTTTACTTACAGTGTCTCACATCTTGTAATAATTTTACTCTGAAATGACTTGAAAACAGATAGATAGATAGATAGATAGATAGATAGATAGATAGATAGATAGATAGATAGATAGATAGATACTTTATTCATCCTGTTGGTGAAAATTTGAAGTATCCAGTAACTCGCACATACTACAGATATGTAAAGGACAATGTACAAAAGAGCATGCAGTTGACATACAAATAGTGCTAGTAGCAGAGACAGTAATAAGGTGCCTAAAAGGTGCCTGAAAGAAGCTGGTATTTGCAACAACAATATCCCGACAACACCTCAGAGTCTTTACTTTAATAAGCTTTGTCTACAGAAGATACTCTGACTTGCTACAATCAGAAAAGCACAGGTGTTAGTATTAACATGAACAATGGCCTTTTTGGATTCAAGTGTCCCAGTGTGTCCTGTAGAATTCAACCATCGTCAATGTAATTATTATTATTAACCTTGATTTTCTTCTTGGTTAGGGACCTAGCAGTCAAGGAGCTTTCAAAAAGCGATTTTTTTTTTTTAACCCAAAGAGGTATAAGATTAACTAAACTAACCTGACTACACCTGACATGGACTAAGCTCAGTGAAAACCCTGATCCCTAGATGCTGTCAAAACTCTCATTCTGGTCATTGCCCCTGATTTGTTTACTGTAGAGCTTCCTGGATCCAGTTATGTTCAAAATTAGGTTTTAATGGCGAAAAGGCTGCGAGCAAAAGCTATTATCTTAGCAATATTACACTGAAAAAAAGAAACAGGTAAACGGATTTCACATTAGCATGTAGAAGTACTGTCTGAATAAATAGATAAGTGCATATTTCAAGTGTCCCTTCTTTGGCACAGGGCATACTTCACAATTTAAAGTCTAATGCTGCAGCAGTGCCAAAAATGTCTAAAGGAATATTAGTAAATGCCATAATTCCTGTAAAATCAGTAATGTCTTGAGACTCAGCTCATGAGCAAAGCAATATTTTATTTACACATGCATAGTCATAATTAAGGGCCATTAATTCTTAGACTTATTGCTCCTATACCACTGCTCTCGTACACAAACTCTAGTTTTCAGGATTAGCAAGGTGAAGAGGTGCAGTGAATAAGGAGAAAGAGGAGATACTTGTCTGATTTATTCAGGAATGGAGGGGTTGATAGAGCAAATGGTCCAGAGCTCATCAGTCACTTTGCAGGATGGGTTGGGCTTTTCTCTGTCCTCCAAACAGTGACGCACGCCCTGACACTTTACTGGAAACGCTCACTCTTCCAGTCAGATGGGGGTAAACAGGGGCCGCAGGGGGGAGGGGGGAAAGGAGATCTGCTGTTGTGAAGTCAGATTAAACTTGGAATAATTCACTCCTTGACCAGTTGCCATGGTGACACCGCCATCACGTCTTTCACTTACGAGCCTCCTCAGGCGAATAAGTCTAGCCTGCAGTAGTTTGTAAAGTTAGCAAGATGCCTGCACTGCCAAATAATGTTTGCTGATTCGCCTGGGGCCAAATTTGTCTGGGCAATATGGAAAACATGGAGCTAAGCTGGAAACAGGGTCCCACTAGAACTGACTAATTGAGCGGTTTGTCTTTACCCATGTTTCAGTCTGTACTTGAGTTCTCAAATTTCAGTAATTTTAAGCAGGGAAGGGACTTAATAAATCCTAAGCAATTTCTGAAATCTCATTAGTTCTGTTTTTTTTTTCCGTACATTTTAAAACATTGCTCCCATCACAGCAGTTTATGACTCGTGGACTGCCTGCAAGTTCACAGTTTGCTTTCCTGACACTGAGTGCAAACAAAGTGATGGAGCCAAGTGGTTTAGGAGGCAGTGTTGTCGCATAAGTACAGTTAATCAAGTGCTTTCTAAAGTACAATGTAATGTTACTTTTTCACTGGAGTTTGAGCCTATATGGGTTTTTCATCAGCATCTTACCACACTCCACATAGTAGGTTAATTAGTGATTTAAATGAGGTGTGACTGTGCACTTCTGTTAGTGCTGTGGTGGATTGACAACCTGTCCAGGGTGTAGGTTGCCTCTCAGCCAGTGTCAGCTCAAATAAGCTCCAGCTGCTCATGATTCTCTACAAAATAAAGCAGGTACAGCCGATGCATAGGATTTAAAAATAAACTGAAAGAAAATATATAAACACAGCATGCAAATAATCGTTTTCTATTTTTATGGTTAGAAAAGTGTCAGATTAAGTCAAATGCATACAAAAGGTTTTAGCAGCTGTTCAATAGGCGACAAATTCACAAGTTAATCTACCTCCTAGTCAGGTGTGACTTTAAAAGGACAATGGTCAGATAGTATGATCAGTGACTCTAAAAGGCCGCCTTAAAATGCAGCTTCAAATGACAAGATGCCAGATGCAAGATGAGAGAAAGACAAGAACAGGCTGCTGGCTGCTGGATGCTGGTGTGTCTTTTAGGGACGTAGTCAGGCACTCAAAAATCCACAACTCCACTTGTTGTGTAAGAAATCTTTCAGACAGCATGGTGTCACACACAGTCCACCACATGATGCTCTGGATGTATCAAGGAAACAAAGAGTGAAGGACCCAAAGTGCAGACAAGACAGCAGATGTAAAAAAAAAAAAATAGCAAAAATCTAACAACAATACAGATCAAACAAAAGCATGGCAAGAGCGACCAACAATCCAAAAGAATACAAAATGTGGAATAAACTAAAGCAAGCCATAAAGAGACTCAGAAAGTACTAAATAGACACTGGAAGACACATGACACACATGGAAGAAAACAAACTGACAAGGAACAAGAGGAAAGGGCTCAGTATTCATACACACTGGGGCAGGGAAGACAATCACACACAGGTGGAGCTCATTAGGGCGGGGATGGAGGTGGAGGTGGAGGTGGAGTTGGGGGGCAGGTAATCGCACACCTGAGACAGAGGGTGAGTACAACACTCAACAAGAAATGCCAAAATAAAACCAAACGAGACACGAACAGGAGCAGGAAATGAACATGTCCGACAACCTGATCCTGTCCCCTAAAATGTCTGTCAACTTCACCCAGTCCTCAGGAAGAGTGAAACAACATTTCCCAAACAGGCATCATCAACTTCATTAACTCTGTGAGTCCTAGAAGTGCCACCGGTTACTGACTTGTAATTTGTGGTTGCTCCCAGTCTGCCAATTATCATTCCCAATGTAGTGTGTATTTAGCTCTTTCATGAACATCCATTCTGTTGTAAAGACGCCGTATCTTGACATGACAAAAACATACTCAGCTGTGTTAAGAAGAATGGTTATAATTTAATAAAATAACGCATCAGTTGATGCTTTTAAAAGCAACTGAAGACTTATTTATTTAAACTGGCCTTTGTCCCACCTACTAGGTTTTTAATCTGTATGTTCTTCTTCTTTTTAATATGACTGTTCATCTATTTATCCTGGATCTACTGTTGCACTATTTTTTATTTCCTCTCTTTGTTTTTAAGTGTTTATGTCGATTTTCTCTGTAAAGCCCTTTGTGGCTTTGTGCTGTGAGAGGTGCTATATAAATAAACTTTACTTACTTACTTACATGCTGAATTGATATGTCTGTTCAGAACATAATAAATAAAAAGCAATACAATGAATTATTACGGGCAAAATTAGTTTTTACCAACCCTTTTAGTTCATGATCCCTTCCAAAATGAGAGCCTCCCCTGTCACCTCACAGAGCATTTCATTTAATAACAAAGCAGATTGTCCAGTATTTTACAAAAAAAGCCAAGATTAGAGAAAAGTCTAAAAAAAACATATTCGAAAACTGTGTTGCTGAAAGTTTTGTTTTTTGCTATTCTTGCTTCATAATTTCATGACCTGCTAGATTTTTGGTGACCTTTCAGAGAGGTGCATACCCCTTGTTTGGGAACCACTGGACTCGGCCAGCTAAAACAGTTAAATGATACTTCAAATAGATTAATTATTATTATCATTACCATCATTCTATTTTGCTCAAAAGACTGAGGTTAGATTCTGAAGAGCTTTTTCCTTATAACATTGTTGTGTTGGTACACTGATAAATACTTTCTGGGTTTTTTGAATCCCCAGTATTGCTGAAAGCTCCCCTCACTGCTGCAGCTCTCCTCTCGGCTCCCCTTCACCCCAACCTCTGGAATCCCAAACCCTCTGCGTCTCATTTAGAGGAAGGGGAGGGAGCACAGACATGAACAGAGGTGCAGTGGATGGCTGGATGGCCTGTTTATTTTGTTAGCTGTGTGCACTGGTGAGAGGATGGTTTTCCGGATGTGTGTGTGTGTGTGTGTGTGTGTGTGTGTGTGTGTGTGTGTGTGTGGGTGAAATGTGTATCCTGTCTTATCACTGGCCTTCACTATCTATCCACATAATCTGTGGACGATGAACTGAGGATTACTGAGATTTGTTCAGAGCAAAGCGAGCCTCAGTCAAAGTTGTACATTGCCTTAGCCTGTCTGCAGTCACTGGGAGGGGGAAGACATTGCCTGTGTGGTGTGAAGAAGTGACTCCTCATGTGTCTGTGCAATGAAAGCCATAGCAGCAAATCCTTCAAGGCTCAAACAGCTTAAAGGCAGAGAGAAAGACTTAGATTTGTGTACAAAATTAAGTGAAGGGGGCGGGGGATTTAAAGAAAAGGCACAGGGGGTGTTTCTAGCCCCTCTCTCCCCTTTTTCTCTCCCTGCTGGTCTCCTTGGTCACACACATGCACACATACCACTGACACACACACACACACACACAAACACTGACGAGGGCTCAGTCCTGCTATGGCCACCACCACCAGCGAGGAGAACTCTCCAGTCCCAGCCACCGTAGCAGCCCAGCAGCCTGACGTGGAAACTAGCGTAGAACCCGACTCAGCAGCAAAGACTGAGCCCAGACAGGCCCGATGTGAGGATGAGGAAGAGGAGGAAGGAGGAGGAAGCTCCGGTCTGGGCCAGGAGAAGCCAACAGGGCAGAGTTTGGACCCAGAGTGGGTGGAGGAGAGGTTCAGGATCGACCGGAAGAAGCTGGAGACCATGTTGTATGGTGAGTGAAACAGTATGATACATGTAATATAATACAAAGGCTGTTTGAAGGATCTGCTCCTACCACTTCATTACATGTGTGGTTGCAAAAAAACAACATCTGCTTTGCAGATTTTGCTGAACTTTTGATGTTGCATTATTTTTGAAGGGTTGTGATGGCATAACAATGATGGTAACTGCATCAACTTAATACTGTGTGTAATTTAAACCCAAAATTCTGCATTAAAATTGAAGTAACTAATTGAAATTGGCCTGATAACTTATTTTTTTTCACCTTGACTTCAGGATTGTAAGTTGCCAATTTCAGATAGAATGGTAATTAAATATATTTTTTGTTGTAGAGGTAAAGCTAATTCTCTTAACTCAATCTAGTTTGTTGGTTGTGAAAAGAAACTGTCACAACTCAAAAATTATGCAAACTGTTGTGTTAACCTTTTAGGGCCAAATATTATTTTTTAGAGTGTATTGTACCTTGCATCTGTGGTATTCTTTTCCCGTTCAGTCTTAAAAGCTGCATTTTCTGAAAGTTATTCTGTTTTGATGCCTATCGTGACCTCCCTCTGTGCTCCTTGTTATCTACCTGACCCCGTGTGTCTGTCAGGGCCTCCAGCTGGCTGCGCCCTTGTTGTCCCCATCAGTAACTGCCATCCACTAAACTCCTGTTGCAGTATCATCGTGATTTATGACCCACATTGGCTTATGCATTCAGAAGTCCTTTTCGCTATTATCATTCCTGTCTGGGAAGCAGAGGTACCTGCCTCTGTTAGTTATCGCTCCTTGGCAGGTTTATGACAAATGCCTCCCCTGTGTCACTGGGGAAACTCTTTCTGACAGTACGCTACTGCTGCAGATAGAGGCTGATGTTTGCTCTTGATGGGGAAGTGCTTGAGCGAATCCAGCTCTGATAACTGTGGGTTGTTTTAATGTGTGTGCAGCTGGGACTGTGCTTTTGCGGCTGTTAGAGCAGCCTCAGTCAGGCAGTAAATATTCTATCTCATCCCTTGAGGTAATAATCTGTCACACTGCATTTGAGACTTCACTCTGATTTCTCTGTCTTGGTTTTGCAGTTGTTGTTTAATTTTTTTCGGTGAAGTGGGAGGTCTTTGCGTCAGTACATGCCATTGATGTGATTAGCTGTCTCTAGGCTAATTTGTGGCTGCCTTCTCCAAAAACCACCTTCTTGCTCCACCCCATACTGTTCTCTTCCCATTCCTCAGCTCTGGCCAGCGTAACCCGTAGTGATGAGGGGGGGTGAGGGCGTTCCTGGGGCTCCTCCTGAACCCTGTAAATGTCACCATGGAGCGATGGCCTTTTAAAAATGTTTATGTTCCCAGCAACCTCTTGTTCAACTCGCTGGGCAAATTTCAGCCAGTCAACAGTCAGATGTTGACTTTGCACACACACATGCTTAATATTGAAAACATGGGCTGTAAACAGAAATACATAGTGCTGCTGACCGACACAACCTGACCAGTCACACAGCAGGATTCATGAAGAAAAAGTTTGTTCATTTTTATCTGTCTGTTGGTGACGTTTGCCTCCTGTGTCACTTTCAGCTCCGAAGCATGAAGACAGTGAGACGGGAGAGGAGTTTTTTGAGAGAGTAAGTAAAATGAAAATATTTTTTCATTAATCAAAAGATGAAACAACAATAAAAATTCAGCTGCTCTCCGAGGTGAAAAATATCTATAACCATCCGTACTTAAAGCTTCCTGGTTAAATGTAGCTTCCAGAAGAGTGAGAGCATTTTCTGCTACAATTTGTTTCATGCTCTCCACCCAGTGATTACAGGTTTATGGAGGTGATAATTGCACCCTTTGAAATGCAAATGAGCCTTTGTATTCTTAGATCAGTGAGATCAGATCTGTGTCTGTTCTGCTTGTGCATGTTAGGGTGTGTGTGTGTGTGTGTGTGTGAGTGTGTGTGCGTGTGTGTGTGGGTGCGCGCATCTTTGTGCATACAGTGAAAGCTCCTTCTTTGTTGTCTCCTTTCTCCTATTGTTTGCGCTTCCACAGGTAATGAGAGAAACTAACACTCAGGTGAAATGGCCATCCAAGCTGAAGATAGGAGCCAAGTCAAAGAAAGGTGACAAATTGTTCATTTTTCATGCATCACCAAGTCTGCGCTCTTAGCTTTGTGAGACATTAATGTCACTCATGGCAGTAAAACTCCTATTTGCATCCAGATCCACATGTGAAGGTGGAAGGGAAGAGAGCCAATGTTGTGGAAGCCAAAAAGAAGATACTAGAAGTGCTGGAAACCAGGGTGAGGACTCTGCCACTTGATTTTCTGAGTTTTTACAAAAAGCAGTGTCAACAATGTACAGATCAATGCATGCTCCTTACACTGCTACTGCCTCAGCATAAAAGAAGTTATTCGATTCAGATGTGAAAGCAACTCATTTTTTTTCTTTGTCATGAATGTATGAAAGCAAGTAATGAAATCTGCACAAATGGCAACAGTGTTATATATATATATATAAAACAGGTAAACAAGGTGACTCTAAAAATGGACGTGGCCTACACGGAACACTCCCATGTGATTGGAAAAGGTGGTGGAAACATCAAAAAGGTAATGGAGGTCACATCCTGTCACATCCATTTCCCCGACTCCAACCGCCACAACGCTACTGGGGAGAAAAGCAACCAGGTAACAGTCTCAATAACAGCATTTTAATGAGTCACTAACTGCTGCTGTGGCAGGAAACTGAAGACAAATTAATTTAAATGTGATCGATTTTTCTAATTTTTGTCCAGGTCTCAATAGCGGGGCCCGTAGAAGGGGTGGAGGAAGCCAGGCGGAGGATAAGAGTGAGTGATCAATGTATAATCTGGATGGAGAGATTTTTATTAGTTTCAACACTCAATTTCTTCACTCCTGTCAGACACAAAGATCAATAGAGTGATTAATTGGATAGCTGATCAAAGGTAGACAGGTATATTTGTCAAAATGCTGCCTGTCTGCTGCTGTCTGTCTTTGTCTTCCATCTCTTCATTTATCTCTCCCCTCTGTGTCTCCTGTCCATCACACGGTTGTTCCTTCTTGTTCCAGGACCTTCAGCCACTGTCCTTGACCTTTGACCTGCCAGTCAGCCTGGTGCCTCAGGCTCTGCCAGATGCAGGATCCCCTCTCATCCAGCAGGTGGTGCAGACTTTGGGGGTCAGTGTGAGCTTCAGGGCGGTGCCACCTCAGCCTCAGGCCCAGACTCCCTTTTACGGAAGCTGCTGCACCGTCTGGGGGCTGCAGGGCAACGCAACCGCTGTCAAGGTCAGCATGAAACATTTTAGCTATCTAATTTTAACTCTAATCCAGTTTACAGTTCTTACAGAGTAGACTAAGGTAAACTTTAGGGGTTGCAACTACTCTGGTCTGAAGTTATGAAGGCCACGCATCATACAGATGTCTTTTAACATTTATTTCTCTCCAGTCTGCTGACAACGTGAAAACTATGAAAATAAAAAACATACAAACATTCCAATACACAAACGTTCTCAAAAAGTGTCTCTAATTAGACGGATTCCAAAGTGAGTCGATCAAGCTAGATTCAGTCTTTAGATGGGTCCAATATGCTAGCTTGCAACAACACTGCATTAAAACCATCAATACAAAGCATCTTAACAAACAATGCCAACAAATATGAAACAAATAAAACTTAAAGGTCACAATTACCCTGTGCACCTCTCAGACCATACAGAATAGTTATGTTTTTGGGTCATATTGGTTCCTCTCTCACAATGCTGGCGTTGTCCTCTGCAGCCATATTGCATGACCCACAATCCCACAGGTAAGACCTTTCACTAAACTGTGGTCATGTTACCTATTTCATTCGCCATCAGATAAACATTTTAAAATAGCACTACATTTTTAAACCAAACATCTATTTCAAAGTTATACATTTTTAAAGTTATCTCTCTGAACATCTCATTCATTGTGCTTTTAATTAATTTTAATAGCCATATGAATTCAAATATTTATGACAGAAAATAACAAACTTGAAACCATCAACTGCTTTTTTTTCCAGGGCAGATATTGATACTGATTATTGATACTGTACATTATTACTTTTCTACAGCAGTGTCATTGCCAGTATTACATCTCACGCTTCTATTCTAGTCTTATTTTTACGTGCTTATTTTCAGTTGTCATACTGCATCATGCTTATATCTTATTGCTTTTCTATTAGGCAGAGCCTTTATTCTCATGGTATTATAATTGTTTTGGGTTTTAGGCTATGTCATCTTCAATGTTATCATATTAGTGATCAGGAAGACTGATAGAATTTATATGCCTTTGCATTAGAAATGTAAAAAATGAAAAAATGAGTAAAAATCTTGGGGTCAAAATTATGAATAACAAACTCCAACACAAAACCTGATTGAAATGTTTTTGCTGATTTAACTTTTAGAAGCAGTTTTTGTTTAATTAACAGAGCACTTTTCAACACTTATCCTGCAGTGTTGATAGGGTAATGCTTGTGTAGTCTAATAAATCAGACGGTGGTGTGGGCTGGACGTTGCTCAAGAACACAGAGTGGTGACTAGAGATAAGGAGAGGCAGCTTCATCAGTGTCAAAGTAGAACATTTTTAAATTAACCTTTTTTTTTTTTTTAATCAGAAAGCAGTTTTTAAAATAACAATAATTGGAAATGTGCTGAATGCTGTATCTGATAATCGACCAAACCGATCATGGGTCTAATCCTACGCTCAGAAAAATAAAGGTGCAAAATGAAGCCAAAAATGAAGAAATGGTTCTTTACCAGAGAAAAAACATCTGTGGTTTGACCAAAGAACCTTTCAGCATAAGCTTCTTTAAAGAGCCGTCTCTTTGAACGGTTCTTCAAAGAACCCCTAAAGGAAAGAACCATCAAAAATGGCTTCTTTAAACATCATAAATGGTGTTCTAAAGAATTTCAGCAGAAATGGATTCTTTAAAGAACCATTTTCGAGATAGATGTTGGCTGCTGTTTGATAATCGTTTGAATCATTTTTAAAGTCAAATATGAGAAAATCCAGCATTTCTGGGTCCGTTCCATTATAATACATTTAATATTTTGAGTTTTAGACTGTTGGTCAGACAAAACAACATATTACAAGATGACAACTTGGGATTTGGGATATTGTGACGTGCATTTCTAACTGATGTTTTGTAGATCAAAGGATTAATCAATTGAATGAGAAAATAATCTGCTGCTGAATCAATAATGAAAATAATATTTAGTTTCAGCTATAATTTAAAGCCATTACCTACCACCAAACAAAACAACAGCAAAAGGAATGAAGAACCTGTAGTGCTTTAAAGAGCCACATAAAGTACTTGAAGAACCAATCCCTACACCTTGCACTTTAAAGAACCAGAGAGCCTCCTGACGAACTGATAAAAAGCCATTATTTTTATGAATGTAATCCAGATATCCTATTTCATGCAATTTATTGCCATTAACATGTATATCATCACAGAAGGCAACTTGCATCCTTATGGACCTGCTGCTGGGGTCGGAGGTCACAGGCGGCATAGTGAGCAGCCAGCTGGATGTCACCTCTCAGCAGCATCTCTTCCTGCTGGGGCAGAACGGAGCTCATTTCCTGAGCGTTATGCACCAGACCCAGACCCAGATCATCCTACCGGACCTCAGTGCTCCTCAGAGTCCTCCCTCACTGCTCATCCAGGGCAGCCCCGACGGAGTGTGTCTGGCTCGGCAGCAGCTCATGGTACAGTTGGGTGTTTTGGTTTTGCTTAGGCAAAATCGTGCTAAACAATTGTCCTATGCATGTTTTTGCTTGCTAATATCAAAACTATCATTTTCTTCTGGTCTGTATGTCCATGTATGATGTATTTTTGCTGCTATAATATATATAACAACATATTATCACACTTTTTTTTTTAACATAAATCTTTTGTTATTTTGCACTCTGGTTGGTGTATTTGTGCACACATCCAGGACTGTCTGCCTGTGTGTTTGATGTTTGACATGCGTGAAGATGGGGAGGCAGATCCTTGTAAGCTGGCTCAGATGATGCAAAACCTGGGAGTCTTCATTAGTGTCAAGCCCAAAGTTAAACAGACCAGCAAGGTACAGTACATCCCTGTAGCTTTGCTGTTTATTGTTTGAGTCATCATCTAAAAAGAAATGGTAATTTTGTTGTGTTGTTGGCTGCCACTGCCATCTTTTTAAATTCACATTTAATCTCAGACAGCACTATTGAGTTTGTGATTGCTTATTTCATTCGCACTGTATTAAATATCAACTGAAAGATTTCATGAATGTTCACGTTGGATCACATTTTGGATGTAAAACTATTCTCCCCTGTAGTTACATATGCAGGGTGAATACTGATGAAACAATTTGTATTGGTGTCTGTTTATCAGTCAGTGGTGGTGAAGGGCCTGGAAAGGAACATCTCCTGCCTTTATGAGGCCCGACGTTTGCTCCTCGGGCTGGATTCCTGTGAGACTGCCAGGGTAACCGAGATGACCCCTGACCCCATCCCACCCAGCAGCGGACTGACCAGCTACTGGCTCAACATGTTGCTGCAGCAGCTTCGTCTTTCTGAGCAGGGTGAGTGTGCACACACACATACATCTGTGTAAATGTGTTTTCATCTAAATATCATGGAAATTGCAAAGCCACAACTGTATATTTAGAATTTTAAAACTTTGGCAAATAAAAACAACACAGCAGGGAGCAATGCAAAGTACGCCCGTTACGCTCTTTCCCGCTGACCCAATCTGAAAGTCACTGAGATGAACAGGACGCAAGCTGCACATAGACCAACGAGAAAACTTTTACCAACAGAATAATTTAAAAGATTCTATGTTTTGATAAAAACAAAGACACATTTTGGTTTAGGATAAAAGAAAAAGTGAATTCAGACAACTTAATGTTCTCAAATATTCTGAATCCTGAAACAGGAAGAATACACAATAAGAACAGCAGCAGTAACTCTTCTCTATGTAAATGCAGATCATAGCATTACACTTCACTGTATACCAACGTATTTTACTTTCTCAAAAAGTTCAATTCATTGGTTCATTTGTCCACAACTACTGTGTGGATGTTTGATGCAGTATAATGAAGTTGGGTTTTCTTTTGAAGGAGATAAATGTAAATAGGTATTCAGAAAATCAGGCCTGGAAGCGTAAAAAAAAATTTTGTTTTCATCCCTGTGTCGTGCACACCCTGTTCACTCACTCATTATGATAACATTGCCACATATTTCTGCCTATAATCAAAGCTTTTTGCAATTTAAAAAAAAAGAATTTCTGGAATCTTTCTTCAGGTTTTCTTTTACACCAGAAGATGGAAACTTTTTGTCACTGAGTTGTAATTTTTTAAAATTATTGTCCTTAATTCAGTACACACTAGTCTGATTTTTAAAAACTCTTTCATGTCTTCTCCTCGTGATCAGGCATTGCACCTGCTCCAACTACAGAGGTGCTACCTGGTACAAAGCTCCGCCCCTCACCTCCACCGGGCCTCACCTCTCCCACTGAGGAGGGCCGGACAGGACTGAAGGGAACAGACGGTCGGCCGCTGGAGAAGGTGTTAATGTTCACAATAAATTCCTTCTGTCATCCATAGAAACAAAAACTGACTTCTGTTGTCTTCCTCAGATCCTTGAAAATGAGGACCAGTCTGGCCAATCAGACGATGAGAGCTCTGAAATTACGCTGATGTCACCATCTGAAGTGTGTGATGCAGTGAACAACAGCATCAGCAGGGTGGGGTTGAATGTCCGGAGGGGGAGTCTCCAGGGTCCGGAAATTTCCAAGGTTTTCAGTCAAGTGAGACGCCATTCGACAGGGCAGGCCCTCACATACAGGTGAGCGTTCTCAGACTCAAAAATACAAAATACAATATAAAAAATCTGACTTTCATTAATCTTAACCGTACATTTTTGAAGCTTGACAAAAAGCAAAAAAACAAGTCGTAACTTCAAAAATGACCTTATGGAAACTAAGAAGTTGGAGGTTAGTCCTTGCAGTGACTGTGAACAGACTTTTACCTCCTGCAAAGTGATTAATAAAGGTGCAGATACACAAACACCTGCATGTGCCAGATTTGTCAAGAATCTACAGATCTTGCAAACACAGAAAACTGCATGAGGCAAAAGAAAGCTTGTTGACCTCATATATATTTGCTTTTTGCTTAGTCTCTTATTTTGCTCTTTTATAGTTCTTTAGAGGAGAAACTTGAGCATTTCTAATGATTCAGCTCTCATTTGATACACTCTGTATTTATATAGCATCATAACGCTGTCTTTGAAAACGGCTGCTTTCAGGGGGAAGAAAGAGTTAATGAACCCTAAAAAGCCATCCCCGTTTCACCTAACCTTGTCTTACCATCTGTGTGTGTGTTCGTCTCCTGAACATGGCAGATTGCTGAACGCAGAGAT
The DNA here is from genome assembly GCA_024666655.1 of Dascyllus trimaculatus. NCBI lineage: Eukaryota > Metazoa > Chordata > Actinopteri > Pomacentridae > Dascyllus > Dascyllus trimaculatus. The sequence continues at coordinate 19,074,171 of CM045457.1, forward strand.
GGAGGGAGGGAGGAGTGAGCGGAGGAACAGCCTGAGGAGAGACGTGACTCTGGCTCAAAATGCTTGCGCTGACTCATCCAAGGCTGAGGTGAGGAAAAACGGGAATTGCAAATCTCTCTCTTTGTTTTTTGTTTTGCCTGTCTCCTCACAAAATGATGCCTCTGTGGACAAACTTGTGGTTATGAGTAATTTTCTGTGGACATGCAGTCAAATCTCTGTGACCCCTGCAGGACAGCATGCAAAAGTAGAAACAAAGAAAGAAAGACAAGATTTTTCTCTGTTTATTTTATGCCTCCTGTAGATGAGTCAGGCTGGAAACAGCAGGAACATTTTATTTGTGGTGTTGTGTAATCTATCGATTTGCACATCCCTGGCCCCGGTGAGATTTGATTTTGAGAGCTGACTTCTGTGTTTGTTTCCTTTCCCTCTTATTTGTCATCTCTCATGCTCAGAGGTTACTGCAAGGAAGATTAACAAGTTTACAGCCACAGCAGCAGGAAGAGTTGCTTCATGTGAGTGTTTGTCCCTGCTGTAAATTAGATTTCCGCTGCCTATCCTCAATAACCAAAGAAAAAAAAATTCAATTTCATGCATTATTTACCTACTCTGTTTCCTGTTTGTGCTTTGTAGGATTACGACTACGAGAAGAAGAAACTGCTGGCAACCAGAGGTTAGTGCTCCTAAATGTTTAATATGTCTCCTTGTCTTACTGTGGTTTCAGAAACGTTCTGCAGCAGCATTTAGAGCGCTGCTAAGGAAGAATTCCCCTTTTTTCTGTTCTGCAGATAAATATATTAAAATACAGTTTGCAGAGGAAGCTGGCACCCAAATCCTTAGGGTAAATTGTTGTTTCACTTGTGAGAACTTCCACTTTTGTACAGCCACGCTGTTGTTTTTGGAGCTGGAGAGGACACAGATTGCAAATCTTTTGATCAAATCTAACAAAAAGACCCAGTTTGCCAATGTAATAATTTAGTTTGCTCTAAAAGTACACATGTTTTGGTCATATCAGTGTTGAAAAGGATTTAATGTCACATGATTAAGCCCAATGAATTGGCCTTTTTCTGTTTATTCAAGTATGTTATGGAGGCAACACATTAATATCCTAAGCAGAGGAGGGGATTTGATAGAGGAGGCCCATTTCAGCACTGCTCTCTGCCAAGACAACTGATGAAGGGGACCTGTTTATGGTGCTGCACTGTGCCAAAGTTATAATAGAGTAGCTCTGGCACTCCCACTTCATTCACACGGGGTGGATACACAACGCAGACAACACACACGCGCCTCCAGGAACAGTGTGTGTGCCCTCATACACACATGTGCATGGACACACATGTAGCAAACCTACCTCATCCATCATACAGAATGAGAGATACTGAAGAGATCTGCAGCCAAATGGTACCAAATTCCCTCTGTGTTGCTTTATGGGATTATGAATTAGCAGTTTGAATGGGCCATCTGCCTCACAGTCATTAAGACACCCATATGCCAGTATATGAATGGGACATTTACTCTCACAGATACACACATACACACACAAATGACAACCCACCAGTAATAACCCTGTTGATATTGCACTCTTTGTGGAGTACTGTTACAGTTTTTATCACACATTCATGCGTGGAAGTGGGCCCAGGGTCACTTGTTTGCCATTTGAGTGTGTATACCCATCTAAGTATCAGCCGTTTGATTTTTATTAAGTGTGCCACACACTGACAGGAAGTCACACTGTGTGTGCCATTGTTTAATGCACGAACCAGGCTGGTTCAATTCAGAAGATCAAGGGAAAAATCTGCAGAGCATTTTCATAAAGGACGGACAGCGGATATGAGTATTGATGTGTGCCTCAGATAGCATCAACGTGAATCTAAAACTATTCCAAGTGCAGTTATTTCTGTACAGCTTTCTGTAAGAGTCTTCTTATTCAAGTCTTTCCTTTTAACAAAGCTGCAAGGTGTCGAACGAAATGATGATATCGCAGATAATAATACTTAATGCGTAAATCAGCAACATGTCACGTGTTGGCCAGAAAAATCACCTGGGTTTAAAGTTTGTATTCTCCTTCTGTGTGTTTGTATATGTTGTCAGCCATGCAGAGGAAGCCTGTGGTCACAGAGGTCCGAACACCTACAGACACTTGGAGTGGCCTTGGCTTCTCCAAATCTATGCCAGCTGAAGCTGTCAAAGAGCTTCGCAACATCAGCCGACGCAACTACAAGCCCTACCTGAGCACCAGCAATAACCAGCAGCAGGTACAATTTTTTTTTAAAAAAGGACTCATATTGGCTCATTTGGTTGATTTTGACTGTTTGTTCATAGCTGCTTTATAGTTTTATAGCCGGTCTTTTATAGTTATAGTGTAGAGGTGAATTTTTTGAAGCTGCTTTTTGTTCCAATGCAGTGAAACAAGCTTCCCCACCGTGGCCCACTAACACAGTCTCATTTATTGGTATTGCCCTCTAACAGTTTGAAGCATTTATCTCCCTGTGTGGTAAGCACTGCCAATTTGTACGCTCAATTACCTGGGGTCTGATACCATCACCACGGTCAACACAGCCACTCCTTGGCAACCTGTTTACCTGAGCTGTTTCAGCTCATCTCCCCTGCTCTTTTAGAGTGGAATGGCTGCCGACTGCCCAGCAGCCAATGATGGAGAGGCAGACTCACTTAGGATAATAAGAGCAAGAGGCATTCAGTTCAATTTTCTTCTGCGACACAGGCGACTTGGAGGAAGCATTCGCTATGCTCATTGCATTGACGATTTCAAGTGAGAGACTTCTACAGTCACAGGTCAGCCCACAGGGGCAAATGAGCTGCTTTAGAAACATGATCAGTGGCCTTTCTCATTAGAGTTTGCACCCAGTTGCAGACGTTTTTTCCTCATGATATCTAGGAGGGATGAAAAGATGGGATGGTGACAGAAGTACAAGGTGCTGCGACTGTGTGAAATGTTCACAGATGAAAGAAATGTTAATATTTAATGCTGTTTCCCTCTGTTTCCATCTAGTCTTGGGCTGCTCAGACAGGGAAGATGTGTAACGGCAGCGACTCGGAGAACTGGAGGGACAGACGTGGATCTGGATCTTCATCCCTGCCTGCGTCTTCGTCTTCTTCCTCTTCCTCATCTTCATCCTCCCCCTCCTCACCCCCATCTACTTTCTCCTCATCCACCTCCTCCTTTCCTGCCTTTACATCCTCAGTGAATCGAAGCAGAACTGACAAACCCTGTAAGTCTGACCTGTGTGTGCTTGTAAGAGTGAATCTCTGTTTGTCCTTTTCTCTCTTTTTTGCTGTCACTTTTAACCTTTTCCTCTGAACTCTGATGTCTAGTGGAGAGCTTTGTGAGCACCTGTAGCTACTTTGAAGGTGCATGCTCGTCGAGGAGGGCGTCAACCTGTAGCCAGCGGAGCTCCTCCCCATACATGACAGATGACCTACCTGAGCTGCTCAGTCAACTTGGCCTGATCAAGTACATTGACGTGTTTGAGCAGCAAGAGGTAAACACAAGTTCAGACCTGCAATGAACAATTTTGTGAGAGAAACTGCATTTTTACTCAATTAATAAATATTTCTTAAATTCAGGTTAGCTGTGCAGGAGCCTGAAACACACAAACAAAAACAAGCACACAAACTCTCATAAGAGTGATACATTATAAATGAACATCATGATGCAACCGCTCTCTGTTCTCATCCAGATTGACTACCAGACATTCCTCACTCTGTCTGATGAAGATCTGAAGGAAGTGGGTGTCTCCACCTTTGGAGCCAGACGGAAGATGTTATTAGCAATCTCAGGTGAGAATCTGATGCCCCACCTCAGATCCATATCTGCTTCTCCATCTGGTAAGGTGACTGGCTGCACTTGCCTCTTCTTGTAAAAATGATTAAGCCCTTTATCCTCTGATCCAGATTTGAACAAAAGCAAGAGGAGGCTCTCGGATACACCTGCTGTGAAGCCAGGCTACCTGGAAGGTGGTGCTAGCGGTCGACTTCCAAGAATCATGGATGTGGAAGTTGCGGCTCAGAGTAACCGCTGGTGAGAGAAGACGCCAAGCAGCTCTGAGCTCCAACTGACCAGCGTGGAGATATTTGACTTCTAAAAGTATACAGTGACTGTTGCCAATACACAATGTCTTACCTGCTTCATATTTATCATAAATGAATGAAAGAAGCATGAAATTGCCCTGAAGAGCAGCAGAAAACCCCATTTCAATCCAGTGCCTTTCTTGTACAGCCATAACCCAAAGCTTTTTTGTTTTCTAAAAATGCAAGACAAGGAGGTCTTCCCTTTCAAATGTGCAAATTTACAAGAAACAAACTACACAAAACACAAACGAACATGTGGATTAAAGTTCTTTATGGTGCCTGTTATTGACATGAAGTGCCTTCCTCAAGCAAACTCTGTGCTTTGACCATGTTAACCACTTCTTTTATGCAATTGTAAATAGATATTTACAAAAGAAAATTACATTGCAATATTGTAGTGAAGATAATAAAATGTTGCTGTGGAAGTTTATCGATGAAAACACAATATTCTTTGAATTTATGTTGTTTTTGGAGAGTAAACGAGAGAGAGAGAGAGAGAGAGAGAGAGAGATGGAGAATGACATGCCAGACTCACTCGAAGGGGGTTTGCACATATATGGTCAGCACCTGCAACCAATATGCCACCAGTTTGCCCTTCAAGACACCATTTTTGGGTCAGAATCTCTTGAAACCAGCTGTATCAAGAAACAGTTCTCTTCTCAGAGCTGGGAACAAACCACCAGAGGGCACTGGTGTCACACACTGTGTTTACAAATTCAAGTCACACTTGTGTTGCATTAAAAATAATGAACTCGTTTCACCGTGACAACAGCATTAAGTCCAGCTGGACACGGTGGAACTAGCTTTAAAATATACAGTAGAAATGATCAGATAAGGAAAAATGAATTAGAAAACCTAAATATGTAAATAAACGCATCTGTGTGAGGCTAATATGACACTTCCTTTTAATGCTGTTTGCTCCCTCTTGACTCCTCACCTGCAAGTCCCAATTTAATTTGTCACTTGTGTCAGGAACGAAGCAACTGCAACCACTTTTGTTACCTGTTTAATTTATTAGCTGGAGGCTGCACCCACCAAATTAATGCCGTCAGAGAGACCTCACTGGCAGAAATTTGCAAATTTGTGATAGTGTTGCTGGTTACCACATGGAGGTGAATGATCCAAGATACCTCCACTGGGGGGCATGAGGGGGTCTGATCTGTCCAGAGGCTCCACATGCTGGCTGGTACAGTGGCAGCCAAGCATGAAAGAGAGTGTGAGTGGAAGTGGTGGGCTGTGACAGATTAGAGAGAGATGATCCCTGCTTATTACAATGTCTGTGCCAATTACATAGGCAGGCTTTAGACCAGTGATCCTCAAATCTGGTCCTGGGGCTCTGGAGCACTGCTGGATTTCTATCCTGTCAGGTAGTTAATTTCACTCCCTCGGGGTTGCAGGTCTAAATCGGTCCTTGATCACACTGCTAGAACTACCTGGAAAAAACTGCTCTGAACCCCGAGGACTTTGGAAAGCTACTAGGACTTTTTACCTGCAAAGTGCCAGTCTTGGCTCTTGGCCCAGGTACATCGTAGATATGCAAAATGAAGCCGTGAGCAGACTCCATTTGCAGCCTGTCCCTTTTCACTGAAGTCTGGTCAAGTACTGTTCTTAACTTTTCAGTATTAATAAGACATAGTACATCACAACTTTATATGGATTCCAGTGAGTGAGGGCAAGAGTGAGTGGTGTATCCGGTTGTTCCTTATTTCCTTATATACAGTTAATCAGTAAGTTGTGTGGGTTATAAATAACCATGGAATCTTTTCACAAATGTTAGTACAAAGGGAGAAAACTGGGGAAACATCTAGACAGGCTCTGTTTAAACTCACCTTATCGATAGTGTTAAAGCTTACCAGTTAGCACAAAACAGTGAGAAGAAACAAGTTGAGGTTTTACAGGGTTTATGTGTTTAACAAGCTGTGTGGATGAGGCAGCATGTGTTAGGAGGTAAATTTTGCTCTGAACTATAATGACTCACCCATATTTGGAAATAGTCATGAGGCCAAAAAAACACATCCTCCTAAAAAACAACTTAAAACTACGACCAAAAAACAACTTATATTAAATGACAAACTCCACCAAGCTGCTCCTATTTATTGCAAAATTTTAACCAATTGCATGAATCACCACTTGTAGCCATCATCTGTCTCCATGGAGACCCTAGGCTGATTGGAGGATCCACCCGACAGGGAAGCCATCTGTGGATAATAAAGAAGCAGCAAATAGAGGAATGAAACAGAGCAATGAAGTGCCCTGAGGATAAAACACAACCACGCATCCCCCTTACTGAGATGAAGATGGAACTCACTCTAGGAGAGTGAGTGGGAGAGCGGAGCAAAATAGAAACAATAATGAGACTGTGTATGTGTGTGAGCACTGCCGTGTATTGTGTGTGTCTTGTCTTAGCTGGAGTCAATAAATGCCGTGTGAAAAAAAAAAAATATGAATGTGGGATTTGGGAATGTGATTATTTGAATATACTTGTGTTCTTGGCCCCATGATACCTTGTCTGATGTGACTTCTTTTCATTGATGTCTCTGAACTGGCAACGGCAACAGTTAGCAGCATGCTACAGGTGTTTGGACAGAGCTGCTGGTGTCATATTTATGTACACAGATAAGTGGTATTGATCTTCTTATTCACTTTCAATATGGAAGAGAGTAAGACACATTTCTCAAAGTTTCAAAGTTTTCCTTAAAGGTATTAAAGGCTGTTATCATCACTTATTTCCTTCAAAAGATAAATGATCCAGTGAAATGAATAACAATAATTCACACAAGGCTTTGCAAGGTATCATCAGTGGTCATAAAAGGATTCAGGTCCTTTACTTAAGCCAAAGTACTGATACAACATTGTTAAAATACTAATAATACTACACAACAAATTCCACCTAAGTACAAGAACTAAAGCATATGTAGCACAATGTAGGTAAAACCATAAAGTACTAGTTGGATCCCTCTGGCTGATATTTTTATACAGTATTTGGCACCATTAGATACTAGTTTGAAGTACTTTAAAATCCAGTTTTATATACGGGGACAGCAGATAAATCGGAGAGCTCTTTAGATGATTAACAGGAGAAGAAAGAAGAAAAAACAAAGGTGTGATTCACAAATCTATTTTCAGTTTTTAATCTTTGACTTCTGCTGAGATATTGGATCATTTGCACATTTATTGAAATGAAATGATGTGAGAAGTTTAGAAGGGAAAATCACTTTTTTGGGGGAGCTGTTAGCATCTCATTGACATTTGAAATGCGACTCTGACTTGACACTGCTTTTTAGAAGATGTCAGAATCCAAAAGAAGTTAAAAACCACTGCTTTAATGCTAAACGTGGTTTCAAATTTATTCAACTAATCAAAGCTATCAAGTAAGTGCAATAAAGTAGAAGCAGCATTAAATGGAAATACTCAAGTCAAGGACATGTACCCCGAGTTTTGCTTAAGTAAAGTACTTGAGTAAATGTACTTAGTCAACACCTGGGTATCATGAGGTCAGGAATAAAGAGGATACAATGCGACAAAAAAGCAGTGCATGTAATAAAAAAATGAGCTGTTGAGACTTTTTCTTATCAGCTTTTGTCATGCTTATGACATTTAGTTGTTCTACACTTTTTACAGCTTCTGACACAACTTGATGCACATTAAGCCAATTGTCTCTTCTCTCTGACAGTATGTTGTGAACTGCTGAACAGGCTTTTTCAGACCAGAAGATTCGGTTGTACTTTTAGCCTCCAATTGTTGTTACAATGTGTTTTCAAAGTGCTGAGCACGCTGTTTCAAGCCAGTGGGGTCAGCTGTCCCATTAGCCAGTGATATTACAAAAACACTCATTAAGCTTTTATGTTCTTTCGGGCACTGCTGGCTTTGTGATTCTCCTTTCTCAAAGGCAAGTGATAAGAGTATTCTCTGCTGCTACCATTTATGTCTGCTTCTAACAGGGGACGCTGCTTTCTCAAGGTTGGAAAAGGTCAGAATTGATGGAGGGCTTTGATTGTTGTGCTGCAGAGAAATCCGGGCTTCAGAGGAAAATAAAACTAAGAAGCATGAGAAAATCATATGCATAACGTGCTTGTGGTTTCAAAGTGAAGGAAGACATGTGTTTGTATTCATAATTTTTTCATCATGATTTAGCGAAATAAGATGAAATATGTGAGGCTGTCGCTAAGAATGGATCATTGGGGGAACACGAGACACGTGGACACAGACCCATAAGGTTCAAAAGACACTCAAAGTGCCACTTTACTTAAATTTTCAAAGTTACAAAGAAAAGGTCACGTAGTTGACATGGTGAAGATTTCAATTTCAAATCACTGAACATATCCAATGTAGGAGGCAGAACAGAGCTTCTTCTCTGCTTGACTTCATGTGTCCTCCCAGCTCAGGAGCAGCTTCTTCCTCTAGTGTCCATGCACAGTCAAAAAGCCTCAGCAGCCCTACTGACCAATTAGTAAAAGAATAGCTGGCTGAGACACCACAGATTTGGTCTGTAGGCCTTGCAGTTCGCTTTTCTACACTGCTATCATTCTGAAATGCAACTTCCTACCTCCTGAGATTGGGAGAAGAACCAAAAAGACACTAGACAGCATCAACATAGCAACAAATTATTGTAGCAGCCAAATAGGCATCACTTTCTGTTTGAGATGCATAGAGCTAGACCTGGCCAAGTAAATCTCTCTTTTACAGAAACACGATGAGAAACATGCAACAACAACGACAATACATCATTAATCTCATTGCTTCCTGGGCCTTCTGCAACATTCAAGATCAACAATTAAATAATTTACAATCCTCCATGAAATAACAGAGATTGGGAGCTTCTCAGAGCCTGGAACTGTGGCAGCAAATTTGCAGAAACATTGTTGAACACTGGAAGGAGCCCGACGGTGGAATCACAGAACATGAGAATGGACCGCTGATGGAACAACAGGGAAGGTAATCCACAATCTGGCCTCCCTGGAGGAAACATATTTACATCCAATACATCAGCTAATGTATCTGGGCTCACAGACTGACCAGAGACTCTGATATGGACATACAGAGGAAGGAGAGGGACAGTAAGTGAAGGGAGATAGAAGGAGAAATAGAGACAATAGAGAAAGGTCCATGTCAGACGGGTTAAAGATCGCAGGTTTGAGGGAAGGTAGAAGCGGAAAGTGGACAGCTTGAGCAGAATTCTAACAGGGGCTTGACAGTTGTTGAAATCTAATAGGCTCTCTGGTTTCTGTCTGAGGAAAGAGTGAACACTTGGAAATGAAGAGGTCGGTCGGATGAGGTTCACTGAAGAGAGAGATTCGGATGAGGGACAGGGATTTGCAAGAGCAGGTTCGGGAGCCAAAAGGTGGACTGCCGCCAAGGTAACTGGAGGAGGAGACACTGGAATGGCTTCAGATCTGTGCTGAGTTAACGGAGTTTCCTGGTCAGCTGATGGCAAAGTAAAATGGAGCGGAGCTACCAAACGTAGCCGATTTCGTCATCCTTGTCCTCGTCCTCGTCCTCGTCGTCCTCAATGGTTCCTCGGGGGTGGATCCGGCCCCGCCTCTTCTTCTGCCGGCTCCGTCCGCTCTGTGATGGCTCCTCCTCCTGGTCATCAAGGAGAATGACGGCACCGCCACTGCCAAAGTCCCCCGATGTCTCCTGGTCCTCGTCTACACACAGAAGACCAGAAACACAGTCAAAGACATAAGAAACTACTTATGATTTTCTCTGTTGCCCCTGGCTAATCAAACTTTATATCCCCCCAAAAAAACATCTAAACGGATTGGCAAAAAATTCTATACATTAATGGCCCATAAAATGAATCATACTAACTTTGATGATCCCTTGACTTTTTGTCAATTGCCACCATGAGGTTGACATTTGTGGTTTATAGTGAAATGTCTCAGCAACACCTGGATAGCTTTGCTGTATTAACTTTGCTCACCCCTAAACTTTTCCTTTAGCATGATTACCTGATCAAATTTTGAATTTGTCTAGTGCAATTCTTTGTTAATGACCAAATACGTAGCATCAGCTGTATTCTCTGTTTTGTGCTCATTTGTGAATGTTAGCAACCTTACTGAGCCACTACACTCTTGATATGAGTTACAGCGTCAGAGTCAACCATCATGAGCCATATGAACGGCTGGCCGGTACATTCTGTTCCTATCCAGACAAAAAACTGCAGCAAAGAAGAAGAGAAGCAGAAAAGGACACACACTTCTTTTTCATTATTCATTTATCCAACACAATGCAAAGGCAAAATGGTTGCTTAACTAGCAGGCTTCAGTGGTGTCTGACTAATGAGGGACTAATGAGGGACTAATGTTGAATCCACTGTAGCCACAATGTGATACAGGTGTCATTATCGCAGCTTTTGCTTCAAGCGATTTTTTGAAACTGGGACCAAAAAAAGTCCTTCTGAGTTTAGTTCAAAACCTTTTATTTACTCCTTGGTGCAACTGTACTGTGGCTGAGTGGGACTTACAGTGTTAAAAGTGTTTTGTGTCCTTTGTGTTTAGGCTACTGAGTCGAGAGCTGCTGCAATGCTGCCTCTTTATTCTGTGCAGGGCAGAGTGGAAGAACTCCAGGCTACTCCAGCCTGAGGCCACTCGGCCAGAGTTAGATGGGCTTGTTAGGCCAGAGACAAAGGACTGAAGCTGTGTGTGTGTGTGTGTGTGTGTGTGTGTGTGTGTGTGTGTGTGTGTGTGTGTGCGTGCGTGCGTGTGTGCATGTGTGTGTGTGTGTGTGTGTGTGTGTGTTTGTGTGTGGGTCGTGTTGTGGGGACTTAAATCTGTTTAGAGTCACATTATGGACAGTAGTTATGGTTAGGTTTAGAGTAAATCTTCAGAAAATGAATGCAAGTCAATATAATGTCCTCTGAAGCATTGGACACACAACTCTGTGTGTGTGTGTGTGTGTACGCTTGTGTGTGTGTGTGTGTGTGTGTGTGTGTGTGTGTGTGTACGCTTGTGTGTGTGTGTGTGTGTGTGTGCTTGTTGGCTGAACAGATACCTTATCAATATTGGAAGCTGCAATTACTGGCTCTGGACTAGACTGGCATTCAAGTGAGCTGTAATCTGTGAATGTGAGTTGGCTGTTTGATCGGTAATCAGTATGTCTGCCTGGATTCTTTCTTGCTAATTATTGTTCTTTTTTCCCACAATGAAATCCCTCAGCAGTTTATTTGCAGCAAAGTGCTCCCACTGGCGTTTTGACCATTCCATTTGAATTTCCACTGCCAACTTGTTAACTATGACTTTGGCATGTCAAAGCACCTAATAATAGTTTATTCTGTTCCACAAGGTATGAATGAGTTAGTGCTGCAAATCCATATTTACAACACGTCCTCTGACATTGCTCTGTGCTGACAAGTGTGACAAATTTTTCTATTTGATTTGGAAGATTTATCAAAGCTACACAAGCAAGATATGAGAGGCAGATAGAATCAGACACATTAGAAACAGCCGGACTGGCTCCAGAGGCATGCCTAATGTTATCTATTTTACAAATGATAACTGATCTGTAGATACTGGCGAAGATAAAGACAGACAGGGAGAGTTAGTGAGCAAAGGAACAGAACAGAACAATGCTGCAACTGCAGTGCTCCCTGTGTTTCAGTGGTATGTTAAGTTTTAAAAAGAAGCTCTTGTCTGTAGCGAATTAGAAAGGGAGACAAAAGAAAAATACAGCAGTCCACATGGATCAAAGCACACTGACTGACAGGTAAAAAAATGAGAGCCAATAAGGGCACATACAACACAATCAGAGTTTTTTACTGTTGGAAACGTATGAGTGTGTTCCTGTGCTGTGTGTTGTGATGTGTTGTGGTCCTACCACAGTTGGGGTTGCCTTGTTTTCTAGAGCCGGCGATCTCGTTGCCATATTTGTCCACACACCAACACTGACCGGTGCTGCCATGACACTGGGTTGGTTTGAAGTAGCCCTCATCAGTACAGCGGGGAATATAAGAACCTAAAAGAGACAAAAGAGAGGAAAGGAAAGTGTGGAAGATATCAGAAAAGATTAGAAGAACAAGAGAGGTAGGAAGGAAAGAAGGAAGGAAAAAGAAGGTCATGGAAAGTAGCTGGAAAGGGTTAAGAACATTACATTGATATAAATGAAGAAAATAATCTGATCACAGCTCAGCAGAGGTTACATATACGTGTCCTGAAATTGCAAACAAAGTTCTTGTGTATTCACAGAGGGAGATCAACAATCAATTACTGCTGTGAAGGTTGCAGGACAACAACCATACATCCTGCTTAAGGGGAAACAGTCACTTTCAATAACACACATACACGTTCACACAAACACGCACTGCTACTCACACTCGCACGTACACCCATTTTCTGTTACCTTCATTCGACCCAGTCCCAGCTCATTTTTCAAGCTGTTTTGTTGCGAGCTGGAACGAAGCTCGGTGGGGACAGGTGACATGTGTACAAAACGCCTTTACAGTGTGTTTAATATCTATGACGTCTTTTCCCACTTGAAACTACTGGAAATAGACACATTCGTCATTTCAATGTGTGTGTGTGTGTGTGTTTTCATCCAAACCCGTCAAAAAAAGTCAGCGACTGACAGCTGCCACGTGTTCAGACTAACCTATGAGGCTCTTTCTTCGACTCTGATTCTGGATCCTGCTCTTCTCAGTTTGACAAGGCAGTCCTACAACAAGACAAGACACAAAACAGTTTCATTAAAAGCGCTTTTTCCGTCTTCCAAACAACTGAGAAATGAACCAGTTCTTTAACATGTACTTTATAGTTACTCCAACCTGTTGCCGTCCTCTGACAGTGTAATGATTTCTTGTATCCTCTCTAAATTCCTCAATCAATCCTCCTTAGCAGCAACTGTCCTCACATTTTCAGATTTTCAGTCTTCGTCTAAATTTTTTCTTTATCTTTCTCCATCTATCATCACCTCTAGGTACAACCCCCCTTTTTTTCGCTGATTAACTACAACTTGTGCATTCATGGCCTCATTGCCATCTCCCAAACCATATATTACCACAACACTGAAGGCAACATCTCTGGGTTTAATAACATCTTCATTGGCACAATGTTGATCTGGAGATGCATTAATATTACTACAATAAAACCAAATAGGAGAATAAACCCACACAAAACAAATGTAATAATTCTTAACTTCCGAGAAAGACTGGTTGTGTTGGGTACAGTAGAAGACAGTAAAAGCTAACTGTATAAAACCCATATTTACTGTCTGACTGAAAACCTGCACCACTGAACATTTTCTGGTTTATAATCACTGTGCGAGAAGAGACGAGTCTGAAATTGATATAGGTAACTCTCATCAGTGCCACTTAACCCTCCCTTCCTCCTTCCATGACTGATTCTATTTGTGTTTTCTCTGTTTTTTATCCTTCTTTCCCTCACCCTCAGGCTTTTGGAAGCAGTAGCACCACTCATTGTTGGACAGTTTTCCATCCTTGAAGGAATCGCAGGAGTTGAAGAGAGGCTTCATGCACAGCTCGTACTTGTCCAGGTAAATAGCACTCAGCTCTGATTGGTCAAGCAGGAGGTCAAAGTTCATGTCCAGCTTGTTGAACATCCAGCCCAGTGAGTCCTTACAGATGGGCAAGATGCTGGTGTCAAAGTCTAGTGGATAAAAAAAGAGTTGGAGAGGCGAAAACAGAGAGGTCACTTATATTTTCTATCTTTTTTTTCCAGCAGCACACTAAGATTTGAGTGTTTTCAGTGGCACAGTTGAGATGTGTTCAGACATGCTGACATTACAGAGAACAGAGCGGGGTCACTGTCAACATCAACGGCAGCCCCCGTGAGGGCTAAGAAGCGTGGTCATTCGGCAGAAAAGCGCCGCGTGCAAACATACATATTGTGAGGGGATGTACTCACGTCCAGCGGCGGAGTCAAAGCTGTCAGAGGATTTGAGGTCTCTGTTGGCGTCGAGGTGGAGAACGCCAAACCAGTCCTTCAGTCTGGCAGCCAGACTGTGGAGCTCTGTGTCGGTGCAAGCTGCGCATACACAGACAAACACACACACACACACACACACACACAGACACACAGACACACACACACAGACACACAGACACACACACACAAAATAATGAGCAGAGAGGAAACTGTCAATCTACTGCTGTCATCAGAGGGAAAAAAACAATTCTTTTCTTGCTCTTTATCAAATTTTCATTTCATTTCTGCTGTGTACTTTCCTCCTTGTATTCTTTCATTTCTTATTTTGTCTCTTCCAACTTTTCTCCTTGAGCAAACACAGTGAAGTGATAACACACACTCAACTGCTGCTATCTACTGACGGTTGCCATAGGAACTCAATCTGACATGCACTCATATACAGTACATGTACTGAAGTTTTCTTGTCTCCTGTCATTCCTGTCCATTTACCATTCAGTGTTCATTTCCTGTTCAAATGAGTGACTTTATTAGTGTGGGAAACTACAAACTGCACACACACGCACACACGTATAACAGACAACAGCTTATGGCATCTTGACCTCAAAGAGAAAGTAAATTGATGCCTTTTTTGCAGTTTTTCAAAGATAAATCTGTGTGTTTGTGTTTTTGTGCGTCATCACACTCCTCCGTACAACTAAAAACAAAATGTATCTATCGCTGTCATGCATGTTGATGCGTCTCTCCATCATACTGCTCAAAGTAAACACCAGCTAAACAATATTTTTTTATTGATGCCCCTAATTTCAAGTATAAACCACCAGAAAGAAATCCCTCATTACTTAATCCCTGTGGGACTGACAGGGTCTGCCTGGAATCTGAGCAGACCTCTGCCTCTGCCGTCTCCCTCTGCGTCTCTGTCAGTCAATCTCCATCTTCCTTTCCGTTTCTCTCCTGTGTGTGATTGGCATATTTTTTTCTTTCATTCTGTTTCTTTTGAGAGCTTGATAAATGTGCCTGGAGGACAAGAGCCATTCTCCACCTTGTACCGAACCTGCCAATCCAAACCCTCCAGCTTTGTTGTGAATAGAAAATGCAGAAGGATGCTTGTTAACATTCCTGAAGCACTCTTATTTCAGATTGGAGGCAGTTTCCAGTGAAACATGCAAATGTTTTGAGATTTCAAACTGTTACATCTGATTACATGTCACAAAGATTTTATCTTGAGGATAACTTTTAATGTAACCCTCTAAACCCCAAAGCCAGGCAGTAGGTTTGAAAGGCATTTTATCTTTTAAAAAAATTGCCAAATGACACCATTAATCAGAGTCAGAAACTGTAAAAACAGAAAGTCATAGGGTTTTCAACTCCCTGATGTCCTTGAACTAATAACATGAGTCAAGTCGTTCCATTGGGAACAAATCTCGGCTTAAAATCATGATATTTCAACAAAATGATTCCACATATCATATTTAAAATTGTGCCAAAAACAAACCATTTGTTCTGACCACATTCCATAAAAAATGATATTCTGCTCTCCTTAGCACAACTGTGAAGCCATTAGTGACTCAGCTAAAACCAACATCCACATGGGAAAAAAATCTGGGATTTTTTTTGGCTGAACTGCATGGAAACAAATAAAAATGTAAATAGGTAGTTATCAACAGCATAAAAAACTTGTGGAAGAAATTAAAATTTTTTGTCTATTTTCTATGATTTATGACAATTTACCTTTACTATACTGTGCAGTATACCATTTGAATTCTTTTACTTTTAGCTATGATCGTGCTGTTTCCATAGAGATGCATATGCTGTACAGTATCTACGATACTGCAGTGAAGAATGAGCCCACAGTGGGTAAAACTGTCACAGGAGCAATAGCACTTAGAAACTGCTTGAAAAACCCAGCATCATATCCAAAAACTTGCATGCCACACACACACACACACACAAACACACACACACACAGAGCCTGCAGGAGTTGTTAAGCAGGTCTTTCCATGCTGTGCTGAGAGATGTTGGCTTCTTGCTTATTAGGAGAGCTTGTGTTTCTGTTGAGTCATGCTCCCCATCCTGTTGTTGTTGAGTCATATCCTGCATCCATGCATATATGCCAGTACATGTATACACACTTGGAAACACACACTTACACACAATACTTGTTTTGTGTCTATGTGTGTGTGGCTGCTTCTATAAAGCAGTGGATGCCCCAGGTAACAGACAGGAGCTGAGCAGAGGACAAATAACATTTATCTGGCTGGCTGTCTGTGTGACATTACCTCTGGAATCCTAAGGTGGTCTGTGTGTGTGTGTGTGTGTGTGTGTGTGTGTGTTATAATCCTTCATGACTTGACAGATAACATTTCAGAGTGCTCTTCATTTCCACAGAGCAAAGAAAAAGCAAAATACCAGCAGCTAAACATTATCTGTCTTCACCTCCTATATAAAATTTTCCTACAAGCGGAGGTGCAGTCGGTAGCATGTTGCACATTCATTTATACAACTTTACTTCGTCCTCATATCAGCTTTTCCAGCCATCGTCTTTCTTTCTGTTCCTAGCTCATTGGCATTTGAATCAGTCTTTGTGATTCTTTTGTTGCCTTTGAAGACTTCTTGCTCATTTTCCATCTATTGCTTGTTCATTCATCCAATTTCTCTTTCTTCTCTGTCAATTTTCTGAGATTCAATACAGGCCACTTATCACACCAGGCTGTTCCTAACCCAGTTTCAGTCTTAGACTTAGAAGACCACTTTGAAATACCAACTTCTCCTATTTCTTTCTCTCACCTAAATTGCTTTGAGTGCTTCATTTCCCATTCCTCTCCTTGCACATCCCTCAACAGACGCTAAAGATTGAAGCATTTCTGTTTTACTTTTACCTCCGATATCCACTCCCTCCGTCCCTCTCCTTCTTATTCCACTTTTTCTTCCTCTGACTTTAATGCTCTCTCCATCTATTCCTCTCAAAGTCTCTTGGACTTTGCACCATGGCCCAGAATGAGTCTCAACGGACCGCTCTTATCTTTTTTTTCCTTTGTGTGACCGAAATTGTTTCGGACAGGTCCAGCACCGCTGCCGGTGTTTGGAGCCCTTCTGTAGGGCATTCAGTCAGAGAGGTGAAGCTGAAAACACTCACACACCCATGGACACAAGACAGAGATAAAATAGTCTGTTGCACGTCTCAAGATTACAGTTTAATTTCCTAAGTTAATGAAACATTTGATTGTATTTAGTTGACTATTTATTCTTTAAGTATAAGAAATAATTTCCCCCTGGGTGCTCCTCTTTGTAAATTAAATCAATGGTTCCAATTCTTCCTTTTTTCTTTTTAATTAATCACTGAGGGTGACAGGATAAAAAAAATCAATTCTTCATGCTCATTAACTAAGTTTATTTTTCAACAACTTATTTTCTAAGGATTAATGTGTAACTGGTTTCCAAATAGTCCATTGTTTATATGTGATATTGTAAAACTATGACCAGGCAGTGACATGAAGTCCTTGTGAAATCATAACTGGTGCTACTGGTGTGAAATTCTAACCAGTTAATTGTAGTAACCACTAGTAATTTCTGTGTTGCAGTAAAAACAAGCATTTCTGCTGAGGGAAAAAAAAGAGAAAAAGAAATCTGAAAAGTTTGACACCGATTCAGCTTGAAGGAACTGGAGAGTCTCTTTGCTTTCGATTTATTGACTTCCGTGTTTTTGGCAGGAAATTTAACTGTTAGGTATCATCACAAAAGCTACAATGGTGTGAGAGAAAATTGGCAGCAGCCAGAAGAGCTCAGAGGCTTTTGCTAAGAAGTTGCCATATCAGATCTCCAGATTGAAGAGCAAAATTTTTTCACCTCTATAAATATTAACACTGGTGTACCCTTAAAGCAAACAACTGCTTCCTAATTGTTCCAGTGGAGACATTCATACAGTGGAAGAGACACAGTCTGGAGCTGGATTTACCAAAGCTCCACTTTCAATCAAACCCTGTTTACAGTCAACCTTTATCCAGGATGAAGTGGAAGTAGACATGCAGCCAACCAGCCAGACACACAGGCGGCTTTCTCACATGAGAAGCTATCGATCATAGCTGTGGGTCAAATATCAAACACTGAATCATGGCTTGGAATTACCATCTTATCCCTCTTCCTCCCTCCCTTCCTCCTCCTCACCCAACACGTCTTCGCTCCTGCTGTCTTTCATGTCTGGATCAGCAGATCAACCGACTCTGGCAGCTGAAGAAAACCCACAAGCCATCACTTTTTCACAGAGTGATGCAGACACAAGCTACCTGCTGTATGCAGAAAAGCAACGCCAAACTGCAAACAGGCACACAAGATAGAGAAAGACATGGGAGAAACACAAGTACATACAAACACATTTCCTCCTGTCTATTAAACAAAAAAAGCTCATGACTGACTCAATCCTCCTCAGGATGGGAGATATCAACTCCATCCCTTACTCTACCTTTCTCTTTAAATTACCCAAAGGTGTTTCTATTGGATTCCAGTCAGCCGACACACTTGACAAGGTCATAGTTTTCACTTGGTCTCCAGAAACTCTTGTGGGATGTTGGCAGTGTGCTTTAGATTCTTATCATGCTGGAATAATCCTCTTCTGCCAAATCATTTAGTTAGTCAGCACTTTAGTATCCACAGGCATTCATGGTGCCATCTATAAATATCATCTCCCCAACACCTTTTGTGCTCATGCAGCCTCATATCATCAGACTCCCACCTTTGTGCTTCACTGTCAGAACTTTGCATTCACTGTGGCAGTCCTAGTCAGGTTCATACCAAACATGCTGGACCACATTTGAACAAATCCATCTCAACTATAATCTGACAAAAAAATTGTCAGGCTTACTTTCATATTGTTTTGTAAAATTTAATCTCGTAACTGCAAGATGCTGAAGTACAAGCAAGGTTTCTTGTTTCTGGATGTCACCTGTTGAGGTTGATGTTATGCAAAACCCTTCATTCTGTCTGAGTTGTCACAGAAACTGTATTGACTTCTATTGATGATGCCTGTTCCACGTCTGAGCACTTGCTCATCTGTTTTTCACAGCTAGATTGTGAAAATTGCGCACTGTCGCTGGTGTCAGTAAAAGTGGACAACAACTGCAGCTCTGATTATTGGTACTATTGTTCGTTCTGTACCTCTTGATTACAGCTGCAACGGTTTCCACTGATTTACAGTTGGCCACTGATCTCCCTGTACTATTTTCTATCTTTGTAAAGCCTCACAATCAGATTTTTTCTCCAGCAGTTGTATTTTCTCACATGGAGCCGTGATCCAAACATCACATAGACACAGCCCATATGTCCAAAACTGAGAATTTTCTGCTGTTCACAGGTCATTTCATAACAGTGTTCTTGCAGTCATACTGATTGGAAATCACAGGTGTACTCAAGTTTGTTTCAGTGATCACAGGGCTTCTGATCTTTGTGTCAGTGATCACAGGTATATTCACTTTTGTGGCATTGAGTTTCTATTTTGCATTTTCAATATATATTTTTTAAATGATTGTGTTCAACTGTTTGTGAAAATATTCTACTTGTCAACTTATAAATAATGCAGTTATTGAAAGATAATGCAGTTTTAGATCATCTGACATTTAAGTGAGATTGCACAGGGATGTACTCACTTCTGTTGTGTTCTCTCTTAGCAATGTACATTGGGGATGATGACATGCCAGGAAGATGTGAATCATGTTGGATTTAACAATATGTTTTTAATGTCTGTGTGCTTACATTTCACTAAGTTATAACTCTGTAGTGATTTCCATTTTAAAGTACTTTCTTTGCCACAGTGAGCTGCACGTCACAGCCACCGCTGCTGTAATTATTAACAATGTTTTACCTCTTTCACCTCACTGAGTATCTTTGCATCACATCTGTCCCTGCATGCCTACCCTTAACTCCCCACAGCCCAGAAGGGAGGCGTGCCTCACAGATTAAAAACCATGAGATAAGTTGATAAACATGCTTTAAGCCGAATATTAAGAAGCAAGTGTGTCTTATCTAATGTTTAAAGTTGGTGTTGATTAGTTTATTGAGCGACAAAGAGCAAAAAGGTGGTTAGTCTGTAAAGACTAATGTAATATGACAACAGCTATAATAGAATGATCAATCTTTAGTCTACATGTTAGATGTTAAGAAAAATACAAACCAAAATAAGGCCAAATGAATGTTATTAAAGTATTATGACTAAAATTCCCACAGCCTATAAACATACAACTGTGACACATAAAAATGTTTTAAGTGTTCTCTTGTAGCTGAACATTGCTGAAAATATTGCTTATGTAAATGAAAACACTCAAACTGAAGGAAAGGCAAATGTCCTAACCAGAAATGCATCATCCCCAGCCACATCAGTCGTTTCTACATTTAAGTGTTTGTCAGACGCTTTAATCAACACATATTTTACAGTGGGGGTACTTCTTTTTATGTTTCCTTTTAGTTTGGCACAAATATGTAAGTCTTGCACTTCACAAGATCTTGTGGCTGCCATTAGGAAGTGATTGAGTACAACTTTCTTAAATTACATATGGTGTCAATCCTTCTCGGCTGGTTAAGGCCGTAAGATAAATGTGTCCTCCAGACTTTCTAATATATAACTCCGAACTTCAAGAGACGTTGGGCCTTGAATTCCTCCATTGGTCTCCTTTATCATCCATAAATAATTAACTAAGTTGGTCATATAAAAGAGAAGGAGTGGCTCTAAATCCAGACAGAGGGAAGGTGGGTGGTGATCACCTTGAGACATCAGGAGCATGGTCTGATCAGATCAAGATGAAAGGCAGATGGAAAAGGGAGAGAGGAGTGATGGGAGGCGGTGGAGGGAGATGACACCTCTTAACAAGGTAACAGAAGGAAAGAGAAGAACCGTGACAGTCCGGTAGGAGATATGAGAAAGATATAAGGTCAGATTCATTAAAAAGATACAAGGGTATGTTTGATTTTCTTTGCCCCAAGCTATCAGCTTTCCAGAACGATCTCCCTGGCAGTGAGTTAAGGTTAGCCCAGATAATGATCAGTAATATAGTGTCTGCAGAGACAGACAGGTACAGATAGAAGTGGGGCAGATACAAGGAGAGAGCCAGAGAGAGAACCAGTTTAAGTTTTAATGTTAAGACTGGTACTATTTTTGCAAAATGAGGGCTTGTCTTTTTTTATTTAGCTATTTAAATGATGCTTTACATTACTTTTCAAAATGGTGGGTGGGGGTTAATGAGATTTAGATTCAGGGTAACTTGACAGTTAACATCAGTATGGCAGTTAAATGAATTACATTGTTTCCTATTTAAATGGCAGTTATTATGTTCCATTAATAAATGTAGGCCAGTAGGGACATCCCCCACCTTCTAGGAGGCCAGAATGCACATTGTCAGATGTTCAGATCAGTGAGAAACGGACTAAACCACTTAAACTTAATCAAGCTATTAGCACGTAGTTATTGTAATGAAAGTCTTAAACAAAGCTTGATGTTTTCCTAAACTGAACCACATGGCTTTGGTGCCTAAACTTAATCAGAAAGCAAGTGAAAACCGAAAGTAAACAATGAAACTAAATCTGACTGCTGACTAATTCCTCCATCCTCCCCTCCTGTTTCCTTACACAGACTGTGTGGCTTTTTCAAACAGGAAGCCTTGCCTACGATATCACAGGTGGAAAAAATATATTTATTTCAAAACAAAATGAGGCTTCAAACATAAAAAACATACTTGAAGATATATTTAACTGTGGAAACATAATTTTGTGGAGACATGGTCACTGGTGGAGTCATCACAGGTTGTTTTAACTCAAACCACGACGGCTTTAAAATTTAATCAAGAAGTTTTGGTTTCTGATCTCAACCAGTGATTTAAACTTAACACAGCTTGAAAGCACTCAAACACACACACACACACACACACACACACACACACACACATATCTATGTATCTATATATATATATATATACACGGTATATACATATATATATATATATATATATATATATATATATATATATATATATATATATATACATATATACACACACACACACTATCAATGTATATATGTACACTTATCAGCCACAACATTCTGACCACTGACAGGTGAAGTGAATAGCATTTATCATATTGCTACTATGTGGTGTTCTGTTGGAAAACCTTGGATTTTAACATCCGTGTTAATAAGACTTAATAAACATTGTCCCACAACAAGCACATTCCCTCATGCAAATGGAAATCCCAAATGTCACTGGCCTACCCGCACAGGAAAATGCACCCCACCACATGGAAAAAAACATCAAACAATCAGGAACATGTTGAGGAACAAGACAATTACCCAAGATGGTAATTTATATGTGTAAAACTCTGTTACATCTGCATTCATACAATGTTGGCAGAATGAGGAGAACATGCTTTACTCCAAGGAGGTCAGTGTCACTGTTTTTCTTGTCGTGACAAATTGGCTAAATACTTTTGCTGTGTATTCAGAGTAGTTCCAGAAACCAGACACAAACAGACGTTTCAACTCCTCCTACATTAGTAGTGTTAATGCTGAATCTATTAAACCAATATCAATGGATTCACTGCAGTGATTTCACCACCAGTCTGTTGACACCTCTGATCATTACTAATTGTTACTGTCATCATTATCACCAAGTGAGAGACACTGCGGTCTTCACATATTCCAGCCCAACTTAAACGTTCATGTGAATCATTGTTTTTCCGACAACGCCGGTTGTAATTCAGGCTTGTGTTACACAATGTGAAAATGCCATCGTTAAAAAACAATAACTGTTGGTAGGAGAGGGGATCCATCTCTGGTGCCAACGCTTTATGCCAAAAGATCCACGTGTCATCCTCCCTAAGAGGTTTTGCATCAACATAACAGCGAGGTAGCTTGTCAGCAAACCATAAACATAGATTGTTTGAACAAATGACTAATTCATTTTTTCTTCATGGTGAAGACAGTCTCAATAAGATGTTCTAAAAATGCTCCACAGGCACTCTTCACACTGGTCAGCACTCTGGAAAAAATCCCCGAGCAATTGGCACCTGTTAGGAGAGGATAGGAAGTGTGGAGGCAGAAGAGAGGAGAGCACAATCTGTTCTCCTGTGAGCTCTCCATGGAGCTGTGAGACAGAAATGCCAGGAAAAATTTAATTTAGCGCGGGGGATTTCGCCCGTTCAGCTTCTAACAGTTCTCTTTGTTTTGTCGCCGTCTTTGTTCAACAGTAGCTGACAGAAAATTAACTATTATTACTTGAAAAATCTCATTGACCATAACCAGCTCTGATTTAGGCCTTTACACACAATCACTCACTGGATCGCTTTGTGTCGAGTCAGTTTTACACGAGAAAGCGATGATGTTCAACGTCACAGTGCTGCTGCCTCGGGGCTGATGACAGATCAAATTACATCGCAGTGCCTCTGTGTCAATGTGTTAACCTTTGCTGACAAACAGGCAGCGCCAGTGGATTTTTGGGCATATGAGGATTAAATGATCATTATAAAAAGTCTAAATTAGATATTAAAAAAAGATTACAGGCAAATTAACAATTAACACATACAATTAACCTGTAATTATGGCCTAATCATTGAAATTTTTTTCTAAATGCTCAGCTCCAGGCAGCATTTTTCGCTATGCCTTTGTAGGTTACAATACTGGACAGACATTGTATCATCCATTGGTGCCAAACAGACACTAATTTGGCCCAAATGCAAAAGCAGCTCTTTTTGAAACATTCAGAGATGTTTCACAGTCATCTGAACACTGAATAAAAAGGCACAAAAAGCTCAGAAAGACAAAGAGTGGAGGTGGAACTTTAACCCAACACTCTGCAAAATGATGGATTGGAGGCTTGAGACAGAAAATAAATGAGCAACAAATAGAGATGGGAGATGTGAGGAGAAAGAAGTGTGGGAGAGACGTGAGTGACAAACACACGTTTCCCACAGGCCCACTAGCACTCAGTGAAAAATGAAGGTTATTAGTGTGGTTGAGGAAAAGGTACTCAAAAATATGATATTTGAAGCACCACTCTGCCTTGTCAAATAAATAAAAAAAACAATATTCACCCTGCACTCAAAATAAATTGCACACTGCAGCATATGCTTTCCATTGACAACTATCAGTCAAAATCAAGGCAGTGAATGAGAAGATGGAAAGAGAGATTCACAAATAAAAGCTGCTTCATACCTTTGCATAAGTATGAGACGTGCAAAGAATTCCCAAACCAGGGACTTTGCAATAAATGAATGCGACTTAGCTATTTGGCTACTAGTGTTCCCTTATGCATGGCTGCATAGTTTCACTTAGCCAATGCATTCTTGTCTGGCTGCACGTCTCTCTCGTCCTGCTTTCCGGTAAAAAAAAAAAAAAAAGCTCTGGTTTATTTGTATTTGTTTAAAACCAATCACAGTCGTCTTGGGCAGAGGTAAGCCAAGGATCCGTCTTCGGAATTTCCTCAATAAGTGACAGGTGGAATTGTGCTGGTTGAACATTTGCAGTCAGGGAGGTGAGCACTGTGATTAAAATGGATAATCCACTGAAAAAAACAAGCAGGGCTGTCTTACTGCATGATCCAAATCCTTGGCAGAAATTGAAAATTTCAGTGTGGTAGGTTGCTGCCTAGAGGTTGTTGTGGATTTTAAAAATGGCAGCACGCAGATAGCAAAAGGAGAGGAGAAAGCTGGTTAAAATTAGCAGCCAGTGGCATTCTTATGCCTGCAACCTACATCCAGCAAGTCCAACTAATGGCTGCCTAATTTTCAGGCCAATTTATGTTTTGGACCTCATGAAAGTAAACCAGACTTCACTGTATTTCTGAAAAGAATAACCAACTGCCTGTCCCTGCTAGATGTGAAGATGCACATCTTAAATCTTCGTGTAGGTTTTGGAATTTAGCACATAGATTAATAAAAATAAAATCAGCTCTCTAGGTAATCTAGAATTACCTCTCATGATGGAGAAAATGAATGAGGGTCTGTTGGATAAGGTGTAGTGAGTGAATGAATGAGGGAGTGAGTGTTAATACAGACTTAATCAGTCAAATCAAAACAGGTGCTTTCAATTAGACCTCATTTATTAGGGTCATGTCAGAAGTGCAACAAAATTAGTTTGACAAGTATGATTCACTGCTGATTTAACTGTAATGAATCGGTATAAATAATTCATATTTTCCTCTTCAGTGTCTAAACTCACTATAAAAAGTCTAACTTAATATGCCCAGCACAGATAAACTGTATAAAAGGACTAAAAGAGATAATAACATAGAAAATATCAGATCTCGGCAAAAGTCACTTAATGCTGCTCTGAGGATACGGCAACATGCAATCAATGGATGCCCCCCTGAAAAAACCCTTTATATGATTTGTTTGATTTTAACAGTCGAACTCACTGCCAATTTAATTAGCTTAGATCTGCCTGTCCAGCTTGTTTCTTCTGATGTCAGCTCAGTTACGTCAGCTGCCTCCTGCACAGCTGAGCTTTCACACACAAACATCTCATTAAATATTTCACATCTTGATTTCGCTATTTGAACCCATCTTTCCTGCTTTCATAAAGATATGTGTTTAAAATCTTATTTGTCACTTACTCCTTTTAATAAAAATGTGAATAAATTTGATCTATATGTTTTTATGTATCTTTGATATATCATATTATCAAATTTCAACCATGATAAATGTGTATTTGCCAGTTTTCCGAATTGTACTTTATAGCAATATAAACAATAATACAACCAAAATGAACAACATATCTATTTCTTTTTAGGACATACAGTTGAATGATACCCTTAAGGTAACAAAATAATACATGGAAGCTTATACGTTTATTTACTATCCACGCTCGCTGCCATTCATCCAGTGTCTCCATCTCAGCACAGAAACAAACAACACTGAGAGGTGGAATCACAACAGCCCTGTTTACTGTTAAAGTGATGCTTATGGAACTGCGTTTGCCGGCACAGGTGTTGACAGGTGAATGGAGGTATTTACCAGTCTGATGTGAAAATTCAAACCCAGTATGAACCTGTGGCTATCAGTAAACATAGAGGAGTCATTGCACATATGAAACTGCTGCAATCTTTTGACTGTTACCATAGGAACACAATCTGACACATACACAGTGTTTTCCTCACCTTCTGCCATCCCCATCTGTTTACTATTTGTTGCTGATCTAATGAGAGATTCTATCAGGTGGAGAGACGACAAACACACACTTCACTCATCCCTGCCACCTCTGAATGCACAAACATTTGGAGCTGCTATCAGATGTGTGGTCTTAGAATGGCATGTGCAGAGGAGTACAGTTCTATTAAGGAAAAGGAGACAAAGCCAGAAAGAAACAGAGTTAAATCAGAAATAGGAACAGGAACAAGAGTAAAGAAAGAGCCAGACCCTAAAAATAAGACTGATGCTCCATGTTTACACTGTCCAAGATCTGGAAATAGATTCCCTTTCTCTTCACACAAACTCATCCACTCTGTTCACTCTCCGAGCCAAGCCCTCAGCAAACCAAACACATAATTATACTTTATATTGAGCAAAGACAGAGGAGAATTAATTAGACAGCAGTCAAGCTGGTAAAGCACTTCTCTGTAGCGGTATCACTCTCTCTTCCCTCGATCTATCGGGCTAAAACTAACTGAGGAGAGTGTAAGATAAAGAGAAAGCTGTCATTAACTAGCAGACACTTTCTTTTTGTATGAAACTCGTCTGATGAATATCCAGATCCTTGACTCCAGATTGGAGAGTAATTAGAAAAACCCTGTAATAGCGGATTTTGAGCATATTTGCATGTGTTCGAAGAAAAGATAGATAGATAGATAGATAGATAGATAGATAGATAGATAGATAGATAGATAGATAGATAGATAGATAGATAGATAGATAGATAGATAGATAGATAGATAGATAGATAGATAGATCGATCGATAGATAGATAGATAGATAGATAGATAGATAGATAGATAGATAGATAGATAGATAGATAGATAGATAGATAGATAGACTCACACCAAACACACAAAATAAAACCATCCCATCACACCCCCCTTTTGGGAGAGAGGAAACGCGTAAGGATAACAATCCATCCTTTTCTTTGCTGCTTTCCTTTAGATTGCATTTCTCCACCACAATCTCTCCATCCATCTGCTGAAATCCTATTTTCATGACAAACAATAAGACACACACACTCACTCCATCACTGATCCATGCAGCTGTCAGGCAATGGGTGGGGGTGATGGGACGGGAGGGGAAGAAAATAACATGAGTAAGGGGAGAGGTGACAGGAAAGGAATGGAAACACCGTGAATCACCAGAGAGTTTGAGGGATTACCAGTGAAAAGGTTTTTGTGTGTGTGTGTGTGTATGTGTGTGTATGTGTGTGTGTGTGTGTGTGTATGTGTGTGTGTGTGTGTGTGTGTGTGGGTGTGTGGTGTGAGTCATGATGGTGTGCTTCAGAACGTGAAGAGGGCTAAAATATAGATAATCTTCTTCAGTCTTCCATTTGTCTAGCCACTCCAGTTTCCCTCCATCCATCCAAGAATCAACGCTTATACATCCGTCGAAACTCAAACCAAATGAAACAGAGAGAGAGAGAGAGAGAGAGAGGGAGAGAAAGAAGACTAACTATGCACCAGCCTCAAAGTAATTTCTCCTAAACCCAGTGGTGTGGTTGTGTTTTCAAACTGGAAGGATGTACTCACCAGCGTTCTCAGTATGGTGTGCTGGTTTGCTGAGGTGCTGACCAGGCAAGCAGGGACACAGTCCATCACATTTTACTGAGATTGTCTTCCCAGACAGGCAGCTCTGGAACTCCAACTTACACTGTAATAAAAACACAGAAAAACATGTTTTACAGCTCACTTGTTTCATACACACAAAGGTTGGAAACTCCAAGAGGGAACTCCAGAAATAAAGATCATTATTATAAATCGTGGGAATTATTCCACCTGCTGTATATTGATATTTGTGGCTTTTGGAAGATCCCAAAGCTTCATTACAGTGTAAAAAGACACCATTTGGACCCTGCCAAGTATTCTGAGATAAAATATTGCCATTTTCCTTCACTGAAATTATAACCTTACAGCTGACTTAACAAGAAGACAGGATGTGCCGACCTAAATGTCTCTCTGTAGATTACAAACAAGGGTGAAGGTTGGAAAAGTGGGCAATAACTAGACACGGATGTTCTTCTTAATTGCATGGGGTAAGTATAGATTTATATTTTAATCCCTGCTGCACTGTTTTCGAACATTCTTACAGTACTAAATGTAATACTTTAAATAAAATAAAACCACACAGACATGGAACAATCCTGAATTCTGGCCTCTTCATTTACAGTATGTACACAGTAGGTATGTTCTAAATGTGCGTCTTACTGCTTCAGATATCTAATTACGACAAAACAAAAGTTTCTTTGTTGAGCTGATTAAGGGAAAGATTTGCTGAGACAGGATCGGTCATTTATCTTCGAGGAACAGATGTGTCCATTAGGCAGCCATGTAGACACACCATTAGACACAGAGATGCCCAGTGACATTCTATTATTCACTGCGGCACAAACCTAATGCAATACGAAAAAAGCAAGATGGACTGCTTCTGAATGTAATTTAACAGTATAAATCTCATTTCAGGTAAGTGAGGGGTAAGAAATTGTTTGGACTAGTTGGGGGGGGGAGGGGAAAATCCAATTACAAGACCCTTCCAAGAGGAATAATGAAAACCGAAATGAATTATGTAAATTCTGTTTGTGAGATGGTGACGACAGGATTTGTCGGCGAGAGACCATGACTGTGCATAAACATCTATACGCATGTCATGCCTTACACAGGCTCAGGCTTATCCTGCCAGTGCTTTCATTTCCCACGTTCTAATTCAAATCCATCATTTCCTCCCTGTCACCTCTCTGATAGCGCTGCTAATGTTGCTTAATGAAATTTGTTGACAAAGGAACAGCTCTCTGTCCTGTTCTCAACATATTGAATTAGCTGTCTGGTGAGGGAGATGGGGGAGAAAGAGAGAGAGAGAGAGAGAGAGAGAGAGAGAAAGTCCAGGAAATGGATGACCTCCCCCAGTCACTGTCAGCACACTGAGAGGCCCCATGAATCTTTATGTTTGTCTCTCTTCAGGGGTTAATGTGGTTTTGATGAAACAGTATTTTAACACCTGACTTGGTCGAGTAAAAAAGAGAGGAGAGGACAGGAGAAGAGAGAACAGGAGAGGAGACAAGAGGAGAGGAGAGGAGAGGAGAGGAAAGAGGAGAGGAAAGAGGAGAGGAGAGAGGATGATTTAAGAGGAGGGAAGTAATGGATTTAACTTAGTGGGCTCTCAGGAGATAAGAGCACTGTCCTCTTAATAGGATATTGAGTGTGTGAGAGTGTGTGCGTGTGGTTATGATGAGAGAGGCATGTAATGTAATAATAAAACATGAATAAGCTTGGGACCAGCAGCTCACTGGTGAGCAGAGTTTAAGTTGGACCGCAGGGACCCATCACTCCACCAGCTAACTGAACACCTCCAACTAAATTACCACAGAGAGCAGAGGGATTTCCCAGCCCTCCTCCTCATTTTGTCCTCCTTCTTGTTTCCCCTTCGACACTTCTCCCCTGCACAGACTCAGACTTACAGGCAGGTGGGTCATTAAGAAGACCAATGTCCTGACTCCCTCAAACACAAGGAGCTGAATCAATCTCAGTTTGTGTCATACCGCTGGGGTTGAAGGCGTAATCCTGTATTTAAAATGCATACTGATGCACATACTTATGCACATGACAAAGCCTCCTCCTGTATCTGTCAAAGTAAATGTGGCATTAGCAAAGAATGAAGTCATGTGGTGGAAGCATAAAGTGAGAAAGTCAGTGTAAGGAGGTCTGGGTAGGTGAACAGGTCAACAAAACAATGGCCATGATTTCTTGCTAACCTTAACAACATGGAAAATTACTGTGACCATGACAATAAAGCAAACCTTAATAAAGTACTAATATTAACATAAGCATTATGTTTTCCAAGCAATGTTGCTTTTGTGCCTGAACCAAACCTTAACTATAACAAAGTCATGTCACAAAATAGATTTATTTTTCAAAACTATTTTGAAAGTGACCGACAAATGCCATTCACAGTAATCACATTCAGAAACACATCCATCCTTAGTTCTTGAGACTTTGGACAAACAACACATTGTATTGTTTAATTTGGAGGGGTGGCTGTGATCATGAAATGTCTTGAAGTTCTTTAATTTCCTGCAGAGCTGAGCTTAGTCACATCCATAATGTCTGAAGGCCCAACAAGTTTCCCAATGCAGAAAGCACGACTGCAGTTGAACTCCTCCGCTAAGAAGTTTGCTTTTACCGATTGTGTCTCCACAGAGGCTAATATGCATTAGTGTCTGTGAACATCCCTGACTGAAACACTGGAATTAATAAGGAACACTGAGCAAGAGACAGTCTTCATTTGTCCTGAAAGCTCATGGCTCATTCTACTTTGCTAAAATTCTCATCACTTTGATTCAGTTGTGCAAAACACTCGATAGAGTACTTCTGTCCATTTGTATGAGGTTTCTGTGTGCATGCGGACTGTGTTTCACCGCTGACAACCAAATCATTGCATACAAGGACTGTAAGATAACATAAGAGTGGATGTAAAAAAGAATCTGCAGCATGTTAGACCAAGGACAGACGCTCACTTCTTAATGTCTTTTTCTGCCACCTGATATCAATCTTCACGCTCCTCAGTCTAATCTTCCTCTGTTCATTTCCTTCTTGACTAATCACAAAGGTTAAACCTTGACTGCCACTTCGCTTCTATCACGACATTGTGAGTTTGTTGCTAAGTGCAATTTTAAGTAGCACAGAAGGAGATGATGAGCTAAACTGAAAGTTAGATGGGATGAGAGAGGTTGAGGAGTTTTTCAAGAGATAATTTTTGGCTAAAGTTAAGACATCTGATTGGTGTCCCTGTTCACAGTCATTTGCTCAGCAGACAACAACAAAAGTTCTGCTGAAATCCAATAGAGAGGAACATATAGGAAGATAATTATAGCAAGTTGAAAAGGCAGACAGGGCAGGAGAAAAAACAGGGAAGCAGATGAGTGAAAAGGTAACGGATGAGGACAATTAAAATATCATCTATCAAGAGAAAGAAAGAAAAGCATACGTCCAATATTTTCACCATAAACTAGGTTGTTCAGCAGCTCTTCTAGTGCTGTTGTATGTTGTTTCGTCTTTTCTTGTATGGTTGAAAACAAATTAAAGTATTGATAACTGGTGTTTTTGTGTAAATGAGAGAAGAAAACGACATATTTAAAGATAAATATAAAAAGGTAAATGGAAAAATATGTCTCACCTTGGAGGAGTAGGTGTGTCCATCAGAGCCACATACAGGAGTTGACGGGAAGGCTGAGCAGAGCCTACATTTCCCATGAGCACCAGCTTCCAGCCTGTGCTTGTGGCCTGCACTGCCTTTCCTGGGTTTCACACTGGGAGGGAGAAAAGCACGTCTTAATTTCAGAGAGTCATAAATCAGAATTTTGCCATTACTTAGTAAAACAAAGTCAAGGTCACATGCACATACATTGCAGCATATACAGTGTACTGCATAATACATTTGTGCACAGGGGAAAAATTGCTGCAATAAATTTCAGGCATAAATATTATCCAAACTAGCAGAATCACTTTGCTACTGAGCAGAAAGTGCTTGTGGTTGTCAGGGTCAGGTGAAGCAGATCCTGATTGGCCCAAGGAGACCTTTTCAATAACCAGTGTAATTACGTTTGATCCAAATCTCGCAGCAATTTTCCATCTAAGTGCTCTCACTGAACACCCTGTTGCCTCCTGATCCATCAAGCAGAGATGAAATTAGAGCCAAACAGACTTTTTACAGTGAAATTAATGTGACATCAACAAATGAGGGCAAGTGAAGTGAACAGGTGGAGATCCCGCAGCCATTCGCCTTTTCAGTAAATTCTCTACAAAGAAGAAAATCTCCTAACGTGTGAAGTGACAGGTGCATCAGAGGAAAGTGCAACTTTACCCAAAGTCTGAAAGCATCTTACCGACTCTCCTGCTCATATAATAAATCACCAATGATGTTTCACCTTCTCAACAATTCCATATGCGGTATAAATGGAACAGTGCAGTATAGACTCCTTAAATCCATTAATACAAGCTAAATTATTCAATCAGCAGCTCATAGAACAAAGGTGAAAGCACAATCTGCCATCTGGGTACTGGAGTTTTATGTATGTAAAATATTTTTCTTACTACTTAGAAAATGACAAATGAGGTCAAGCATACCACCATTCATCTGATACCACACAACTGTAATATACAAAGAGCATTACAGCAATGGCCATGTCACTTAAACCTGCCAAAGGTTAAAGAATTTAATGATAACAGGTCAAAATTTACCTACATGAATACAAGACAACCACAACTAATTTTAATAAAAACAAAACAAACAAAAAAAAACAAAAACCATGAAGAAGACAAAGAAAATAATGGTATGCTGGCACAATATTGCAAGCATTAGAGAGCATGTAAGTCTAATAAGTCAAATATATTCTAAAACTAGAGAGCTACTTGCAGTTGCCAATGCCCTATTTTGCAGTTTTTATGATCATTTATCGGGCTCTTTCTTTGCCCATCCTCCACCTCTCCTCCAAGCTTCATGAAATTTGGCTTTGTTTTCTTGTTTTTTTGCATAATCCCACCGACAGACAATCAAACACACACACAGACAGACAACACAGAAACCCTCGCCTCTGTTCTCGCCTCAGCGGAGGAAGCCCACTAAGCAACAGTTCATCACACAGTCCCCTGGGCGACATCTCTGCTCTGCAAAACTATGACATTCAAATCCCAGTCAGCATGTCAGCCACTTTTTTGTTTTTTAACAGTGTGACACTCACTGACTCAGCCGCAGTCACCACCAAAGCAGAACAGACGTGCACGCTGCGCTGACAAATAACACCATGCTATCAGCTTGAAGATAGAAGTACAATGAAGCAGGTTAATGCATCAGTTATCCATCTCCCATTCAAATCCATTGCTTTTTCTTCTCTGAAATCCTCATAGTTTTTGCAGAAATGCACCGAAGCATGTGCTAAAGTTATGTGTGAATTGAAGGGTAGGATGTACCAGGGAAATGTTTGTATGCATGACACATAGTCATAGAAAGGGACAGCTACACGGGAGAGAGTTGACAGCTGATCTATAGATATATTCACCTCAAAGAGCCACAAGAAAGTGATCTCTCTCTTTCTCCCTCCTCGTCTCTCACTCATATACCACTGTACTTCAGCCCCCCTGCTGAGAGTTTCCACGGTGCTCTAATCTGGGAAGTTTCTGATTTGACGGTGCTACAAGCCCCTCGCAGCGGGACAGAGGTGCACACAAATTAACACTCTGAGCCACCGTAATGGTTTTTGAATTACAGCTTACTGCTAATGTAGACGTCTAAGCCTGCAGCTAAACATTATCATCCGATAAGGGAAGTCGGTTCTGTGTAAAACTATCAATTTCGAGAGGGAGAGGAAGAAACTCTGCTTGGGCCTTTTGTGTTGACAGCTGCTTAGTGGAGAACAAAATTAATTTGCTCATGGATTTTGGTAAAACACAAAGGAAGCACCAGTATGTGCACAGGGTACCTTCAAGCAGTGAAGAGCTGCTCTAACATACTACACCATTATGTACATTAAATGTTTTGCACAGTATCTGCTTGCAAATGTCTTGAGAGCAACAAAGTTTGGATTTGCCCTCTGGGAAGACACTCAATCCATGTTATGCTAATTACGCCAACTAATTTAACTCATGTAGATAAAACAATATCATGGTCCAAAGCCTCAGTGAGTGATGCTAGTGGGAAAATACAGATTCCAGGTGAATAATTTGACATATTAAGCAGCAAATAGAACTTGTAATTAATGCAACAGAAAGAAATGTATTAAATCCAAAATTCTTAGGAGGTAATGACTTGAGGAAATCAATTAAACCCGAGACAGAGACAAAAAATACCATTCAGACGCCTTTTCTGGGAGAAATGCTTCTTGAACTGAAAAATTGAAAAACCTTAAACTTGGCAATGGTTGAAAACACAAACAAATTGGGTGCTGACAGAGCAAACAGATAGTGTGATTAAAATTAATTGGTGTCGAGAATACACATGTGTATTTCTGTCACTGACGCACATTGGACTCTTACAGAGCGCTAAACTCACAAAACACAACGTGTTACTTTTCGTCATGCTTTTGCTGGGTGTAATTTGTCCAACCTGCCCTGGAGATATTTGGGAAATTGAAGTTTTTTGAGCCACTGATGCTGACTTAGCCCTGATGTTGTGTTTGATGTCTTCTTTAACTGCTCAGAAAACAGTGTCTCGTCATCTTGATCCTACGTGACTTTTTCTAATTTCATAAGAATAGTGCATGAACATGATTTGGAAGCTTCAGAAGTGTTGAATGAGTTCAGTTTGTTGTGGCAGTCATAAAACATGTTTAAACATAATGGATCATCAAACTGTGTGATCAATGTCTGCTATTGATCCTGATGGTGCTTTTTATGCAGCAAATTAATCAAACTCTCCTCCCTGGCATCTAAATGACTCCAAACATATAGAGTATGTCAATATGACGATAACATAGTGTGCATACAAACTTTGTTCAAAATTTCTTTTGAACAAAACAAAAAATATATACACATGCAAAGCCAACATACCTATTTGATGTTATGTCAGTGCTTTTTAGTCATGTTTATATTATGATCTTTATCAAAGGTGCAAGTAGCGAAGAGAAGGGTCATAACTTCAACACTTTTCTGTCTGTACAAGGATTCATTGATGTCTATATAATGGACAAAGGAACTAAAATGCAAACATTTATGTATTATTTATGACATAGCAGCCACTATTAACAAAAGTGTGGGTTAAAACGTGCCACATGACTCACCTGTGAGCTGGCTGCTTGTGATTGGTGCAGATGGCTGTCTGGTAGTCATGGCTGACGCACACTTTGTGAGGAGGACAGCGCACCTTCAGACAGGGATCCTTGGTGGCATCCGGGCCTAAAGTGAGAAAGCAAGGACAAACGTCATCTCTGAACTACAGAAATAAGTTTGCAGAAACATGCAGAACAGGAGAATCAGCACAACGCAGTGCTGAAGTTAAAGTTGATGCAGCAAAACATCAAGCTGTTCGTTTGGTTTTACAGCTGGCAAACTCTCTTGTTCTACTAACTGAAGCAGGCAGAAAAATAATGAGTTGGAGCAAAAGACAGAGAAGGAGAATGGTAAAAGGTATGAAGTAAACGTTGAGTTTTCTGCGTTGTGAGCCGCTTAATGAGGACTATTCTCTCTGAGCGTCGACCCCATCTTCTTCCAAATCAATCTCCAGTGTGACATTATTGCTGTGGCAGCCAGGCACAGCTGGCTGGTGTCCAAGATGACAAAAGATCAAAGCAGCTCATTGACTCTGAGCATTGTGTCATTTCACACTAGGCTAACAGCACAAACTCGCTTTCATTTGACAGACTGGAGCAGAGAGAAAAAACAGGAGGTGGAGGAGGTGAAAAAGACAATGACAGTAAAAGAAAGAGGAGAGAGCTTTTAGTACAAATGGAGTGAAAGACAGGAAAACGTTACGCAGTGGACGACTGGCCTCAGTGATCCTGATATTTACATAGTCTGCAACCGATATGTAATAAAGATGAAAGCCTTTATAATGAACAAAACCAACTAAAAAGGCAAAGCTAATAAAGTGAGATCAAAGACAATGGTTTTAACGGGTTTAAACCACATGCAGAGACCACATGCCATCAGTATGGTGCACAGATTAAAAATGATTTCAAATCCTGAGTTAATTAAGACTGAACACAGAGTGTATAGATCAAAGCCCTGCATTATGTACAAGTCATTACCATGTGGCTGCTAACATCATAAAACAAGAGTGGCCTTGTCTCCATTAGCGACCTAATGGGTTGTGTTTGAGCCACAGCTGGTGTCTGATGTGAACATCAACTAGTTTCTGACCTGATCACACACTGCGCTGCTGTTTACATACTAGTTTATCAGCGTTAAATCAGCCAGAGACTCCATCGGCATATTTTCTTCCGTTCGCCTGCTGTAATCTCAACAATCTACACATATAAATTGAAAACATATGTTACTCTTAATATATCTGGAGCCGCCAGAGAATATGGAAGAGCTTCCTTTATCTTTGAGGGAATAGAACTAACTAGAGATGGTGAAGGGTAGATAGTCTAGAAGGGGAGAGATTCATAGTCGTCTGTACACATCTGTCATAACTGAGCAATGCGCTTTTTTCCTTACAATCTGTGACACACACACACACACACACACACACACACACACACACACACACACACACACAGATGCAAAAACACATTTGCAAGCCTGCGTGCCCCCTCATATTCTCCAGAATGCAGAGAGATGATATGTCAACCTTCCTCCTGATAGCTGTCTGTTGTGCAGTGTGTTCCTGTTGCCTGCTGATTTGGGCCTGTCCTCACCTCCATCTATCAGTGCCGGAGGAAACCCATCTTATTTCACTTAGCAGAAAAAATGGCATTACTACTGCGAGGAAATGAGAGTTGAAGGGAAAGAGGGGAAAGTGGGAGAGGAAGGATCGAGGTAAAAAGGAGGATCGTATCTGGTTAACGGAAGATTGGAGGACAATTTAGGGATTATTGTGTGACCTCCACTTTCAGACAAATTGGAAATCAGACGCACGCACACATACAAATGAGCAAATCAGTTTGTTCAACTGCACACACAAATGCACACGGCAGCACGTGGGCAAGTTTTATGCAGATACCTCTCCCATAAACAGTAAAACGTGTTAACTTGTAGACACAATCATGCTCCGAATGAGAAAATTTCAGCTGAGGTGATTTGAATATTTATGGTATATACAGGTGGAGAGGAGAGGAGAAAATAGAGAAGAGATGACAAGGAAAGGTTGGAGAAGAAGAGGAAAATAAGAAGAGAGTAGGAAAGTGAGTAAAATAAAAAAAAAAAACAATAAGCAGTGGAGGTGATCAATGGGAAGGAGAGGCAGGAAGAGTGGAGAAAATAGGAGAAAAGAGGAAAAAGTATGAAAGAGGAGCAGAAGAGTGGAGAGGTGAAAATATAGGTGGAGAGATGACAAGAAAAGAAGGGAGGAGCAGAAAAGGAAGAGATAAAAAAGGAGAAAAGTAAAGGAAAAAAACAATAAGTAGTGGAGAGGAGAGAAGAATGCAGAGAAGATGATAAATGAAAATAAAAGAGGGAAAAGGTATGGAAAGAGAGGAAAAGAGGAGAGGTTAAAATAAAGAAAGAGAGATGACAAGAAAACAGGAGAGAAGAAAAGAGATAATAGGAGGAGAGGAGGAAAGTGGAGAAAAGAAAAACAACAAGGAGGAAAGACGAACGCAGAAAAGATGATTGAAGACAATAAAAGAAGAAAGAAGGAAAAGATATGGAAAAAGAGGAAAAGGGAATACAACAGGATGAGAATGACGAGGAGCAGGCAGGGAGGAGAAGCGAACACAAGAGTGCTGGGTAAAAGAGAGTTTTATCCATCTATTTAAAGCTTGAGTGAGCAGCACTGGCGGTTAAACCAGCCAATCAATTGTAATGCAGGAGCACTGCAGCACACACTTGCCACCTCTCTTTCAGTTTCCTCAATATGAGTCCCTCATCTGCCTTTATATTTCCCTCATCTCTCAGATCTTAAGTGTGACTTTATTCTTGTTTGTGTGCATGTATGAAGAAGTCAATATGCATGAGCAATAAAACCTGACATGCCTTTTTGCATATCAATTCATTCCACCATGCCAAAGGAAAAACTCCCTTTCACAGTCTAAGCCACATTTTTTCAGCTTGAAAGTGTATTGATTTATGTAAATAAAAAAGGTCGCCTGCTGCTGATATGATTTTTCCAAATGAACAAGTGCAAAGGATTGGTGCCTGTGTGTGAGAGCATGAAGTAAATATTATGATTCCTCATGTATCACTGCTTAGTGGAGAAACTGTAAAGACACCGTGCTTTAAAATTGGTAGCAGATAAAGGAAAAACTAGATGGAGCGAATCATGTGTGTTTTTAATATTGTCACAGTTACTGTTTTTGGCAACGCAGTCTCACACCAAAATGTGTGATAGCTACGTCGGTCCGCAGTGCAAAAACACATTAGTTTCACAATAAAAGATGCAAAACCTATTTTTATCTACTGACTCACAAGTTTTTTCCCCCTTTATGCATACACAGAGCAACAAGGTTGAATAGTTGAAGCAATCTTTTGAGGCTTTTTGCTTTTGTTTTCACCACAAAAATTAAGTTTGGACACCAAAACTATGCAGTTAAGTTCAGAAATTCATTCATTCAATTCAAATCATTTTTGTGGAAATAGTACATTTTGCACTGTGAACCAGTGTAACTATTGTACTTTCCTTTTGTGAGACTATGCTGACTTGTGAGGTGCAGCAACAGTTTTTCCTGCAGACATCACCACTCATTTGTCTCGCCATTGTCCTTGGACATGTGTGAGGATGACTGATGACCCGGGTGCAGGGTTAGTCTGTTGGGGTGAGACAGATGGAGGAGCTGGCAGAGCCTTGGCCGAGGGTGGTGAGGGCACGACACCAACAGATCATTAGCAAATGGACACAAACGTCCTCTATTTGAATTCAAGCTGGACACATTTATTTGTTGCTGCTTGTCATTTTTAAATATTTGCTTAAACAGAAATGCCATTTTGTGGTCTAAGCTCTTTAACTTCCTTTTTGTAGTGCTGTATCTGTACTTTTTTAAACTCTACCTTAAAACTAACACTAAAAATGTAAAGCTGTGACCCTCTAATGTCCCAAACTAAATGACTTGTTTTAATCAGGATTTCAGAAAATGATGACATGGACACTGCTTGGTTGTTCACTGCTGTGTTGCAGCATGCTTTGAACACTCTGCTGCTGCTGCACACCCAGCATCAACCCAGCTACCATCTGGTCAGATCTGCTTTTATATACTGCGGGGGGATCGATATGCTCCTTGGTTGGTAGCTCATGCTTGGAGCGCACAGCAAGTACATAAAAGAAAACATATTCCCTGCTGAAATCAAATGTGTTGTGTCTTTGTGAGAAAAATAAGTTTCATCTGACTGAAGGATGATCAAAGTAATCTTGAGGCTCATGTCAGAGTGATGTCCATATATAGCAGATGTGGACATCTGCATGGGATCCATAAGCTCTCTGTGCACATATGAAGCAATATGCAAATGTTTTGTCATAGAAATGCATGTATTTGCACACTGAGGTTTCAATAAATGTCTCACAAATCATATCTAAAGAGCTCTCATCATCGCATTCTAATCCAAGCTTGTGTGTGTGTGTGTGGTACAATACATTTTCAGTGCCATTTTTCTGCCCTCACTCTACCTTACTGACAAATTACGACAGTTGAATGATAATAGGAAAACCAGCTATTTTATGACAGCAGGGTTTTATTTGTACTTTCAAAAACTAAATTTTTGATTTTGAAATGAAAGGAAATCTTTGTTCTTCTTCATGACAGATTACACACTTGTCAGTGTGAAAAAAATATACGTGTAGTTATTTTTAACATGCGTGTGCTCAACCGTGCGTATCTAACGTCACATCTCTTTCTTATTCATCGCATTTTGTCTATATAATACTACAGAAAGTTACAATTAAGACTGAAGCAGGTATGATAATGACACCAGCTACAAGTCATAACTAGAAATAATTGGAGG
Source organism: Dascyllus trimaculatus (assembly GCA_024666655.1). Classification (NCBI taxonomy): domain Eukaryota; kingdom Metazoa; phylum Chordata; class Actinopteri; family Pomacentridae; genus Dascyllus; species Dascyllus trimaculatus. The sequence continues at coordinate 19,113,880 of CM045457.1, forward strand.
CAGATTATGCAGTCTATCAACAGTCAATAATTTATGTCATGTTTGGTTTGCATGAATACTCCCACTGGGATACCGTGGGGGAATTTCTGTGAAAGAGATGCTGTTTTGCTTCTGGTTTTCATGAACTAAAATCGCCTTTAATCATGTTAGAGTGACAGTGCTGTTGTATTCATTATTTATTAATGCAACCTGCAAATAACCCTTCTTTAAGAAGTTCTTGGATGATCCAACCCTGAACACACTTTCTGCCATTTAATTGCTGCAACACTTCTAAGTAGGTTCCCGCCAGAAACGCACATACTCATAGCTGTAAATTATTTTTTATTACAATTATAGTTGACAGCAAATTGCCCTACTCGTTCACTTTTTGTCTTCTCCGCATATTTTTTTCGCCCCCTCATTTTAAACTTTAATGTTTTCTAAGAGACAGAGAAAAAGTGGCTGGAAAAGAGGACGGCAGGATGGAAGATAAAACACTCCTCCTGTGTCCTCTAATGCTGGACCAATGCCAGGATGAAGCACAGTGATTGGATAATAAAGATAGTCAGAGTCCAATAGAAGAGGCCACGTTGCCAACAAGCCCTGTCAGAGAGTAGACAGTGACCTCAAATTAATTGCTGCTGAGCTGGACATGGGTCAACGGGGTGTTTTGGTAACTAGTGTGTCCTGGTGTGTGTGTGTTCCTTCACCCACATGGTCCTCCATTGCTCTCCATTGTTTGCTCTCCCCAGCTACTTTTCCTGATGGCAAATAAACAAGTGTGAAATTGAATAAACAACATCTCCAACGACTATTCCCAAAGGACAAATTCGGAACTGTTATTAGAAAAATGAGCATCACTTTCAGGCTTTGATAAACTAATTAAAAAGGTGTTTCTCCTCTTTTACCTGGGGGTTTACAGAGAAACACAAGATGGAGAGAGAGAAAGAGAGTTAAACGACAAACAGATCAGGAGGAGATTAAAATCTCCTTTACTCTGCTTTGTGAATGTTCCTCGGGGTCTGACTGTTTGGCCTGAGAGAGGCACTAGAGCGAGTGATGTCAGGAAGGAATGATGGAGGGATGAAAACTCCGAGAGGGCCTCTGGGAGGACGCAGTGATAGAACAGATTCACCATCCAGAAAATTAATTATTGAAAACATGGGCAAATCATATTATTGTGGATGTAACTGAGGAATGGAGAAGACAAACAGGCTGTTCCAGTTTGAATGTCAGAGAAGAAGCCACAGTGGCTTACGGGAGAAAAATATCTGGAAGGAGAGGCTATTGACTATCGCTTACAAGCTGAATATTCATCACTGCTACACAACCATTATACACACAACAGTGCATGCACACTCACACTATATTGTGAAAAATCCCAGAAAGTTAATGCTTTGTGAAACTGTTGCTGGCAGCGAAGTGGTTTTAAAGGGACACTATGAAAGCAAATAATCAAACAGTCTTTGAAGGCAGCTTCAAAGCAAAAGAGCAAAGATGCATTTAAGGACAACATGACTACCAGAGGACGTTAATTTCAGGCAGAAGACGTTAATTGTCACAGTCTAAAGAAAGTTATACATAACCCCTCTGTTTGAAGTGTGTTCACAACTCTAATCACCACCATGAAAAATGGACAGAGTACAGAATAGAGTGTGGCTTACCTGGAATTTAACATTATTACTGTGTACAACAATAATTCCTAAGAAAACTTGTCTAATTTCTGCCACGCTTCGTTGTGTGTGTTGATAATTCAGACAGAAAGCAGAAGGGAGCAGAGGAAAATGCCATGTGTCATTCTTATCAATGAATATGCTGGACTGTTTATCTGCCCAGATCAATTTATCGTACAAATATAGATTGGTGTGTTGGCTTCATATCTTAATGCACACCCTGGTCACTTTTCCATAAAAGTCTCACCAGCAATCTTGCTAGGTCAGATGTAGTAACATGAATAACACTAGTCTGAACACCACCATCGCATTAATGATAGACATGCACAAGCAACAGTTTTTCAAGTTGTGTGAAGTGATTTGGGGATTGATTTTTTTCACATTTTAGCTTGAGTAATCATCCAAAAACATCACAGAGAGGCTTAATAGAGAGTCTGTGTTCCAAAATCACAACACACCTATCTCAGTCAGGCCACGAAATGAAACGTCCATGATAATAAAACTATACGAAAATAATGACAGGCACTAACAGCTGAGATTAACGACACTCATCAACAATGAATGTCATACAAGTTTTGTTCACTACCAAGATACTGACTGTGGCTTTTCTTCTGAGCTGAATACCTGCAGCATCAGACAGCAGCGGGATCCACAAGTGTATCATGTTCACAAGTGGAACAACAGCACCAGTAACTTCAATAAATGCTTAATACTTAATTGTAAACTGTCTCTAAGAAAATATGGAGAGCAGATCAGTCCAGGATGTGACAGCTAGTCACACTGTGCAGCTACTTGTCCTCACACCAAACAAGTGAGAATTGCAGTTTAGTTTGTTGCTTCTGGTTCTTTAGGACTATTTTCTCTTATTCAGGTAAGGATCTGCATGCATTTATACATGGACCAACAGCAGTGACTTCATTCGTAAGTTATAATTAAAAATTGTCCCTGACATGGACACAGGATTTCAGATAAAACAGTCAACCAATTAACTGAGAAAATAACAGACAGATTATTTGACAATGAAAATAATTGTTAGTTGCAGTCCTTGGCACAAGCAGTTGCAGAGTTTTCTTTTATCCACTCTAGACTTTTACCTCTTCTTTAAAAAACTTGTATTTTTTTAACACCTGTACAATGTCAAGTGCTCACTTTTCTTCTGCTTAAAAAAAAGATCCCCAAGGCTCTTAACTGACCATGTGTTGCTGCCAGACATGAAGTTTGTGTCAGTTTGACCTTTAGTCAGTTTCAGGAGAGGTCACGATGAAAGACCACAAGGCTGACTTACAGCATGATTCTTTGGCTCATTGACACACTGTGATCCCTTTTCCTCTTCCTCCTTTTTCTTCTGTCTGCACACACACACACACACACACACACACACACACACGCAGATCTGACCTCTTGCCTCACCCTTCAGTGTCAGAGATAATTAAATGTTTTTGCACTGTCCTACACTGTGGCATTCATTAATCTGAAGCTGAAGAATGTGTGCGCGCGCATGTGTGTGTGTGTGTGTGTGTGTAGGCACGAATGAACTGGAGTACATCACAGTCCTGTTTCTCTACTACCTCCATCTACTCACCTCTCTTGTTATTATTACCCACATTTTCACCATGTTATTCAAAAAATGTCACAAACAACAGTTAACATACTAAAACTCTTTGTGTCCATCACATCATCATTTTGCACAGCGAATGCGACAGACAGGCTCGACTCCATTCGCTTTAACACAGTTTAAAAATCCTTTTCATTCTACTTTGTGCTGAGTTGAACACATTATGCCCCCAGCATGCCTACTATATCCTACAGTTACTCACAGCACACAGCAGACAAGGGAAGAATGGAGCATGAGATTATTTGATAAGTATTTCAAATTCTCACATTATGCTCCATTTAAAGGGAAAACGTGTGCAGTTTGTTTGCCCAATGGCACAAGAGGGGTCGTGATCAGTGGCTCACTTCTGTTTCTACACAAGCTACTGAGACTTATGGCGCTCACCGCAATGTACAGAACAAAGGCACTTCCAATCAATAGCATGTTTAATTTAAATCTTTGATTTTCAGCTCTCTGTGAGAGAGGGCAACATTCCCAGCAAACTAAAACATACGCAACACTGCAGGGTTGTACAGACACAAGTTTCACCACCAAAAACAAGAAAATGTGCGAACAGCTAAAAATAACTGGATGTTCACCACAGTTTTGTTGAAGTATCTGTTTGAACTGACTGAAGTGTGTGAAGACGTGCTAAAAAACTACTTATCCTTGCTTTCTTTCACAGCAGCACAATACAAAGGTGATTCTTTTTGTAGCTCTTTCTAGGCTTTGATACTTGATGCTGTGGATTATTGCTGGTTACCATGTGGAACTGGTTCTGTAATTACATAACAGACAGAACAAAATGTGTGGTTGCTGACGGCAATCGCATTTCAATTTGCATTTTGATTTACCAATTGGTTCCCCATTTAGTTTTCTATTTGCCACCTCTGTCATTTATGCAGCACTGTGGATCCTTGTTATGGCAAAACTAATCTTCCATGTAGTGTTTCGAGCACTCTCATTGGCTGACACTTCAGCAGTGCTCTTGAAATGACTAACTCTGTTGTGCCAAGCTCTTTGGGTGAACAGTGTCAATAACTTCAGGTGAGAGTGCACGATGAACTTGTTATGTCTTGAAATATATTAGCCTTGTGTTTCGCCACGACAGTCTCCCACACAACACATGGCACAGGGATTAATTAGTCTGTTTAATTCAGATATTGCTGTGGGAGGACTCTGATGTGGAAGTGAAAGAGTCTTCACATTGTTTGTATTTTAGTAAGTTTTTAGGGAAATGCCGGAATATTTCAAGGTGGGAGAAGAATTTTTGTATTTGTACTTGTGTTGTCTGTACAGATATGCACGGCTGTTTGTTTGTTATGTAGCCCCATAACAGTATATATCATAAATATCAGTTACCAAACAGTCATACCTTTTATGAACAGCCATTTAATGAATACAAACAGCATAAATTTGTATTCAAAAACTTTACTCAATTGTGTTATGGTCCTCGTGCAATGCTTATCAAAAACACAATTGTTTTCCTTTTTAAAGTGCAAAAGTCACCTCATTGTATCTCAGAATCACTCTCTCCTTCTTGAATGGCAGCAATCACAACCTGCACACTGCATAGAGCACCTTTCTTTACCAGCAGTATTCTGAGGTGAAAAGAATTTTTTTTCTAGTACAAATAAATCCCAAAACACTGTCACCGAGCACTTGGTCAAAGGAAATCATTGATTTTGTTTGGTTTTGCTCTATAATATGATATTGTAAGGTTTTGGCCGTATGAATTGAAGCCACAAAGTATTATCTAGCCAGCCACTTATGCTTTTAACCTATCATAATAAAAGAAATAGGCAAACCAGAGGTAATTCATTAATTTATTTCTAATTTCAAAAGCACTGAATTTAGCTACAGTGAATTCTCAAAGACAATATAGTTCTACTGGTGATTTTTCTACGTGCTAACATGTGAGTAAAGAAATGTCGACATGTAGAAGCCTCATGTAAAGTTTGTCCACCCACTCAAATGCACAAGGAGTTGTGATGGTGCGTGTCTACAGGGGTGTTTTTAGATGCGAGGGATGGCGGCAGTGTCACAACAGATGATTGACAGGTGCACTTTTACAGGAATGCAGCACAGTCTTCACAGTTTTAATTCCTAATACAGTCATGAAAACACTGACTGCACTTGATTGGACGAACACTTCACTCAGAGACTCCCTGCTCCTGGATTTGAAACTGGACCGACATGGCAGCTTGTTTGGGAACTTTCTGTTTCGTTAAGAAAACAGATAACCAGAATGTGTTTCTGAAAACATTTTAGGTGAGAAACAGACCATTCAGAAAATGAATCTGTCTTAGTTTCAGGTCAATACCAGATTGTTTAAATATTTTTTTGGAGGTTTCCAGAGATGGTGGGTGACCCTCACTTACGTAAGGTAACCTAGATCTTAACTTTAAGGAAATGAGGAGCTGGAAACGCAACATCCTTTCTCTCAGAATGCATGGTGACACTACCAGAATGCATTGCAAGGGAATGGAAAGTGTTAAAAAGACAGATTCTGTGTAAACGTACCATGAGGGTCTTCACACACAATTCAAATGACTACAAGTGGGCTGACTGCACATATGGCAGGAAAACCATCGGCGCTTTAAACAAATGTTTGGTATGAGGAGAAGCAGTACACAAAGCTTCTTGGCATCCACAACTTTGTAATTCATCAACAACAGTGTCATAATTTAAGTAGTCGCTGCAGGACTTTGGAGGTGCATTAAATTGTGAATGCTTTCCATATACAGAGCTCAGACACAGTGGAAAGTTCTAAACGCTCCAGAAATCCTGTGCTATATCCACCCACTGTGTCCAGCACACCTCAGAAATCTTCACTGACACGGTGCTACAGCCCATTCTGTAAGAAGCTGCTCTGTCCTGTAGTAATTGTCCTGTGTTGGTTTGATATGAGGGTTAATGTGACTGTCGGCTCACACTGGCTTGGGCCTGTTGTAGTTCTTTCCACTGATTGACCTGTGCACATGGACATGGAAAGCATGAACTGGCCCTAATATGTCAGGTGCACTTGTTATTTTGACCACCACTCTCACTCAGATACACAACACTGACACAATACGCACAGCATATTTTGATCATTTACGCTGTATATAAACCATGTAATCAAATTCTTTAAATAATTCCTCTTTCTACAGTATTTATTAAATTAAATAGTAATCAAGGTCCTACTTTAGCTATGAAGTAAAGAAGAAAGTCCTTCATATTGTTGTTTCACACTACTTTCCTTATTAAGTTCAAACACTGAATAATCAGTTAGGCATGCTGTAAAATATTTCTGACTCATGAATCATTTTTATTTCTCTACATTCTCTATTAATCAGCCTAAATGTTGAAGAGACTAAATAGGTGCCCAGATGAATAAAATCTCACAAGCACAATCATAAAAGACATCAAGAAAAACTGAATACAGATAAGTTAACTGAACGCCTTTTTTATATAGCACAAAATCTAAATACCTTTGCTATCGCTCTCTTTGGTTACTGAGAATAATGACATTAAACGTTGTTGATGTTATTTTTGGTCCTGTCAAACAAACACATTCCAGAGGATTTCAGCCAACTGCATCCACGTTAGCTGGTAAAGTTCTGCTGGGCTAAACACACAAACACCAGAACAGACAGGTTTTCCACTGTATTCTAAGGAGATACATGTACTCCGGTACATTATGGCCCCCTTGCTAAATCTCACTTTAACCATTCACTGTGAATAAGCTCTTCTTTTAATGCTGATATCTCTGCTTACAACCTGAAACAAGGCTCAGGATCTATCTGTACAAAACTCTGCTGTGTTATTTCTACAGATTCATGGGAACTGCAACAGAGACAGCAGGGCAGAACAGTTTAAGGTCACTGTAAAGTAATGACACAGTCTGTTGCCAAAGCATTTATATCTCATTAAATCAGATAATCTGGAATGACCAGTCTGTGGATCTCACTATTTTAAAACAAGTAGCACTCAGGTCATTATAGCCCAACAACACAGTGCAGCACATTAGTTCCATAAGAGAAGCCAAACCAGCTCTTAAAAAAAGAACAGGACAGTTACAGTATCAAGTCCAGTCACTGAAAATAACTGCCAATACAAAAAAGAAGAAAAAAACACTCCCACACCCTGATGAAAATTGCTCAAACTCACCATCTTGTACCGTCTTCTTGGCTGAGCCAGCGTGGGATTTAGTTCCTGGGTCTCCATATCTGCCAGGTTCAGCCACTCGTTCTAAATGAAAAGTGATAAAAATAAAACCAATTAATTACAATCGTTAATACATGTATAAAACAGCACTACATATGCTTGTATTGGAAGAGAATAGGTTATTTCGTATGCTGAGCCAGTTAGCTTAGCTTATCATAAAAACCAGGGAACGACAGATACGTATTATTCAGGGCAGATGCTGACACTAATTACTAGCAATCAAGGAGATGATTATCATTATTAAAGATAAGATAATAAAGAAAATTATTAATCCAAAAGGAATTTTCAAGGCAGATATTGCTCTGAAAAAAATTAAATAACAGGAAAATAAATCAAGAGGAGTGAATATGAAGTGTATATAGAGTATAGGCTAAAAATGTTGTGGTAACAGTAAATTAACAGTAGTAACAGTAAAACAGAAATGTAAAAAAAGAGAAAAGGTGTGGCACAATTCTGGCTGCTGTCCAAGATGGCGATGGGACTTTTTCCAGTAAACAACTGCAGTGTAAATGAAAATCCTTGTGCCAACATTTAGGATAACACAAACTCCAACACAAAATATTGTTGAAATGCCTTTGTTTATGTATGTTTCATATATGTTTTAAAAAAAAAAACAAAACACATCCTCCTTTCAATAATTAGACTTCAGCTTTGATAGATAGGCTATTATTTGTGACATATAATCAATCAGAACCAATCCAGACCACTGCGTGACTACAGATAAACAGAGGTGGCTACATTAAAGTCAAAGAAGCATTTTTAACAAGTTTCTTTACCAGAAATTGGTCAAAAAGACATTTTAAAATCCAGATCCAGATCTGGTACTGCAAAGTGACAAAAACATGTTTTTTTTTCTCATTTTAAAGGAATAATGATCGCACCATCTTCTCTCTCACACTCACTCTGCAGCACAACGTCCCACATGGACGCGAGCCAGTGGTGGCAGAGCCTCAGGGAGAAACAGAGCAGCCAAACATTGATGTACAGGGAGTTTGTCATGTTTGTCTGTAGGCTGTGACATTAACACCCAGAGATGATTAACTCCCTGAACTCATCCATCTTGTGTATTTATTAGCGAGCAGGCCTTTTGAACGAGGACTGACCACAGACTGTGTAATGACCAGGAAAAAAAGTGTGCATGAGGCAAAAGTTAGTCCAACTTTTGTCAATACGCCCTCTATTCATTACTCCTCCACTCTCTCCTCTCTCTCCCTTTTGTTAGACCTCTCTTCTCCTCATTATGGAAAGACTTTCTTATCTTTGAGTTATCCTCTCCACAGGCAATCTCTCTCAAGTGCTCTCCATAGGCCTCGTGTCTATATATCTTTGTATCTGCCTCTGCTGCCTTCCCCCCCGAGACTCTCTGATGCCACTGTCACTTTTGCATGCTGGCATTTAGCCCGAGGGCTCCTGCTATGATCGCGAGCAATGACTGCCTGCTCACATCCTCTGAAGTTTATTTATCCTAATTTACGATGATTATCTGAGCCCCGATTGGCCACAGGACACGGAGAGCAGAATCAAAACACAAATGCACACATTCGGTCGTTCCCTCCATGTGATCTACTGTTGTGTGTACATCTCCTTGAAAACAGCTTGTTCAGCACCATACTGCAGTCCATTGATTCACAACTTTATTTCGCTTTGAGTTTGCTGTTGGTTTTGGCTCTGCCTCTGGTACTGTCAGCCGTGGTACTGTCAGCCGCTGTTTGCCCTTCCTTAATCACCATTCTTCTATTTCCATCCTGGTTGCTCAGATATTTAACTGCTAAGCTGATATGATTGGCTTCCACTGTTCATTAAATTAACAATACCCTTGGTGTGACTGTGTGTATTTCCTTCCTCTGCATCTCAGCAGGCTCCAGGTATCATTGATTACCACCTCTGCGTGTGTGTTTGACTGGCTAATTCACTGCCTGAAATCACTGTAGCATGTACGCGTGCGTTTTAGCTGATAATCGCATTTACGTGCTAAGACTCAACGCTGCGAGAGCTCACCCCCCTGAAACAGCGAGATAAGGGCTGAGCGGAGGGTCATGGATATTGAGTCACTTTTTATGATGTGGCCAACAAGCCATTAAAATCAAAGCGGTAAACAATGTTTAAAGAACGCCTGAAGAGCGAGCAACAAACCCTTTGCACATTACACTGAAATGAGATATTTGTTCTTGCTCAGGCTGATACTCACATTTCATACACAGACCTGAGGTGCTCGCTGTTGTTTGTTGTCCTATCTGTTTCTTTTCTTATCAGTTTTTCCTCTTTCTAATTCTTTTAGCTCCTCCAGGTGCAGATCAAAGACAGTTTTATGAGAATGTATTAAGAGGCAGTGACAGAGTTACGGGAGATTAAAGATGGACCGATGAGAAATGGGAGCAGACAGACAGCATATCTTCACAGAGACAGAGGCTTAGTGAATTGGAGAAAGAGCTGATGAAATATATAACAAACGATGAACACTCTGCTGGGAAAACACAATGTCATGTCTAATCAGGCTGATTGGCAATTTGGAAGCTCCAGATATTCAAGGCTTTGTTTTCCGTTGGTACTGCCAAACCAGCGTGCATCACAAATGACTTTGGCTTCTGCTGCCAAAAAACGTTTCCCATAGCAACCGCTTATTCATTATGTAATCTAATCAGGACAGACAGGAGTAGCAAACACCTGGAAATTGTAAACTTAACTTGTATTGTTTTCTCTCAGTCTTCGTCTGCATTGTGTCCTCTGGTTGTGTCTTGGTGCCAGTTCGACTCTCCTGTGCTCCTCTGGACTGACTGCGATAATGGGCCCCAGCCTGCCATTTGTAATCCTCCCTTTGACTCCCCTCTCTGGATAATGCATTGCAATCACAAGCTCACAAATCTGCTGGGCATGCCCACATACAAGACGCCCGATTCAAATAGCCAGAATAGTGCTTCTAACATTGGTCTTGCTGACAGCACAACTGTTATCTGCTGCCAAGGACTCTTCCTCATCTCTTGTCTCTCCGTCTTTCTGCTCTGGCCTCAAAGTCTGTTCAACGCAACTCTCCGACCGTCACTTATGGGATGGAGCAAGAATTAATGCTCATGGAGAAGCTCATAAATAAAAATTCAGGGTTTGACTTTGGAAGAGGGCTGAGCTGACCCGGAGGACATAAAGGATTTTAGCTGGATGAATGTCTAAGTCCAGGCAGGAGCTATGGAGAGGAGCCATTCAGCAGGAGGAAACATGGTGTGAAGTGTTAAGTGTACTGAAATATGAGCAGTTCAGCTGAAGAAGTAAAAACTGTTTTTACATTCATCTAAATGACAGACTGTGTCAATGACGCACGATCATGGCTGCAGCAGGCAACAGACTTCGGTTGGTGCATGAGAGAGTATGAGATTGTTTGACAGCAGGTATTTCTGCCGCCTTGTAAATGGGAAAAAATAAAAATAAATGTCAAGACATGGCTGATATTGTAATGATGACTAGGCAGTCGCTCTCAGTCCAGATTGCTGCAGTCAGTTACAGGTGGGAGGAGAGCGAAGACAAAGTGTGTGCATGTGTTTCAGTGTGTTTCTGAGTCCACTGTGTGTTTTCATGGGAAAAAAGACTAACATGGATGTGTGTGGTCATCATTTTCCTCAAAAATGACATATATTTTAATTTCACATAAATATCCAAAGTGGTTGTCAATTAGAAGTTTTTTTCCACAAGTAGTTTAATAAGATGTTATAAAGTTTGGAGTGTATTCCTTACCACGTCTCACATTCTTTCATTAGTGAGTAGAATTTGTTTGGTTGTAATTAAAGTTCAGTCATTTGCATACTTCTCATACATTTGCATGAAACTGAGCACACACAATTCACTGATGACGATGGTGGAGTGAGGCTGAACAGGTACAGCTACAGTCATTTGTCCATTAATTGATTATAAAAGTATTAGAAAACAATCCTGCAGTAATTCAGGCACTTTTTTTAAAGTAAAAAAAAGAATAATGTGGTTAGTGGTTCCAGCCTTTTAAAGTTAATCATTTGTTGTACTTTTTTCTCATGCAGGAGTATCTTTGGGTCTTATTTGGGTTCATTTTTGTCCAGAAAAAAACAAGATATTCGAAAACATCAGACTGGACTGTTCAATGTCAGAACACTCATATAAAACATCAATTTGACCATTTTTTCACTCAACAATATTGGCATATTTACTGATATTTAAAATATTTTTTAGATGCAGCCTCTGTTAAAAGCACTAAAAGAAACTGGTAAAGGAACCTTGGGTTAAGATTATTTTGTCAAATTGCCTTTTGAAGTTTTAATAACATAAGCTTCAGGTGCTGCTGGAAACTTGTGTCTTGCTCCAAATGATTTAACTCCCCCCTCATTGGTTCTGGGTCAGTTTTGGGCAGTTTTGGCACACCATGAAAGCACAAAGCCCTGACGTGAGTACAGCAGATGTCTGTGTAATCCACCTACAGGGCGAGTTGGGTTGTCTGGGACCCCGGCCAGCGTCACCCACACAACCCTGCCTCCTTAGAGAGCTGGAGGACTCGGGATAAAGCACAACATGTACACAGGCCTAACAGGTTAACCATCCGTGACTGGCAAATAGACAGGTCAATGAACTGTCACCATGGAAACAAGTTCATGTGGCACTGCAAAAGATTCCCCAGTGCTGTGTGGGGTTTCTGGAAATCTCTCTACTAGATGCTTTACGCAGACTAATTCAATCACAGATGTTCCATCTTTTAATATCACGCTCCCTGAATTTGGACCGAATGAACAGTGATGGTAATAAAAATTAATATTTACATTTCTCATTTCATTTTGGAGTACTGTTTCAAGAAGTTTCAGATATTATTCATCCATTTCTAAGTAGATTATATGATTTATTAATCTGTTTCAAACTTGTGTTTATGGTATTATTTATTCCACACAAAGATCTGACTTGCTAGAAACTTGTCTCGGGGAAAACACAGACACTGTCAGTTCCACATCTGAATTAGGCTGCAGTGCAGATTGTCCAACGTGCAGAAAAGATCTTTACTGAGTGTCTATGGCATGGAGAAATTGTACTTTAAGACCAGTGCAACAGTAATCAAACAATGTGTAATTGGAGCTGGAAGGGACAGACTCTTTCTGCTAAAAGTTTCCTGCAGGGCAGGATAAAAACAAGAACGATGAGACATGACTGCAGTTACACATCGGGAATGTGGTAACAATAGCCAAACATCCTAAAATATTAATCAAATATGCATGAAAACAGCTCACAATTAATTCTCACAGGCTTTCAGTGTGTGTTTACTGCGCCGTGCTATGTTGATTCACAATCAGCCATTGTTCATCGTTATGTAATTTCCATCTGATGAACTCAATACGTCAGAAGTAATAGAAAACTCGGGAGAAACAATGAGCAGATACGCAGGCTCATGAAGCGAAGGGGTGGGAAAAGAAAGATGGCCTGAAAGTATGAGGAACAACAAATGAACCCGAAGAGACAGTTTATGGGGAAAAACAGGGTAATGTTTAAAGAAAAGGCAGATAGGGAGAAAGAGGGAGCAGTGAACCAGATTTCAGGGTATATTGCTGCATGAATATCTATTTTGTGGGGAGCAGCACCTAATATAAGATTCTGTTGGTTTAGTACCTCGCCTGCCAGCAAAAACTAACATAATTTCAATCTTACAAAAAAATTGCATTCAAGGCTTTTGCAGAAAATATGCTTTTATAGTTTGCTACCACCCTCGCACTAGTAACACTGGACAAAGGGACTGGTTTATAGAAAATGATGAAACAAGAAAGTAGATACATAAATAAATGAAAGTCTGTCGACCCAGATACCTTATACTATTTCAAAGCAACAGACCAAAAAAAAAAAATACATCTCAACAACTCTTCATCTACGCCCTGTATTACTTGACGTACACATTTTATCTCGATTATAGAAATTTTGTCTACACTTCCGACTAACAGAGGGTGAGGTGGACCGTCTCCACCAAGAAGAACCAGGTGCTAGTTCGGTGATGGTGCTAGTGCCGGTGCTTAGTTGGTTCAAATTTCGTTCCTCCTAAGAACCTGTTTGCTTTTCCATTGGCAAGGAGCCAAGTTGGAGCCACGCTATTGCACCACCGTAAAATGACTACGCTTGCATCCATTACATAGCAGATAAACAAACAGAATAGGTTGATGATAATATCTATGTTTATCTTTATAGATGGTCTTAAGGTTGTTTGCGAGGTGGAGGTCGCCTGTTGTCCGGGCACATCCACGATCATGCTACTAGTGGGACACAGTTGTACCAGTACAAGCACCAGTTTTTAGCACCTGGAGCCGGTACTTACGTGGTGGAAACACAAAGAACTGGTGCTAAGTCAGGCATTGGCTCCAAACTAGCACTGGAACCAGCTCAGTGGAAAAGGGGTATCAGAGACTAAAATCATCACAAAAATGTGAACAGATGACAACTGACTGTCAGTTTTGAAAGTAACAAGCTCTACCATCCCTAAAAATGACAATGAAAGTCAATCTACAAAGCACCTTTTCTTAGCAAACACAATGCCAGGTGGTGACATGGTGTCCCTGGACAAGAAGGTCAGAGTCAGACAGAAAAAGCTCAACCGCAACACTGGCTATATCTGAAAGATAATGGCCACTGATTTGAGGACAGCTGTGGTCATATTCTGGCCAGAGAAGACAGATGATTTGAGAGAGGAGCAAAGGAAGACAGTCATGTTAAAACTGGAGCAGTCATCTCTTAACAAAATAGGAAATCTATGACGGCATTTATTAGGTACTTATAATGCAGTCTTGATATCTCCACCATTAACTGACCTGGTAGGTTTACAAACACTGACGCCCTGATGCATGTGCGTCACTAATGCCTTATTAACCATGTGAGGTGCAGGTGAAAAAATATATATCTGGGACTCAGAAAGACCCAGAAAAAGATGTTCAGTTGCCTTCTACTGAAGCTTTTAGGTTTTGCGTAGGAAGGTTTCTAAGTGAGTGAAATGACCTAAAAGTATCTAAGGGGCTGCCGCGATAAGAGTTGGTCAGATTCTGTGAATGCTACAGAGTGGTGACTCAGTGCTGTCTTTCTTATTTCCTTTAGCATAGAACACACTGGAGCATCCTTTACAAACCTTAGAAATGCAACCTCCAAGGTGTTACACCATCACTATAGAACATGTATTTCAGTCGATCTGAAGTGTGAAATAAAAGTTAAGGTAAGAGCCGTCTGCATGTATTTTAGAGCACATTTACTACATGCCCATATAAACATGTACTTCTGGTCATCTTTTACACATCCGATAAAAACAAGGCAATGGTTACCTGCCTTCAAAGACCCTTATAACACTTCTGAGAGTTTTTTTTCTATCCAATGCTTCTGTGTGTTTTTTATATATTTATATACCACACAGAGAAATCATCACTGAGCATTAGGTTTTTGACAGTCTTAGACTAATTCCAGCTTTACCCGAGTTAGTTAAGAATTGATAATTGAGTCACATATCTTCATCTCACTGATGTTTGACTTTATGGAAGTGTAATCCTGCCTTATGAGAATACACCTAACGTGCCTTAATGGAAGAGAGATGAATGTGCAATAAGTACAGAAACACTGTGAAGGAGCAGAAATAACTTGTCGGGTAGGTTTTTATTACTTTTTATGTTAGTGTGCATGTTCTATGACGCTGCTGTTGATGAAAACTTCAGTGATTTAGAGCCTCTGTTTTCATTTCCTTGTTCCAGTGAGGTTTGTCAGTGGCTGTTTGACATCCTGGAGTTAGCACACCATGGAGTCTCAGTGGAAACTGGAGTGCATCAAATGGAATTAAAGTGGATTAGATTTCTGAGGGTTAGATGATCCGGCAGCAGCTGCATTTTTTGATATTCACTCTTTTCTATTTTGCTAATGAGAAAAAAAGGTTGTGGCATGTAAGTCTGTGTTTCTAGTTTAATAATTGCAGATGTGTTGTGTTGGCTGTTAGCTAAGTGACTTTTTATGTGCAGATATTATATAATATAATATTATACAAGGTAATAGGCTAACAGAGGAACTCATACTGATGGAAACAAAAGACAGAAAATAGTTATTGAAATCAAGACTTTTTTGTACAAGAAAACACTGTTATCATATTTTGAATTTTTCTGGTTTGTTGTCACTAAACATACAGGAGAACAGTTGCATATAAGCAAAACCACACGCAAAACTTTGTCAGCAGCACAGTCCTGAGCTGATTCTGAAGCTTTCTGAGATTAGCAGGGTTATTTTGGATAAATACAAATGGTTTTGCCATAGAGCCACAAAAATGATTTAGAAACTACCTGGACATCATCAGACAACAAAAAGTCTAGAAAATAAGTTTACCAGTGCTGGACTGGATTGCTCAGCATCACCAGCAAGCCATTTGTGATCCCCCTGATTTTATTCATTAGATGCTACTGAGGTGAGCATTTATTGCAGAGTGATTCATCAGGGGACTGGGTTTCCCCCCATCAACCTTCCTGCTGCTGATTAGTCTCCAAGGGCGACCTGTGATTCATTAGTCAAACTGAAATCAGCAGGTGGTGATTGATGCCAGTATCCTTTTAGCCGTATTGACCCCCAGAATTGTGGTCAAACTTGTCATAATCAATATGATTTGGAGTCTGACCACACACATCAGATTATACAAGATGAATCATTATGAATGCATACATTATCAGAATTAGATTCCCACGTAGCCTCTACCTCTTATCTAGAATCTTGAGTAATCAATCACAAACCTAAATGTGCTCTTCAGGCAGAGCACCGTTTCTCTGCTGCTTATTAATTTAGACAACTTGACTTTTGCCTTTTAAAGCTTACAGATTGACTAAAACGGCCTTCGAGGTACTGATTTTAAAGTTAAAGCCATTAAAAATACTAGTTAATGAGTCGGTTTCGATTCAGGCATTCTCCACATCATGCATCGCGCCACAGTAGATGCTCAAAGTCCTGTCATTCGGATGGAGTCAGAAGCTAATGCCTGCAGTACCAGCTGGATGACAATGGGACCGACTGGAGGAGCAATTCAGCCACATAACGCCAGCAAATGCTCCCAAAAGAGGAGCAGATTGTCTGATTGATTCTTATAAGTTATTTGCTGCCTAATTGCTTTACCGTCCATTACTCCCAGCTGTGCTGTTTATGTGGGAGTAACTGCAGAGTGCCTTTTGATTGTAGCGGGAGCAGGGTGTTTTAAGCTCTGCAGCAGGGGAGCAGTCATGTTGCAGCTGAAGTGCAGTACTGCAGAAGAGCCGGCATGGCAAACAGTAAATTGAGAAGATTTATTTCAGATTTTATGTATTATGTATTTAATTGGCACAGACAGACAAATCTGCATGTGTGGAGTGTGATGTGGGCTGTTTGGAGGCTAAAAAAATAAAAATGAAAAAATATTTTGAACATTGTAGTAAGTTCTGAAAGATTAGGATGACTTTTAAATAGTTTATTTCTGTGAAGTGTAAAGACAACCTTACTGTCTTTTGCCACCATTACCAACAGTTTATTTCAATTTGGGCTGTATTTCTGCAGCTCTGTCAGGTGGTTCCATCTGTTATGATAAGATTACACTCACGAAAGTAATTACTAAGATCTCACAATGTGGCAGCATCACTGGAAACGGTTTAAAAAGCTGTAACAGGGCTAAAAACACAAGCAGTCAGACGATTCATCAACACTGTTTGCTGCCCTGTTGGACTTGTTTGTAGAGTTGTGACTGAACAAATGGCCAGACATATGTAAATAAAACTCAAGCTGCACTCACCAGGGATGAAAGTAAAGGGTGGCTTCTTGCTTTAAGATTCTAAATGTCTTCAGTCTCCCAGTGAGTGTCCTCTCTTTTTGCCTACAGTCTGTCCTTGCCACTGCGATTGGCCTAATTCAGTGAAAGATACTGTACAGCAATACCTGATCTTTGACAGGTTTGACCTTAAAGGAAATCAAATTAGTGCAGCTGTGTATACAGCACAGTGTTACATACAAATGGTACCTTTTTTTCTTGCAAGTATGTAACTCTTTTAGCATCTAAATCTGGCCTTGCTCCTCCTGGATTTTTAGCACAGAAGATTCGTCCACATCATCTTATGTATGTAGTCCCTGGTTAGCAGAATGAAGCTCTGTTTACCTTTGGATTTTAGTCATCTCCGAGAAAATAGAGAGCAACACCAGAGCTTGATGCGCTGATGCGAGGCTGTTCTCATTAGGCTCAGTATCCACGAGGAGCTGGCCCAGATAAACCTGCTCAGCAAGTCTTTCCCTGAAGACGTACAGTTACTGTGCTAGATATACGAAGCCAGTCAGCATGCAGAACAGAACAAACTCAGTGGTAGGACAATTTAAAGTCTGGTGAAGCTGTTTGGAGAGCTGCAGTCCAATTAACCCCTCCAAATTGTGTGTATGAGTTTCACTGTGTGTGTGTGCACGTGTGTGAGACAACAAGATTGTTAGTGTGAATGAGAGCGAGTTGGTGTTTGTAATAATTGAGTTTAGTCAAGAGTTACTGAAGGTCTAAGAGCATTACACACTTGAGTGTGATTGATTAAGTGGACTTGGCATTATTGCCATAGTAAGGACATACTGTGCAATAGTAGCAGCATTTGGTCCGGCGTGCTTGCGCACACGCACACACTCACACTCACACACGCATACAGAAGTGTTTCCATCACTTTACAGTACACTGGTACACATGAATTTCCTGAAGAATTACTCTCAATGTTACAAGAAACCCCTTCTTCCCTAACGCTAACTCTAACCATAATTGTTAACCAAGTCTACATTCTAAAATGTAATGATTTACAGTATGAGAAGTTGCTTTTCGAGCCCCTACAAAGTAAACAGACACACACACCCACAGACACAGTATATATAAAGAGATGATTGGATTTTTGGTAGCAGCTCACTGAACTGCACAATTAGTTCATTTGGAAACATTGTAATTTACTTGCTGTAACACAGTAGCATTAAAATGCAGAGAGAAGGACGTATGGTGGGAACATAAAATAAGTGTACAAAGTCAGCTACATCCTGGGCATAATAACACTGGTGCATTCTGAAAGAAGCCAGGTAAACATTGTTTTTTATTTCCTAAATATCTCCTGAAAATTCTTTTACCTTTCCTTTTTATCTTCTACATAAACTCACTGCTTTAGATGGTTTTGAACTGGTTTTATCATCTCATGACATAAACTTTTAACGACTTATTTTTACAACATTTTGTATATGTAATATGCTGACAACATATGGTGTCCTCCCATTAAAAGCAGAAGGCAACTTCAGCTTAATACGCAACTGTGTAAAATCCAGTATTATTTTCTGTTAAATGTGTTTGTCTGACGTATATCTGATGAATGACTTTGTCTGTTTCTCATAATGGACTGTGATGACAGAACACAGATCCTAAGAATACTGTAGATGACACTGAGTATTCCTTTTTATTGTTAATTTGTAAGGAGAAAAAATGGAAAATATTTCCTTTTGATTAACTTCTTTGTCCTTTGGAGCTCCTCAATGCACATTGAACTCCTATGTAAATCCTTCTTTAACTGCATTACAAGCCTTTGCAGTCTTTTGAATTGCTGCTTGCAACTGGATGGCAGTAAATGAGACTGATGTGTTCAGTAAAACAAATTGAAATGCTTCCACTGGTATCACAATTTAAAAAACACTAGAAAAAACTTAAGGCATCAATAAATGCCAAAAATGTCTTTAAGGCCTTTTTCCTGTGGCAGTGATGGCCAACTTAGCCAAAGAGTGTGTGAAAATGTCTGTTTTTGGTAAAGCAAAATTAATCTCTTGACTTAGCTGTGGAAATGTGCATAACAAAAACAGTAAAAAGTCTAACTCATGCATCCTGTGGGTGTCTGCATTTTGGCCCCAGAATTATATTTCTTCAGTGCCTTGGCTAGACCAATATATGCTTTTTATACATCAATCAATAAAATTATGACCACCTGCCCAATACTGTGTTGGTCCCCCTTATGTGCTCTAAAATGCTCTGAACCATTGGACGTGGACAAGAGGACCTCTCAGGGGGTCCTATGGGGTCTGGAACCAGGACGTTGGCACTGGATCCTTTGGGTACTCTGGCTTGTGCAGTGGGGCCTCTGTCAATCAAACTTGTTCCACTGCATCCTGTTGATGCTTGATCACAATGGGGTGTAGGAAGTTTGGAGGTCAAATCAACATGTTAGGCCATTGTCATGTTCCTCAACAAGTTCCTGATTGTTTGATGTTTTTTCCATGTGGTGGGGTTCATTTTCCTGCAGGGGTAGGTCAGTGACATTTGGGATTTCCATTTGCATGAGGGAGTGAGCTTGTTGTGGGACAATGTTTATTTGAGTGTGTAAGTCTCATCAACACAGATGTTAAAATCTAAGGTTTTCCATCAGAACACCACATAGTACCAAAATGATCAATGCTATTCACTTCCCCTGTCAGTGGTCAGAATGTTGTGGCAGATCGGTGAAAACTGCATTTGTAATTTATCAGAATGTGTCAAACCTCCGACTGTGTCAGTGTTTAATGTTATCTGGACTGTCTAATTTCACAGTTTCCATTAGAACATATTTTATCCAATCACATAATACAAGACTTACTAACTGACCAGTCACTTAGTGACAAATTTCTATGCTTTAAAATTTAAAAAACAGACACTTTTTGGTTGATAATCCTTAACTTTTGATGTTTGCTATCCTTGCTGAGTCTCACATTTTATATTACATTAATATAAAAAATTTATAGTCTGACACAAACAGCCAAACTCACCTTGGTCAAGAGACTTGGCAGGAGCCCAGCTTTTGAAGTAGTCATCCTGAGTGGAAACACAACACAAGAAACTGGGTTATGAAAAAATAACCAGGCAGAGAATATCAGTGGGTTATTTTACAGACTAGAGACAGAACAACCCAAATACTAAACCAAAGTACAGCGAAATCCTGCCCTCATTTTTCTCTCCTGCTCTTTCAAACTCATATAATATGTGTAAAATTTAATGATTGCATTAGAAAATGAAAACGCATTGTGAGGTAGAAACTTGTTCTGACATTCAAATGTAGGACACACATATACAGAAAAACCTGAAGTAGACACACTGGAGAGTAAAGAAAGTAAGAGGCTCTAAAGTGGAACTGAACTTGGACAAAAATATTTAAAGTCAAAGGTCAATGTTAATTTTAACACCAAAGAACTAAAAGCAGTGTTTGGTTGTAATTCTGAAGACTGAAATGTTGTATTCTGTTACTTTTTAGCAGCTTTTGTTCCTACAATTATATTTAAAGAGCACCAATCATTATTATTGTTCAGATACAGTATAGTCTACAGTCTCAGAGAAAGACTCATCAACTGAAAATATTTAAACAAAGAAATAACTGGCCTCTCTCAGCTAAGCTTAGTTGAGAAGAGATTTGGATTTGTTAAGCTGAATACTCTTTGATTCAATGGCTCCATTCAGAGAGGATTCTCTGCCCAGTTAGACACTTCTTCTGTTGTGCAGAGCAATTAAAAAACCCCACTGTGAAAAGAGCCACGGCTTAAGCGCTGCACTTCACACATATAAGTGAAAAGATTGGATAAAAGGCTAAAGTATAGAGTGGTCTAATATATAGATGAAAGCAAAAATGGTGTCTTAAATAAGTCCCTTAATTATGCTTAAGTTTAAGCCTTAATACAATTTAAATAAGTGAGCTATATAAAAATCCACCTGTTTTACAGTTGTCTTGAATGGGAAAATTAGCTAGAGAGACCCAAAATATTCTTGCATCAGACTGTAAACATGTTTATTTCTAATGTAAAATTGGGAAACTTTAACATAGAAGTCTATGGAGATTGACTTGCTTTTGGAGCCAGCCTGAAGTGGTCATTTGAGGAACTGCAGTTTTTGGCAGCTGCCACACTGGCTTCATTTTCAGCATCAGAAACTGCAGTCTGGTGCCCATGGAAGGAGCTAGAGTTAGGTCATTCCACCTTAATTCACCGAATTTTAAAAGAAGTTCATGCCTGACCATCTTTAATTCTATCTACAGTATTTCTCAAGTTATGGCACTTCAAACAGTGTTCCATAGATTGCAAAGAAATGACCCCAACCGTCTGCAGGAATTTTTAACTCAAATACTTATGTTACCTATGACCCCAGATTTTACACATGGTCAACTCAATCAAAATTCAACACTTTAAAAAAAAACTGTCTAATTAAAGATGGTTGGGCGTTGGGCATTCAATAATTTAAGGGAGTTACTAAAGCAGTCACCCAGTTATTAAAAAAGTCATCCATACACAGTGCTTATAACTCCATTATAGTGATTTTCTAGCATTCATGAAATATTTATATTCTGCTAACTGATCCAAAACTGGGGGTGATTAAAGTAAATTAGGGTAACACTATCAGTTACACACACACACACACACACACACACACACACAGTGGGGGTATCTGCACCCAGAGCGAACCATATGTGTGTCAGCGGGGAGTGAGCCTGTGTCAGTGACACTGTGAACCAGGCAGAGAAAACCTGCTGAGTCTGAAAGCAGGATCTCTATCTCCTTTATTATTGAATAAAAGAGAGCGAGATGAGAGAGAGAAATGAGAGAGAGAGAGAGAGAGACGATAAATCAGGCAATCGCATAAAACAGTCCAGAAAAAACGGACAGTTGACCTAATCATCCAGTCCTCATTCCATAAATGACAACTGCCAACATTTGAGCCAACACAAGAGTTTGAAATAAGGAGATGAAGCCTAATTAGCTTCTCCCTAAGGCCCTCACTTCTTTTTCTCTCTTATCTTATGTCCATCTTTCCTGCTCTGTCTCTGTTATAAAATTATGTTTTATGACTGAGAAGTTCTGCTGAGGTCTGACTAAGGCATGCTGCTCTCTGATAATGACTTCCTTTGCTTTAAACACTCTGTTGTCAGCTAGGAAACATAAGAATTTGATGCCAAACACATTGAATTGACACATTTGTAATTTATAGAGAGACAGGGCCTCAACTGGTCCTTAAGCTTAAGTATACAGTCATAATCAGAGAACGTTTTCTTGGTTTAATGTGCATTTTAGTTGACAGTAAATTTAAAACTGATCACAATGTAGAAACCAAAAAATAGATACTAATAAATACTCTTTTACCAAATCAAATCTTCTGTGTACTTTTAGTCTGAGGCGTTTTGTTATGATTCAAGTGAGAAATCCCAATAGCATACAATGTTTGACATTTTACACATATTTAACCTCAATGGGAAATGCCCTCCCCTGTTTAAAACTGCTGAGATTCACAAAGTCAGGCCCATAAAAACATGATTTTCCCATTTTGGAAGAAATTTTATCAGCCTGCCCTGACCCACCACATTTGGCGTGAACACAGACTGGCTTTATCATCCAGCATCTGTACTCAGCCTTGCTAATGTTCTTGTGGTTGAATTCTGAACAGTTCTGGCACCGAGCTTATAAATTGCAAGGATATTTATGTATGAAATGCTTGGGTGTCTGGCCAAACTGTGTAAGCTTCCTGGACCAAATAATTCCTTTCCCATCAGTATGACAGACATCAACACTGCCAGACGAGCTAATTCATTAGGAAGATTTTTTTAATTTTGTTTTTTGTAGGTTAAGATGACTGAAAGTTATCCGGTAGACACTGATATTACTTTGGAAACTTGTTGTGTGGTGGAAAATGCTAAATTAGCTTGAGTATATGAAACCTATAAAACCACCACAGCAAGATTTTAATATGCTGAACTGTACCACGCTATGCCTGACCAACCAGCCACCCAACCTGCTGTGCATTTAAATGAGCAACACCTCTCCAGCTCCTCGACAAAGCCTTAAAACTAGTCTCAGGCAAACACTACAATATCTAGGGCTCCCATGAAGGCACTGCAGCATGTTTCAAAACAGCATTATGAAGTTACAGAAGCAATGGCTTTACTTACCTCTGCTTCCTTTAAATGATTGCAGAAGACAGAGACGAATAGAGGGGAGAGAGAAGAGAAAGAAAGAAAGGTCAGTGATAATGACACAGTATGCTATGTCTATCAGTTCTATTACAACCCTCTGTTACTCATTCTGAATACTGAGCTCAGCTCGAGAGATTCATTTAATAGGAATCTGATTCTGAACGTAGTAGAATACCAAAGGACTTACACATGCACACACTTGCACTCGCGCTCGCAGCCTTATTTGATGTGGCATGTAATTTGAAACACATTGAGGGCAAATTGTACAGACGGAGTGGCAGCAAGGCATAAATGAAGGGGAGAGAAGAAAGAGAGAGAGGCACAGAAGTAGTGCAAAAATAGAGGCAGGAGGAGGAAAGGCATATGATTTTACTGTATTTTTCTTGAGCTAAAATGTGATGTGAGCAGAGGGGAGAGCAGAGGAGGGCATGTAAAACTGTCAGAGACAGAGACAGACAACTAGCCGGGAGAGGTTTGCTGTAATAATCTGTATCTGATCTGTAGCTGAAAATATCCTTTTTGATAACACTACTGATCTTCAGTTTGTGACTCAACCTAACTAAGTAATGCAGTGGCTAAATCCAATTCTCACTTAGAAAAAAAGATGATTCTGCTAAAGCTACAAACATTAGGATTCACTGTGGTTAAAAAACCTTCAAGTTGTACATTCTTCTGTACACGAACAGATGGATAGATAAACAGAGACAGCTACATTTAATCCTTACGGACAGCAGAATGTGGATAATCAAAATACAGTTTATTTTCTTCCTTTTTTAACAGAAAAAAGTTCAAATGGACAAAAAAAGGTGAAAAAATGAGTTTGTTTGTGAAGACTTATTTCCCTGAAGACTGTCCAAGGCTAAAGTGCAGTATCTGCAGGTCTGTGGGTTGTCTGCAAACTTTAAACTGTTTGCTTTTTCTCTGTTTTACTGCTGTCTACCACTGTAGACCAGTGCTGCACAGACTGCAGATGCTTTTGAGGAAAAATTTCTGATTTGTAATTTTAAAGCCAAACAAGTAAAATTCGGTTCAGTTGACTTGATGCTAGTCAAGATATACAACTTGTCATTCTTCTGTTATTTGAAGCCAGAGCATTTGACCTCTTGTGTACTTGTTTACAACAACCTCAATGAATAACTCTTCTGTATAGTTACCCTGAACAAAGATCCAGAGACTGAATATATTGAATATCAGTCAATATATAATATATAAGGCAGATACTATATAGATATAGTATCTGCCTTGTTGATTTCTGTACCACCTGGACATTTTTTTAACTTGTTGGTATTTCCTGCTGAATTTATTTCAGCCTGCAACCACAAACATGTTGTGTGTACAAGAGAAAGTGTGTCATCTGTTCTCATCAGATAACAGTATTTACTGCGTACAATAGAGGACTGCTGCTGAGGTGCTGTTGCCAGAGGAGTACTTGCACTGTTTCCTACTCACGAGTGTTACTTAAGGTTCACGGTGTTGCTACGAGCCCTCTTATTATTCAGCCTAAGTCACAGGGATGACCTTTCCTTGCCCAAGACCCACATTAATATTTTAGTGTGCTCATCTCAAAAGCATTAACTGGCTGTTTAGCTCGCTGTGACACAGCCCCAATGTCATTCAAACCCTTTAAAGTGATTACAAGGAGATAAAACTGCGTCGTTATTATCATATCGTCTTTGATGGCGGTAGTGCTAGAACCTTCAGGAGGGAGAGTCACAGAGAACCAAGTCTGAAAAGTTGTGAGCACTCTGCAGGAGCATGTTGCCAAGCAAAAATCTGAATTTAATTAGCTTTTTTTTAGGGTTCAGTTCAAAAACTATTTAAAATATAACATGAACAGCTGTCAGTGAAAATGGGGTTCCTTTATCATAAAATTGTACATGATGCAATTTATTTAGCAGTGCCTCCATTTTAATTATGGCTAATTGACTGCATGTCTGTGTTTAAACACCTTCATGTCGCAGTGAGTAGTTCCATTAGACGCTGCTATTTAGCAGCTAGACGATCAAGTTAAACTAGGCTGCGGTGCTCAGACAGCCTTCCCAGGGGCAGAAAATGGGCGAGCTTGTCAATGAAGAAATGCAGTGGGAAAAGAGTGAAAACAACTCAATGAAAACTACAAATCAACATACTGTATATGTTACACTTAGTAATATGGTGACACGACTGTGTTGTGCTCACTGTCAGACCCATCTATAGTGTAGAAGCCAGACTTGAGTCAGAAATCTTTGTGTTTTTGCTCTATAGTTTAAGACATTCAGTTATGCTACTAAACAGAGACATGGGTTGTATTATAAGGACCAAAGCTCTTGTTCTCAAAGTTAGCACATACACCAATCAGGCATAACATTATGACCATCTACCTAATATTGTGTTGGTCCCCCTTATCTGAGCCATTGGGCATAGACAAGAGGACCTCTAAGGGTGTCCTGGGGTCTGGAACCAGGATGTTGGCACTGGATCCTTTGGGTATTCTGGCTTGTGCAGTGGAGCCTCTGTCAATCAAACTTGTTCCACTGCATCCTGTTGATGCTTGATCATAATGGGGTGTAGGAAGTTTGGAGGACAAATCAACATGTTGGGTCATTGTCATGTTCCTCAACATGTTACTGATTGTTTGATGTTTTTTTTCCATGTGGTGGGGTGCATTTTCCTGCAGGGGTAGGCCAGTGGCATTTGGGATTTCCATTTGCATGAGGTAGCATGCTTGTTGTGGGACAATGAAAAGAACAACACATAGTACCAATAAGTGTTATTCACTTCACCTGTCAGTGGTCATAATGTTGTGGCTGATTGGTGTATTAACCTTATATCGTGAGACGTGTACTGTGAAGCAAGATGAATGCAAGGTTGTTGAGCCTAAAGCCAGAGTTTTTAATGTCACAAAGGTGGATTTGTTTTAACCTGGCTTATGCTGCACACCTGACCTGCTCTGGAGGAGGTTTTGTTCACTGTTGGATTTAAGTCGACTGTAGGAAGCATCAACCTTTCACCAACTGTTTCCCAGATGACATTGTCTGTGAGTGATAGATTCTCAGCTGAGAGAGTATGTTGCATCTGCAAACCTGTTGTATGCTAGGAATGTCACTGAACAAAGCCGTGCAATTTACAGTAACACAAACTGTATGTGTTGTGTGGCTGACATGAATTCAGTTGGTGATGCAGGTAATGCATTAATACTGTGTTGCTATTCTTATTCTGGTTTTACACCACTGGTAAACAGATTTAAAAACTGAAAAAACTAAACTGGCATGTTTGACAGAGAATAATAAGTCAGTAAAATTAAAATCATTTGATTTCATTTGTCCAAAACCTAAAACCTAATGAATCCTTTATTATGGGACAGTGTCAGACCTGAATGCACTTCTTCCTTTTATGTTGTATTAAAGTGTATACAGTTTCAAAGCTCTAATGTAGAGCTGTCAACTTAGAAATAAGAGGCTACACTGAGAGTACACTGTGCGATTAAAAAAAATAAACCTTTATAATTAAAAATTTTCTACCAACTTTGCTCTCGCCTTATTTGCAGTAACAGGGCTGTTTACCTTGATAAATTTTTTATCTCCTTCATAGCTCTCTATTATAAAACTGTGTTCCTCTTGACTGAAGTAGATGGCACACTGTAGTTTGTTTTGTGTGGAAGAAGAGTCAAATGATGCATTAAATCTCCCACTTTCGTGGGAACAAACTCTGAGACTGGTGAAGAAAACCTGCAACACAGAAAGTTGATCACCTCTGTCGTAATACCTGTAATTTTTCTGTAATTTTGGATTAAGGTTTCAGGTTTTTTTCCAACCAGCAAACGCAAAGAAAGTGTGGTTATTTCACGCTTGCTTTGTTGCACATCACTCAGGTTTCAGAAATTTGAAAGGCCCTCATCCCAGCTTGTCATCATGCATATGTTGGTTAGAGTATTTTGATAGAAAGCAGGATAATGTAGCTTGTAAACATCTTATCGAGGCTTCCAGTTTTGCTCCACGTGTGCAGGTGCTTCCTGCAAGTATAACAAATACGACGATAAAAAATGAGATGATGGTCCACATGCTTATTTAATAGGGAAAGTCTGACAGTTATAATTAGGAATGCACCGATGGGAGACCCCGGATAATTCATACTGATATTATTTTTATCAGCCGATCCACATTATACCAAGTTTTAAATATAATAAATACTTATTGCATATTCATTTAGTCATAATGGACCGCTGACTTTGTTTTTAGTAAATGGTCTGCACTTATATAGTGCTTTATCCCACCTTAGTGGTATCCAAAGTGCTTTACAATGTGTTTCTCATTCACACACACATTCACACACCAATGGTGACAGTCTGACAGTCAAGGCGCTAGTCTGCCATTGGGAGCAACTTCAAGTTCAGTGTCTTGCCCAAGGACACTTCGGCATGCGGAGGGGCTGGGGATCGAACCGCCAACCTTGCGATCAGTGGAAAACCCGTTCTACCACCTGAGCCACAGCGGCCCTAGTGCCACAGTGATCCATGGCCTCATGTTTCACTATTTAAAAACTGTATTTTCCACACACTGAGGTTTACCGGTTTTAAAGACGGGTTGTTATTGCACAACAGGATTTCCTACAGATGTATGAATAAATAAACCAGTGATTTTGTTTTACTATGAGGACGATATCAAACAGTATTT
Source organism: Dascyllus trimaculatus (assembly GCA_024666655.1). NCBI lineage: Eukaryota > Metazoa > Chordata > Actinopteri > Pomacentridae > Dascyllus > Dascyllus trimaculatus. The sequence goes on from CM045457.1 coordinate 19,141,919, forward strand.
CATTTCTATGATAACTGCACAGACATTCATTCTGTTGGGTCTCCACAGGTCTAGTCATGTTTTTTTTCCCCCCACAGTTTAAAGTGATGGGCCTGAGATCTCATCTGATAGCAGATCCCTGAGGAAGTCTGTGACAGGAAAAGGGCAAGAAGGAACAGAATCGATTCACAGGGGAACCGAAGCGGGAATGGCTTCGGCCCGATTAGCTTCTCTCAGCAGAAGTAACTTTCTCTGAGGATGTGAGTGTGTGTGTGCGTGTGAGGGTGTGAGTGTGTGTGTGTGCATGATGCGCTTATACTCACGAGTGGGTAATTGTGAGTTTGCGCAAACACTCCCATTAACATTAAAATAGGCAAAGCCATGCCTGGAGTGCTGACTGAAGATGTCATAATCAGGGGATGAGGATGCAAATCTGGCCTCTTGGTGGAAACTAAACAGCATTAAAAATTTACTGTGTACTTTATGCATTTTATTCATGGCCCTGGAACCTTGCCGAATTCCTTCCCTCCCTCTTCTTTTTCCCTAAAGACTCTAATTCATCCCCCTCTCCTCCTCTCCTTCCTTCCCTCCCCAGCAAATCTCTACTCTTCTCCTTAGGCTACATATACTTAGAGACAAGCACTGGTCTGAGATCTGATCAGCACCCTGTGAAGCTGATATATATGCTTTGTGAGCAGATAGCACAACAGAGCAAAGAGTGGATTTCAGAAATACACTGCATCAGATTACTGTACTGTTGGGCCTCTGCAAAAACTGAGGAATGCTGAGTAGGACCAGTGTAGCTCCTATACCAATACTTCAGTGACTCAGGGAAGAAACAAAAATTGGGCAGCTGATGAGCCTGTTCATGGAATGAAATGTTGCACTTATTAGTGAGAAAAAATCTGTTTTGTGAAACCTTCACCGATCAGCCACAACATTCTGACCACTGACAGGTGAAGTGAATAACATTGATCACATTGGTACTATGTGGTGTTCTGATGGAAAACCTTGGATTTTGCCATCCGTGTTGATAAGACTTAGACACCCAAATAAACATGGTCCCACAACAAACACACTCCCTCATGCAAAAGGAAATCCTAAATGTCACCGGTCTACCCCCACAGGAAAATGCACCCCACCACATGGAAAAAACATCAAACAATCAGGAACATGTAGAGGAACAAGACAATGGCCCAACATGTTGATTTGACCTCCAAACTTCCTACACCCCATTCTGATCAAGCATCAACAGGATACAGTGGAACAAGTTTGATTGACAGAGGCCCCACTGCACAAGCCAGAATACCCAAAGGATCCAGTGTCAACATCCTGGTGCCAGACCCCATAGGACACCCTGAGAGGTCCTCTTGTCCGTGCCCAATGGTTCAGAGCATTTTAGACCACATAAGGGGGTAGGTGGTCATAATGTTCTGTCTGGTTGGTGTAAAGTCACCAAAACCCAAGAAAAACAGTAAAATAATTTGACCCTAAATCCCATCTTAGAACACCGGCCTGTCACTCACTCACATACATAGAATAAATAAAATTTGTGCCTTTCAAATGATGTCACACAAACCTCTACTTGCAGTTTATACAACTTTTACAAGAGCAGTTTAAGCCATTATACTGATGAAGGTAAAAGGATTATTAGGGCTTATGAAGCCTTCCTGGTCATTGCCATAACATTGAGTATTTAATATAGAAACTCATTAACTGTCACACACTTGACAAATTACTCGGATTAGTAGTTTTCTAAGTGACTTTGAGGGAATGACGCGCAATTAATGTTATGACCAGCACTCAAACCGACGGCGATGTGAGGTCACGCAGTTTTGACTGAACTGGATAAGTGATATGAGCACTGGCTAATTTGCCAGTTCAAACATTAAGGCCGTGGCAGGGTCATACTGAGCACATTTCCACCAACAGTGACAGCTGAGATGTTGTGATTAAGGACAGTGACAGTCGCACCCCTGAACCATTAAAGCTGCTATTTTATGTAAATGTGGAAACAATATGAAACTGATTGACACAGGTTATGGGGGAAAAGTATGATTAGAGAATTTGTTCATCTTCTAAAGCACAAATGGAAAACTGCTGCATAATCCTGCTATTACTTGCAAAACAGTCTTCTGTGCTTGCATTATAACCACAGGCAAAACATAATCTAAAACATATTTGTATGAAAAGTGCAATACAAATAAAGTCTGATTGATTACAGTAACATTGCAAAAATGGAAATTTTAAAACTTAGGATCTAACACGGATAAAAATGACTTAATGGAGCAAAGGGTGGTGACTTTTACTTTCATGGTTCTGTATTTTACTTGCAGCTTTTTCATTTGAGTTTTTTCTTTGAATAGCGAATAAAACAAAGGCAAGAAAAAGAAGATGCACTGGGAAGAACTTAGGATTTTAAGCGCACGAGAGAAGAGAAAATATGAGGCGAATGAAGGTATGCCTTGCAGGAGCTGAGCAGGAAGGGAAACGGAAGAGAAGAGGGGCTAAAGGAGGAGGAGAGAGGACTTAACGAGGAGACATGGACAGAACAGGAAGAGAAGGGGATGATGAGTGCACAGTGAGTAGCAAGAAAAACAAAGAACAAAAAGGAGAACAGAGACGGCAGTTTGCTTTCCTGTCGTGAAGCCGGAGTGCATGCAGTATTCGTGTCTACAGTCTTAAGATTGACAGGCGGCATTTTGTTCATATAAACAGACACGTAACACTGAATATTACATGTGGTGCTGAGAAGATGAAGCAGCAGGCCACTGTACATGTACACACAAAAGCTCGTACCTGCCTCTGAGTCGAGCTAAACTAACTCAAATTAATACTTTATTGAGAGGAACTTTCTTTCCTGCTCTGTCTTTCTCTAACTCTCTTTTGTTACACAAACCATGAACTTTGTATCACGACAGCTGAACAACAGAAGTGTATAATACATCCATGCTGCCATACCTAACATGGAGAAAAGAAACCTCCAAAGACACCAGCCACTTGAACAAGAGGCAGCCCAGCCTGGTCCAGACCAGTTGCTGAGGTACAGGAGCACTAGAAGCAGCAGAACTCCAACATGTATCCGAACAACCTGAGAGAAGCCCTTGTGGACTCAAAAAAAAATGAAAATCAGAAGCTGGCCTCAGAACTTGCTGCCATAAAGCAGCAGATGGCCTTCAAGGAAGTCAGCTTCTAGGCAGAGGGGAAAAACTGACAAAGCCTCTGCGGTTAGCAAGAGCAGGTATTCAGACACCAACTGAGAGGGACCAAAAAATGAAAGAAATGCCAGCACACATCTGCTACATCATGCAGCACCTCCAGGAGTGGGAGACTGAGAAGGTGAAATGCTACTGTAGGGGTAAATAGGACTGCATCATGTCATTCTGGGAGAAAGAAAATGACACGACTTTTTGTGTTCTGGGAGAAGGAGGTCAAAGAACTCAGCGAGGCCTCAAAGAAGAGTCTCATGTCTGTGGATGCAGAGTGGGAGAATAGGTGTTTTGCGCTCTGCAGGAGGAAAATAGAAAGATGAGCCAGGTCATTGTGGAAAAGGGCGAGCTGATTGCTAAAATAACATCTGACAAAAGGGATCTTCATGAGAAGGACATCGACACCTCGGCAAAGGAGGCAAAGAAAGAGACTGAAAAGAAGGAGGAGAGAGAAAAAAGGAGATGAAAGAAAAGGAGAAAAGTAGAGAAGAGAAGTAATGTCCTTTTTCTGCTTCTAACGACCCTATCTCCACATTATAAAATTAAATTACTTGACACTTGACTCTCAAAAGACTACAAAGCCTTGAGACTTAAAGACTAACAATAACAACAATAACATCAGCAGGTGAGTCCTACATAGCAATGCACCTTATATCTAATTAATAGGGCTATGCATTGAACTACTTGAACTCAGCATCTCAAGTATAAAAAAACACTTCTCATGGATCATTCAAAATGTTAAATGGTGAGCATTTGGAGACCTGAACATTTTGCAGTTGACTTACAGTTTCTTTTTTTATTAAATATATTGGGACTTCATTGAAATCTGCACTGAAAAACAATACTAGAAAACAACTAGCTCATACACTGATCAGCCACAACATTATGACCACCTGCCTAATATTGTGTTGGTCCCCCTTATGTGCTCTAAAATGCTCTGAACCATTGGACGTGGACAAGAGGACCTCTCAGGGGGTCCTATGGGGTCTGGAACCAGGACGTTGGCACTGGATCCTTTGGCTACTCTGGCTTGTGCAGTGGGGCCTCTGTCAATCAAACTTGTTCCACTGCATCATGTTGATGCTTGATCAGAATGAGGTGTAGGAAGTTTGGAGGTCAAATCAACATGTTGGGCCATTGTCATGTTCCTCAAAATGTTCTATATTGTTTGATGTTTTCTCCATGTGGTTGGGTGCATTACCCTGCAGGGGTAGGCCAGTGACATTTGGGATTTTCCATTTGCATGAGGGAGTGTGCATAGTACCAATATGATCAATGTTATTCACTTCACCTGTCAGTGGTCATAATCTTGTGGCCAGTCGGTGTATGTTTTGTTGTCTGTCCTCGTTAGAAAGCAAATTCTGTTCCGAACAGCTACGCTTAAAGACGAGTTTCAGACACTTTTGGATCATCCAATAAGCACCTCTGTTTAGAGGTCAGTGATATGGTGCCTGCTGTCAGTGGCTGAATCTAATGTTTACAGACACATTAGCCTGTCTGTACCACATCTGTCTGTCTAATCTCTGCAGACAGATGTGGTGTAGTCCGACAAACACAAAGACACGATTAGGCTAAAAATAAACATGGCTGGATCATTAGAGCAATGATTTCTGTCCATGCTGTAAAGTTGTGTAAGGATCTGGCTAACCAATGACAACATGTACATTTGCAGCCAATCCGGCATCTCTAAACTGAGACAAACAACTCCTTTTCTTTCTGCTTAACGTCCTCCTTCTCCCCGTGGCTTTCTATTTTTATAGCCTCCCTCATTCATCAACTCTCTTCCTCTCTCCTCTATTTTTTTATTCCTCTGCTGAACACATCCCCCAACAGATCCAGAAACTGAAAAAAATGTGGCTCAAAGCCGACATCAAAAATCTGCTTCCTCTTCATTCTGTCCTTTCTTTTCACATTAATGAGGGGGAAAACCGTCACTGAGCAGTCTGCTATTCACAATATCTTGCCATCTTCACACTCTTCAGAATTATTTCCTCTTCTCCAGCAACTTCCCCCAAACTGGCTTCCTTCCATTCGTACTCCTACTTTCTCTCAGTTTCAGGATACTGAACATGAAAATCAATCAATTAAAAAGGCACAGGAGGAGAAGAAAAAGAAAATAATACAACAAAAAAATATGCTGAATGGAACAGGGAAGTAGGAGGAAAAGTAGAGTTTGAGTAAACAAAGAAAAAGGAAAGGACAAAGAAAAGATAGTGGACCTCTAGAAGGAAAAATAACTCAGAATAGAAGAATGACACTTTGGACTCAACAACATGACTAGCTGTCAAGGCTTTAGCATTATATTTCCATCCAAATATCAAGAAATTGTAGGGATAACCTTTGAAATAATGTAAAGAATAAAGTGAAAATTAAATTAGTTTTGATTTTTTTTTTTTTACAAAATGCATCATTTATTGATTATAATAGTCTGTGTGGAAGCCAACTAAATGAGTAACAAAGACTATTAAAAAGCCTTATTAATAAGATAGCTAGCTTTTTAAAATGTACTCTTTCTGTACACGTTGTACTCACATCACCACAAATCAAAAAGTAAATCCTATTGAATGCCAGAAAGTTGGAAATGAGTTTAACCTGGGGTATGAATAAGTATGTGCAACATGTTGGTCCACAACATCAGAAGGCAGAAGTGCTTGTAGCTGCACCCAAAGGCAACACTCAAAGGCAGGATGAAAATCGTGCCATCAGGGAAAGGAAGGAAAGGCAAGACACAACAATCTGTAACAAATGGAGATAGCAGTGCTGGAAAAGGTACAGAAATCAAAAGTCTTCCTCACTGAAGTATATTTCATTTAGATGAGCTACTTTCAGTGGTCTCAGTAGTTTCCATGCTGGATCAGTGTGATGGCTTATTAGGACACTTCATGAAACTGTATTATTGGTAACAAAATTGGTTTCACCTTTGCTTTTCCTGCTAGGTGTGGTATTAAACACATCTCTTTCAGTGTTGAAGGAGTGTGTATGGATGGGCGGTTTCATCCACTGATCGACCATCTGACAGGTGCTTTGGATTCAGTACAATGGCACCTTTACCTCTCATTATTAACACCTGACAAACCTGTGCAGTAGGCTGAGATGTAACAATGGTAACACGTCATACATAATTCAAGAAACTGAATCAAAGCCTTTTTCTTGTCTGTTGCACACATGGAAGGATATATCACATCCCTCTGGTAGAGAAGAAAAGCTAAATTCAGAAAATACCACACATTCCATGGATTTACCTGCCGCTTTTCTAGTTTTTCTATTAACTGTAAAGTCATCAAATGGTCTGAAAGTTGTGAAAAACTAAATGCCACTACTTTCTAACAGTGATATCTTTGATTTGCTTGTTTTGCCTGACCAAACGTTCAACACCCAAAGATGGTCAATGTGTGTGCTATTTACAATGATGCAAAACAAGGGAAGGCAGCATATTCTGACATTTCACAAAGCGAAGCGAGCAAATGTTTGACATTTTTGCCTGGTGAATTTTGAAAGCAATAATCCTTTGAATTTAATTTTAAGCACTATTTATTTATTAGATGGGCCAAGTTTGACATCATCATCTGTAAACTCACAGATCTGAATTATCAAATTATGTGATGTCACAGAGAAGGAAAAGCTGGTTGTCGAGATATGCAAAGAACAGACACACACACACACACACATAGACATACACACATAGACATACACACACAGACACAGGGGGTCCTTCATTTATTAGTGAGATGTTGTGTCTGGTGCTGCATGTGCCAAAATTTAAAGCTCTGCCAGGAAATTTTGATGTTGGTGCTTCCGGCAAGTCAGGAAATGAATGAAAAACAGACTGACTGCCAGAAAAAGTGTCAGAGTCACAAAGTGACAAGGATAAAAGGGGAAAAAAGCTGAGCCACATGCTCGAGCTAAAGACAGTGACAGAGAAAGGACTGAGGAGAATGAGATCAAGGCAGTGGCAGAAGGAAGCTGACAAGTAAAAACACAAAGTCTAAAACACTTTGCCTGTGATTCAGACATTTTTCTCCACACACCTTGCTAAGTCTCATGTTAGTAACTGTTCCCAGCTCACTTTTTGCTGTCAGAGCAGCATTTCATCACCATGTGAGCTTTACAGCAGCTCGCAGGCATATCAAGGTCGACGTGGATCTAAGTATGGGGGAGATGCAGGCTGGTGGACAGAGTGTAAGAAATAATAGATAGGACAGCCTATCACTTGATTAGCCTGACACTGCAACAGGTCTGCAGCCCCTGGCAGTTTGATTGGCCGAGCAAACGGGTAGCAAAGACACATGAAAGGAAATGTTTCTTGACTTTTCTTCTACAGTTCTTGACTGCAGGTCAGTTAGTATTTCAGAATAGTGTGTTTCCAGTGCAGGTCCTTGGTTTTCTTATCTGTGAAGTGAGCCCCACCAGTGCGTGTGCAGCTGTAAGCTTGATGATGATGAACAGACTCTGCTGCTGCTGTTGACTGCTAACAATCTGCTGTGCTTCCATAACCTCTCCTCGGTGTGAAAAACAAAGCCGTAGCTGCCTTTCCCTCTGCTCCCAGAAAAAACACTCTCCCAACACCTTGCTGTGAATGTTTCTGTTTCATTCTCACTGTTTCTGCTCTAACTGATAGGTGTTGCTTCAATATCGCCACTGCACAGGACATACATCTTTCTAGTGAATAATAAACTGTTAATAGCCCACTTGGTTCTGCTGTGTCCTGGAAGTGTTGTCTACACTACATCTAAATGCCCACAGCTGAATAATTTATGTGAAAGTGGTACAGAAAGTGATATTTGGAAGGAACATCAGAAATCACAGAGGCAGGAAATGCAGCTAAGCATCTCTCTTTTTCTCTTTTTGCTTTCAAACTGGCAACTAGATCTTCAATTTGTCGCATTAAAGGGAACCTGTTGTAATAAAAAGTCACATCGGGTGTAACTGAATCCATATATTTGCATTGATGAGCTGCACGAAAGCTCCTGAAAGAAGACAGAGGAAAACACAGATAAGTAAAGGTTGCGAAAGTTCACAACAGTCATAATATATTCATATGGCAACTCGGTTTTTCTCTCTCAGTGAGAGTTAGTACCATAAACAGAGATCTATTGAGTCTCGCTGTGAAAATGCATGAAAAGTGGAGGAAATTATGCAAAAAGAGTATGAAAGGGACCATCATACCAGGCATACAGCCTCGTATTCTGGACAGTTCTTGTTCTAGCCCAAGTTCACAGGCAGAATTCAAATACACTGATTTAAATTCAGCCAGCTAACTTCCTGTACAAAACTATCCAATCTTTTTTAAATACCATCCTATCTGACAGAATCCCTCAGCTCCTGTCGGCATCCCATAGTGATACTGCAGCAGTGGCGACGGGCCAAGTGTTAAGCCAATCATACACAGGCTCTCTTATCTGTCTGCTCCACTGGGGAAACAAGGGAAGAGCTCAGGAGGACGGAGAGATAAATGTCCTTTCTTTACTCCAAGTGCATTACTCTGCTCTGTTTAATCCTTTTCTCCTCCTCTTTCATCCACCTCAGTTCCCCTCAGTAGATTTGCAGAGTTTACCCCTCCCTCAGTATATGAGAGATGTCCTGAACCAAAGAGTCAGAGGAGTCCTGGGCTCAGCTATGAGGCAAAAATGGAATATTTAACTTGTACCTACAGTATATAACAGTACTAAATACCTGCATGTACATTCATACTGCATGTATGAGTAAGAAGGTAATTAAAGCCCCTTTCAGACATGCACCCTGCTCCATTGGCAGCTACATATGTTGGCTTCCTGTCTAAATGCGCACCCTTGTAAATTTTTTTTTCTTCGTCTACGATCTGACCAGATCGGCCCTGGTAACATTTCCATATCACTTTTAACATGACACAAGTCTGAACTGCATGCAGTCACATTAATGGAAAGGCATGCACAATGACTTAGGGAAAACTTTATCCACATTTCAGCATAAATTTTAATCCAAAAACATTAAAAATAGCCCAAAAGACACAGTTTGTGTGCCAAGCAAACACTTGCAACACACCTTTCTTCTTCAATTTACTCTACAATTTCAAATCTATTAGGCTACAAATTGAAGTGTCCATACTAAGTAAACTTTACTGTGATAAAAACAGACACTAACAGATTAGCTCGTCACACATGGACAGAGTTTTTAGTGTTTAGGAAATCATAAATAAACCAGGCTGTTAGTTATTCGGACTGTTTAGAGAGGTAACGGGAGGTAACGGTGGCTTTACACATCCATGCATGGCTGGTAGGGGTCCGGCCCCCTCCGGGTCTGGGACAGTAGGGATAGACCAACATCTGGGTCATCATGGTTTGGGGTTCCCCGGGGTCTGGAGGTGATGGTCTGGGGGGGAACTCCTGCATGTCTGCCAGGTCCTCTGGGGCTGTGACTCTTGTTGGGTTGCGGGCTGGACTCACTCGCCTGGTGGTTGCCGTGGCTGTGGTGCTAGCTTGCTTTGGGAGGCGGCTCAGATCCGGTAGGGGTTTGGACGCGTCTTCAGGGGTGGGGACCGTGGGCCTGCCACGCTTCCCCGGGGCATGGTGCTGGGGGTATATGGGGCGCTTTTTGGTTGGCGGCGCTGACTCCCCGTCCGCTCGCGCTCTCTGGGCTTGCATCTGGGCCTGGCCTTGGTTTCCTCTGGCTGGCTCCCGGTGGTGGCCTGCTTGGGGTGGGGCCGGCGACCTTCCCTGCGGTGGGGCGCTCGGTCCATGTGTCTAGCTTCCCGGGCTGCGGGGGGGCCTCCTGCCTCCCCTGGGGTGGGAGGGTTGGATGGGGGGCGGGTGGGGTGGTTGGGGATGGGAGTTGGGTGGCGGGTGGGCCCACATGCCTTGTGCCCCCCAGTCCTGCCCTTGGTGCGCTGAGGGTGTCAGTTGCTGCCTTCTCTGGGTCTCTGGGTCCGCGTGCTTGTCTGCGGCTCGGGTGGTCTTCTGGGTGATGCCTCCTGGTGCTCCCCCTGCCTGGGATGTGGGGGCACTTGGCCAGCCTGGCCCTGCTGACTCGTGGTAGCCACTCTGGGCTTCGGTGTCCATCACACATGCATGTTTGTTCAGGGCTTACCAACTCCTGTCGAGTCCCCTTTCTGAGAGCTTATGGGACCCGCCTGATTGTGCGGAGTCACTCTTCAGACTTTGCACTAAACTCATGCCCTTTATATATTTCTCTCTCACTCCAGTACTCTGGCGTCCTAATTCTGTATGCTGTCCGGACTTCTGGTCTCTAATTTGTTTCTGTGTTGATTATTTGTTCCCAATTTTCAGATGTGGGATCGGTTGTTGGGAATGACACAGCATTTTACAGCACTCTTATAGGATTCAAATAGCACTGCCTGTCTGTACCCTCCCTGTTCGTCTTGTCTTGCCCTGTCCTTCATTTGTTTCCCCCTCAATTCACTGAGCACTGCACTACCCCCTCTGGCTCATGATAGAAAAATTCAATAAAGAATGATAGCTTACCCTCCAGCGTTGGCCGGTGATGGTCATGCACATGCACTAAATATTAATATATTTTGCTGCAAGACTAAAATATGCATTGATCTCATTAAACGATGAGTATAAATGCAGACAAAAAAAAAAAGTTTTTCGGACTGTTTGGTAAGCTGCTTTTAGTTTAGACTTTGACTTCTATAGCATTATTATGTTTTGCGTATACCTTAGAGTAATGTTTAATCTTGCCAGGAATGACAAAAATTGTGTGTGCATACTGCGGCCCACGACTATGAGACTTACACCGATCAGGCATGACATTATGACCACCTGCCTAACATTGTGTTGGTCCCCCTTATGTGCTCAAAAATGCTCTGAGCCATTAGGCATTGACAAGAGGACCTTTCAGGGTGTCCTATGGGGTCTGGCACCATGATGTTGAAAGTGCATCCTTTGGGTACTCTGACTTGTGCAGTGGGGCCTCTGTCAATCAAATTTGTTCCACTGCATCCTATTGATGCTTGATCAGAATGGGGTGTAGGAAGTCTGGAGGTTAAATCACCCTGTTGGGCCATTGTCATGTTTCTCAACACGTTCCTGATTGTTCAAATATTCCTGATTGTTGATATTTTGTCCATGGGATGCATTTTCCTGTTTTCCTGTGGGGGTAGGCCTGGTCTGGTAGGCCAGGGTCATTTGGGATTTCCATTTGCATGAGGGAGTGTGCTTGTTGTGGGACAATGTTTAATTGGGTGTCTAAGTTTGTTCAAAACATCCAAGGTTATCCATCAGAACACCACATAGTACCAATATGTTATTACCTTCAGCTGTCAGTGGTTTTAATGTTTTGACTGATCGGTGTATATCTAGATGAAGCCATGAGGAACATTAATGGAAAAGTAATGTCTGAATGTCTCGTTAATAGACTGATGAAGCCAGCAATGTTATGGATCCTATGTCTGAAAAGGGCTCAAGTGTGAGCACGCGTGTATGTGAGCACTTCAATATGTATGTCTTAGTGCGAAAATGTATGCATTAGTATGTGTGTCACAAAGTGTTTGTGATTGAGAAGGCATATGTACATATGCTTAGTATGTATGTGTGGACAAGTATGAATGTATGTGTGCAGTTGAGTATGTCTGGAAAGCACCACACTTTAGAAGTTTCTACCACAACATGGTGAAGATGACTACTTGCGATGGTGTAGACAGACATGAACATGAAGAATGTGCTTGTAGTTTTAATTGTTTTGATTATCATTCAAGTCTATGTCTTGTATGACAACAGAGATTTTATTACAAGTTTCTTTTCAAACTTTTGGAAGAGAATGATACAGGTAGCCTTGACAAGAATTTCATCTTGCTTGATGAGTACACAGAGTCCTTGGCTCAATCTTGTCTGCATACGTTAAGGCGGGCATGAGGCTACAAGGAGCCTTGTAATTGTGAAGTATAACTTTGAATATTTACATCAAATATTGAGTCAACTTCATGCGGCTGATTACCAGGAAACTTGTTTATTTTTAGTACTGCAAATGCACACTAAGGGCATTCTAGGTCACCCATGATACAATATTACATTCACACATAAACATACATACACTCTCGCACTCATATAAATAAAAACAGAAAAGCACACATATGCTGTCATACTCGCATGAATATATGTTTGTGAGAGTGTGTGTGTGACAGTAATGTATGTATGTGTAAGTCAGGTATTCAGTTATGGCTTTGACAGCTCCTCATATTTTGCTTCTTCTCACCTTTATTTTCCACCTCACCTTCATTCTGCACTGACATCTTCTGTCTTTCTTACTATTACTTACTGTCTGTACGCAGAGTAAATGCTGGTAAAAAGTTCAAAAGAAGCCTGTGGAAGGAAGCTCTCACATCTCACTGCATGTGTGTGTTTGTGTGTGTGTGTGTTTGTGTGTGTGTCTTTGTGCTGGTACGTACTTGTCTCTAAGGCTTTGTCAAACTAAATGCAAGTCAAATAAATGCAAACAAAACATACACACTCGGCCCAAGACAAGCTCCCACACTAAATTTGCAGCTTTTTTTTGGGTTTGCTGTGTATGAATGGAAAATAGACATTATTTTTCTTGTCTTTGTTGTGATACAATGATAGTATGGATGTGGGTTTTCCTGGAGGTCATCCAAACTATTTTTACAGTAAAAGCCTAGCTCAGCCATAATCCAAACCAGCCAATATATCCTCCATTTTACTGGTCTGTGATTATATTGTTGGAGCTTATGTGTGTTTCAGGCACAGAAAGTCTTATGTCTTTGCAACTCGATGCATGAATAAAAATCTTACATTCATGCTGAATCTAATTACAGTGCTCAGATTTCTGTACCGACACAACAACAATACGAATATAATACTTACGGGTGTTAAACCTGTCAAATCTCTGATTATCTGACATTTGCAGTTTTAAGGACTAAGAATCATTTTCCTTATTGATTAATCAGTTTATTCATTCTCAATAAGCTGATCAGTTGTTTGGTCTATCAGACATCTGAAAACTGTCTAAAATGCATTTCAAAATTTCACACATTTCAAGATGATGTCCACAGGTTTTTTTTGCATGCTGCTCTCAACCCCCAAACCTGCAAGCGGGTATGAAATGAATGTTACCTCAAAACACACACAAAAAAAAATAATCCACCAAAATGACATCATTTATAACAGCCAGAAACTGTGAAAACAGGAAGAATCCTCAGATTCTCAACTTTCCAACAGTCCTTTAAATACTCATCATTGCCATTCTGTTGGGAAAACTATCGAGAATGAAGTGTAAAACTCTCTCCCATCTCACTGGCTCCACCTCGCCACCTGAAGAATGCCTCGGTCCTGTGCACGTCCCCGCCATCAGCTGCTCCACGCTGCCATCTCCAACCATGCCGATCTGGTAGCTGTTTCCCTTTTGTTCCAGTTTTCGCTTCTTCTTTTGGCTTGGGTTTAGTTTGAATTTTTTTCCCTAGCTCGGGTGTCAGCACTGGCTTCTATGCCCCTGTATAGGATTTGCCGCACGCTTTTGTTTTGTTTGGCCAACCTGCCAGGTCCACCTGTCAGTTTGGTACTTTGATTATTTTTGGGCATGGGGTTGTTAAGGATGTTTCTACCTTCAATAAAGAAGTTTTTCTATGTCCAACTTAGGTAACTACTAAAAATAAACCCCCTGACATTGTTTTCTGTGTCCTTTATAAATATGTTTATCCATTCCTATGGGTCATAACAGTATGGAAACCAGTTAAAAACTGTAAGTAGTAAACTATCTGTAACATGCAGCAGCCCTTTTCTCCCCTCTTTTCCTCATTTTTTTGTAAAGTAAATAATTAAAGAAATCAAACTTTTGTTCTGTCTTTTTTTATGTTTTATAACAATCGAGCTGTGTCATACGGCACAGAAGATACTTCTGAGTTCTTCCTGCTTCTAGTCAAGGTTGTGCTATTTCTATGGAGGTGAAGGGCTTAATATTGCAGCTAACATAAGCCCAGAAACTGCTTGGGATTCAGAAGGTTAACACCCAAGGTTATTCAGTTTACTGTATCGATCTCTCTCGTATGGTAATGAAGTCGACCATGAGGTGCATTTGTGCTTAAGCATGTCCTGTTATGGTGCATGGCTTGTTTTGTGGGGATAACAACTAGCCTAAGAACATGCCTCTGCCCCTTAAGGGTTTAGGCGTGTCGAGGCAAGAACCATCCAAACCAAAGGGCACATCTTACAAGGACAACAACATCCTGTATGGTAAAACTCAAGGTGAGACAACTCAGATATAGCAAACAGATTCCACACAGCCACACACAGATGGACAAATAATGTGGATATTTTCACAGAAACAGCACTGTGTCTACTGGAGGGAAGGAAAGAGGATTTTAAGCAGGACACCACTGTGGACAAATATTGCACTTCTTCATGTTTGTATCCACTGTCTCACAAACACAACAAAGCAACAGCAGTCTGCATAATGTCTGATCAAAGGCAGTAGTTACTAGCATCAAGACTACTCACTGACACCACAACCATCACACACACACACACACACACACACACACACACACACACACACACAAAACTCTGCGACCCACAGCAGCCAGGAGCTAATTTCACACAGTCTCATGGGAGTTAAAAAGGCTTACTCAGGAACAGAGTCAGTGAGGGAAACAAAGAGAGAAAAGGAAAAGGTGCTGATGTAGGGAAATAAGGAGGAGAATGAATTGGAAAGGCAGGATAAAAAAGACAGAAAACGAGGAGAGCAGTGAGGAGGGAGATGAAGCAACCACAGCAGCAGATTTAAGATGTTATAGTTGAGAACTGCAACAGCTGACAGACATCTTTATCTCGATAAGTACTTTGTCAAAACTAAAGTCTTCACAAACAATGCGCTAGATCCCTTTCATGCTTGCAGATGAATATGACAGTTATTGTTCTGTCAACACCTTTCGGAGCTGCTTTCCGTCATGTTTTCTTACAGTAATACTTGTGAAAATAAAGTTTAGTTGTTTGTATTGTACTCGTGTTTTTTGACGTCATTCAAAAGCTGATATTAGAGGGACATTTAAAATAACAGTCTAGATAGTAAGTCAAATGTTGGACTTAATTATAAGCGCATCTCCTCAGCTAAAAACAACATGACAAAAGTCATAACAGTCAACATACAACATATGCGATGAATCACAGTGAATTTAATTAATAATAAATGTAGGAATTATCAGTGTCAGTTAAAGAAATATAATCATTGGTTCCTGTCTGTAAGTTTATTGGATATTTTATTTCATTTGCAAGCATTGGTTGACTCATTCATTAGTCCAACAACAGAAGTGTAACTTGTATGTATTTATATCTAATTATTTGAGCACTTCAATTCATTTTCAAGCAAATACAACACTCTATCATTCCATCTTCCTAAATGTGAGAACTGCTTTTCCTTGTCTCACATTATAGCAAAGTATTAAAAATAAGTTATTATAAGAAAAACTTATGGCTCCAGGAAACTCTAATGGGAATTTTTCATTATTTCTGTCTGTTTTATGTATAAATAGTCACTTAACGGAGGAAAATAGCTACAGACGGGTGACAAATTAAAGAAAAAACCTACAGTGAGGGGATAGTGGTTCTGTTATGTGGTAGGGGACATTTTGCTGGCACGGTTCGGCTCCGCTTGTCCCCTTACAAGGAAGAGTCACTGCAAATCAATAAAAAGTTGTTCTGGGTGACCACTTTTATTCTATGATGAAACATTTCTATCCTGAAAGGAGTGGTCTCTTACAGCATGACAATGCAACCATCCATAGGGCACTGAATGGTTTGATGAATAAGAAAATGATGTGAATCAGGTGCTCTGGCAGTGACCAGATCTAAACCCAGCAGAGCACCTAACATGTTAGACAGCACTCTCTGCTATCATCATCATCATCAAAACATATTTCTTTGAAGAACGGTGATCCATCCCTTTAACAGAGTTCCGGAGATGTGGAGAATCAATGCAAAAATGCACTGAAGCTGCATGCGATGGCCAAACACCTTGCTAAGGCACACTGTATTGGTTTTTCCTTTAATCTGTCATCCATCTGTAGTTGCACCTCTAAAATAAAACATCACTGATATATGGTAGAATCATGACTGTTTCAGAGTTACTGAACTTATCAGAAACTGCTGCCATGTCATCCTTGACAAAGGTGTGAGGGTCACTCATTTCAGCTGATGAAATAGTCGGCTGCTTCATTTTTCGACACTTTAGTTCAGTGACTCACCATTCAGCGGTCTAAAAATACTATAAATGTCTGTCAGTGTGAATCATGTATTGGGGATATTCCCAGCTCACACACATTTCTGTCCTGTGTACAGTAGAAGCCATACTGAGCATCACACTTCAGTATTTTGTGTAATTGACCAAAAGGTTTCTGTAGCGCTGCGTGATGAAAGCTGTCAAAAAGATGACACTGAATGTGCTGAAATCCATAATCTTGTTTTCCAATTCACTGATCTGATTCTTGTAATTTGGAGTTTCATATTTAGGTAAAGTTCTTGTTCATCTTCTTGTGTTGAGGATTCGAGAGCTTTGGCTTCCTTTGTGAACTAAAAAAAAGGTCTATAGAAGAACATGTATCTTTCTCAAAGTAAGGGATTGGAAAAAACAGCACTTTGGTGTTTGGTACCAACAGTCTGACATGATATTGACACTAGTATCAAACAATTTCTGAGAACACCCAGCCCTAACAATTGTGGTAGAAGAGAGCGACCACTTTCTCTTCAGCTGCTGCCACTAAACCATTTACCAAATTGAACCAAAGCAGCACAGAGTCAAACCCTGTCTTCGTTAGACACAGGAAAAAGGACAGCGCGAGAGAACATGCTGCCATTCTAAATGGCTATTACAGTATCTCAACTCTCTCCCTCGACAAACAAACAACATCAGGTCCCTAACAAGCTCACATGGGGATTGGCCCTTCCAACCGCGTAATCATTGCACTGATTGGCTGAAGGATGTGCTCACTCTGCAGGGCTGATACAATGATCTATTACAATAACTACACGCTAGAAGACCCTCAATGCTGCTTAATCGCACTGGTAACGTATATTCTATAAATATTCCCCCTATCTGAGTCAAGTGTGAAATGACACACACACAAAAGTCTTTTCTTCTTTATTTTGATTTAGCAAAAGCAGATTTAATGAGCCCTCCTGGGAGAAGCGTTCTCACAGTGCTTTCATTGTTTGATGGAGGCCTTATTTTTACCCTTTACAGGTGAGACAAGGACTTTCAACACTTCCTGATTATATACAAAGCCTACTTCCTTTGTTAGCCCATTTATGATGAAACAGAGTAGAGCACAGCCAGAAAACAATAAGAAAGCCACATGCTTTTATTATTATTTGGTTTAACGTGAGCAAATTGGATCTGAAATGTAACAGTGACATTAAGGTTACAGTACTGATTTTCAGCTTTAATTTGAGGATTTTCACATCTATACTGGGTCACTAGTGTAGGACTTACTGCCACTTTATGTTTAGTCTTCTAGTTTCAAGATGATAAATTAAACATATGAACAAAGCAAACCATTAAATTCCTCTAACTGCCTCCATTAGTAACCTAAACGTTATTCAGCTAAAAATACTGTCACTTTATTATGATGTTATCCAAAAACTGGGAGACTATGAATGTAGAGCTCTGAATGTAATCCCCTGTAACTGTAACTGATCTGAGGCATATCAGATTCCTCTAAATCCTTAACCTCCTGAGACCCTGCGTCCACATGCATGGACGTTGTATTCTGGTTTCCCTGCATCGTAACCCTAACTCTGGAAGTCCAAAAAATTTTTAAAACTCCACCTATTGTGCTCGCTAGTCCGCAACTCTCCAGGAGCTGTGTGCTGTACCCGGCGATGAGCGCACTGCATGGCCCCGATTGCCTATTACTTATTACTATTCATGTTACTACTACTATTAATGACTATATATTATTCAAAGACAAAGCTTATTTTTATATTCATTAGGTCCTACTAATCCCAAATAACTAGGGTAAATCAAAAAATGCTAGGCCAAGAAAAGGTCGGGTCCCAAGAGGCTATAAATATCAAAATTAGTTTCTTTCAATACTCAGTTTTTAAAGTATTGAAATGATAAACTTATTCCAAATTGCACTTGATCCATAGTTTTGACCGAACACCACGTTAGCCTTCATGATGGCACAAGTACCAGCGATTGTCAGCAAATATAACGTCTGTGCTTCACGGTAGAAGCTGTCTGTATCTACTGTGCTACTGTGCTTTTTACAGAGATGTTTTACAGAGATACAGAGATTTCTTAACACAAAAGCAAAACACACACAGAGCACATCTTGATTAGTGTTTTCTTTTTTATTCTAACAGACCACAGGATGAACAAACACTTGTCTTTTGGGCCAACTGGGGCCTGTTTCATTCCAACTTTGGCCTCTGTATGTGTCTCCAATTTGCAATCTGAGTTACAATCATTTGTGAAATTCAGCATGTCAGCACCATTTGTGATCTGAGTGTAAGTAGTGATCCCAAATGGCTTTTTGTGTAACAGGACCATACTAAATCCCACGTCTCTTAGTGTCACCTTGAAATATCACAGCTATTCATCCAGGTTTCATCCATCCTTCAGCATCCTTCAGATATTGTTAGAAATGCCTTTGCTGGACGCTGTGTTTATATTTGCAACCTATAATGGAACACGTGCTGAGTCTGCACCATCAAGATTGCTTTTTTCACTGTCCTGACTCTTGGCATTGTTTTGCATGTTTTACTATATATTCAACTCATGATCATCTGTGAACCTGCAAAGGAGTTAGTAAAGAGGTAAGAATGAAAGTGCTGATTTCTAACATGACATGTGTGCATGTGTTGTTATACAAAATGAAGCTTGACTGGTCAGTATAATACTAGGTTTCTTCAAAGGTTCTCTCCAGATGATGACAGATATTAACCCTAAGTCGCTGTGATTTGGTTTCTTTGCTAACCTGCAATAGTTAAGGGAGCTAATTAAAGCTTTCATTTACTACATGATCCTTTATAAAAACTGAAACCTAGCTGAAACCTAAGACTAAGAGGTTTTTTAGGACCCTGGAATAAGGCATGTATTGACTCAACTAGGTGGGAGAAAACTGCAGACGCCTGATGTTGATTTTCACAAAGGTCTACGAGTAAAAGGTTTTCAAGTGTAATAAATGCAGTGCGATCCATGGAGCTGAGAACAAACTGACAAATTTCAAAAGGTTTAAAGGCACGGACACATTTTTTCATACCCTCTGTGGGAATAACATCATTCCAGAAGTGAAACTTGTTCCATCATAAAGGAGCAAAACTAGTTGTTATAATATTTCCATCTTCCTACAGACCATGCCAAAATCAATATGTATTGAAAAAATTAAGTAACTGAAGGCATCAAATGGGTGTGTGAATCTCTCCTTGAAGCTGGAGTGATTGCTCTGTGAGAAAAACCTCCTGTTTGAACACCAATTTTCTCTGTTATCAAAATCAGATGCCAGCCAATCAGAGTACCGGAGGTTCATTCAAGACTTTCAAGCAGTTCAGGCAACTGTTCCAAATCCACACACACACAATCCTTTTACAAGTCCCAAATGATAGAAAGTGGTTTTCTGTGCTTTTCAGTACCACAGTTGACCCAAACAACCTGTTTTGGTTCTCCTTCCAATTTGCCAACAACATGCTGACCTTCACAAGACTCTGTCAAGGCTTTTGTGAAAGTCCTACGATCTCTAATGCAGCATTTAAGAAAAATCCAGAATCACTTACACTCCTGGGACGCAGTAACATTTTACAGTACATTGCTGACCTTTTGGTATGTTCTCCCAGATGTGAAATTTGTGTAAAAGATTTCTGTTTCAGTTTTAATAAGTGGCTGTACTCTTAAATCCCCGAGTGTCTAATATATTCCAAACACAGCAGCTGCCTTGAATCTTTCTCCAGCTGGTAGATTAACAGATCCATATGCCCTAATCTGTAGATCCACATTGTAATTCTTCAGTCAATCATGCTTGTAAATATACTGTATTTTACATGCCTTCGAAAACAGTGAAAGTGAACTTTGCTGGGGTAAGTAAAACCTCTCACTTCTCTCCCTCCTCTCAATTCTGAACCACAATATGAGTCTAGTCAGGCGTCTTTCAGCCGTGCTCCAGCGGAGGTGCTTTTACACGCACCATCACCTTGAGTCTCCCCAGGTGCTCCCTGGAAAACCTTGTATTTCTACACCGAGCAGCAACAGAGTTCAACGGCTTAGTCACCATTTTATATCCACTTAGATCAGTCAAGTCAGCCTTAATGCTTCTATTAAACCCCCTCTTTCTCGCCGTGTAATTAGGAGATCCGTATAATTAGACAGAGAACATGAGAGTCATGCTAAGGATACCGAGTAGAAAGTGAGGCTTGAAGCAATCCACTCACTTAAAACAACAGCGACTCCTCTGAGGAGTGCTCAGTGGATCTTTACAGTCATCTACGCTTAAAGCTCTTTACAAAAGCTCTCCGGATTGAGACGTGGAGAAGCGTGTAAAGAACGCCCCTCACACGTTCTTCCTGTCATGCTGCTGAAACACTGATTCAGTCAGGGTGATGGAGGAGCTTAATAGCGTTTCCAGAAGCCCTGCTGCAAATGCAGATTTGTTTTGGTTGAAGCTCTCGGAGTCATGAGGTGTTCTGTGAGGTCCTCTGTGTTTTGCAGAGCTGCTGTGAATAATGACCGCGATCTACATCATCCACCTAGACAGACAGGCTGGTTTGCCATTCAATACAAGAACTGAAAGCGTGCTGTGCAGACCTGTCAGGAGGTCTATCTGGAGACTCTTCGTCAAATAAAATGCACAAAGAATGCATGATGAGACACAGTCTGTTTTTCATTATGTGCACTTGGAAAGTCTTATGCTTTATGCCAATAAAGAAAAAGAGAACAATTACAGACACATTTTCACAGCTAGTTGTCACCACTGTCATTTTCCCCCCCCTATTCACGAGTGATTTTCCTTTCTTTACCCATCTGGAGAACCAGCTGACAGCAAAAAACCCCAAATGCATCTATTTACCGTGTCTTATCTTTTCCTTCTTACATCCTTTGCTTCTTTCCATCTCTTCCTAATTGCTGTTAAATGAGATTTGAGCTTGTGCATACAGAGACAGTGTTTAGTGGATTTTCTTTTCACTCTTTGTTTTCCCCCTTTATTTTTCCTTTCAAATTACTGTTGTGATTACGGGTCTTAACCTCTGCATATGTGTCGGTGTGCTTGTGTGAGCGCATAAATCCGTTTTTGGAGGAGCGCGTTTATAGCTATTCACGCCCAATTCACAAAGCATCATGAGTGAAACAAGAGAAACATTTTCTGCAGAGGAGCCGCTGTTTTCCAATTATTCCTCTCTGGTTTCTCTCGCTACTCCTCCCCAGGTGCTCTGCCTTTGATTTCCTCCATTTCTGAATCACCCTCTCAGCACTGAACAATAAAAATGATGGCAAATGTACAATGTAGGATTAGAACCTGAGTGGAGAAAATTAAATCCATAAGTAATAAAATACAGCCCTTCTTAATTTAATAAACCAAATGGTTTCGCTGTTCTGGTGTCATCAAGTCTGGTAGCGAATGTTAGGAAAATAATACGGCAAAAAGTTGACATTGCTGATTCATTTGTGGTAATAAGCGCCATGTTTTACTGTTAAGATTATCTCTTGTGTCTACAGTAGCAAATTTACTCAGATTATAAAAACAAATGGTAAAAGAATCACAGTAACAGATCCAAAATTGAGTTTATATGCATGCAAGTATTTCAGATATGATGCAAAACATGCAATAACAGGGCAATTATACTGTTCAGTGTGATGATTTTTTATTCACATTCATTTTTTTCTGTAATCCTGATAAAGGATGTCTAATTTTTAACATTTCAATGCAAATGCTACCATACATCTGGAGCGTTTTTGTCTTTCCAAATCTTCTTTTGTGTCAAATTTAAATTCATCCACGTTTAATAATCAGCTAAACTGAAATCCTGTTTTCAAAAATCCTACACATCGGATTTACATATCCCACCGAGGCAGCATGCTCTCTCTTTGCAGCAGGCCTGGACCAGTTAAAACTCCTCCTTCTATCCTCCAGACTGCAAATTCCACACAGAATAAGCTAAGCGGATGAAAGATTGCGTCTGTGACACGGCCACAGCCAATAAGCAGAGTAATCACAAACACAATCATCATCACCATCACCACAACAGTTATGATCACCGTAATCGGCATCATAATCATAAAGCTGACACGGATGCTAATCAAAATGCTGATAGTAGAGTGTAAAAGTAATTGAAATGGATGTGAAGGTATTTATCTCCATTTTAAAGCTGGCTGATTTTTTTCGTTCTTTCTCGACTTCAAGACTTACAAATGTGACAGCAGCAAGGGAGCCTGTTTTACATTCATGTGCCTGTGAGACTGCATGTTTGCTACGATGATTGTGACTGAGAATATGTGTCAGTGCAGCGGTGAGAGAGATCACTGCTGGGAGAGGAATTTGAAAGTTGTTATAACTGAAAGGTTGCAGAGGAGACAGAATAAGCGAGAGATGTAATATGCATACTAAACTAGAGTGAGGCTAAATAATTGCTAAGAGAAAGGGATGTGCAGAGAAATACAGCAGGAGGTTAAAGGCTGGAGTAGTAGTTTTGTCATACAGGATTTCTATTAAGGGAGTGGGAAGCTTCCATGCGGTCGGAATTTGATACAAAGATGATACAAAAAACACTATGTTGCTTGTTTCTTGTGTGTTTTTGCACTTTTAAAAAAAACCCAAATCAATAAAAAGTTCTATCAAAAGGTGCATAAAGCTCAAGGTATCATCTTAAGTCCAAAATTCAAAGATATTAAGTTTATATTTAGGTCACTAAAAGCAAGTGTTGAGGGTAAGACATTATAAAGAGAAACATTATTGAAATCATATCACCTTTGTTTGCAATGCAGTAAAGTGATCATATTGCTGGGCCTAAATTCATTGACCACACAGTCAGTTACAGTTACTATGTTTATTCTGAGGTATTAAAGCTGACTGCCAGCTCTGTTTTGATCCTTTTGCACATGCAAGACAGTCCTGTTTTCAGCACATTTTTCTCTAAAGTGCTCTTTAGACTGGTTCTCACTAACTTTGCAGTTGGCTTTGTGGCAATTTATTTATTAAAGAGCACAAAAGAAAGATCTTGTATACTGTGCCAATAAAGAGTATTTAACCTTGAGTGGAAAGTTTCCCTTTTTTGCTTCTCAACATTGAATCATGGCCAGTATAATTAGGCATTTTTAGATTTTCCTCAATAAAAGACTCTTTCATGTCAAGAGTAAGCGTTACAGGGAGCCTTGAGATCTTGCTTGATGATTACACTTGAGTCTTTGGCTCAGTCCTGTCTGCTGCTGGCAGCATATGGTAAGGGGGTGTCAAGCTAAAAACAGACTTGTAATTTTAGAATTTGACTTTGAATATTTACATTAAATATTAACGTGACTTTATGCAGCCAGACCCAGACTTGTCAGTCCCCAGTGCCACCAATTTACGCTTAGGGCCGTCAAGGTCACCTATGGTATAATATCACATACACACATAAACATGTATACAAAGCTCACACATATATACACACTGAAGCACAATAAACACATAAACACACTCTATATGCCTTCATTAGATCAGTGATACTTGATGACATACAGGCATATGTGGGTTTTGATGTTCTATAGTTAACTGACAACTACATGACAAAATGGATCTTAGGTGATGTGAAAAAAAATGAATCCAGTAGTGTAACAACTTACGGGGAGTACAGAAGCAAAGTAACATTGCTTTAAAAAAAAAGTAACATGTAATACATTACTGTTTTGAGTTACAATCCCTACACTGATGAAAAAATTATTATTATTATTCAAATTCGAGAAACTGGAAGGAGTTTCTTGAGTTGCCAAGTTTGCTAAACAACTATCTAAACATTATTCTGTTATTAAATTAGTTAACAAATACAATTCTGCTGATTCACACAAGAGTTAGAGTTATTGACTAAATAGACACTTCCTATAATGGTCAGGCTTTATTATAAAATGTTGAGATTTTGTGACTCTGTGGGTTTGCTTCATAAATTCTGGTAAACAAGGACTAATGTAAAGCAGCACACAGTATGTCGAGGCAAGCTGCAGCCTCCCAAAACTTTGCAAATAAACAATAGTTTTTTCAGTGAATCATTTCATAGTTTATCTGTTAGTCTGACCTACTCAGAAAGTTGCCAATTGGAATGCTGCAGAGGAATCTACATTGAGGTGAATATGTCTGCAAGGCTCTGTAGTTCATGAGTTATCCGTAGCTGCATGTGGGATATCCACTGCAATTACCATCTTTCTCTGCCAATGTCAATGACTCTGGCCTACGAGGTGGAATTTCTGCTCACCTGGGTGACATTTTGAGCTGAGCTGGATGGCTTTCCACCACCTGAAGCTTGGCCTGGACTGCCAGAAACTGAGCTGCTCGTGTCCCATGTGACGCTTATCTTCTTCAAGACCCTTCCATCACCACTGACAACATGACATCGGGTCCTGGCCAGGCTGCCAAGTGTGATGTTAAGCAACCTGCAGCTCACACATCCGAGGTCTTATCGTCTTGAATCTTGACTACTGTAACTCCCCTCTAGCAGCGCTGCCAAAACTGTCACTCGCACCGCAATCAGAAGTCAAAGTTGCAACATGACCATTGTTTAGTCCAAACAAATTTGTAACCCAATGCCCAAGTGTCAAACACTACACAATACGCTATGAAGTTTGACAAATTCAAGAGCAGATCTTACAACAGAAAACAACACTTGACAACAGAGGTTGAAGTTCACACAGTTGCAGCTTGCTTGCGAAATTGAAAATACTGAGTAATTCCGCACCCTGGACACAAAAAATGTGCCAAAAACCTTCTGAAAATGTTTGCCAAAATCCAGTCATCTATTGTGTGAGACAGATATTTGTTTGGGGATGAAGGGGAGCTCATAATTTCTCTGGAGTGCACTTAAAACTTTAGATAAGTCAGTCAGCTCAGTGTTATCTCTGTGGATGACAACACATTAAGCTCCATATGGCTGCAGGCTGATGTCATCGTGCATTCATGTCTTGCATTATAGAGGCCTGTTGCAGATTTGTGCCTCCTCTACAGCCGAGCAAACCATCATGTCTATAAAATTACAGCAAGTCATGTAAGAAACTGCTCAGTTTAATTACATTTAAGTATAGTTACAGACCATTTCAAAAACCCTCATCAAATTTTAAGTAGAATAATCCATCAAGGACAATCGACTCTTTTGGGCACAACTATGAACACACAGCCTTTAAAAATAAATGCACTCACTCCTATAATATATGAGCACTGCATAATGGATGGAGCAATGATGGGGCTTAAAGAGCAAAACAAAGAGAACAGAATCAAGTACAGTATCAAGAATGAGAGCAAACACAATAAATTACAAAATAAACAGAAATAGTGATGTAAAGCACTTAACTGACAATCTGCACAAGCTCTTGTAAATGTGCACTCAGTAACCCTAAGAACAGGCATGGAGAGATTCTATATAATAAACATCTAACATCATCTTCAGTCATTGCGGGTAAGACTGGTTGCCTGGACAACAAGTTGTTCTTTTTTTGTCACGAACAAACAAAAACTCCACTTACTGTGGGTATCTAAGGATACTTTAAAAGAGGAAGGTAAATGTTATGTCTGTAAATACCCCTGATGTAACGTCTTTTCATGTAATGGAGTCACGTGACTTACGTATCTGAGTTAACATCTGACTTTATTGGTGTTTTTTCATGCCCCAATATGCTTTTCCACTTGATGTATATTTGGTAAAAACAAACTGCACATGTATATTTGGTTTTTAAAAATCTATATTCTGCAGTGGCTGAGAGAGCTCAATCCATTGCAGCCTACAGGTAATTTGTCATTTTGATTGGTTGTCAATTGCCAGAATGAGCTGCTGAGAGGTCAAGTGTCAAGAGAGAGCAGAGGACTAAGAGAACCGTGTGTCATGATATTGATGGCAGAACTCTTTTTGTTGACACTGACATGGACAATGAGTGATAACCCTCATCCCTGAAAGCACTTTTGGTTTAGTTCCTGTCTGTTTGTGAACCTAAATGAACTGAAACCAACACTGAGCTCAGTACATGGTGGCTGGTGATACAAGGAGGAAGCCATTAGTGCTCAGTAGGACAGTATTTTAGAGTATGTTGTTGCCTTTTGGTAGGTGGTTCACCCTTAAGGCTTAGTAGTAATACACATAGACCGTAAAACAAATCATAGTACAAGTACTACCTGTGCTGATACAGTGATGGTCAAAACACAACTAATTTACAAAGAAAAGTTCATCAAACTGATTTCAGAGATAACATTTTGGGAAATTGCTATAACTAAAAAAGGCAAGCAAAGTAAAAATCATATTCACCAACTTGATGACACAGGCAACAGTGAAAAATCCTCTCATTCTTTCTCTAATTTGCTGTGCATTTTCTGTCAGCAAAGTGTTCTTTAAACCCATCTTTAGATGTTTCCTCTGCAAGAAAAAGCTGCATAGTTGCGCTAACTGGATGCTTTTTTTCCTCCAGATCAACTATGATGGATGTCAAAGAACACAGCACCAGTAAACAAATCAAAGTGAGGCTCACAGCGAGTCTCATACGAGGCCAAAGATCAATGCAAAGTTAAAAAGTAATGCCACCAAGTAGCTCGGGGCGCTATAGCTGTCGGAGCTGAATGGAGGATTTGCTATGCAATACTGTAATTTCAAGGTTCCTTTATTCACAGTAAAGATTTATTTTTTATTTTTTTAATCCATTTTCTTTTTTTAGAATTCATGATTGAAGCAATACCCAAATCATTTGAAAATGAAGGACAGCAAAGGACACACACAGGCGCCAGTAAAAGAGCACGATTAAATCATTTTTTCATCAGTGCCTCAGGCTCCCCAATGACACACAGTCCACTGAGGGATCATCACAGCAAGCGGCAAACATACAGACGACAGCGAGGCCTTAAATGAAGAGCAGTCTAAAGACCTGTCAAATAAATATACTGCAGAGTATAAAATGCAGCGGAGAGAAAAAGCGCTGTATTACAAAAGGAACAGGTCCAGATTTTGGGGCTGAAAAATGCTTATTCTATCTCCCACCAGGGGAAAGGCACTGAGCATGAACCCAGCTGCAATACCAATTCTACTGGACGCAAGTTAGTCCTTTTGTGCTTGGTAAAATCATGGCTTTAAATGAACCATTTTGTACTGAGTTGGATAGACGTTGTGTTTATGCAAATCGGGCTGCAAAGTGTAATTTCAGCCCTCCATTTGGCATGACATTGTGGTTGTGTTTCAGCTCACATAGACCACCTCTCTTTGCAAAGACAAGCACAAAAAGCAATTTTTGCAGCTTTAGTTGATGTGAGCGAACACAACGGCATCTCAAAATAATGTGTATGCAGTATGGGTTTTTGTTGCTTTCGCTTTGATTTACATTTCACCTGGAGTTCAAAGCATGTAAACATACACATCAAAAATTTTCAGGGACATACGCATCACTTCAATCAATCATTTTTAAAGCAACTGAGCCCCCGCTAGTAGAAATTAATGCTTGACTCTCACAAACTGTGTCATTCACAACTTTCTTCCCAGCTAATTCCTTTCAGCTTATTGAACACTGGAGCTTTTCCATCTGCGGTGTGTGATTTGAGGACAGCATATGCACTTTGATAAATAATTACACATAATCAAGATTTAAAAGGGAAAAAGGTCCTTTACTACGGCACTCCACACTGATGAGCTTTCTTGTGTAGATTAAAGATTTAAGTTTGCAGAACAGGACACATCAGATATGTGTCCATCCTGGAATCCATCAGAGGGAATATTTATACTGCAAATGAACTTAACACACCACTGTATGCCCTCTATATTCACATATTTTCTACCATGTAAGCTGAGCTACTAAAGGGAGAACTGTGTGCAAATCTCACAGTATTTACAGGAGTTGACTTACTGCATGAGTAAAACTACCCAGATATAACTAACGGCCACTTAATTAAACAGGAAACGCAGACAGTACTAATAAAGCACATGTTAGTGTAATTGTAGTTTCACAGCCTCCCGGAGAAGTTTTTCTGACGAGAGCCTGACCTGGCTTCTCCTCCTGGCTCATTAGAGAACTGTCTGATGCAATTACAGAGGCTGAGAGGAGCCGTTGTGATTGGTCATTATATTGAAGCTCGCCCCGACTCCACCTTCTGATGCTGCATTCCTCCCACCTTATAAAGAGCTCATCACACTCACTGCCAGGACTACAACTCTGCTTCAGGTCACCAAAATTTGAAAAGTTAATTGGTCACACCTTTCTGTGTGTGTGTGTGTGTGTGTGTGTGTGTATGATGACAGTGCAGTAATAAGGCAGCAGGCTGGCTCTGAACACAAATCCAATACAGACTCTGCAGCACAATCGAACAGATCAAAACAGCAGTTGTGCGCATGTGCGTGTGCTGGTGTGTGTGTGTGTGTTTGTGTGTGTGTGTGTGTGTGTGTGTGTGTGTGTGTGTGTGTGTGTGTGTGTGTGTGTGTGTGTGTGTGTGTGTGTGTGTGTGTGTGTGTGTGTGTGTGTGTATGTTTGCACCCATGCACACATTCACCTCAGGACCTTTAGATAAGCCATCACAATAAGTGCTGTTGCAAAATTTGCATCATGGTAAGAAATTAAGGAGATAACGCCTGAACAAAACGTGCAATTTTAAAAAAAGAGAATTCCCCCTGGTAGCACAATTGCTTCTATATTTATATACCCTGGTAAAATTTTATATTCCATTTTCCTTTTATATTATATTTTTGTATTTATGGCTTTATATTTTCCCTTGCAGTTCAAGTGCACCCCTATAGCGCATTACTTTTGTTCCTGCAAAGATCCACATGAGGATCAATAACGTTTTATATTGTCTTTTATAATCTTATAAAGAAAGCTACATCTGCAGCCTTGGTCTGGATCCGTTGTCCAATTTACGGCCATCGACTGACACACACAACACAGACAAAACCAAATCGCTTGCCTGCAGGCACATATTTGAAGGTTCTGTCCTTGTCCATCATCAGAACATCTGTTAGGTGCACTTCAAAATCATCAAGTACTATTTGTGTGAGTCTCCTTCTCAGAAACACGGAAAGAAAAGGAAAGGTGTGCAGGAAGTGTATAAAGCATGACAGGGGGATGGGGTAAAAACCAACAGACTAGAAAAGGTGATGGCAAGATGCTAACACAAAAAGGGGAAATGCAGGCTAATGAATTGTAAAAGAAAGTGAAGGCGGGAGAGGAAACAGGTCTTTCTTCCTGAAGTGTGATTTGTTGATTTCGTTGTGGATTCGACACAGCAAGACAAAATTTAAGACAGACCACAGAGCTCTTCTTTCTCACAGTTTAATTACCATTCATCACAAACACACATAGTTGTTGATTGGCATTCTGTTTGAGGCTCGAGATCAGCATTGTGTTTGTTTGTCTCTGTGCAGCAAGACTCATTTCTGGCACTAATGACTTTGCCGGTTTTTCACAGATGATGGAAATAACGGAGCTGTCATTGTCAAAACTTTGAGAAAAAAAAAAGAAGTCCTCTCTCAGAAATCAAAGTCAGTTCTTTTCTTCATTCCTTCCGCCTCCTCCCTTTGTTTTCCTCACTTTCATTACCCCGATTTGATATCGTCTGGATCGATTTCCATTCATCGCATCTACCAAATACTGACAACCCCCGTCAGTTTTTCATTTGTCTGTCACAGTCTCTCTGCCCTCATTGTCTCCTCTGTATACGTCCCCTCTTCCCTCTCCACCCTGACCTCTCTGCTCACTTTCCATTCCCCTCGTTTATGTCGGGCCGTTGACACTCTGTTTGAGAACAGAGATTAGCAGTGTGTTTGTTTGTCTCTGTGAACGCCTGGAATCATTTCTCACACTAATGACCTGGCTGGTTATTAATGGATGATAGCGGTAATGGAGCTGTCACTTTGGAAACACTTACTCTTCTGTTTGGTTGCTTTCCTCCCATCCACTCCTACTATGCTGCTATTTCCTTCTATCCTAACTCACCCGCTGCTTTGTGAACAGTAATCTACAGTATTTGTTAACCAGTCTCCATTTATATTAAAGACATTTATTCTATGTTGCACATTCTAAGGGATATATAAGCTTTAGTACTCATAAAGACAGTACTGTTACTAACAGAATATAAACACAATGAACTGAGCATCGTCTCCTGTCGTGCACTGAGCCAGAAAAGCTCCACATTTACGACTTCACTATTACAACCATCTACATTTGTCTCAGGTTTAAACAGCACCACCAAATTACTGTAAATGTACATTAGCTTCAGTGGCCTGTAGGCTCATAGTGAATGCAGCTGCGTATATCTGCAGGTATTTGCATGGATTTGTTTGTGTATCAGCTATGAGCTACTCATATTTTTAACCTTCATCAGTGCTAAATAAATATAATGGAGTTTTAAAGCAGCTAAGTAAACTAATTATATTTAACTGAGCATACAGTACATCATAATCTGAGGAAAACAGAGCTGCCAGTAGTGCTTAAAGTTAAGAAACTCCATCAAATGTCTTATTTACACCAATTTACATTATTTTTTTGTTACTGCAGTTTAAAGCAATTATTTTTTTAACAACTACAATTTTCCCATATTCATACACTGAGATCCGTCTGGTGAATTCACACCAATGACTCTGGCGCTACAAACATTACACTGACAGGAAGCACCATTTGAAACACTGTAGATGTCAGCAAAACCTCCTGGTGCAATCACAAGCGGGTGCAACCACCTAATTCTTACAGTTTTTGGCGACAGTAGGAGGAAAACAGATTCAGCAAGTGGAGTGAAGGTCAGCTTCAGTGATGACAAATCACATGAGCTCCTCTCATCTCCACTTAAAAACAGCGACAAGCAGAATCAATGGAGAGAGGCTGAGGGCACTGGGAATAGAAAAACATTAAGTGCAGAATACAAAAATCCACAACACCTAACATACTGCAGAAAAACACTGTCAATAGTATTATGAACAGCCAGCTAATTAACTCTCTGAACCTCAAAAGCAGCAGGCAGGTTTGAAAGATATGTTATCTTTAAAAAAAAAAGAAAGAATTACAGCAATTATCCAAGCCAGAAACTGTAGCAACAGGAAGAATCAACAGGTTTTCAACTTTACGGCTGTCCTTCAGCTACTCATCTGTCATATGCTGTTTGGTCTAAAAATTAAGCTTAAAATTTATTCTAATACAGTTTATTCTACGGGTCTCATTTAGAAAATTGCCAAAAACAAATAGTTCACATTTTCCAGATTCTGTAAAAACAGAAGATTCAAACCGTAAAGCCAGACACAGTCAACTGTCAGGTGATGAAAATTCAAGGACTTTTCAGCTGAACTGCAGGATGTGATTAGACACAGCTGGTATGAAGCAAGAATGGAAGCAAATGAGAAATGTAAAACATAAAATATCTGTAGGGTCACAATTTTTGTCAGTACTGGTAACACCTGTGGACACCTGGAAAAATGCTGTACATGTTGATTACAATTTTTTTTCAATTTTTGTAAAGTAAATGAGTTTCATGATTTATGTCATTATAACCTTGTTATAATGCACAAAAGATCTTTGTGGCTTCTCCCTATATCAAGTCATTGTTGTCCATAAAGGTACCGGATTTTATATTGCAGTGAAAAATGAGTCCACAGTGAACACAAATTATAATAGGAGCAAAAAAAAAAAAAAAAAAACAGCCAGAAACTGTTCAGAGGGCTTATACATTTAAACTTAAAGCCTCTTGTCCTCCTTGGCATATTTGAAAAGAAATTCTTATATCTTAAAACCAATAGAGATAAATGAGTCTATAAGCAAGATGTAATTTGTTATTTGTCCAAAGGGAAAAAAACCCATAAACAATCCTTATCATTCCTTTACAGATAAGGTAGCATTTATAAAAAATGCACATGGAAGGCCCTCATTAAATCCCAGTGTCTTCTCTAAAGAAATAATGAATTACATAAATAATGAAGGTATTCAGACTGTGCCAGATGTGCATAAAGAATGAATAAAGATTTATGAGGTGTGAGAGTTATCCTCTGCCATCCAGTTGGTCTGAGCAGAATGAGCAAATAGAGCAGCAAGAGGAAGCAGCAGAACACAAGTGAACGTAATCCACTGCCAACATGAAGGCTGCCTCAGTCATTCTGGGCTTTTGCCTTCACTGCCCAGCAGCAGCTTTGAGCCTACATTTAATCACTGGTCAGGTCAGGTCTTATATTAGCAGGTCGAGTTGGGTCTGGAATTGATTTACAAGTAATTGCAGGTAACAGATTGGTTCATGGTCCTCTATGGTTGTGTAGCGGGGAGGGTACAGGGTGGCTGAACCCCAGCAGACTGGGAACCAACAATCTCACAAGTGTGAACATGTTTCATATATTCATAGTATTTGCACGTTCCCAATTCTATGTACGTAAATCCATGCACATGAACCACAACTGCAGTAATTCAAATACATGACTAGAAGAGGCAAAATGGATGAACTGACTGTAGTAATTCTACTGGCATGACAGGAAAAAAAACATTCTGACTTAAACTTCTGCTTGTAATAAAACAATCTGCACATATTTGATGGGGCTCTGGACTCACGCCAATGCCAAATGATTTTACTGTTAATGCTGGGATCGGTGTAAAATAGATTTCCTATGTGACCTTTAACAATAACAGAGAACATCATTTACTAGTCGTTCCTGACTGATTCTGTCCCCACATCAGGGCATTAAATTAATTAATGAAGGTGCTGCTGTGCCACCCTTGAAAATTACACACAGTTCCTCTCTGAAGTCAGAGACTGTAAATGAAACACATGTATCTTTCCTGCTGCAGTGTGATGACTACATGTGTTGAGCCAATGAAATGGAAAATATATACAACATTCTATTAGTCGTACGCAGCTCATTCATTAAACAACAATTATGTTAAAAATGTATAGTTTGGATCCCAGGAGATATAAAACTATACAATAACATTCAAAAGGTATTTCGTCAATAAAGTTGTAAGTCTACAAGATTATTTATACACATATCTAAAATGCTTGAGTAGGACCATTGATGTACATTTCAGTTATGTGAGGATTAGTTAAAAATAATCCCATGATACAAAATCAGACACCAAATCGGTAAATCTTCCTGACATAAAATGATAAGGTTCTCTACTGGTATGACTCCCATGAAGGCAGAACACTTTAAATTACGACGTCATCTTGGAATAGAAACCTTCTGAATACCAACTTGCAT
The DNA here is from genome assembly GCA_024666655.1 of Dascyllus trimaculatus. Lineage (NCBI taxonomy): Eukaryota > Metazoa > Chordata > Actinopteri > Pomacentridae > Dascyllus > Dascyllus trimaculatus. The sequence continues at coordinate 19,175,406 of CM045457.1, forward strand.
AAAGCATGGAAGTGGTACCTAAGATGACCCATATTATAGTGGGCCCATGCCAGTAGAGGTTTATCAGGGCTTTGGGGAACTGATCAGAAGGTTGGGAGTTCAAGAACCAGTACTGCCAAGCTGCCACTGTTGGGCCCTTGAGCAAAGCCTTTAACCCTGTCTTCTCCAGGGCTGCTGTACTGTTGCTAACCCTGTGCTCTGACCCCATCTTCCTAACAAGCTGGAATATGCAAATACTGCATTTGTTGTGCAATGAAAGTAAAGTTAAAACTGAATTTTTTCCACCGTGTCTTCCCTGTCTTACACAAGGACACTTCAGCAGAAATACTGGCAACTTATCAATAATTGTAGAGTTTGTGGTTTGGTATTGAAGCCTCCTTCACTTTGTTTCTCAAGTGGCTTTCTCAACCAGTGGCACTTATTCTAGCATCAGAAATAATGCATTTGTTATATTTCTGTGTCATAAATGCAGCAGCAGATGTGGCCACTATGCTGCAGGACTGCATGGAAAGTGTAGTTTTATGCAGCGTCAGTAACCACAATCTTTGATAGCAACTTTCTATTACTTGGATAGCGTCCATCCACGATATATAAAAATAATTTGTTACTGAGGCAAAATAAAGAGGCTCCACTTGATAAATAAACTTTCCAGCCTGCTGGTTCAGACTGTGTTCGAGAGGTATGCACTGTGCGGGTAGGAAGTGCTGACATAGAAATATAAATAAATGTACAAGATTATTTTTCATAAAGAGTTCTTTATGTACTTTTTCCCTTGCTGTTCAAAACTTGGCAGTGCTCAGTGGCTTAACAGCAACCCAGTCATATTTTAAATTACTTTAAATGGTTTCTACTTTAAAAAATGGACAGACCGGTTACCAGCCTGATGGCCGATATTTGGCATTTTTCAGAAAATGGGTATTGGTAAATTATAGACAGATTTTAGATTAATGAGATGCGCTACTTCAGGCCTCATGCAGCCTCCTTTCTCTGTCTGTAGCTGCTCTGCAATCTCAGAAATGTCTCTCAAGCAGAAACTGCAAAAACTGAAGAAGAAACACAAGCCATTGCCAAAAACCAGGGCCCATATTCACAAAGCTTCTTAGAGTCCTCCAAGAGACCTCCTAACTTAGCTTTAAAATTCCTAGCAAGGAATCTGAGCTTAAGAGTGATTCAGGAAGTTTCTGAGAGCAACTCTGAGCAAGGAGGGTACAGAAACTTTTATCTTAGTGAGGAGGTGTGGTTGACCCCGTTGCTAGGTGTGATGCAGTCTTCTAAAAGCTGTGATTGGTTTTTACGAAAAGGGAAAAAGATAAAAACAAAAAAAGCGCTCTGCGCTCCTCGTAATAAATGGACAGTAGAATCAACCGATCATATAACTTGGACTGTCTTAAGAAATGTGTAATCGTGACATTAATTTTATGTCATGATGATGAAATTCAGAAAAATTAAACACACAGCTTCACAGTGTTTGAACGTACCTCATTCACACGCCGATTATATTGATTTGCTTATTGTGAGGCTTACTGTCCAAAAAAGAGAACAAGAAAGCCAAACTGGACACCAGAGCAGTGCCTGCTGTTGGCACAAATCATGGATAAAAATAAAACAATGTTAAAAGAGAAACTGGGGCCGGGATCACAGCCCAAATAGGGTAATAGGGAAACAGTCTTGGGAGCGCATTGCCGCAGATCAATGCATCGTTCCCTCCACTTTTACGCATGAGCATCGAGTGTGAGAAGCGCTGCTGCAATCCCAAGCTTGAGCGGAGATTGAAAGCGAACAAATCACGCAACGATACGAGGCTATGAAAGAGCCATACTGGTCTGACTGGTCACTCTGCTGACAGAGGGTTATCACAGACCCAAGTCATCACTGCTACACTGGTGCATTTTACCTGTGGTCAGGTATCACAATGCTGCGATGACTTTCATCTCAGGCGTTATTGCGTTACTGTGCTGGGTGGGACAATAAGCTCATCCCTGATGAGGTCAACCACAAACACTATCCTTGCACCATCGAGCCGATAGCATGTTATTAAATCACTGTCTTTTAACGTCTTTTAACGTACAGAGAATATCTCTCCTTCCTCTTGGTCTTTCTGCCATCTTGTCTGTTTAAGACACTCTTAGGCTTCTTAAAAGTCCTCCTCCCTACTCCTAACAGTTTTTCACCTTAAGAGCTCTCTTAAGGCCTAAGACGCTTTGTGAATAACTTTTATCTTACCAAGGGGAAATCTGAGGAAAAATCTTAGAATTCGAGAAATTCTAAGATTGTTCTAAGAATGACGTCACTAAGAGCTACTTTTAGCCTTAAGATGCTTTGTGAACACGGGTCCAGGAAATTAGCTACTCTCACAGAGGCTAAGGTAATGCTAGCGGCTAGCAGCGACGTTAGAAAGCAGCCACAAATTACCCTGAAACAGTCTTAATTAGTGCTGTCAATCGATTAAAATGTTTAATCGCGATTAATCGCATGAATGTCATAGTTAACTCGTGATTAATCGCAAATTAATCGCACATTTTTTATCTATTCTAAATGTCCCTTGAATTATCATTTTATACAAGGAGGAGGCGGAGAATTCGCGTCAGCTGTGTTTGGCCATGAAGTGGTATTACAGACTGGATGTGCCACGATGAGAACTCGGTTCACTCTGACAACACACACAGATAACTTTGGTCTTGTCAATCGTCATGCGTGCACCCCAGGCCGCCGTCGCCTGGCTGAGCATCTGGATCAGCGGCACGCGGTTCAGGACGCGGAAAAGGAGCCGATAGAAAGGCGAGCGAGAATATTGCTGATGTACCACCAACAGCAGGAGATCCTGTCTGACTCCGACATCCAACACCTCGCCCTCGACCTCGCCAACCATGCCCCCGCACAACCCACCTTCGCCCGCGTTAATCTCGTGATACAAAAATTGACACCGTTAAAATTGATTTGCGTTAACGCGTTAATAACGCGATATTTTTGACAGCACTAGTCTTAATGCTTGAAGATATGGATTCAAGTGGGCAATGAAAATGATAGAACACTGAAAGATTAGGACAATAAAGAGGAACGGCCGACGTAACAACAACAAACAACTGATCAGTCTCAGTCGATACCACATAAACAGAGGAGAGCATCCTAATTTAATCACTTCTATTTCTATTTTATATATTCAGTTATAGCCACCATTTTAAAAGAAGAAGCCCGGCTATGAATGACAGTTTATCTGCTATCACATGCTGGTGAAACATTACATTTAATAAATATCGGCTCTAAATATCAGTCTTTCTCAATTACCAATAATCGGCATCAGCTATAAAGAGACCCGCCATATTGGTCCATCCCTATTTTAAAATATTATCTTTCATGGCATCTTGCATCATACTGGATTTAGTCTGAAGGTTCTTGCTTCATAGTTCAACACTGCCAGCATTCAAAGTGAACCTATCAATTATGAAGCCCAGCGCAATGGCGACGTATTGTGCCAGTAAAGGAGGAGGCTGAGTTTCTCCTATGTGGAGTGAAATCGAACTACACTGTGTCTGTGGAGACTCAAGGTAGAGTGAAGGACCAAATCCACAACTCTCAGCCGTCACACCTGAGCCTGGAGGCCTGTATCGCAGTAACTGATGCTGTACCTTCACACAAACACACACTTACACGCTCAAAGTCAACAAAACCATCTTGCCAGCAGCACTGAGTGTGTGTGTGTAGCAGAAGCTAAAAGAAATGACTCAAATCCCAGCAGTCACAATTACACAGTGACCAGAAAACATGCAAAACAGCACACAACGACAAACACAGTCATCAAGAACTACATATTATGTAGCCCCACCTGTGCTGCAATTTAATGTTTGACAGCTATCAGGCGTATCTTTTAGATGACTCCATGATTAGAGCTCAGCAAACATTTGTCTCTTTGTTTCTCCCTCAAACACACTTAAGTCAGCAACACGACAAACAAATAGAAAACACAGACTTACCTGATGTGCCGTCGGTGCAAGAAAAGAATCAGACATGAAGGGGAAAGAACAAAAATAATATGTTAGGTTGAAAAGTGCTGCTGCTGTTGCTGCTTATGTAGGACGCACACGAAACACATGCAAACACACACACAGGACCATGGTTTGTGCTCAAGGAAAAGGCCCCTGCATGGCATATACAAGGCCAACGATGCTTTAATCTTCATTCTAACACCAAATAATTACATGTAAACTCTCCAAATGCCCACACACATATGACACGCTAATATTTAGTGAGAGCTGTGAACAAACGTGTGTGTTTGTGGACCCTGAAAGAAGCTGTTGCCAAACTTAGAAGGCCTTACAGTAATGAGGTCATATCCCACTGTATTAAAAAGGCCATTCTTTGCCCCTGTCGACAGTCGACACATTGAACACACACTAATGCTGTGCACACACCGTCACAAAATGTTGCCTTTGATTTTGACCTTGGCTGACCCAGCATGAAACAGGGCTGGATTTAAAACCCCCATCTCTACATTTTAAACCCCTTTCTCACTACCATCCTGTATGTTGTGTTGAAAACTGATGGCAAGTGTAAGTGTGATCAAAGCACACATAGACAGAAACACACAAAACTGTCAGCTAAGCCAGATAAGCTTTTGAGGCTTTTGAAATATTGTCTTGAACAAACTATCCCATGTCAGGCTATCCATTTCAGCTTTATCACATTTCACTTTATTTTGTACTTCGTTCGAAGGGTGGAGATGGACGTCAAGTTGGGGGGAAAAAGGGTCACATTTATTTTATTACCAAACGTCTAGGAAAGTTGTCTAAACTTTCTGCTCACTGAAACCACCAGTGACTAGAAACAGTATGATATTCAGCAAAAAAAAATGAGGCAGACCTGCCCACCATCACTCACAGCACAAAGTAAATGGAAAAAGTAAATATGAGACTGTTCTCCTGAATAGAATGACGGCATCTGTCATTTCAGCAAGAGGTCCCAGACAACATGCATTTATGATGAACTGACCAGCAATTACCTGGAGAGTAATGATGGAAGGAAATAAGAATGTCGGGTGTTGTAGAATGAAAAACAGGTGCATCAACAAAACACTGGGCATAAGCAGAAGTGATGACTGGTATTTTCTGCCTCCAACGAACAGTCCAAACCAGACTGTCTTTTGTTTGCAGTGAGCACAGTTATTCCTTAAATTTATTCACATGATTGTTATTGTAAAAAGAGAGAAATCCAACTCTGACCCTAACCATATCAGAATTGTCATTAATCTTTTTAATTAATCACAAATCCAGCTTTTGTCAATACCAAATAATAAACTGAACAGATGGTGCTTTCTTGGTCTTTTAACAATAAACACTTAACAAATACCCCACTTTTTCTTGGAACAAAAAAAACCCCATCATTATTATTTGAGAGGTTGGAGTAGCAATAGAAAAAGTTACCGTGAGTCCAACCAGTTAAAACAAGAGCACAGCTCACCGCCTCATAAAAACTGGTCTCCCCAGAGATCCTACAAGTATTATGTAAAGGTAAAACACTTTCTGTATCCCAGGAAGTGAAACAACTAAAGCTCAATTGACAGAATTTTAGCGACGGCAAGCAACATCCTGAGTGCCATATGGCTGCATGCACGCACGCACGCACATTACACACAAATACAGGCACACATAATGACAAAAAAGTACCGGCACTGGAAGCGAGCCACAGAAACTCTCTCCCACTCTCTCTTTGTGATAAGCCAGTCACAGAAATTCAGAGTAGGTTGGTATTGGCTGTTTCCATCTAAATGTCAGAGCTCTCACCATGAAAAGTTGCAGTAATAAAAGTAAGAAACACATACAAGTACAGGGTCATAAACTTTTTCATCTGAGACTGTGTGCGCGCATATGGTGCACAAGGGTGATTAATGCAAGCGCAGATCTAAGTAGTTTACAGTGTTGTTGATTACTCCAAATGCAATCAACTTAAGATCATTAAACAGACCTCTTAAACTATATGAAATGTCAGTCTGATTATATTGTGCACTGGGTTTGTAAGTGCATCTCTCCCTCTGTGTCTATGCACCATTAATCACTTGTGTTCCAATTAAAGCTGAATCAATATTGGCTGACACTTGAAACACTATAAATAACAATAAATGACAGTCTCTGGTTTTATCAAATTTCACTGGTTCCATGACAAACAGATATTTTATACTACTTAAAGTGCTGTAACCTTGTTCTGTGCAGCACTTTGTTCTGGAGCTCTTTAAGCCCTTCTCTGTGCAGATTTTCTTGTGGGATCCATGACAACTGAAACCTCAACTATCCATATTTTCCAGGACACAGTGGGTTTCTGCCGACCTGCCTTTATCTGTAGGCAGCTTCAATGTCAATAACCTTCTAGTACACTGTAATAAAAGATAATATTCTGGGACTTGGGCTGCCAAACAATACTGTAAAATAATGGAAAGTAACCATGACATTAAAATACACTATATTTTCTCATCTTAATTTTATTTTTCTTTAACATTTATTAAAGTTTTTACATGTGTAAAACAGCAAAAGACACATAAAAAATATTTCTGTTATCATATAATGATAAAAATGGTATTTTCACAGATTACCAATATATATACTGATGAAAGCACTTTCAGTCAACATTTTTGCTTTGAAAACTTCTGTAAATATACAAGATACCTTTTAATTTAACAAATAAATGTATATAAATTTTCAGAACCATTACTTTTTAAATTGTCACTAATTGTATCTCATTTCAGAAAAATATTGACAGAATTAAAGTTCGATTCACCAGTTTTAATTGTTTTGTAATGATATTTTTATGTATTAAAAATTACAGGAAAAAAGTTAAATACAAAGCAAAAATGTTGTAAAATTAAATTTTTTTAAATCAATTACTTTAATTCCTTTTTATAGTGTACTTTTTTATAGTGGCTCCAGAAGGGCCTTTCAACTGTAACATGAATGGGCATGCAGCAGAGTTTCAGATCCAACCCCACAAGTCCTGAATGCACATCACACTCAGCGTAATCAAACTAACATCAGCAGTACTTAATGAAAGCAGCAGCTACACTTATTGCTACAGCAGTCAGCAACATGTTTACTATACCATCTGTCAAAATACACAGAGGCCAAGTGATGGTCAAAAGAATGAGCTGTACTTTTGCTCCCAGCAAATTCCAACAGTTTGCCTCCTATGCTGTAAAATCCGCCGGTATCTTAAAGACACTGTAATGTAATGCCGTAGGCTTTGCTGATCCTATTCCTGCAACCAATTTCCCATTAAATCTGAACACTAAGCACTATTTTCAGATAAACTTGAGCCAATCAGTTTCATCTTGCATAACTTCTAACATATATGCTGATTGCAATATGTCAGTGATAAGCCAACATAAGCTGATAATATTGGCCCACTAATGTATCAGTCAGACTCTAATGCAGTGCAAATGAAAAGTTCTGGCTAAACAAATCCTATAATTGCAGCAGTTTAAAAGGCACCATCCAAAGTGAAGCCATGTCTGCCAGTATTGGCAGCGACAGACCAGTTTTATCTGTCAGTTCCAGATAAAAGAGGCTCCCAGTATTGATCAGCAACATCCCAGCACACCTTATTATCCAACCTAAAATCCATGAGAAAGTCGCTGGGAATGTGCCAACGGCTTGTGTTTTCAAGGTTAGGAGTGTAGCACATACGTGAACACACACACACACATGCACACACACACTCACACACTCGCACAGACACACACACTGACACACCAAAGGCAGACACAGAGAAGAGGGGAGGTTTAAAGAGATGGACCTTATTCCATGTGGGCTGCTGGGTGTGTGGCTCATTAAAATGTGATTGAAGCTGCAGCTCAGAGGCTGACTCAGCTGAGTTTAATTAAAGCTGTCAAACAATTCTTGTGTCACCCTCCAACATGAATATGCATCAATGTATTCATTTTCACACCCACATCCATCTCAAACTGCCTGTCTCGTTCGCTCTCATCAACTGAGGTGTGACATTCGCATAATCAAAATCCCTTTATTCTTCCTAAACACACGGCTGGCCATTTGGCTTCATTATTCTTCCCGTGTCTTTCCCCCGCCCACTGCTCCATCACTGGGACCGCCATTGTCAACACATACAGCGTGCCTGTATCACTACTGTGGTACAGGAATAGGCGATGGAGCGAGGGCTGACCGACTGAAGAAAATGAGAAAGGTGAGTCCATCACTCTAGTTGTTATTAAGTGGGAGGATTTCCAGTCAACAGAAGCATGGCCTGCAGGACTGCAGCTATCATTACAGACACCAAGCTCCTGGCCTCACTCACATTCAGCCGCAAGAAGCAGAACAAGGTGCTGCTCTCTTCAGTCGGAAATCTGCATGCTGCTGTTCCATGTATGTGATGAATGGGGATTAGATGAATTTTTCCAGTATCAATTTTAAAATGCAAGAGCATTAATGTAAGGTACATTTTTATAGCCTGCAGTACAAAACAGCTGAGATATTTTATTATACATGTCTGACTTTGTCATTTTTTTCCAGCTGAACCCTCTCTGTGCCAAGGTCTCTTACTATAACAGTCTTTTTACCTTGTAGTGGCCAAAGACTGCGCTCACTTTGACATCTCTCTTTCAGTTCTTTCTTTTGACATCCTTTTATGATTAAGTTTGATTGAAAAAAGCTACATGACAAACTCAAGCCACATCAGTAGGGATGGGAATCGAAAACCGGTTCTTGCTGAGAACCGGTTCCCAGTGTCTCAATTCCTTGGAATCATTTGCCAAGTTTGCAAACAATTTCCTTATCAATTCCAGTTGCGTAGCTTGCCTAAGCTACAGAATGTGGTGACGTCATTTAACAGTGCAGCCAGCAGGAAACATGACGTCCAAGCGGCACAAACACTCAAAAGTTTGGTTACATTTCAGGAGAAAGGATGACAACAGGGCAACTTGCAATACTTGGATATGTGGATATTTCTTCAAAGGGAGGAAATACTACCAATATGCAGAAACATTTGCACACGCAGCATGTGATAACTTTGAATGTCACATTTTTGATCCACTCCGGAGTGAATCTCAACCCAGCAGCAGCGGCAACATTAGCACGTCCTCTGCTGTTAATACTGCAGGCAACTAACTAACACTGTCCATCATGTTAAAGCCATTTGCCTCATTGTAAAACCTGCTATTACTAACTGTTAATGTTAAATGAATGCCCTCTCATGCATTACATTTAGATGACCATGACGAGAGACGGAGTCTGACTTCTCCTTTCGCCGAGGCAGGGAAATGAGAATCGATGAAGAACCAAATTGTTAAGCAGAATCGGAAACGTAATCGGAATCATAAAAATCTTATCAATTCCCATCCCTACACATCAGAGCTCTGCATGTAGCACACTGTTTATAATAGTCATCCAGCAGACACCTACAAATGCATATGTGTGTGTAAACATCTTATTTGTGTATGGTTGCTGTACAGACTGGTTTCACATACAATTCTAATTACCATAATCAGAGACCGATCCACAGTGCTGCAGTGTTCAATTACTTCTTCTTATGTTGTTGTGACTTAATGACCATATCCTAACATCATTAGTGTAGTAGTATAACAAAAAATGTTTTACATCAGCGAATCTACACAAACACGATGGAGATCTAACAGCTTCATATGGAAAAAAGTGTAAGCAAACTGTTCAAGGTCTAAGCTGATCAGAGAAAAACCTGCAGCACTCCAGGATTTACTAATTAAATGTGGTATTTCAGTTTGATTTAAAGCAATATCAAACTTTGTTGAGTTATGTTTTATGTGCAAACAGTGACACAAATCCCCGTAAGAGCCTCTGTAAATAATTAGGTTGTTTTATTATATAATTTGGAAAGAATTCAGGCAATCTTTTATGCAACCGTATACTTTTGGGCGTATTTATAAATTTGCGTGTCATTTACCTGTAAACAAATCACTTGCTATCCTCCGGCGTGTAATGTAATTTATCTGGATTATGACTATGAATAAAACAAACCTTATTAGATTCAAAATCCCCAAACATTTGTGCATGTTTGCTTTGCAGATTGTGTTATAAAACCATCTGGAAACAACCAAAATACAGGCTTAGTATCCGTTTTTGATGCTGGAGTAGCTGACGCTGGAGGCTTGCTGTTCATACTTATAAGTACTAATTATTAAGGATTCAGACAAAAAAGTAACACACAAACTCTAAGAATGTTAACTTGTGTTTAAAGCCTGTTTATTATTGTACTTTTTAAATGGGTTTAACTATTGTAGAGAATTATGATAAACTATTTCATTAAAAAAGCAGTGTTCCTATAAAGCTTCATACTAAAATTTAATTGTGTGCTGTCCAGCCAGCACTCTTCTACAGCTACTCCTCTGTAACTATATTTACACTTTAAATGCTATTTAAAAATCACCAAATGACTTTTGAATTACAGTTTCTCCTTCAAACCTATATCCAACATCAAAAAATTTAAATAGCATACGAGGGATAAAAACACCATCTGGCCTAAATCTGGTTACTCGCGTCTCTCTGGGTTTGAAAGTCAGCCTGAAACAGGACGTCCAGCCAGCTGTTACTCTGACAAACACCGTGGCATCTGATTGGAGATGAGCCGCATAGTGCCAGAGAAAATGGGAGCAGAGTTGGCAGTGACAAGCTCAAACTCCAATACCAGCACCACTGTCACCCAGGTCAGCGGCAACCCATCTAGCTTGAATTGCTAAAGTAGAACGCTGTGTCCAATATGGTTTTTATCCACTTGAACTTTCATTTCTGACCCTCAACAGAGAGCAGAAATGACTCACTCATCACCACTCTGACAGCAAAATCACACCAACACAGAGGCCAACAGCAAACTGGATTCTTCTCCATTAAGAGCGGCCAGCAGCAACAATGTGGTGCTGACCATGGTGCTAAAATGAAATGCCTGGATTACAGCGGGAGGATTCATGTACAGTTTTTCTACTCTGCCATCACAAAAGGAACTGTTATAGGTCATTTTCTATGTGTTGTCTATGAGCTTTTTTTGTAGTCCTGTTGGTAGTATGACTGTGGATAACAATCTCTTGATAGGTCAGCTCACTACTTTGCAAATTAGCAAATGTTAAGTAAAGCTTAACAGATGACTTGATGACTTGCTATCTTGTGACAGATGATCTAAGAAATATGCAAGAAGAAATGAGATGAAATACAGAGAAAGGGATGAAACATAACAGCTGAGATCACTGCAGTAACGTTATGTGCATTTTAGACCTCAAGGCTGTGAGAAACTAAACAGCTTTTCATTGGCAAACCTTTAAAAGATGTGGTTGTCGCTTGGTAATGGCTCCAGTAATCTTCAAAGAAACTAATGCAGTCTGACCCATAGGTCATAAGTGGGAAATCATACCCATATAGTGACTGTCCACAAACACATTCACAGAGTCCATGACTGTAGATGCAGCATTCATTCAACCCCTCGGGGCTCAACCATTCGTTGTCATTATCTGCAGTTCCCCAGACTTTGTCTGTCATAAACAAGAGTGCAGCAGGGACTTACTTATTTTATTTTTAGTTTATTTGTATAGGGGCAAAGAAACTGCATGAAACCATACCTCAGCTTTTACAGCCTGATTACATCCCTAAAGGGCGAGTGACATAGAAAACAAAATTCAGCGATAAAAAATATTATTAAAACAGCAAAAGATACAAAAGAACGTATAAAAATGTGCTACAATAACAAGCACAACATCATTCGGGTCTGAACCCTCTTTAAAACTGCTTCTTTTTCATTTATTGTGGTCACATTTTGAGTTCTATGAGCGAGGAGTTCTTTATTCTCAAAACCAAAAAAAATCATCATAATAAAAGCTGACTTCTAAAAAGGCAACTTACAATTCATTTCGGGCAACTGAATTAAAAACCCTGAGAGGAAACATCAAGACAACAGGCACTTTGGGAGCTGATTTTGTAGCAGAGCTGCAACAACTAATTGATTAGTTGCCTGCTATTAAATTAATTGTCAACTATTTTGATAATTGATTAATCATTTTGTGTAAATTTGTAAGTTAAAAGGCCTACATCCTCTGATTTCCACTTCTTAAATGCTTATTTTTTTCTAGTTTATTTACTCCTCTATGACAGTGAACTGAATATCTTTGGGTTGTGGACAAAACAATATGTTTGTGGAAGTCATTTTGGGCTTTGGGAAACACTGATCAACATATTTCACCAGTTTCTGATATTTTACAGACCAAACAACTAACTAATTACTCAAAAAAATAACGGACAGATTAATCAACGCTGAAAGTAACTGGTAGTTGCAGCCTTATAATGCAGGCATTTATAGATGAGTTTGAGATCAGTAAAAAGCTAAGTTACTGCAGATGCTGCTTTCAACCAAGACGTTACACAATGCTTTACATGTGAAAGGATGATGCTATGGGTAGTTAGTAGTAGACACCTACAAAATGATCAAGTAAGGCTATGGAAAGGCATTAACTGCTACAAGGAACAAATCTGCCACATCTTAGTGTCAATGTCTCCCTCCCCCTATCTCTTCTCTCCCCCTCCTTGTCTCCCCGGAGCATCACATGACCTGCAGTAGCTGAAACCTGCTGAATTATTGAAGCAGACAAGACGTCTCTCAAACCCACACACACTCGCACACACAAACAGTAACTGTATCCCTGCCCTCGGGGGAAAAATGAGATAATGACCAATTCAATCTGACATGGTTTTAGAGACCATAAACATCAGAGCGAGAGATAGAGAGAAAGTGAGAAAGGTAGAGAAGAGACGCTGCCACTGATAGAAAAGACGACTGGGGTTGTGTGGAAAAGGAGAAAACAAGCTGCGCACTATTTATTTCACAATGTGGCGCTCAGGGCTGGGAAGGCTACTTTCAAATGTGGTCGGAGCAAGACAGCCCACTTGCAAATGAAATCCAGTGCATTCCATAATTGATTAGACTGCAGCCAAAACACAATATGTAGCCAAACAATTTATTCCAAAGACTGATGTGTAATTTGAAGGCTGTTCGCATGATTATCTGCATCGGCTGTCATGATGAGCGAAGCGATCACTGTGTTCATCATCTCAGTAACAACTACTGTGATTACAGGGAACAAGCAAAGCCAGGCACATACAATCAATCATAGTATGAAGCTGGGTTATGAATCGTAAGATAAACCTCATTACATGATAGCGGGAACAGAAAAATGTTGGTCCACAGTGTTCCAGCAAAATAATACAGGATACAAAAAGTGATTATTTGATAAACAAATCTAACAACACTGAGAAACATCTTTGGCTGTGTTCTGCTCATATTTCTGCTAATAAACCTCAGTCTCAAACGATGTGCAGTAAGTGTATAATTCTCTTTATGTTGAGCTTTTTACTGCTGGGCACTTCTACATTGCACAATCAATAACTGATTATAGCTTCTTTAGAATCCCCAATAGCACCGTGCATAGTCAGTCTGCATGTCCACAGTTTGCAGAGATATGTGAGTAATGGACTTTGCCATAAAATGATCATGGTCTCCAGAGGATGAATAGTACAGACTTTGATAATCTCTTGACTTGATCCCTTGTATCACCAGGTTTCTGGCTGGGAATGAGCTTGCTTGACAGCTTTTTGGATGGGTTGCATGAAATTTAGTGCAGGGATTTGTGTTCTCCAGAGGATGAACCGTAGTAAGTTCAATATTTAGTTTTTTGATCTAATATGTTGCTGTTTGGTGGTAACTGGCACAATGTTACATAGCACAGCATACTTGCATTGTCACTGTAAGCATGTTACATTGCTGATTTTAGCATTGAATTCCAAGCACCACTGAGTCACGAGCACAGCTCTTAAAATAATATTATTTTATATGAATCAAAAGGACATGGAACTGAGGGAAGAGAAGGTGCGTTAGAGATATAAATGAAAAGAAATGAATACAGACAAATCAAAAGGAATATTCTCTCGTCCACCCCACTTCAGCTAGCTTTTAAGCCGAAGCACCATGTTTTCCTTTTTTGTTCTTAAAAATCACATCAAATTATCTAGATCCAAAGTATTCCATTCGACTGTTCACTTCCTCTCTTTCAGCACAAACGTTTCACTAAAAACAGGACACAGGGAATCCTTAATACAGAGTTCATCTTTACTGCTGTATAAAAATAATATGCATTTCATTTCAGACATCTGTTAGGTTGTATTCCAGGGCCATATTCCAAAATAAAAGGTTTCAAAGGAGAAAAGCAATGAATCAAAGAGCAGGGAGCAGGCATGAACCCAAGACCTCACACTCCCAGCACAACAATGCTCTCATAGTGCCAACAGGAACTTTCTAGTTGGCAGAGTCACAAGCAGGCAAATAAGGTTGCTATGGCTCATCTCAACTCATAGATTCGACTTATAAACCCGATTACAAAAAGACAAATCAAACACTGACATATGGAGAGATGCAGAGGGAGCCAGACCCCGAGGAAAAAACATCTGATCACACACTAGAACCGGCGCGCAGTCGGGGTGACAGCTTCATCAATGGCAGTGGCAAGAGGAACACTCACACAAACGCTTGCAAAACTATTGTGACATACTGTATATAAATGTGTCTATATTTTGACAGCGACATGCAGACATCAAAACAAGCTATGCATGGTTTTCGCATGAAACTACACATACATTTGTTATTATGCAAGATATGCAGCAGTACAATTCAGCACTTTGCCGTAATACGCAAACACTAAAAAAAAGCACGCTCACACACAAAGATTTCCTCCCTCCTTACAAGCAGCTGTTACACAAGCGAGTGAAACTTCTACAATATAACAGACATATGTTGACAGAAAGATTGTTCCCTATCATTAATATAACACAGATTTTTAACAACAGCCATGAAAATGAAAGATGTTAGAAATATAGGAAGCACAGCTTGAAGGCATATGGATAACTATTGCATGCAGGGTAATGGCAAATTAACACCGGAGATGTAGAATTTAAATTGAATCTGCTGCAGTGCTGAAATCATTAGTTGAATAATAAATTACATGACTGGCAGAAAATTGCTCTACAACAATTTTGGAAATCTTTTCTCAGCCTAAACGTTCTTTGTGCAACATTCAGAACTACTGGATGTCACTAGAGTACGAGTCCCTCCAGCCTGAGGAGGACCAATAGTTTCAAAGGGAGGGACTCACATGCACTAACATGCATGCATAGCAGACCATCTGCAAGACTTTCGCAACCAATGAGGCTGTGTCAACGAGAGCCAATAAAAAATAATCCAGCCACAACCATTCACCCACAATAGCATGGTAAAATACATTGAAAGGCTGGAGTGATTTTTTTGTAAGCTCAAATAACCTGTCTCTTCTTTTTGCTCATGTCTGTTCCACTCTTTGTATGTCTGTTTCCATGGTCCATTAGACCAAAGCAGACCCGTGAGTGGACCATGTTGGCTTGTGGATGGACTGGAGTGGACCAGTGTGTGGAAACAAGGACACAAAGAGGAGAGCAGAACAGATACAAGTGGAGAAGGTGCAGCAGAGGAGAGCCTCAAAACAGGAGTAGGCACTCTCACGTTGAGCTGAAATGAAATTCGTGCAAATGAATTCAGTTTGTGATGATCTCCATCTGTTTAGAAGCATGGGGAGGACTAATAGTTTCAAAGAGAGGGACTCATATGCACTGTGCATGCACGTCCAACCATCTGTCAAAACATGGAATAGAGAGATATCGATTACAACACACACAAAGAGTGTCACTTCTTTGCTAAGAATCCATTCTTCCACTGTAATTTTACATAGGAGATAATTGTTGGCTACTATATTAGTGCTCTGTTTATGCTCAAAATCTTGCATATTGTGCCTTAACTTAAGGTGTCAGCCAATTTTAAGCCTCTGTAGACACTCTGGGGACTGGAGGGTCACTGATTGTAGGCCTGTTTGCAGCATATAGAGTCTGTTATATTTAACTGTAGTCTACAGAAGGTAGCGATGCCAATAGCTAAACATAAATATTAGTTGAACATGTGCAACATATGTAAGCCAATGCAATCAGTCTTATAAGAATAGAGACCGGATTATGTGTTCAAAAGATATAAGCCTTCTGATAAAACTTTGCTCGAAGCAAGGGACCCAAATACAGAACTAGTGGTATTTCAGGTATTTTCTTGTGCTGTGTTGGTGGCTTCTCCTTTCTGGTAAATCTTCAGACAAAAGCAGCAAATCAGACAGCATCTCTTCAAAAGAATCAACAGCTTAGCAGGACAGCTTCATATCAGCGCCAAGTAGGCCGACAGAAAGACAATCCCCACAGAGAAAGAATGGAGTTTTGAGGGGCTGCCACGACAAAGCTTACTGAAACACACACACACACACACACACACACACACACACACACACACACACATTGTATTGATGATGAATTCCACATTTCTCCCATCCTTCCATCCTGTGCCTATCCATCTGTTCTGCCCACGGTGTTGATGGGCTTCACATTTAAGCTCCTCCTCTTCCTCTCTTCTCCTACCATCTCTTTTTTCCCCATTTCTTCTTTCTTATCAGTAGCCAAAATTACTGGCAATCCTTTTGCTCCCCTGCCTTGTTTATCTCTTTGTTGTACCCTCCAACAAGCACACACACAAACACACACACACCTATTCATCCTGGTCATCAGGGACAGTGACCTTTGTTGTGCCTGTGACCGAATTGTCCTCCACTGGGTTTGTATTCGTGCGTGTCTGAGTCCGATTTCCTGCCTTTTCACACTCTTATTGATTATATGAAAGCTCCAATCAGTGTTACCCTGCCCAGTAAATTTAGTGATCGATCTCTCCATGAGTTTCACGGTGGATGGGACCCTGCATGCATGTGTTTCAGCATCAAATCAGATATGCAGAGACATTAGCAAGACACATGGAAAATTTTGGACAGTCAGTTGAAAAAGGTTTGACATGGCCAAGAAAAATGCACTTGCCGCTTTGACAATGCCATAAAATGTGTCCCTCTACACACACACAACCACAATCCGTCAGAGCAGAGATTAGAATCAGAATTTTCTCACTTGAAATCAATACCTCAAAGTGAGAAAAATGTATGCAGAAGAAGAGCATGGAAAAAAGAAATGGGATAAAAGGTACAGAAAGCATGAGAGGGAGACGGTTTATTTTGAAGGGCACTGTTTCATCAGGAATTAAAACGAGAACGGGAAGAGCCAGGAGAGAGAGAGGGATGATGACAAAGTGCATGAAGAGAAGGTACAGTGGCAGCTAAAGAGGAAAAAGAGAAATGGAGGGCAGAGCAGGGGAGAGATAAGAAAGAATGACAGGTGTTCAGCCACGATTTCGATTAATTGACGGAAATACGGTACGTCTGCTGGGGAGTATTCACTCAGAGGGTTTATGTGTGTGCGTAAGCGAAGGTGAAGGTGACTCCAGGGTTCGTCTCGTCTAAGCTGCTTCTCTAAACAGCACCTCGCCCCTCCCCCTCAGCCATACAACCAACCAATCAGAAAACATACACACACATCAGGGCACAAAAATAGATATACAGAAGACGTCCATTTAATTTTAAAGCAGCAGGATGCTCCCAGATGTGAATGCGTTGGGCCCGAAAAAGAACATGCAATGCTAAGCAAAACCCTTTCCTCCATGAATGCAAAATAGAAAAATGTAAAACAAGCTACCAGACCAAACAGCTTTGAATTGAGAATTGCAGCATCATGTCAGAAGCTTTTGTTGCAAAATGATAACTCAAAAATTCTTACAGACACAGTTCACTTTTTTGATAGACAGACACAACTAGCCCCACAGAGGCTTAGTTTAACCTAGTTTTCACCAGGCCACCAGGTCCACCAATGAATGAATGGACAGTCTGGAGATAGCATGCATTTACACAAAGATATGAGGTAATATGCAGTGGAACATCCAGTGTCCACCACAAACAAGATGTCATGCATTTCTGTATACCTGACAACATGCAAGCTGGGTAGAAAACAGGATTTCAGTTGGAAGAAAGTCAAAGTATGGAAGGGGTACAGGGACAAGAAAAGCCTATTTTAGGAGGGAAAAAACTGGCTCAGAAGAGCTAAGACAACTTTTCCACTTCTTCAGGATAAAAGTGAGGCTGGCAGAATGGCAGTGACAGCTTTTTTGTCAGGGGAGAGGAGAGGAAAGAGCAGAGGAGAGGAGAGGAAAGAGCAGATAAGAGGAGAGGAGAGGAGAGGAGAGGAGAGGAGAGGAGAGGAGAGGAGAGGAGAGGAGAGGAGAGGAGAGGAGAGGAGAGGAGAGGAGAGGAGAGGAGAGAGGAGAGAGCAGAATTTGTTTTCATAAAATCCAACAGGCAAAATTCTGATGTAAATTAGCCCAAGTTGGGGAGTAACAATGTCAATAATAGAACAATAAATATGAGTACAATTCCAATAAGTGGTAATCAAAATAGTTACATTTCTAAAACCAACAGATTACTTGAAAATATATCATTACGTTGCCATGAGCCACTCATTGAAAACAAAGCACAAAAGTGCATCTTCACCTTAGTAAACTATTCACAGTGTATCCTACAGTCCACACATGACATGAAAGGATGGAGTCGACACCCAGCCAGGGCAGGAATACATTTCTCTACTGGAAATTCAAAGACCAATTCACATTCATAGGGGACAGGCACATTGCTGCTTTTGACCTCTGAGGACTCCACTTCTAAAGAAACAGCTTGAGTTAAGTTTTATCTTTGTCCAGCTAAACTTGAACACTTGCTGGTTAGGTTTCCTGCTTCGTGAGCTGCTTTCCTAACCCAGTTGTTAGTCGGCTGCTGATCAGCCTGTGAATCTTGTCAGTAAAGATTCTTGATTGCTACATAGTTGCAAACCACTGAGAGGAGACCAGGCAATATAAGGCGATAAAATGCACTTCAGAAACCAAGTGGTGGAAAAAAAAGTTTTACAATAGAGTTTCATACTAACTCAGCTTTAAATAAAGTCAAAAATTCATTCTGATTAACTTTTGTAATGTAATACTTAAAAAATGCACATAAGAATACGTTATAGAAACATGCCTACTGTTACATGCATTAATAGTGTAAGACAATGCATACCATTACAGATGACATATAAGGGAATGTATTCTATAATCAGTAGAGAAATACATTCTGAAAGTAACCTTCCCATCACTGAAATTAGCAAACATTAACAACTCTCTGTATTTAACAGTTTTTGAAACTATGCACACATTTCACCCGGTACTAAAAGTGCCTAGGTACCTAATCCTATCTACACATGCATTTTACACTGATTGACTTGTGCTCATGTTTAAAACCTCAACATTAATGCTTACTGTAAATAGACCTCAGTGCAAGCTACCAAAATATTTCCTTGCACAATACAAATCCGACAATAATAGACTCACTCAGGCCCGAATAACAGCGCTGACCCGAACTGGCCAGCTCAGCAATCCCCACACCATAATATGTATTAGCTGATAGACTTAACAACTCCATAAAACAGTAAATATACAAGGAGATAACTGTTGTTATCCAAACTGTAAACACCGTGATTATATTATATGTATCCAATTTTATGACTTTGCTTTTTGCAAACTCTGCAATGTCTTAAATAGTTTGGTGCCAAATTATCATTCAGTATTTTCTCTGTGTTCACTGCAGTTGGTATATAAGACTGTGGGCAGCAGTTTTAAAAGTGAGGCGAACAAGTTGGAGTAATTAGGCGAATAATTTAGAAATACTGAAGAAGCATAATTATCTATTAAGACCACTTGAGGAAAGTGTCCTCAGGTTCAGTTAGCTTCCAGATATATGGACTGTATTTCTGTGTGAGCAGACTAGGAGCAGGTGAACGTCTACCAGCAGTCTGCTGACAGTGTAATACCTCTACATCAGTGTAAATCAGTGTAGTTACACCTTGATGCTTCTCGGCTCTAACTCTGCTACTAGATTTGTATTGGTTATTAAGATCTTCTGTTGTTACTGCTGCTAGGTGTACCACTATCCTCAGCAGAACACTCTAATGTAGCCAGCAACACAAGGCAGCTGCAGGCTTACAACAAAGTTGACCCTGTCTCAAACAGAAACACAGCTGAACTCAGTGCCGCATACAAATGTGTATATATTCTCTGCAGCTATACTTTATTTGCATAAAGGCTTGTGAAAATTAAAATGGTTATTGTAATCTATGGAACAAACTGGAAAAACTGTTGACATAAACAAGTCATTTGGCAACAAAGGTGGTTAAGCAAATTTTAGGATTGAGAAACAATTTACTAGGTCATGAACATTTGGTATCCTCTAAAAAGCGGTACCAAATCTCCAAAGCATACATACAACAAAACAGACAAAAAGACGCTGCAGTACAAGAACAAATTGAGGCAATTTTCCACAAAACAACTAATCATAATGGTACAGGAAAACACACAGTTAAACAATAGTGAGAATTTGTACGAGCTCAGGCAACAAGCCTGTCTACGTAAGTCTGAAGATTTTGTGTCATTTATTCCACAAATGTGTCTTTTTGTCTCCACAAACCAGCTGAGATACATTTCTGCGCAAGTATACAAGCAAGTAACAAAGACACAGGATTTTTTTGGATTGATAAAAATGTATTTAAGTTGACAAAACACGATGATGATTAGGGACATTTTTAATTTCTACTGCAAGTCTTTCCTCAATAGAAGTGGGCTAGATAATAAAACTGTCTCCATCGCTGCATTATGCTTATCTTCCTACACATTACAGTTCAGTTATTAGTAATGTGACAAAGCAACAAAAAAATTTATCAAATCTTACTGTCCTGATGTTTTCAAGATACGGCACCTGAACTTTGACTATTTAACTACTGCACCAGCTCCTCTGTCAAGAAATGGACACTCATGCATTATGCAAGAGGGAGCAAGTGGCTCATCAACAGGGATGCAGAGTGAAACATGGCAGGCAGAGGAGAACAGCAGAGAGGAGGAGTCACGGGTGAGGGCAGGGGGAGAAAGTGTGGGTGGGTGGCTGGGGTGGTGGGGATAGAGAGGGCTATGGTTGAGGAACCACAGGGTCATTCACTGCTCACAGACAGAGGAAGAAAATGAGAGGAGTGTAGAGGAAAAACTGTGGAGTTCATGACTCTGAGAATTGAGCGAAGGGTAGTGAATTGGTTGAGTGACAGAGAGACAGAAGTACTATTACAAACACAAGCTGTGCTTCACGTGGAAGGAATGATGAAGGACTAAAGTGGAGATGAGATTCACCTGAAAAACTGTATTGCAGCTCAACTGATACTCTACATTCATGTGATGTAACGGTCTATTTTTACACCAAAGTTCTAATAATTCTGGCTATTAAACCGTCTAGACAGATTTTACTTTTTTGAGCATAAAGCACTATTCTAACTGGACTTCCCCCACCATCTGCTCTGCTGTGATATGCTGGTTGTCCAACTATCATCCTGTGAAATAAAATCAGCTGCATGACGGTCTGGGTAGCAATGACATTGTTTCAAAAATGATTGCGGTTTTTATGATGTATACCATTTTTCGTACTGACCACTACTGACAATTCTATTAGAGTCCCAATTATTTCATGTCACACTGAGTTTAATATTGTCTTGGTCACACAAACTGTACATTACCAGTTTTGAGGGATATCAGATGGTGCTATTATGCTCTCGGCTGTCATGTTGTGGCCATAATGCTTTAAAGAGCCCTTATTAGGGTTAGTTAATTCGACAGTTACTTCCTCACTAGGAGCACTTCTGCCACAGATACATCTCTATACTTAGACATCTGGGGTTATGATTTGTGACCTAATTTGTCTCACTTTCATCAGGCCAGATGACCAACCAGAGCAGACTGACAATTTTGGGAGTGGGGCCTTAAAATGACAAGAGCTAAAACGGAGCATTTCAGACAGAGAGTGGGAACAGGTGATGCAGCAGTACAACATAAAGAATTACATGTTTGTTTTAACATTAAACATTAAAGCATGAAAATCTAAATTCAAGTCTCAAGATTCAAGAGTTTTTATTTTCCACATGCTCATGCAGCATGTGCAGTGACATGCAAAATGACTGTGCGATAATAATAAGACACTTTAAAAGGACAAATCTTTAGAGAAACAATAGAAAATTATGTCAGAGATCTTAAGCTAAAGTGCAGGTTACACTGTACAAGAGTGCAGTTGTGTGTGTGTGTGTGTGTTTGAGTGTTATATTTGTTATGCATCAGAGTGTGGGTGTGTGTGTGTGCATAGACCTGAATGTTATTAACATACTTACATTAGTCCAGTGTGCTGTAGTACAGATGAAGGTGCTATATTTTAGATTTTGAGCTGAAGTCAAAGTTCACAGTCTGTTCTAGTAGCCTCTATGTCTGAGCAGATTTTCAGTCATCCAGGTCATGGTATTCCTAAAAGCCTCAGTAGAAGGTAACTGGAGTTCTCCTTATGGTTTGTGACAACGTTTCATCTCTAATCTAATCAGTTTCTTAAGTTCTGACCAATGAGGAGTACCAACTGCATATTTTCAACCCCAACTCACATGGCTAATTGGCAGCCAAAGACTCATATGCATTGAGGTGTGAATGGTTGTGAAACTACCAGGTTTACAACTATTCACACCTCAAGGCAGGTTCTCAAAACTGCATTATAAGTACTTGATAACTGGTGTTGCAGAGCCCCTCCTCTGTTTATAGATAATTGATCCAGTTTAACATCTATCCTTCACATCTCTCAACAAGCCATCTGTCTTCTCTATGAGCGTCCATTATCCTTTAGATGCAGGGTCTATTCTAGCAGATCTGTCAATGTGGATAATATGGGCCCTTTAAAAGTCTGAAAACATTTGGAAGAAAGAGTTGGAAGACCAGTCATGCACAGGGAAAGAAAGGCAAGAATGCAATGATGCAAAGAAAACTTGACACTCATCTGTGTATTCTGCACCATTTGAGGTCGTGCTCTGATTAACTGACCAGTTAATGTGGATCATAGCAACAGTCATATTGTGAGATTACAGGATGGCTTTGGTGTCTAAATCAGTCATCATGGACCTTGTCACACAGTATGATTTAAGATCAACATTTATGATCACACGATCAGTATCAAGGGATCGAAGAGCAAATCCTAAATACAACCACTGTCCCTCAAGATCAGGCTTTCCTCAATCATCAAATTCAGACAGTTGCAATAGCAGCTGTTTCGTAGTTTGAAATTAATTTATACAGAGCCACATTTTCTTAAGAGACAAATTGCGGCCAGCAGGTTTTCCAATGTGATAGGTCACACAACACACACACACACACACACACACAGTCACACACATAGAAACTACAGCAGCTCCTGTATTTGGTCGGTAGCATTGCTTGAAATATTAAGCATAAATGTCACAGCCTTTCCCCCTATCTATTGCTCCTCCTCTCCCCTCCTTTCCCTGTTCTCCTCTCCTGTCCTCCACTGACAGTTTCCTGTTAATGAGTTTCATTTGCACAGGAGACCACAGAGTGGAATAAAGAGTGGGCAGCACACACACACCGCAGGTAGTAGATCTCTAGCTGAGTGTACACTGCCATGACCATCTCTCACATCACAGTTCCAGTGCTGTGGAGGGAAGGCCAGCTCTAATAAGGCCAAAGTTACCCCGCTCTCGACTGAAATCTCTGGAGAATATGTTAGCAGGCACCAAACGACATCATAATGTTAGGAGTATGGAATCAAATGGGAGACTGGTAGTTAGAGTACTGTCACTATTAGCCTGGTGATGACTGGAGAGTGCACTAGTTCAGCATTGCCATTACTCCCCAGCTGAAGCCAGACTCAGGGCTAAGAGGAACATTTTGTTGCTCTTGGAAGAACACTGGGCTGTCCTAATTCTTCTTCATGGCATGCATAAACATCTCTGGGTGTCAGGCTTTACCTTCAGTTTGTGAATTATTAAAAACAGCTACAGAAGTGTCCTAACCCATTTCGGAAGGAAGATGACAGTGACACACACAGAGCTGGAAGTCATGAACTTTCCAGGTAAAAGATGTTTGCGAATAGATAAAGACTGTATCCCAAAAGAGTCACATATTTTCTGTTCCAGCTCTTCATTGAAACTCCAAGACTACAGACGACATGTTTTTATAGCTGCATGATTCCAACAAATGGCAGCATCTTCAGAATTGATGTATTTGGTTTCTTGAAAAACTTGTGGATCATCACTTGAAATACCTTGTCCTATGGGTTTAAACAAAGTAGCTGCAAAGTAACCTGCAATTTTAGGTCTTATTTTAGCATAATTTCATGTGTTGTGTCACAGTCACTTTTAGCATATGAAATACCGGCTGCAAAACACACACTTTCTTAAAAGCTCCTCTCTAGTTTTTTACCTTGCCAAAATCTCCTTATGGTGCATTTTTATATGGTGGATGACACACAACAAGTAAAATAAACACTCACTTTGAAATAGCAGCGTATCAATGACTTAATGTCTCAAAAACATGGATTCAGACTAGCTGGTTTTATTCGTAAACAAACCAAAGAAATGCTTTTCTTTGTCATTATTCTTCAGAATCAGTTTCTGGTTTGAATTAAATGTAGCTACACAGAGTTTGAGCAGAGTCATAGGCGAGCTGGTGTGCTCCAGCTGCAGCGAGTGGGGACTTCACAGAGCCAGTTACTTCATGGAAAAACAATCAAATCTGTTTTGCTTTTAATGCAGAGGACATTTAAGTTATATATTGAATTTTGCTTTGCTTTTACATCCACAGGAAGAGAACACTGCTCTTGCAATCTCGCCAGTCAAACACCAATCAGCCACAACATTAAAACCACAACACTGATTATGCCTTTAGAATGCAATGTCCTGCTGGGAAACTTCGCATTCATGTGGATGTTATCTTAAAGCACACCACCAATTTTAAAATTGCTCAAGACCAAGCACACGTAAATGTGTTGTTTTAATGTTTATACATAACTTTGATACACCAAGATGAGTTTTTACAGGGTTAAATCAATGACTAGAGGAGGATTTATGACTATTAGTAGGAGTAATTTTGTAGACATAGCAACCCAGTTTTCTACCTATAAATTGATAGAAGAATAACACAAACACCTTACATTTAGTTAGCTGACCTGCGGGTAACATGGCTGCTTCTGACAAAACAATATCATCCGATTTATGCCTGACATCCTCTAAGAAACAAGCCTCATACATACATACATATCTTTAAACATAGTACGTACACTAGCTCCTATGTAGGCTTTACAATACATTTATTGTCAGAGAAGTCAGAAAAATAAGCAGCTTGTTAGGTAACCAGAAAGCCTCAGAGGTGTTTTGCATGTACTGTACATAATGAGCCACAGATTCATAGATTATAAACGTCTGTTATCGTGGTGTGTCTACATGAAACGGAATGAAATGATGACATGTCATAATGACAACACTGGCAAAGGGAAAAACAGGCAATACAGTGGGGAAATCATTGAACCAAAAGCTGTCGAGAATTTCCCCCCCACATGTGCAGAAGTGTGATGTTGTTTGTCTATGAGCCTGATTGGCTTTCAGTCAGGGTCTGAACCTGCTGAGTTCCTACAAGGTGGATTACGCCTGCTGGCAAGTGCTCAAGCACTCACAGGGTGTATCAAGGGCAAAGTGTGCACAGATAAACACACAGAAAGACACACAAACAAACACTCGCACACGATGAGTGATTTCTTTTTTTTAGTTTCTCGGTGCAACTCACATCTCTGAATCTGTTCCAGGATCTGTCCTTGTTGTACTGAGCCACGGTGCCCAGCCATTTCTCGCTACTGTCACCGGAGACCGGCGTTTCTCCGCTTAGCAAGAGAGCCACGACAGGTAGCAGAAAGAAGAGCATCTTCTGGAAGCAGAGAGAAGAGAGCGGAGAGATTTTAGTGAGGGCAAAACAGAACCAGAGGAGCTGAGGATGCTGCAAAGTGCACGGAGAGCGGAGTGAAGTGACTTTTTTTTAAAAAAAACAGAAAACACACAACTCTCACATGGTGACGCATAGTGGGTCAGGGTGTCACACACACGCACACACACATTTTAAGAAGACGGAGCAGTGTTTGTGGCGGCGCGCAGTGATCATTTCATCCAACTGCTGATCCTTTTTGCTCCTAATCGGATTATGAACATTGGAGAGTTGTCACCGCGGCAGATGGGGCAGCAGCGAACCCAGCAGCTCCACAGCTCCCCCCCACCGCCCCCCCAATTTCAAAAGCAATTAGCGGCGTCAACACAATTCACAACTGCCACCCACCCCGGAGCTTTGTCTCGGCTTTCATCTCATTTTCTTCCGCCAGCAGATTCCCCACAATTGACTTTCAAATTTCAGATTTCTTTGTAGGAGGAAAGAAAAAAATCCAGTCAGTAACGGCGCGTTTACCTACCTGGGATACTTCGTTGGTGTCCAATTCCTATTCCTAGGGGGGAAATAAGTCCACTGCGCTCCGCCAGTAGAACCCGGCAGCTTTTCAGGGGGGATTGACGGCTAAAAAAACAGAAGAGGGAGCAGCGAGGACGACTGGACCGGGTCCGGGAGCTTTCTTTCTTTCTTTCTTTTTCTCCTCCTCCTCGGTCACCAGACACCGCCTCCTCTCTCTCTCTCTCTCCTCTCTCTCTCTCACTAACCGTGTCATTGATTTTCAGCGGGGGATTTTTTTTCTACATGTTCACAGCAGAGCGCACCCAGGCAGGCGGAGAGGCAAGATTTGGGGGGGGGAGAAAGCATGTCAAAGCGCTGTTCTCAGTGTACAAACACAAATTTCATCCCAGTCATCTCGCTTCTGGTTCTCCAATTCCAGTTCGCGTCCACGATAATAAACGCAATTAAGTTACATAAACCGTAAAATCTGCACATGGATCCAGTTTGGAGCCTCTCAAGCGTTTCAGCACCTCGGACAGAGGCAGCTCCTTTTTAATACTAAATGATAAATCATAAATAGGCCACGTACTGTAAGTAGCACGTTGGGTTTTTTTGGGAGGAATATAAGGATGTTTGTTTAAATATTTCATCTTCGTCTCTCTTTTGTGTGCGTATCTGATTTGATGGATGTCTGTAGTGTGCAGGAATAATGGAAATACTCCCATGCGTTCTGCTCCACTGTTTTGGCACAGCCACGAGTTTTTGGTGCTTATCTCTCTCAAAGTTTCTTTTCTATTCTGGCTGATATCACATTTCTTTTTTTCCCTTTTTGTAATGCACGTTTGGAAAATAGGCTACTACCAGGATTAATGTGGTCGTCATGAAAAGAAAGGCTTTTGTTTTATTTTTTGCAACCTGCTCCTGTAAGCAGGGTTTTGTTTCCCCCCCCCTCCTCAAGTTTTATTATATATTTATAGTATGCAGCCCAAATGTTATTGTACTATTTTAATCTGGATTATTTTGTCACCCAAAGTTCAGTGCTGGTTGAGCAGTGAACTTTTTCTTATTATTATTTCCTCTGGGGAAACTAAAGCCTTTGAGGATACAGTCCTACTTTTATTTTTACTTTATGTTTTCAGCCCAGAGAAACACACTGGCTTGTGCTGGCTGCAATGTAAAAGTGTGAGATCCAGGTTATACTGAGAGAAACAAATGACCTCCAACAAAAACTTCAGCTACTGCTTGTGCACCACATTTGTCCACATTATGTAAACTTATAGCTAAAAAAAACAGATGGAGAATGGTTGTTATAAGAAGGGGTCGGAACCTTGTAAGTGTTTGGGTGTCTGGTTGTTCTTGGTTCCAGTGGCCTGTTAGCAATGCTGATGAAAACTGTTTGTTCCCCACTTGATGAGAATCTAAATGCAGTTTTAAAATGTAACCTGCTTGTAGTTCTGATGTTGCATAAGAGGTGGTGTTCACAGAAAAGTGCATCACCTTAGATTTTCACATTTCTAACCTGTTACCTCAACCGCATGTCACATTAATAATAGCACACGAGGAACATAAAGTAAATGCTTATTAAGGCACAGCCAATTAATATTTGACAGACACATGTATGGCGAAAAGTTACCAGAAGCTACTTTAAATGCCAAATGAAAAATTCCACAAGCAAGAGGTGCAGGAATGCTGCGCGTGATTATGAAGCTGAAAATAACAGTTGATGCAGTCTGTCAGAAATATTGCCACATACTTATGTTATTTGAAAGACAAACACAGTCTTATGGGGCGATGCACTTCCTTTGAACTCCAGCGCCGTGTCATATGTGCAACATAAATTCGAATGTCTTCTGAGCATATTTTCATTTTACAAATGAGAGAACACAATTTCTTTGTAAGCCTCTGCAATTTTGTTTAGGGTCATAGCAAGCTTTTTGCCAAATACGAAACATAATGAAAAGGAGGAAACAAAAAAGAAGACATATAAAACTTTAGTAAAGCTGTTGACATTTTAGTTTTATACTGAGGTTTGCTTTGCTTTTATAGCTACAATCATCCTCACCCTGTAATACATTATTTAGTGAGAAAAGTCTTCTAAGAAAACACCACTCCTGCAGCCAACCAGCCACAGAATTAAAGCCACAACATCGATTATGCCATTAGAATGCAATGTTCTTCTGGGAAACTTGGGATTCACATGGATGATACCACGAAGCATAACACCCAGTTAAACATTGTTCCAGACTAAGCACAATCACACTATGGCAAAGGCCTCCCCCAGCAGGGCAACGGACCCTGCCATGCCTCAGAAACTGCTCATGGAACACAACCAAGAGCTCAGTGTGTTGACCCAGTCTTTAAAGTGCCCAGATCCACAGCCGATCAAACTTTGATGAGTTATGCTTGAACAAATCCAATTCAAAAAAGCCCAGAGGTCCAGAGTCAATGGCCCAACAGCTTAGAGGGGAACCAACACAGCGTCGGGCAGGTATTTGAATGTTGTGGCTGACTGCTGCAAATCCAGAATCATCGCATCCAGTAAGTTGAAAGTGAAGGTCTGCATAACACAGGTTGACAATACAACTTTCCTCTGTCAAAACACATTTCTCACTGTGCCATCTTGCACTGTGAAGTACTGTTTAACTGGCTGAATTGGAAAGTCCTATAAGCAGCTTACGAGCTAAATGACTGCGAGACACTTGAATTTGACATTTAGAAGGTCTTATAAGACATTTATACGCAGTATACGTTAATAGTTATGTAGCTTGTGTTAAATGGTACCCTGACATTTACAGTAACTTTGGTTGAAGTTGGAGCTAGTCTCGCAAATGAGATAAAGCATTTATCCCTCAGCTGTCTGCTTATTTACATTTGCATTTACTGTTTAGCCTTTTAGCTCACTTTGCACTTTGAAATGCTCACACCATATGTAATGGTACATTTCTTCAAAGGCAAATATAATCTGTACAACCTATTTTAATAGAACAAAAATGTTGTTTTTTTTCACCTAAAAACACTGACGTTGGTGACAAGACTTATTTAGAAAGTACCACAGATTTTTAAAAAAAAGTGTCTGAAATGGTGCAAGACACAGTAATTTTATGCAGCAGTGATCTATTCTTGCAGTTTAAACTACAGCAGACATCACAATTGGATACAACTGATGTGTTAGAGGGTGAAACAAAGGTAGGAAGGCTTTTACCAACAACAGAAAAAATGCCTCCATACCACATGTATTATCATTTTTTATGCTTGGGAAGAGAAGACGTGATGCCATATATTATATATTCAACATTTTTGATAAATGTTCATTGGTTTTATGTTGCTATAACACAATGACAGAATCTCATCACTCTCTCTTTTCAAAGGATCCTGTCCAGGCCTACTTCACTCTGATATATTTTTTTTCTAAAGCCTGTCCTCCATGGGGGCTACAGGACTTGAAGTACAACAGCAGCTGTAGGGGAGCCAATTTTGAATAATAAAGATCAAAATATATGAAACAAAGCAAAGGGGGGCGGGAGTGCCCCAGCAGTAAGTTTACAGTCACACATCTCCCACACTGCAACTACAAATGGTGAAAGGAAAAGACGGAGGGCGTAGAAAAGGAAAACAAGGATGATGAAACAAGATTAAAGTAGCGTGCCTGCATGTGTGCGCGTAGGTGTGTTAGAGACAAGCGAGGAACAGATGAGAAGGGGAAGTGTGCAGGAGATGTTTGAAAGTGAGCAGTGGGGTGTGATGGACTGTTTCTTAATGAGCTTTGTGTCTATAAGTTGTGCATGAGAACTTCAGTTTCACTTGAGTAGCTCCAGAGAAAAGCTTCGTCAGCCTGCCTGAGAACGGACCATGATCATAAACCATATCAGTCTCCGAGATGATACCTGCCTGGGCTGTCCCACTGTGCGAGGTGCAAAGTGTTGAGAAAGGCAGCTTTTCCATCACACAACAATTCACATCTCTGCTCAGTGCTCTTGGGGGCATTCATAAATCCAATTACACATCTGACGTTCCACATAGGATGAAAAGAGAAAACTCACAGAGCATGAAACACACCAGCAAATGGGATAAAGAGTTTAAGAGTCTCAGCATCCCGATAGATGTTTTTACATGCCATATGCATACCCTAATCAGTTCCTCATCAAGGACTTTGGTGACAGTAAACAGAATATGATGTTGATGATCTAAAAACAGAACTAACTTAGCATCCAAATAATAATGAGATAATGTTCAGCACATAAACACATTAAGCCACCACATATATCTGACTATTTTAGAAACAACCCGCAATCTGCTTTGATGTTTTCTTCTGTCATTCGGGCACTACTGCATTTATATGTCATCTTTTTCAAAGCAAAGAGATGGCTGTCTCTTGCTGTCATTTCCCTTAATATCTGTGTGATAAGGAGGTTTGTCAAAGCATAAAAAAGTTCAAAAATGATCACAACATGTCTTTGTTGGACTGAAAAAGAATTTGCAGTCTCAAAAATAATAAGAGGTAAAATAAAAAAAAAAAAATTAAAAAAGAGATGAACATGCCCCAAACAAACTGAATAAAAAGTAAACACATTTATACTTTAAAGCACATCAACTAGTCTTGATTTTTCCCTCCACTGAGACATCTTTGAAAGATGATGACTCAGCAACACCCAATTATAGATAAGCACACAAATTATTTTAAATGAAACATTATCGCTTTTACGAAATGACACAATGACATTTCAATTCCAGATAAATGAGCTGCAGAAGTATGTTCTTTTTGGGCACCTGTGATGCCAAATCGGTTGTGGAGGACGTCCTGACTTAGCTACCAAAGTAATGGGTGTTTGGAATTACCAACCGACATGCTTTTCACATGAATGTGCTGAAATCCTGCTGTTGAAAAATACACAAATGAGGATTGTGGAGCAGAACTGCGAGGTTTAATGAAGTAGGTAAACATAGCAGGTAGAGGAGTTGAAAGGTGCCACTCACCATATTGCAATAGAAAAACTGTTATCCAACAAATCAGACTGCACTTTAAAAAAATTTCCAGTCTCTACCGCACAAAAACGCACATTAACCAGTGAGTTATAGAGGTGCTGGTAGGCGGATTTACCTTAGGACAGAGCCCTGCTACCTGCTTTTTTCTGCTTGTGCTTAGCTAAGTTCACTGGCGGCTTGAGGTGGCTTTAGATTTACCCTTTCTCAGCAAGAACACAAATAAGTGTCTTTACCAAAATGTCAAAATATTCTCTTGCAATACACAAAATAGGACTGAGTGGCAGGACTGTTGGAGTATTGCAGGCACAGTAGTGCTTTCCACGGTGCTGCAGCCCCCCAAATTATAGAATGATTGACAGTCTGACTTTGCTCTTTGTAGGAGTCGGTTAAAGAACACAGATGACCTAAAGTAGTGAACCATGTAAAAACATTCTAAAACCTCTGCCATAAGAAAATCTGTGGGTACAATCTATGCAGCAAAACTATCTGAAGAATATGCTTAAGATAACACAGGCCTCTCAGGGAGCACAGCATGGCACTGAAACCCTGATGATGGAACATCAGGAACATTACACATAACACAGGCATCCTTGAAAAGGTTACATCAAATACACAAATACAATATCTCTGTCTCAACACATTAAATTGAGTCTTTCACACATAGATAAAAAGAAAGCTAACAGAACCAGAGAAAAACAGGGGAAAGCAAAAAGGGAAGGATAGTTATCATAGGTAAAAGTTTGCTTAATTTCAATATTGTATGACATAATGTAGTCCTCTAGCAAGACAGACAAGATGCAGACAGTAAGGCAGACAGTGCAGCTGTGGTCAAGGACAGGAGGATAGATGAATAGGTAAAGATCACTAAAAAGAGCTGCCTTGATGATATAGAACAGAAAAATGCAGAAAACATTTCAGAGGCTCTAATAGCACTGCAATCCATGTGTTCAAGGTTCAAAGAGCCCCAAGTGTTTGAGCCGATTCCAGAGGAGCAGAGGACACAGAAGAGGAGAAAACAGTCTAGTGTTATAAACCAGCAATGACACAGGGAGGTTATCTTCTTACAGCAGCCCACTGTTCACGAGGACACAACAGAAAGAGAGATGGACTGCAATGCAGCATAGCACCAAAAACTGCTGGGCCTCCCCCCAGGATAGCAGCGAAGAGGCAACATGCAAGGTCACCAAGGTGTCTTGACTCGGTGAAGAGAGTCTTTCTCAGGAGGAATTTACACCAGAGATACAACAGGACCCCAGGGATGGATGTTTGACACCATTATCTGCGTTGGAACAGAGTAGCCTCCTCCTCACCATCTGTACTTCACATATGAACACCTCTGAGAGCAACTGTCTCCCATTAGGGCTTGTATTTCTGCTGATCATGCTTTTATCCACTTAATTAGATATACCGTGTTTCTGGAAGTATCATAACCTGTTTCATTTTGCAAACTTAAACAACAACAAATGGCAAAACAATACAAGGAAGAAATGACAACTTCTTAGCTTATTATGGGGTTAGATGAAGAACATGTTTGGAACTGGCCTATTTGGTTTCAAATTGGTCCACAAATGTGTTGTGGGTGAAATTCTGATGGTGACTCAGACAGGACAACAACACCGTTTTGTGATATGGACATGCGACAGTTATAGTTTAACTGCACAAAGCTAAGCTAGACATACAGATGTGTGACAAATTCAACAACCTAATTGTCTCGATAAGGTGCTGTTCAACCACATGGCACCAGAAAAGCTTCAGTGCACCTTTGCTTGTTTCTGTATGTTTCTGGACCTCTGCTGAAGGAATAAATCAGTCTACTCCCTCATTTGGTGTTCGTGATAGTAGTAGTAGTGAGTCCAACATGTCAGTTCAAAGTCTCCTGTAGCTGTTCACCTTTGCATTGATTTGTAGTGACCCTTCCCTCTAAAGTGGACCCAAACCATACCGGCAAAATGCCCAAACAACAAAACTGAGCCACCAAATTTTCTCTCTGTGCAGGTTAAGGACTCCATTTTTAATCTTTACTTTGTCACTAGTCTGTACTTTTATCCAATTTGTTTGTCTGTTCCTTATGACAGAAACACATTGAGCACACTTATATTATAATGCAAATCATAAGAATTCACTTTATTTGGTGCTTATTATAAAGGATAACAGGTCACTAACTGTATGAGTCATGTTTCAACTCTCTTTTTTTTTTCCTTTTCATGATACGACAACATGAAATGTGCCATTTTCTGGCTTTAGGAGATGATCCAAAATAGAGGTGTGAACACACCCTTGGTCATACTGCTTCCCAGCTTGATAAAACACAGGGCTTTCTCTATCCACTGCAGCACAGAAAAATTCTGCTACTGACCACCATGGTGGGCTCACAGCTACCTCAGAGTGGGAGGAAATAGATTACCCTTATCAAGGTTTTCTCAAAGGAAAGTTGCAGCCGTGAAAGCTAATTACACTCCGGCTCCACAGAGTACAACTATAAAACCCACTGATCCCGAACATTTTATTATCTCTAAACTTTGCTGACAGGTATGCAGGCACAAATTGTTACCTGCAGTTATATTTTGTGTGTAGTCATATTATTTGGACTGTGGTAGCATGTACTGCATGGCAATAGGAAAAAGGGGTGGGAGCATTATTGTGGATTGAGTGATCTTGTGCCAATGACCAAAACAGATGAACAGAAAAAGAATGAAAGGAGCTTGGAAAGAAAGAAGAGACGTTCACAGTCTGTAAGTGTCCACACATTATCCCTACGGAGAGCTAGTTAAATAACATCCAATTAATGTTAAAAAACAGTTCCCCAACTCCTTCAAACCTGTCTCATATTTGAGAGTACTGTCTAAAGCTGTCTCTTTCACTGCTGAACAAATCAGTCATTCTTTCAAATATCTGACACTGACAAGGACTGACTGCCAATTAGGAAGACTTTTCTCCCTCTCTGTCTATCAATGTATCACGATCTGTCTTCCCTTCGTTTTGCTTCGTGCAGGTCAAAATAATCCCCGCAGTGCACTGCCTGATAGCAAGACAGTCAATCTAAAAGACAAATTTTTTGGCATGCCTGATCAAAAATGTATTAATATTCCAGAAGGAGGCGTTTAACATTCGACTGGCAAAGTTCAAGTGCAGCCTGATTCACTGATCATTAATGCAAGAAAGTGAAATAAAAGTAACAGAATTGGGAACATGACTACAAAATGCAACTCTACATATCTCAAGTAAAACCACAAAAGAGCAAAGAGTTGGATTGAGAAAGAGAGCAAGAGAGAGAGAGAGAGAGAGAGAGAGAGAGAGAGACATGATCCCGAGTGACAACACTGGCCAAGACAAAAAAAAAAAATAAGAAACAAAGAGAAAGATTATGGAATACTTTGAAAGAATGACAAATACTGTGGGATACTTAGAAACACAAAGAGAAACGTTCTGGAATACAGAGAAACAAAGACAAACAGTCTAGAACACTTAGGAACAATGTGAAAGACTTTCAAACAATTACACTCTGGAATAAATTTAAACAATGGGAAATACTCTGGGACACAGAAACAAAAATAAACATTCTGCAATGCTTAGAACTTCCTTTAAAGGATGCAGGCTTCACGTCCCTCAAAGTATGGGTCTTTTGAAGGGCGTTTGTTAAAGATAGTTTGTTGAAACGGTCTAGCCTACGACAGAATGCTTGCTTCCGTCATCAGGACCCATAATGCCCCTCCTGTTGTCTAGCAGCCCGGACTGCTGAATTTTTATCCCAAGGAATAGGATAATAAGGCAACGTTGTAATTTAACCTAATCTTATCTAACTTGAAGTGCTTCACTGCTGGCACAGAAGGGTGGCAGCCCACCAAGGTCCATGAGCACCACTCAGGACTTCTTGCTCAGTTTATTGAAAAAATGAATATAACTTATATATAATATATAATATAGTGTAAACTAATATAAACACACACTTCACATCTGTTTTTTTTGTTAATTTAAAAAGCTGTTATTCTTTTATGTCCTGTTATCTATCTTGTTATGTAGTTGAAATTTTATGTTGTTAATAGTTGAACGGAACACTCAAAAAAAACAAACAAAAAATATCTTTTTGGCAATTTATTTTGTTTGTCAACCAGCCTCTTCAGCAGAGAGAACAATCTGTCTAGTCTTTCTTTGTTTTCTTGGGCCCTTCTCTCCTCCGTCTCTCTCTGCAGTCTCATATCTTCCTTCAATAGCTCCATCAGCTCAACTTCGCTGAACCTCCTTCTTTGTCTCTCTGTCTGCTGGAGATGACTGGCTTTGGACGTCATCCTCCTTTTCGTCCTCCTCCAGGTCCACCACTGCCCCACTTGGCCCTGGTGTGTCCTCAGGGATGGATGCAATTAGGACAGGGGCAGTAGAATGCCTCTGTCCTCAGACGCCATCCATGAGGACAAACCAGGGCCAAGTTTCAGCAGTGGGCTTCCCTTTAACTCCCTCTCCTGAACCTGGACACTTGCAATCCTAAGGCAGGGGAAAATCAATCGTGACAGCTATGGACAATAACAAAACCATTTTCAGAAAAAGACAGTTTATTAACTTTAACAGTAAAAAGAAAAATTATTTAGTTTTGATATCACATCTAAATACCCTGTATTTTTTTTTAATTATCCCACTTTTTGCAGGGTGATGACCTTTCCCTGCAGTCCAATTTTCTCCAGAGTTGTCCCACAGAGAGAAAAAAATCAAACATGTTAACATGCAAACTTAGGAAAAACTAGGAAAACATGCACAGTTGAATCACAGAATCATCTAAAAATTCTTGGATCAGATATTTAGTATGGCAAAAATATGACAGATACAGCTTCCATGACAGCACTAAAAATATACAACAAAATGAGGACAATTTACCCAGTTTTGGCTGTCTTACTATTATGGTCTGTGTACTGGAAGAAGGCTTCTTGAACCTTCAGCACTGCATGGTTGAACTGGGAAAATCAGAAATAGGTTACTGCTGTCTTACCTCCAGCCCAAGGTGGAGGAAGAGAAAGACTCTGGAATAAATTGAAACAATGGGAAATACTCTGGCACACTCACAAACAAAGTTAAACATTCTGCAATACAAACCCTACAGAACAGTAAAAAACTCATAGAAACATTCTGGAACACAAAGACACAATGAGGAAGACTCTGAAACACTTAGAAACAAAGACAAACACTCTGGGAAACATAGAATCAAAGAGAAACACACTGAAACAATAAAAAACAAAGGAAAACATTGCGGAAAACTCACAAACAATGAATAAGATGCTGGGATACCTAGAAAGAAAGAGAAAAAGTCTAGAATACTTCGAAACAATGGTAAATACTCTGGTACACAGATGTAAAAATAAACATTCTGCAATATGTAGAAACAAAGAAGTGAATTGAAACACTTAGAAACAAACAGAAATATTCTAGGATGCTTAAAAACAATGAGAAAGAATTATGGGATGCTTAGAAACATTTATAAAGACTCTGAAACACTTAGAAATAAAGAAAAACACTACGGGACACTAAAAAACAAAGAGGAACACTCTGGAAGACTTGGAAACAAATTAAAACACAACAGGTTCACAGATAAAACATATTCCTTCAGCTAAAAATCTGTGTCACTCATAAAGAATTGTCAGTAAATGTTTTCGTTAAGTGAATTGCTTCTTACAGCCAATTTAAATCCGAAACTCTGAACATAACCTGCTCTGGACCAGGTTAGGTTCACAGCATAAGTTACCATGGTGATCTAGCCAGCTTAAGAGAGAGCCACCTTCGTGACACTGAAAACTCTGGCTTTCAGCTCAATAATAAGATGCTAACCCAACTATCACACTTTGTAGTACCTCCCTTGGAACACAGTGAAACACTCTGGGACACCTAAAAACAAAGAGGAACACTATGGAATGCTAAGAAACACTCTGGAATACTTAAAAAAAACAAAAAAAAAACAAAGGGAAACACTACAGAACATTTAGATACAAAGAGAAACACTCTGGAATACTAAGAAACAAAGAGGAACACTATGCAACACTTACAAACACTCTGGAATATTTAAAAAACAAAGGAAAACACTGTGGAACACTTAGAAATAAAGCTAAACATGGGAATACTTAGAAACATTCTGGAACACACAGAAAAACATCTAACTCTGGACCACTACAATCTTTGACTGGTGATGTGAAAGTTAAAAAAAATGTAATTGTTTGTCCTTTTTCCTTGGTGGAAAATAGACATGTTGTGTTTGCCATATACTTATAAGTGGCATTTTTCCGTTGATGCTTTGGCAATATTGTCCTTACGTTCATGTCAACAAAGCAAAATAAATTGAAAAAACAAAACATATAAATATCCTGGAACACTCCAAAACACTTATAAAAGCTCCGGACCACATAAACGTTAGACTAGTAGTGTCAGCCTTTAATAAAAAAATGCAATTTTGTTGTCTTTTTCCCTTGGTTAATGCTATATGTGTTTTCTTCGTTCTGTAATTAGAACGGTCATATTTTCATTGATGCTGTGCCAACAAAAACAATTTGATGAGAAAAAAACACCCTCATAGAAACTCTTGAACACTAACACTGGAGCACTTAGAAGCACTCTTGAACATTTAGAAACACTCAGAAACAAAAAACATAAAGCACTCCTGAACACTCAGAAAACACATGGAAAACGACCTCTCAGTCAGTTTGGGGGTGACAGCAAATTCTAGTCCATTGTATAGGGACTTTCCTTTCCGGCCAGTCCTTTTATAACGGTTTGTTCCTTTAAAACCGTCTATTCAGAAAATAAGCCCACGGGGGACATAGAATCAGAATATAGTTACGTTATTCTGCATTCTCATCGCATTTGTGTTCAGTGACAATAAAAATAGCGGATGAAACACACAGCCCTCAGGGTAACTTAAATGACTGTTGCCATGTATTGCAGCACACCCTTGATGTTGCTGCTGTCCTGCGACAATCTCCCCAGACTTCTAGCTTTTCATGAAGTGAGAAAACCGCCCTGGCTTAAGCTAGGTGCAATTTTGAGAAACTACACTGAGATTTTAAGAGGTCTGTGTGAGAAAAAGAACTGTCTCAACCAAAAAATAAGCACACACTCCTTGAAATTATTTGAAAATGTACAATCTAATATGGAAATCAATGGTTTTCAAGGCAAAATAATAGCAAGTGTTCATGAGTGTTATATCAGAATATCTATACCTTTTTGTCTTCCTTTCTGTATTTACCTTGCTCTGTGTCTCCAGTTATTAGCCTACATATACTCTGACTTTTGGTCTAGAGCTATTCCCACACTCACTCCAGTTTTTCTCCCACTCCTCACCGAGTCTTCGTCTACAGCCTACTCTAAGTTCTTTCACTAGTCTGATCATCCAGCCTGTCATCCTCCTCCTTGCTCTTCTTTTACGTTATTTATCCTCTTTGGCTCGTCTAAGGAAGAGTTTTTCATTTTTTTTCTTGCTCCCACGACCCCAAATTGTTCTGGCTGCAAGCTTCCTCTCTCATCTTCCTCTTCACTCTTCTCCTATGCTTTAAAATGCTGAAGTACATCTCTAGTTGATTCCATGTACTTTTTCATCCTCTGACACTATATTACTCCTACTTCCCAGTCTTTCAATCACTCCCCCCCAACTCTCTATAGACTTTGCGTCATGGCTCCGGATAATTCTCCTCTTATCTGTTTCTCTGGGCGTGACCCAAATTGTTTTGGACGGGCCCGACATGCCTGCTTGTGCCAGAGGTCCTTTTGTTGGGCAATGATTCAGAAAGCTGTAAACATTCATGCACTGAGAGGCACACAGATAGAAGGATACAGCAGAGAGAGACAACAGAGTCTGGTATTTTTTTCCAGCTCCATAGCAGGGTGAGGCAGGTTTATACATCAAATATCGGACATACAAACACCACCGGAGCCTTTCCAAGGACAGTGAAGAGAATTCACGAGCTGTACACTTACAGCAGTACTTGAATTACACTGCTCACACATCCATCACTAGCATAAAAAACTAATTTTCAGACTATTTAGAAATTAGCACACTGATCGGTCTCAGTGGAACTTTCGCCATGAAGCGTTATAAGGGGATTAATGTCTGTTAACGAGCAGGAAGCACAAATCTAAAGAAGAAATGAGAAGAAGAAAGGACGGACCAGGTGAAGAGTGGAGTGTGGTACAATCTGTTATGCACTATGAATATCCTGTGTGTTAGCCCGATTTAGAGGCAGCGATAAACTCTACCTGGGGGCACTGACTTAGATCTTTTATATTCTCTTATCACACCCTGAGAAATAACTTTCTACACACGTACAAACACACACAGGGTGTGAAATCTAATCCCCACCTTCTGTTACTACAGCAGCCACCTGTGAAGATGCCTTCCTCTTGCCCTCATCGCTTTCTGCCGAAAAACAAATGAATCCCAGGTGAAGAGAGAGAAGAGAGAAAAAGAAGGGGGTGGGGGGCGCAAATGAAACTCTGTTAGGAGTGCCAGGTTGGCAGCGTATTAGCATCAACCATCTTCAAAACGCATGAAGCTTGAAAAAGACACAAGATGATACATGTGACAGAAAAGTAACTGTTAAAACAAGTGAGCTTGTACCAGTATAGTAGCAGTAGTGCATTTGCTCATACAAGGCTGTAGTGGACAGTAGCTAAATACATATGCTTAGGTATAGTTTAAATATAGTTTTGAGTTTGTTTACTTGAGTATTTCCGTTTTGTGCTACTTCATACCTCTTCTCTGCAACATTTCTGATACAAAAACTACACTGTGGCAAAAAATAAATAAAATAAAATGCTTGTGCCACAGTACTTTTTTCATACCCCAATAATCTTCTCACAACAACTTAGACTTATGTCGTGGGCCCTTTGTGACCAACTCTGGACTAAACTAACCAGCTGTATATAAAATAGGTTAAACTAGCTTCACCAGACATGTTGACCCTTCCTTTACTTGAGTGGGATTTTGATTGTTGGAAATTTACTAGTAATTAAGTACTGTCACATTGTTGTATTGGTACTCTTATTGATACAAGCTTAAACACTTGAATAACTACCATTTTGAGACCAACCTCCTGTAGACTATCATAATCCTCCTTGCAAGGAGATGGAAAAAACAGGTCAACATGATACAAATCACTAAATTACTATAAACACGATAGTTTCCGTTCACTTTATCACCCCTTTAGAGCTTTATACTTCAGTTATCAGAGAATATGACGGTGGAGCCACAGTTCAAACTCCAGTAAAACAGTGTGTAACTAAGCAATCCAGTGGTTTAAATAAGAGCTACATAACAGCATGAAGTATTGTAAAGGCTGAAGTGGTAAGACTGTAACTGAAAGGTCAACAGCTCAATCACCAGTCACTGCCTTTTGAAAGAACTGCAATCTGCAGTGGAGGTATTTCTGTGGCTCGAATGAAATAATAATTCTATCCACAAAGGGACCGGCCATAAGAGAGAGTAATAAAAAGCAAGTAGCATGAAGAGCAAAGACAAAACGAGGTTCTGACAGGGTGACAGGGAGGTTATGTCAGTCTCCTGTAATATCAGCGGATATCGCTGAAGAACCCTGAAAAGTTTTGGGCAAGTTTATTTGTTCAACTTGAGTGAGCAGATGGGAAAATCTGGACGACGATAGTGAATGAAATCTAAAACAAAATACCTCTGAGATATCCTTGAGTAAAGAGGTGTTTTTGGCCTTGTGGTGAGATTCAGATGCAGAAAGAGAGAAGACAGTCTGGTGTGTTTTAAGCCTCTATTAGATGCTTGATAACGGTGCTCCTGAAAGCATCAAGGCCACGCTTGAATACATAAGTAAATCATAATAAGTGAATCTATTTGTTGTTATTGAGCAAATGCATGTGGAATGAAGTTGAATCCTGACTTGAAATACAATTTGTTCTCCACAGTCCACTTGTTGTAATATGTTGTGGTCTGAGCACAAAGCTGCGACATTTATGTGTGTGATCAGAGCCATAGGTCAAATATCAAACATGTGATTATGTTTTACACAGATCTGGAGTGACGTACTAGAAAAAACAATGGGCATCTGTGATTTTTTTACACTCGTAAAACACTTCAGGGACAGCAAAGATAGCATTCTCAGCAGTGGTGACGTGCATGTAAATTAGCCTGTTTTCATGGGAAATTCCTGTTAATCATGACACGTCGCTTTGTTATCAGAATGACAATGTAGCTGGCGTCGTCTGGGAATTCTAACAATCAATGCGACATTAACCAACTAGGATGTCCTGAATGTGCAACTGGGCCCCTGTTGTATTGTTTGATTGCCAGCAAGTGCATTTTACATGGTGGACTATGGTTGTGGTAATTATAGCTGAAGGAACACGCATAAGTGTGCAACAATATTTAGGAATATACATTGTGTGAGCATTCTTTTTGTGAAGCTCATAAAGCTAGACTTTGTAATACAAGACCAAAAGAAAAGGTAATACGCTTAGTGTGTATTTCTAAACAAATGTGCCATGGCTGCAAGTGAAATGAAGTGACGATGGTAAAGGGTATTTGATCACTTGCCTCTGTCTGGTAATGAAGCCTTTTCAGAAACACTGTCACTCACATATTCTACTAGAATTTGTCTTTCAGAAGCTGTGGGAGGCTTGTAAACATAGCAAAACAGACTCTTATTTTGGATGTGATTTATACATGTATGTATAATCACTGCAACTGATTTATTTAAACAAAATAATGCAGTGATATGTCTAATTGTGATGTTTTTTTAGGCCTTTTGGAAGGCGTGCTCAGCTGTTGCCCTGGCAATCTGTTGGTCCCAGTGGGCTTTGGTACTGTAACGAGAACAAAGACATTTAATTGTCTCATTATTTCTCATGGAACAGCGTGTATTCAGTGAGTCCCAAGGCTATCACAGTTTCCAGCATGCCTGATTTATTTAATATTTTACCTTAACTGGTAAACTGTCTGGACTACCAACATATCAGTATTCCTCGCCTTGTATTTTCTGTGAAAAATCGCAGCATGGAAGTAATTTGACTAAAAGTGAGCCTTTTTCTATCACACCAGAATTAACTGTCAGACAGCACAATCATCCATTATTATCAAATAGAGCTGCAGGTATGATGGATGTGCTACACAGGGTTTGGCTGGGAAGTGTATTTGTGAAGAAAATTGCATGCAACAAAGCTATAATTGTTGCATTTGCTGGGAAAGGTAGGTGCCAGCTATTGTTTGCTGGTTGCTGTCTGCATGTATAACTCAAGATGTTGTTGCTAGGAAGCCAGGGTGTATTAGCATACATCCAGGTAACTGAGCAGCACATTTCAGGTCGCCTATAGGCCTAGTTGCAGTGACTATTTTGATCCGTAGACAGCTTGGAAACAGGTTAAACATTTTAAGGATTATTCTATGGGTTTGTCCCAGGTGAGAACCCAGGCCACTGCGGTTTGGGCTCAGACCTAAAAGCTTGTAGCTGCCATCTAGAGGAACACAAAAGACGCCTAGAGGAACACATGAGGACTTCGGCAATAGCTTCAGAGCAGTTGTAAGTGATTAAAACGACTTTAAGGGGTTTCAGACGTCACCGGTTAATTTCTGTTGTCACATAACTTACCTGTCCTTGTAGGAAAACTGAAGTACTGCCGGAGAAAGCTTCCTCCGTGAACAGCAAAGAAAAGTTCTGCAGAGACCCACGCTACCAAGAGTTAGCTAAATAGTTAGCCTGTCTCCACCGGGTAGACGACTTTATATTTCAGTCATGGGCAGCGTTACTCTGATAGACATGTGCTATAGTTGTGCTAATGTTAGCAAGAACAACCGTTTCCTGCTAACTGTGTTTGACTATAACGGCCGTTTCCGCCACCAACTGCCAGGCGACGCGGATACTTCACTGAC
The DNA here is from genome assembly GCA_024666655.1 of Dascyllus trimaculatus. Taxonomy (NCBI): domain Eukaryota; kingdom Metazoa; phylum Chordata; class Actinopteri; family Pomacentridae; genus Dascyllus; species Dascyllus trimaculatus. The sequence continues at coordinate 19,218,568 of CM045457.1, forward strand.
CCTCAAGCTGTGAGTACAAGTCTTTATTTACATATTTTTTACTGTTGCAGTGTTGCATTTATGTTGTGTTGGCCCCTGCGCCGTATTACTTCACTGAGCCAGACTTCATACAGTATTTATGATGTGACTTTCTACATTTGTGACATTTTTTTAACTGTTTTTAGTTGTAGAGTCTGTTGCATTATCGTACTGTTTGTACTGTGTTTATTAGTAATGTTTGTACTGTACTGTATTTTAATGTAAACGTAAATGGACATTAAAACACACTCACTTTAGTTATGATTAGCAACTGTCTCACCCATATTTGACACACATTGTGTTGTCCTGACATGGGCTGACTGGATGCAAATAAATTATGCATATGAGGGTGGGCCATACTAGATGAATATGAATTAACATATTCATACTAAAGTACTGTATCTCTTCACATTGAGCCTGCTTTCATAACGCCATTATTCTAGACTACACCCTGCAGCCTCTGAGGCCCAAATGCTTGTGGGCCTCAGTTAACTTTGGCAGCTCAACCAGGACCAGAAGTGAACCGCAACAATTTTTGGACAGGAAAGTCATGCGTAGTAATACATTACACATTTTATTTTCATTTTCTGTCTTTTAGCCTACGTATTAGCATATACTATGTTGTGACATAGAGGAGGCATTGATCTTTTTTTTTAGGATGACTTGTAATGGCATTGTTAGGAATTTGACTCTGTGAATGGAAACATTCCGGGCTGCAAGGTGTCTCAGTGGTTAGAAGTGTCGCCTCACAGCTAGAAGATCCCCGGTTCGTGTCCTGCTTAGGACACCTGGGATCTTTCTGTGTGGAGTTTGCATGTTCTCCCTGTGCAGCGTGGGTTCTCACCGGGTACTCCGGCTTCCTCCCACAATCCAAAAACATGCTGAGGTTAATTGATTATTCTAAATTGTCCGTAGGTGTGAATGAGAGTGTGCTTGGTTGTCTGTCTATATGTGTAGCCCTGTGATAGGCTGGCGACCTGTCCAGGGTGTCCCCTGCCTTCGCCCGAGTCGGCTGGGATAGACTCCAGTCCCCCCGCAACCCTACAGAGGATTAAGTGGTGTATAGATAATGGATGAATGGATGGAATGGAAACATTCCTTATTACAATAATATGATAATCCTTCAAAATGTATGAGTAATTCTTTGATAACAGTTGGTGTCCATCAAGCCAGTGACATGTTCTGTCAGCTGTGTGTCCCACAGTGTCCTTCATCGTTCCATATCTTTCTTGTCATCCATCCCTTTCATTTGCTCTGTCCTTAACAAAGGCCAATGAATATTTTGTGTTCCTCTTACACTCTGTTACTCTTGTTCTGTATATTATGACTACAGACAACATGCTGGGATGATTTAACAGTGTGGTCTGATTTCATGTTTTAGTCACATTGCTCTCTTGCAGTGATTGTCATTACTGTTCGGAGATCAGATTTTTATTTTGCACTGACAAAAGCAGTTAAAATGTTTCAAAATGCAAAAAAAAAGAGAACTGGAAAGAACTTGGAGAGTATGTGCCTTTCTCAAGGCTGCACATCGTCATTGTTTTGACTTTGACAATCAAAAATTTATAAAATGGAACATTTTGATCTGCATCTACAGCTGTGACAGAGAATCATGGACTACCAATGCCATGTACCTTTTCATTTAATTAGGTGTAGCAGTTCATATACAAGATAAAATAGTTATTAAAAAGACTTGCACTGAAATTGTACTCTGATGATGTAATCATGTTTTCAGTAGAGCTGTCCCCTCGGAGCCATTGAATTTACTGTTTCTCTGTCAGCTCACATCCACATATCATATACATAATGTGTAGCTGCCCACTATGGTGCCAATGACGAGCAGTACAGCTTTATATGACTGACTAGGTGTCCATTCTGTGGACTTGAATCATGCATCAGTAAAGACACATAATACTTTCATATATGCAAAACAACCTTGAATCAGAATATACTATCCATAAGAAACCACCATATTAAAGTGTACTTTGTAGTCGCTCATGTCAACATAGCGCTGTGGGTTTTGGCCCTGAGTATTTGTAATGTGGTATAGTCTATAGCATATAGTCTATAGCATATAGTGTAGCTCACTGTTGTTCAGTGGAATAGGCATGCCTTTCTTTCTGCAGGGGGTGTAGCGGTTCATGTATTTGATACTTCCTTGATTCCTTGGCACCTTGGTTGGTTTGCAAACAATTTTTGCATTAAGTCTGTTTGTCTCTAAAATTGTTGTCATCTGTAGTACGCTACCAGGAAGAGCCTTAATAGCTGGGCAGATATTGTGCAACTTTATTTGACTTATAAGGTGTGTTAACTCACACTGCACTTTTTCATGTTGCATAGCTAGAACCGTCTTTGTTCTGTATGTGTCAATCAACCGGTCACCATAAAGAGTTCACGCTGAACCAAAGTTTATTTAATCAACATGGCTGTGCCCTCGCTGTTGACAAAAAGACAGAAAGCTGGCATTAATTTTCACTTCCAGAGCTGAAATTGCCTGCTGGCTTTAATGGTTAATTTAAGTTAATTATGAATAAGGATGGGTAACGAAACCCAGCATCAAACGGACCCCGGGACTAAATTATTAAAGACAGTAGCATCGATAAGCTGCGACATTATCGGTTCTGCTCTCTGTACTGAAGAAATTAAGAAAATTGATTTCCTATTTATTATTGCTGCATAAGCCTTATCTTGCACATTTTATCTCACCAGCTACTGTCTTAATTTGCAGTATCATTAAGACATTTGTCCACGATGCATTTTCACTATTCCCAGTCCAGATGAGAGATCTCGCTCTTCAAGCCTGTATGTGATGGGTGGCAGCTCTCTCTATCTCACATGCTGTAGTTCCATACAGCAGAGAAAGAGAGAGACCTCGAATTTAATGACAGTGGCAGACAGAACTAAACTATACAAAGAGTCATCACACTTCACTAAATGCTAAATGCTGACAATGTGCAACAACCAAGGTCTTGATTGCGAACATCTACTTAGAGTATATACAGTACATAAAGGTGGAACAGTGCTTTTTTTTTTTTTTACAGCCCAGCTTGTAGTAAGTTTCAGGTATGTTATATATGATATTAGTGTAGAGCCCACACACACAGATAACTAAATAAATGGGCTAATGATTTAAAGTAACCATTATATATATATATAGATATAGATATATACACACAAAAATATATACTGGTAACTTCTCCAACTGTGACCCCAAAAGGGATGAGCACTGCAAATTAGCTTAAAAGGCTATAAATGCTGTAAATCGTGGTACCAGGTTATGCAACATACTTTTGCCTGTACAAAAACTTTTGTGTACTCTTACACTGCTCCCGTCTTTAGAGGGCCATCTTTGCATATTCTCCTATCCTACTCATCAGACCAACGAAGGTTACCAAAGTAAAAGAAATAGGAGAAGGGCAGGAAGTGAGCTAGCTGGACTGGGCAATAATGGATATGACAGTTGTTTACAGCACATAACTGAGTGAGAGATGGAGCATCGAAAATAGAATGTAAAAGGTAACTCAGTAAGAAACACTCAGTAAGAAAATAGGTGTTGTCAGCAACCATGAGGCAGAAATACTTATTCTGCATTATATTTGACAGCATCAACTCTGCCCTGAGAGATCTCGCATCCCTATGCAGTATTTAAAGTTCACACTACCTGTCAAAAGTTTTAGACTACTTCCATTTGTCTTGGTGTTATTGAACTTGATGCAGTTTAATGTCTGTGTACTCTAAAATTAAAGCATAAAACAAAAACAAAAACATCTTTGAAAGGAAAAAAATAATCATGGAATCTTAAAGCTGACATGTAATATACATTTTTGACTCATTCAGCCACTGAACTCTTGAGCTGCATTCTATCTACAATGAAGATGAAATATTGCTTTGGAAAGTTCGTCCACACGGTTGCACATTTGAAGTTCCTACAATGTGGTGCATGTGTAGGTTGCTATGCTGTCACCCTTTTGTCCGAATTATCCCTAACTAGTTTGATGGGGTCGATTTGAAGCCTACTGTTTTGTTCTTTTCTTCTTACATTTTATGTCTTCATCTTGCTGTAAGATGAAGCTCTGACCAGTCAGTCTGTCCTCCTCTGCTACTTTTTCCTGGCATTCTGACAACAATATACAGTGCCTCCTGCAGTACACTATTGTCTAATAATGCATCAGATGGTACAGTAACACAGTTGGTTCCAGCACCGCCTTCTACACACAGAGAGTTTGTGAATAAGCAAAAAGTTTTGGCACCTGTAAGAATAGCTGTGCATTCATTTTATAGGATACATTTCTTTCCATTGATGCTGGAAAGGGAAAACATAGGCAGCAGTTAGAGGAAAGAAGGTAATATAAGGTCACAGAGTGAAAATTACAAGAGAGCATAATCAACGTCAATTTTGTATTTTTTTTTTTTTAAATCAACAACAGAGCCCCAGACTAATTTTTCCACTAGTAGTCCTGGTGTTTCCTACTGAAAAACTTGAAAGCGCAGCGCAAAATTTTGGAGAATCACTTAAACCGACACCGACACACAAGGCAACACATTCATATTTTTGTCCATTGTAATTGTATTACTCTACATACTTTGGTTTACATAGGCAGTTTACAGAAATGATAACTTCCAGACTGATTTTGAAAGAACAAACTGTAAGTGAAGCGGCGTTTTAAGACAGGGTGTGACTACAGGTGACATGGAGAGCTTGGTTCTGCTTAATAAAACATGAGCTCTCCACAAAACAAACAGTATTTGTAAAAATTTTGGTGGGTCTCTAAAATAATACCAGTATGCTATGTTTGCCTTGAATACCTATTTTTTCCTTATCTTCATCAGAATCATGTATAAAATTAGGTTATTATTGATGTATTATGCATGCATTATGGTGATTTATCAGAAATTCACTTTAATAAGGATAGACAGACTGTTATATACGCTGCTTGCAATCATCATTGAAGCTTGGCAACGCAATATCATAAACTTAACCCATTTTAACTACTTGTCACTTGCTCTCTTATTCTTTTTGTTCATATTCACATTAATAGGAATAATGATAAAAAGCTAAATCAAGTACTTTACAGATGTTGTATCTGTCTTTTCTGACCATGGAAAACTGAAAAAAAGGTAGGAGAAAAAAATAAAAGTCAGCTACTGCATTTCCGCCAGTGCATCTGGCCCTGCATAATCATTTTTTATGCTGTTGTTGTGTTTTATGAGTGTTTCATGTTTAAAGTTTGCAGTCGGGTGAGCAAAGTTGGGGTTTTCCTAAAAATGTTGGGCGATGTCCTTTCTTTGCAGTATCTCGGCCACATAAAGTGCGTGAGCCATTCCTGTCTGAAAGACTTAAACTTAGCATTTTTCAACACAAGATCATCTGCCTCCTTGTCTGAAATGTCTTCATGAAAAATTTGGGACTGTAGGGTCTATATGATCTGTTCTTTAGAAAAAATTAAGCATGTTTAATTGGCACTAAAGACTCGAGCACGAACAAATTTACTTGTGACTGGGAAGATGATTTCTGGTACAGAAGTGTCCCATCCCATGTTGTCATAGCAAGAGCTTTGCATCAGCTTTTCACTCTTAATCGCTCTCTATCTTATTCAGAGACACACATTCATCCAAATTCTTGTTCCCTCCTGGTGTTTCACATGATAGAGAATGATGATTTATAAACCGGGGGAGTGTTTTTGCTAATCACACTGTTGCTCCTGGTTATAGAATTTGATAGTACTGTCTCCAAAAATGGCTGCAAAATGCAACCAAATGGTTCTATTCTGGAGCAGTGAACAATGAACATAAAGTATGCAAAGGGGGCAATGGAACAAAAAGAGAGCTGTAAAAATGTAAGAGAATTGTAGATATTCATCAGTTGTACACTGGGTTGCAAACATGCCATAGACATATTCTCAACTCAGCTGAGGAAAGAGTTTTTAGATATATTGACACTTGAAAAAGAGGGACAGTAAAAGAGACATAAACGGAAAGTCAGAGCAGACACTGAGAGCCAACACTGTAAATCCGTGTAATGCTGTTGACACAGCCAAAGATCTGGAAATGGATCTTGTTTCTCTTTATGCACACTCATCCACTCCCTTAACTCCCACAGCCAAGCTTTCAGCAAACCAAACACATAATTATAGTTTCCACTGCACAAAGATGGGGAGGAATTAATTAGTTAGCAGTCAAGATGGTAAAATACTTCTGTGTTTCAGCATCACTCTCTGTTTCCTCCATCATTCAGCCTTAAAATAATGAATGAGAGAAGATAAAGAGAGAGTTGTCACTAATTGGCAGATTCTTTTCTTTAATTTTAAATGTGTGTTTAATTTTTTTCCTAACCAAGAATAATTAAAAAAACTGTAAGGGCAGAATATCTGTGTATGTGTTTGTGTAGAATATGAGCCTCATCGTCGCGCTGGACTACTAATTACTAAACCATAGTGTGAACATGCTTCTATTAAATACCATGCTGTGCTCATTATTCAGTGTCTGTTTCCCTGAGCAGTAATCCATGGTAATTTTAATAATGTAAAACCAGTTACAGACACACGGGATGCACACTGTTCACTGATTACTTGCGTCTGGGTGTACATGCCAATCAGAAACAGTGAACACGATAACTGTAAGTGAAATCCAGAAGCACATGGAAGCATTTCTAGTTTCTCGTCTATCCTTTGTACATTATGCTTGGATTTCTTATAAACAAGTTGGTCACTCGCTTGTCCACACAAGTAAAACATGTTTGGTACTTGGTCATAGTCTGTAGTCCTATGTGTCCACTGGGAAATGCGTTATATATGGCAGGACTTCTCAAAGCCCAATCCTCAGTCTGGATCTGGAGTGTTGTGGTGTTGTTGCTGCCGAGTTTACGCATTAATGTTCTCCAAAAATATAGAGTGTGTCTCATTTTGTCAGACACACAATTTCCCCACTAGTGTAAATGTAGTCAGAAATAAATAACAAACTGAGCTGCGTTTGCCTCGTTTTTGTGCTCACCCATTCAAAAAGATGTGACATTTGTGGTGTAATAATGAGTTCAGAGGTCACACAGATGCAACTGTTTGCTGGCAAACACACATAATGACCTTGACTGTCTCGAACTTCACTGTATGTGGCTGAATAGTTACAAGGGAGTAGAATAAATGTTATTTTGTCAGCACAAATCATTTTGGACCTCTGGCCTTGACTAAAATTCAGATGTGGGCCTTTGAGTAATAAGTTTGAGAACCTCTGATCTGGGGTTTAAAGTCCTCATTGCTCCATGTGTTATTTTCTGTGTTATTGAACATTTCAACATGACACCACAGGTCAAAGAGTTTTGATTGTTTGTATAAATCATGCCTTTCAAAGGACTTTGTGCAATGTGTGCACTCTTAGGTATGAAAAGAAGGCTTACTGAGGTGTGAGGTGATTGTTTACTTATGCTGAGTTGTCCTGAAGACTTTCGCTGCTGATGTGGCAGATGCTGTTTTCTTTCAAGATGACCAGTAGTCCTATCTATCTATCTATGTCTGTCTGTCTGTCTGTCTGTCCGTCCATCCGTCCGTCTCTGTGTTTCAAAGAATGTACAATTATTTATAATAGTTTCATCTTGAAATGATTAATGTAATATAGTTAATAAAAACACCAACACCAAAGTTGGTATGACTCTGTTTTTTGTTTTTATGTATAATAAAGGATAGTGAATAATAAATTTAGATCCTAAGTCACAGCTTTAATTAGAGTAAATGTATGTCAATACTGAAAGAACTGTGTGTGATATGTAGCCTTTTCAACACCTACTACCTAATTGCAAATGTTCAAAAGTAATTGGACCCTTGTCAACTATACTTGTTCCTTGACAGCTGTGTGTCTTTCCAACATTAGAGGAAAATTAAGGTATTTTTCACATTCTGTCAGTCTTTAGACTGAGGTGTAACTGCCTCTTGGCATGACAAACAAAGAGATGAGTATGAAGAAGATAGTAATTAGGCTAAACAAATCTTTAAACGTGTATCAGAGAGATATTAAAGGTAGCTGGTTTGTAGTGTACATTCTAAAAAAGCAAATGTGCACAATATAATTAGAATAATGGCAATCAAGGAGCACAAATCTTGCAGATGACAGGAAAATAATGAATCAGGAATATTTTACAGGATGTGGGCATATGCAAAATTTCATGACCATAACTCAGTGGATTCTACACAGTAGGTGAACCTTCAGTAAGACTTAGAAACAGAAAGGAAACACACATAAAGAATCTGGTAGGGTTGTGGAACAAAGTTCTATGGACTGATGGAAGAAAAAACAACCTCCATCAAAATGATGCAAAGGGGACAGTGTGGAGGGAAAAAAAGAAGGAGCTCATGACCCATAGCAAACCACCTCATCTGTCAAACATGGTGGCGCTACTGTTATGGCTTGGGCGTGTATTGCTGCCAGTAGAAGAGGCATCTTGGCATTTATTGATGATTTCATTCCTGATGGCAGCAACGGGATGAATGCGGATGTATGCAGGAGCATTCTGTGCGCTCAGAATCTGAAAAATGCATTAAAACTAATTTACTATGATAAGAATTATATAGATAAGGCTAAAACAAAAGAGCTTTTCAACATGAAGACGTGGAGTATCCTTTACTGGCTGTGTCAATTACCTTATCTTAATCTCACTGAGAATGTATTAAACCAGATTAAATGCAGTAGGATATCACCAGAGAAGGTTAATGTAAATCTACTCAAAGTAATACTCAGTCTGGACTGTTCTTTAGACTAAACAAGTATATTGAAGACTGTAGGAAACTATAATGAGCATTTACCGCTACTTTTCTGACATTTCATTACCAAACGTCTCATCTCTTTCTGAAGAAAATATGAGAGAAAAGCACTGATTGATCATGAAAAATAACTTAGTCGCAACGCTAGATAGACAGCCAGACAGCCAGTTAATTTTACGTTTTTGTCATCCTTAAAATGTAGAGAACATCCTATCAAAACAATATCCATATTCATGAACTCATGAGATAAAAATAAGAAAAGATGAAATAATATTAATATAGATTAAACAGCATGAATTGTTCATATTCCCCCTGGGAAAATTTGGCTCATCCTCTTTGCATCAGTCAAAGTCTCAGAGGGAGGGAGGCAGAGGAGGGCAGTGCTAATATATGGAAAATATACTCTCTTTTATTCTTTCCCTTGATTCTATCAAACCCAAGCACAAGCACAGAAGACCTATTTAAGTATCTTACACACATACATGTGGTATCCCACCAATCAGTTATGCATCCACTAAACAAGATAATCCCTCCCTATCAGTGTGTAGGTATAGTGATGTTTGCTTTTGATTATAAATATCAGATTAAATTTCTTTTCTTTTTTTTTATCTCACTGCACAGGTTTTTCCTTTCTTTCTGTCAATACAGAAATGAATTTCTGTTCTCTCCATTTCTCCCTATTTCCCCTCCCACACAAGCCAAACGTCAGGCACACACATGAATTCAAACTATATTAGGACACATGCCAGCACATATCACAAATATCGCACAAGTGGGTGATTGTACATGTGCTCACACACATACACGCACTGACAAAAGAACAGTCAAGTCTGTTACACCCCCATGAGGGAGAGTGGAAGTCGGTAACCATAACAATCTATTCTTTCAGTGTATACTTTCTTTTAGATTGTATTTCTCCTTCAGAATCTCTCCATTCATCTGCTAAAACTTGATTTTCATGACAACCAATAAGACACACAGACTCCATCAGTGCTGCCAGAGAGCCAGACGGAGGAGGAGAGGGGAGGAAGAAAAAAAGCACAGGACGGGGGATGTGACAAAACAGTCAGAAACCATTTGAATCGCAAGAGAATTTGAGGGATTACTAGCCTGTGCACATGTGTATGGTTTTGTGGATCCGGTTTTTAAAGTGACATCAGATAGAAAGGTGTTGAATGTGCAACATGGCGTCCAATAAATGCCTTGATGAGAGATTATTCTACATTAATACATACAGTAACTACATGTGGAAGTATTTTTTGACAGTACAGAAAGTGTGATGCTCAGAAGTGAGTGTGTAAAAGTTAAGGAATTTATCTTCAAGGGCTCTTTAGAGTTCTTCTTTATCTCACCTAAGAAGCCTTGTGATTTACATTTTGAGCAGATGGGAGAGATGTCTGTCTAAAGAGAGTCCAGTTCAGTAAACTGCACAACTGCCAGAAAAAAGCACTGATTGCAGAGCATCCACAGCAGCTTGAAGACAGCAGCTCGTTCTTGTCATTTAGTATATCTTACTGACAGGCAGCACCTGTGTTTCAACAAACCACCTCATCTGTCAAACATGGTGGCGCTACTGTTATGACTTGAGCATGACTGAAAGAGGAAGAGGCACCCTGGCATTTTTTAATGATTCCATTGCTGACAGTAGCAACAGGATGAATGCAGATGTACAGGAGCACTCTGTGTGCTTAGATTCAGAAATATGCATGGATACTCACTAGATAACATTTCTACATTTAGTTTTTGGGTAGATGGGAGACATATCTGCCTAAAGAGAAGCACCAAACACTTCAGTAAACAGCATAACACTACACTTCTCTATTGTTATTCAAATGTGGCCTCAGTCTTTTGCTGACCATAACCCTTAGTTTGCATGCCATGGCCATGTCTTTACAGTAAGACAGTGAAAACATTGGATGTGAAGACAACATGTTGTTAATAATGCTGTGAAAGGTGACCTTGCCACTGTTTCTGCTTCTGTGTATTCATAGACTGACAGAACCTGTCAGGCAGAACTATCAGAATGTCTTAATCCTAATGTATGGGCACTGTAACTTTTTCTTTGCTGGTGTATGCCAGATTTAGTGTTATGAAGTCTGTCCTCCTGTCCTGCATGCTAGTTTACAAAGAGTGAAAGTGGAAAAATAGATTTAATTAAATAATGAGAGTTATTAAAGTAAGATAAACACTCAAAAAATATTACTTGTTCATTTGCTCATGTTTGTTCATGCTCCTATTTGTGAAGGCATCTTATTCTTATTCGTCTTCTTTGTTGGTGGTCAGTATACACTGGAAGACTGTCATTCACTGCAAGCATAGCAGACAAACACACCCTATGATGCACACATGAAATATACTCTGATTTGTATTTGTAATAAAGATTGGTGTCTGATATGGGTTTTCATTACAGGGTGCAATTTCCTGATTATCTTGAAATGACAGTTATGCTCCTCCTTCATTGAAAAATACGGACTATGAATATGCAAATAAGTTCCATCCTGCCAAGGGAAGGACAAACATCCAAGAGAGGTAGCAATGTCCAAAACACATATTTGATTGGAGGGGCACTTTAGTTAACCTTAGCTGCACATCTTGGGTCTCAGTACTGCCTCGATAAGGCTGATAGGACTGTAAGCAAAGCTGTGCCTGATAAATGTCTGTTCTTCTGCACTGAGTTGCTGTTTTCAATCTTATTAAAACAGTCTTCGGTAGTTTGTGCCTCTTTGTCTTTAGGACACAGCAAAGTTTATGTTTAATGCCTTTACTATTTCAGAATTATCTGCTGCTTGATATCAGTATAGAGAATGTGTGAAATATGCTATTTTCTGAGGCCATCTGTTTCTTCTTCATCTTCTGGTTCCATTAACCACTTGACCAAAAAAGAGAGAAAATGCAAATCACATTGCAAATGGACCGTGATTTGAACACAAGCCACTGTACCAGCACGCACATAAAAATGAAATAAGTACAGCGATTATCAACTGTGTGGAAAAAATAATTACTTTTCACAAGCTTCTAAGTCATATTTAAAACTGAAAAGGGCAGTTCAGATGAAGCCATCTTAGACAGGGATTTATGGTTTTTAGTATAGTTTATTATGTCACCTATCCCACTGTACTCTTTCAGCAACAATCTTTTTAATAGATTGTAGATAGACATTTTAGCACTGTCATATCATTATACAAGTGAAAATTTGGCAATAGTGACAGCAAATTATTTCCATTTCAAGATGTCCTTTACAAAAGCAAATGTGTGAACACGAGGAAAGAAAGGCTAAATGGTGTCCTGTCTTTACTAAATGGTAATAACATTATCAGGACAAAAAATTGCAGAAACCACACCACGTTTTAACTACTTCAAAAGGTATAGTAGTTTTAAAGTATTGCTCTCTTCTCTAAGCTCAGAAATTCGGTGGTAAAAAAAAAAATCCAATTACAAAATCCTTCCAAGAGAAATAATGAAAATTCAAATGGGTTATGTAAATTCTGGCTGTTAAGTGGCTGGGGACAAGTGTGGCAAGTATGAGACTGAGCACATACACACCCACACATACATTAGCCATTTTGCTTCTCCAACACTTTCTATATTTTAATCTGAATCCATCATTTCCTCCCTGTCACCTCTTTGATAGTGCTCCTGATGTTGCTTAATGAAATCTGTTGACAAAGGAACAGCTCTCTGTCCGGGTCTCAACATTGAATTAGCTGTCTGGGGAGGGAGGAGGCAAGAGAGAAAACCCAAGGGATAGATGACCTCCCCCAGTCACTGTTAGCACACAGGGAACTTCAGAGAATCCCCCCATCACTAGTGGGTTAAGATGGCTTCAATACACTGCTTAATGCGCCATGAAAATAGAAGAGCAAAAAGGGAGAGAAAGAGAAAGAGAATGTGAGGGAAGGTTAAGAAAACAAGTTGCACTGTGGGATAGGCAGTAGAGTAAATAAATAGATAAACACTAAAACCAGAGGAGGGGAGAGGAAAGTCCATAAAGAAAAGAGGAAGAGGCGAGTAAACAAGAGCGATAGAGGGCTTAATGAGTGGCAGAGTCAGAATGAAATATGAGGGCAGAACATGAGATATAGCAACCACAAAAGGGGCACAAGGAAAGTGAGAGTGAGGCATAAACTTTGAGAGAACGCACCAGAGAGAGATTGGGGGAAATGGTTTGGAAAAACAGCCATGACATGAAATAAAAAAGAATTGTTCATGAAAAAAGCAGAGGGAGAGGAGAAGAGTGATGGCTAATGAGGAGGATGAAGGCTTTGGATTTGGTCTGTGAACACTCCTGAGAGGGGGCCACTTTCATATTAATAGGATCTTGAGAATAAGGGGTCAAGGTTGTGTGTCTACATAATCGAAAATGATAAAATAAATCTAGATCTGCCTTTGCCCTCTTCTTAAAGAGCAGCTTGCTAGTGAGCCCACTAGTGATTTTAGGCAGGGCCAGAGGGACTCGTTTGGCTTCACATTGATGAAAACTGTCATCGCTGGTTATCACTGACACCACTGGAAAACTTTCTGACCTTACTGCTCCTATTTATTCTGCTCCTTCGTCTCTGATCCTTCTGTGGGAATAATGTAATACCACTGTGATTCATTCCTGCTGCTTGCTTTCCTTTAAACCACCATGGTCCTTTACACTTCAGTCTGCCTTTACTTTCTATCTGCAGAATGGATGAAGTCATGTAAAGATGCATATGAGAGTATGTCTGCATAAAATGAAGGCATTTTTTACTGTCAGGGTGACAATCGTCTGTCATTTTAGTATAATATAATTGACAGAATCAGACAGGAACGAGACAAAGGAGTGACAAAAAACAAATGACCATATTTTAACATAAACTCTCACAATGCTACAGAATAACTTCTTCCACTAGTAGCACAGCTGCTCTCTATTGAAAATTGTTGGATGACTTGCACTACTCTACTCTACTGTACAAGTGCATTACTGATAAATGCTACAGTAATAAATAGCCAGTTTACATAAATAACATACAAAAATAACAACGTGCTGTTTAATTTTAAAGGATAAAATCAGAAGGTGAAGTAGCTCTTAAAAAAGAAAAAAGTCATTAAATTAAAGGTGCTGCAGTTACATGAGATAATTCTCCTTGCTTATGTTTTTGTTCAATGCTGATCTACTTTACGAGTGTTTCATATTTAAAGTTTGCAGTTTTGTCGGTCAAATTTACCCTGCAAATGCTGGGTTACACCAAGAGCAGTGTATACAGTACATGCCATTCTTTTCTCTGCAATATCTCCACATAAGCTGTGTGAGCCATTCGCTGTCGGAAAGAGTAATATTTTGATTGTCTTCATCAGATACTAGAGGCATCATGACACAGGAGGGTCTGAATGATCTTTTCTTTTGAAAACTTAATTGGTAGTTCATTTATTGTCGCCACAAAATTGAAAACCCTTTTTACAAGTTGCACTGGTGCTCAGAGGTATAAAATTTAGTAGAACTCTTTCTAAAAAAATTTGTAAAATGCAATTAAATTGTCGCAGTCTGTTGCCCTGTCTGTACAAGCACGCGTGCTTTACTTTGACAGGCTAGCTAGTAATGACAGTAGCCAGTTAAAGTTATGAGCAATGTGTTAGCTTGAACAAGATTGGTTTGCCTTTGTGAATGTTGTGTTTGTGGAGGTTTTCCAGAATTTTGACATTGACTTGGTACCAAAATATCTATTTTTATGACATCTCTATGCTGGAGAAATAGTCTACATTTACCATTAATGTCAGCTTTCAGCACATGCTGGTGGAATCTTCTACCATTCCTCAACAGATTTATTTTCTACAGTGACAATAAAAATGAAAAGTATTTGTAGATGGACAAAGATGCCCTTGTTTTTACCAGATGTTTTGTAGCAGCGGACAAGTAACATGAAAGCTTGCTAACATACATTTCTTTAAAAAAATCTGACTATATTTTCTTTTTCCTAAATCAAGAAAGTTAAGTACAAAGTTACAATTAAGAGATTATGAGTGAAAAACAGTAATTTTGTAAGAAACAGCACATTTTCTCTTCTCTGTATTTTGTGTTTTTCATACACCTTCCCTTCTTTTTCTATAAAGTCCTTCTTTTTGCTTTCATCGTGTTCTCCTGGTAACTAAAACCCAACAGTGCTGAAGCATGTTTTGCACATCTGTGTGTACCCAGCTGTGAATTTCCTTGGCCAGAAATCATTTGCAGATGGTGTGAGTTAATACAAACATGCACACGCACACACACGCACTAGGGTTGGGCAGATGGATGATGCTATCATCCATTGGCAATGGCTAATAGTCATTACGATGTTTATCCCAGCATTGTGATCCCCCCACTGCCTTGGTACACACACACACACACACACACACACACAAACACACATGGAAGCAGAGTGAGGCTATTCATGAGTACCTTTGCAGCATATGAGTAGTCAGTGATAGTATTGTGTAGAGTCAGTGGTCTATAGCACTGCAGCTGACTAGAAGTTGAAAAATTGCAACAGCTCAGTGCATGAAGAAATACAGAAACCAGAGAAAGATTACAAGACAGCCATGGCCAGAGAAACAGGGTTTGTTTCAGCACTGTAGCTAAACGCAGGAACTCTACTGCTATGTTAAGCCAAACTTTGTGGTCACATAAACAGTTGTGTGTCTGTTTAACCCTTTTTTTAAAAGTAAGAACAAAAATTGTTTTGGTGTAAACTAAATGTGTGCAAATATAGGTTGAGAAATGCTAATTAGCCATGTGCACTGGTCTGGTGAAAGCAGTAATGCTTACAGATCATTTGGGTAGACAGCGAACTGGAATCAAAATAATGGTGTTTTTTTTTCATTAAATGAAGAAAATGAGGCTGTTTTGATACCAACAATGTACAATGGAGAAGTAGGAGTAGCCCACATTGTGGCGAATGCAATAAGCTTGTTGCCCTTTTAGTAATGTGTGAGATTCCTTCCTGCTGTGGGGCAGACAAAACCAGCTGCCACTCTCCCTTAGAAATTCCCCGTTCTCCTCAATGTCAAGCAAATTTGCTAATAGCTCTCAGGAGCTGCCTACAGTACAGGAGAAGGGAAAAGACAGTAATGTCATAATAATAATAATAATAATTATAATAATAATAACAACAATAATGTAGTTTTTCATGGTTATTAGTTACACATTTTTCAACTTTGTTTTGTCCTGTGTTTTTTAAAGTTGGGTAACATTCCCAATACTATACCATCCAAGAACCTTTGTGGCTATTGCAGGAGAAAACACCACAAATGCTTGAAATTCAGAGTTTGAGCACACTGTTTTTTGTTTTGCAATCCAGGACAAAATATTGCATCATTGTTGAATTTATACAAAAGTGAACCAGAATCCATAAGTGATTTCATTGAAACGGCTGAAGCCTGCAAAGCACTGGGGATGTAACAAATTCTCAGTTTGGTATGAACCTCGGTTTTGGAATCATGGTTCAGTAAGTTTTCAGTACAGCAGAGAAAGCAAAACAAAACAAACAAAACAAAGTGTAACTATTCACTTCAGCAAACTAGGCAGGCTAACGGTATCAAAAGGGCTAGGCAGAGATCACGGTCCACATAGCACGTCATCAGGCAGGAAGCGAAACACAAGACCGGAAAGTTAAGGCAGTTAAGGCACAAAATCAGTTTGGCTAAGGAGTGAATGGCGGGTATATATAGGAGCATAAAAGGTGGGATGGAACAGGTGAGTGAAGAGGTGGGAATGATTAGGTGATATGACAGATGACAGGTGACATAACCAGTCACTGTCAGCTGCTGAGCTGAAGCAGACAGATTGTGATAGACCTCATTTCTGCAGTGATTTAGCAACCAGATGATGGTCAAAACAATTGCTCATTCCTTCAGTGTCTGACCTCAGCTGTATGATGTAACGTCTGTGTTTTTTTTTTAAAAACTTCATGTACGGCATTCAAGTGGACTAATTTCTTCTCACATTCGCAGATATTCATTATGTCAGATGAGGCTGCCCATCTGGTCATGTTGCTGGAGATCCCCATTTTTTTAGTTTTAAAGCAAGCACTTGCTGCTACTCTGTCAAAAATACAACACAAGAGCAACTTGTGTGTCCTTTTACAGCTGAGCACAAACAAATTCTCTGTTTCAATGAAAATGTCTTAAAAATAATCACAGCTGCAATTCTCTTACCATGAAATGTCTTTGTGTAGTAAAGTTTATGGCCTTGCAGCAGCTCTTCAGTTAGATAGCTCACTGTAGTTGCTGCTTTTTGTTCCGTGGTTGCCTTCCACAAATCAAAAATGACCTGTTGCTAAAAACTGCATAACATTGGAGGTCAACCAATGTGGTGTATTTAGGGCCGTTACTAATAACCAATATTTAGAACCAATGTGGAGTCCATTTGCAGTAGAAATTAATTTATTTAAAATTTGCATTTTAGAAAACACAAATGCAAAGCTTAGTTCAAATGCCTTTGATTATTTTTGTTTACATGTTTACTTAAAAGAGACTTTTCAACATGTATCCGTCAGTGGTGATTGGCTATTAGTTGTGAGGTGTAACAAAGCAGGTTGTGCTGTGGGTGAGACATTGCTTCAGAACACGTTTGGTGACAACAGAATGACAGAGGCAGCATTGGAGCCAAAGTAGATCATTTTAAATTTACTATATTTGGATTTATTTATTTATTAAATGAAAAAATTCTGCAGATTAGCTCTGATCATTTGCTAAGCCGATAAATAGTCAACCCTTACAGAAAATGACAGCCGTCTTTTCTTCCTGTCATGCATTTCCCTGAATAATGGCTTTCAGCTGTATGTGGCTTAGAAACTGCCATGTATTACACAAATGGAAGGCATTTAATGTGAAGCAGTGAAAGCAGAAATTAACTCTTTGGCAATAAATTAAATTAAATAAGATGAGCTATTGCTTGGTATAATATAGATAATTGAAATGAACATTTTTGTGACAAATATGTTAGTTATGTTAGAAATGTGGTCTTTTTTTTTTTTTTTTTGCTTTTTCCATATCCAAAATGCCCATCAGTCTTTTCTTCTCCCTTAATGCAATGTTACACCAAGACCTCTCTCTTCCATCTCCGCATGTGTTTGCTCTGTGTGGCAATCTAGTGTTTCGACCAAATGCACAGAACGAAATGAAGACATCAGTGAGACATCCTGCTGTCATTTTGTCTTACCTTTGCTCTCTTTTGTTTCAGACGGGTCAGAAGAAAGGTACTGAAGGAAAAACATGCCAGAAGGAAAGAACAATACCTACCTTTTTTGAGCAACGACAAAACATGAACGGAATGTTCCTAAAAACAGAGAAAAAATATACTGGAATTACAGTTGAGAGCACAGTAACAAGACTTAAAAAGCAGGTATTTATAGATAAAAATCTGAGTGCAACTTGAACACAAAGCTGTAAAGGGAGATGGCTTGACTAGATGAGAACAGAGCAACCATGTTGAGTTTTTCATTTCACATAGCAAGTGCTCATCAGGATCAGTCTAATTGCGGTCAGGATACGTGTTCTCAGTTAACACCTTTAATATGCTTGGTCACATACGAACAACCAAAATCTGGTGTTTCCTATTCTAATATTCTGTCTGATGTCGGAAGCAATATAGATGTAGAAATGTATGAATTTAACGCAGGCTCTGTGGTCATATTAAGGCTGCAGTGTCTCAGAGTTTCTACTTTCTAAAAACACAAATGTTCACCTAATCACCTCTGAAATCCTTGTTCTGCAAATGACTTCTTAGGTCTGAGCTAACAAATCCATTAGCTTGAGATGATGAAACCCAGTTAGCTAATCTATGGTGCCATTCTCATGTCTCAGTATTGTTTATGGAGTTGTTTATGTAGTGGGTTCAGAGAGACACTGACAGTGTTGCAATGGACTGTACACACAAGAAGTGTGTAGCAAAGGGGAAAATGTAAGGGAAAGGAGGTTGATGCTGTCCTACCATCCAGAATCAACATCTCAAAGTGAGAGAGATGATGGAGGTAACTAGTGCAAGTGACACTTTTGGATGGCTTGGTCTGAACGTAAAATTTTAAAAAATACAGTTAATCTACATTTTATACCCAAATTTGATAATTTCTCACATTAACTTCCTCAAGTGGAAGTCACTTTTAGTGCTTGTTGCCACTGATTAAATCAAACTAAATGAAGAAATGGTAATTCTCAAGCTTATCTATCATCAAGTTCAGCAGTTTTCCGCCCACTTAGCCATCTCCCTCCCAAATGTGACAGCAGTTTGTGAGAGCAGTGAGCAAACCGAGCTGAATGACAGCTGGTGCTGGAGGAGCCCTCTGTCAGACGTGTGAAGGATACTGACTTACTGAAAATGCATAGGGGATCAGAATTATAGGCTGTTTTGTAGTAGTTCTAAATTTAAACACATGTTTAGGAAATTACTAATGGGTTGCAACAGTAATTTAATTAATTTTAATAGAATTTATAAACACATTTTCCTATGCCAAGCTACAACAGTAATGATGATTAACATTTTATTTAAAGCGAGTTACCAGAAGCTTTACAAAATTCACTGCAAAGAGCAAGATTTAAATATTAGATAAAACATAAAATACTATAATAATGCACAGGAAAGAGCAACATTAAAATATTAGAAAATACATCATAAGGTGTTATACAAATGCCAGTTTCCTGCAGGTAGCTTTTAAAAAGCTTTTTAACTGATGCAGTGACTCAGCTTCGCTGATAATGAGTAGGAGCTTGTTTTCACAGCATTGCAGCTGGAACAGTAAAAGCATTGTTCCCCTTTGTTTTAAGCCTGCACTCTGTAACTTTAAACAACAAAAGGCTCTCTTATTTGAGGAGTTAAGGTGGAGAATAAGAGGCTCAGAGTCCTGAGATGTGAGGCAGATCCAAACTATTTAGTGATTCATATGTAACCAATAGAATCTTAAACTGAATTTTGTTAGTCATTAATGGAGAGCCATTGTAGTTCAGCTAGAACTGGAATAATGTGTTCCCTGTACTGAGTGTTTGTGAATAGTCCTGCTAAAGTATATTGCGCCAACTTCAAACGGGCAACTGATGATTTGTTTAAGCCTATAAATAATGAGTAGCAGTAATCTCTGTGGCAGGAAATGAAGGTGTGGATAAGTCGTTCAAGTACGTTTTAGGGAAGTAGCGGTTTGACTTTGTCAATATAATTTGTAAATGGCTCAAATGGATCAAAGAAGACTCTTAACGTGCTGATTGAAGTTGAGGTATTGATCAAAAACTACTCCCCAGTTTCTGGCTGAGTGCTTCTTGTTGGATATTAGTGGTCTAAGGTGGAGAATCACACTTTAAGGAAAAGGACAATGACCAGGACTTCAGTCTTATTTGTGTTCAGATGCAGGCAATTAGAAGCCATCCAGTCCTTAATGGCAGTAAGTCAGTAATGCAGAGCATCCAGATTGTTATTGGTTTTCAGGGCTACACAAGACATGCAACTGGGTATTGTCAGCATAACATTTATAGGACACAGAAATTAAATGGCCAAATAGCAACAGACATAAGCACAACAAATAGGGCCAAGGACTCAGCCATGTGGACCCTACATGACATAAGAGCATTTGTTCACAATGACTTTTACTACTCTTGAGTTTCTACCGAGGCCAACCCAGTTCCTGAGTCTGGTGAGGTTAATCTTATGCTTAACCACGTCGAAAGCCACGCTTAGGTCTAGCAAAATAAGTATAGTAAGAATTTCTGCGTCTGCAGGCCATTTAGTACTCTTAGCAGAGTTGTTTCCATTATGTAGTTCTCTCTGTGGGCATAATAGAATTTGTCAAATGTATTATTTCCCTGTAAAAGTTACTCAGCAAGGATCTTTTTAATATTTCTCTATACCAAAGGGGAAATTATGGGAAAGTGCTGGATCTAAACCAGCTTCCACGGGGAGGCTGGATATCAGGGTCAGGCCAGAAAGAACAGACTCATTCTCAGTGATGAGCCAAGAGGTGATGACTTCCAAGTTGTTTAAAGAGAAAAACAAATTTAAAAACAGTGAAATGAATATACGAGACAATGTCAGACCAATTCACAAGAGTAATGGGATAAACAGATATCACAGCATGGTAGGAGGTGAGGGCTCATGTGAGAGAGGTGAAATAGCAGGAATAATAGATGCTTTGATGTTTTCTGTCTTCTCAACAACATAATTTACAAACTTCTCACAGTTCTCTACAGAGGTGGCATAAACAGCAGCTGAAACACAGTTGACTAGACTTTTGGTGGCACTGAATACTAAAGAGAAGTCTTGTGTTATGTTGTTAAGAAAGACCTAGACTGGAAAAGTAAGAGTCTTTCACTCCTTTCCAGTGAGCTAACTGAAGATCATAACTGGCTCATATGCAGCCAATGAGCATGGAGTTTTGGCTTTTTCCCTTTATGTTCAGCTCTTCTACAACTTTTTTGAGTTTTCTGATATTTTCATTTATCCAGGGCTTTGGGTGTGAGGGATGACATGGCCTACCATTGGTGCTATTTGAACTTCAAACATATGATAACCACAACCTTTACACTGTTAGTAATACCTCTCATAGTAATACATCCATGAGCCCCAAAGGTAGCAAATTCTGCAGCAAAACAACAGGGAAAGCAGAGATGTGGTTTAAATCAATTAAAAACATTTTATGATTAATAAAATCCCCCAGAGAGAGGAATATCATGCTTAAATCTATAGATAGATCACAGCACACATAGCATTGGAGAATTATGCTATAAAATTTCTGATAAGAAAAGGTTCTGCTTTCTTGCTGTTTACACTGTTAAGCAGTTCTCTTTGCCCTGATGGTCATACTGAATAGAATTGATGCTGATTGGCACTGAACTATAGGAATCATTTAAGTTTTTATGGTTATTCTTAAAGAAACTGTGTAGAAAAAAAACATTTCTTAATACAGCTGAATGGAACGCAATGTGTGGATGTGGTGAACCTGCGAACAAATATTTGCATTATTAAAATGCAGCAGAGCCATGTATGAAGATAAGCAAGTCTCCAGCCCCACGACTAAAATGACTAAAGCAGGTAGTAAATCTTTAATGTTGTTTAGCCTCAACATGGGTCTCTGCCTGTGACATCATCAGTTAACTGTTCATGCATGACTTTGCCCATTTTTAGACTGTTGCAAATATTTTTCTGGCATTTGTACACACATTTCATACACAGAGCAGAAGACAGGTGTCAGGACTGCTTAAAAGACAGTTAGTTAGCCTTCAATGTAAAGTGTTGTAACTGCATTAGACTGTTAGATTTATCATCAGTTATTGTTATTTATTTATTATCACCATACAGCATACTTTCAGGACTTCTGTAGTATATAATAAAGGGTTAAAGGACTACAAAGTCTTAACACCTCTCCTTTATGAAAGACTTTCTTCTTTCTTAATACTTTGCCTCGCTAATATCCGATCTGTGCGTGATTAGGATGTTAAAGATGAAGTGGGGGAAAGAAAGGATCAGATAACACAGAAACAGATGCTGATAAAGAAAGATCACAGAGTAGGCAGTATAATCTAGAGAATTAAAAAAGGAATAAATTTGAAAGAGGGTAAATGAAAAATCTCGAGTTGATTTCCACATGGGAAGGGAAATAAGTCTGTGAATTGGGAGTTCAAATGTAGAAACACAGGTGAAGAGGGTATGAAGAGATGGGGAAGTGTGTTTAGATAAATAAAGAATTTGAGTTGAAAAGTAGAATGTCACTGACATGAGAAACAAATGAGATTCAAAACATACACACACATGTTAAACTTTACTCTATGCGTTTACCATTATCCATGTGCAGACAATTGTTTTGAATATTCCTTTAAAGGGGTATTATTACACCTCCTTTTAGCAATTTAGTGTAAGTCTCACATGTTCCTATAATTCTAGTTTTAGCTATCAATACTGCCCAGATCGTTCATTGCACCGCATTAAACGGCTGCTTTTAGCCCGAACCCAAAAAGGCTGTGTCATTGTCTGTGGCTTTGAATCCATGTGAGAGACTGCTCCCACACTCCTTTCAAGAAGAAGGCCACAGTCACATTTCTGTGCCTGTCTATTCAGCGAGTAGCAGAGAGGAGCCCAGAAGAGGAGGAGGTGGAGCCAGCCTGTTGTTGTGTTTACCCTGTTTTGACGTCAAAACCGGCTACAAATCTGAATTGCTTTCTCAAAGACACACTTTCTGATTTATTGAGAAAGAAAAAAAAATGTAGTGATGGACTTTTTTTTAGAAACACTGTGAACTCTTTCTAAAAATATAAACAAAAAATGATTTTTTTCAATGTGCCCCCTCAAAGACATTCATTCAGCTATCTCACACATTTGTTTTGGTTTGTGGTCATGAGTACATGGGAATTTAGTGTGCACCTACTAACCTTGTTACTAACCCTAACCCCACCCAAAATCAATAGGTAATGTTTAAACTACTGGAAATTAACTTTGAAAATAAGTAGAAAATACCCATATTTAAAGCACCCAAAATAAATCAAATACTTTCTAAAGTGCTGCACCATGATGATTTTAATCTTTTAACTTCACAAAATCATATTTATTAAATTACTACTAGTTTTTAAAATACACCACATTTTAACTGTACTTTTACCCATTAAATATGAGACATTTTTAACTGGCATTTTAATCTCAAGACTTTTTAAATCCATTATATTTTATACAGAATTTACACACATGATTAGTCCACATCCACAAGTCCAAGGCAAGCTGCAAAACCATAGAAAAGAACTTAAAGCTCACTGGCTCTGTCTTCCTTCTTTGAACAAGCTTTAATCATGCAGTCTCCTTTTCTTTGTCCCAACTCTTCAACACTGCTCTCACACACTGCTCTTTGTGTGAATGCCTCCAATCTCCTGATTATTGGGTCATGCTCTCCTGGTGCACTTCATCAGCTGCCTGCAGCTGGGGGCAACACCCAGACCTGTTGCACTCAGGCATGGTGGGTGTGGCCTGCAGCTCAGCTCCACAAAGAGGTAGCAGATATGAAAACACAGAGAACACACGAAGTGTGCGACAGAATGCAAACCAGGTCCGAGGATCAACTTTAAATACATACTTCCTGAGATGAAAGTGATATGCAACAGTCATCACCTCTGCAAAGTAGCATTTATATACTGCCACAGAATTGCTGTCGTGTTGAGTCTTAAGATGATCGTGATGTCAGTGTTGCAGTTCTAGTTCTGTGTGACCTCCAAACTGATATGGATTCATAAAGCCACATATATAAGGTCAGAGTCCATCAAACCCAAAAGTCACTTTACTGGAAACAAAAAATCTAAGCAGTCAGTTAGCTTTAGTTCTGAATCTGTTTTAATCTCAAGCCTTGTCTATTTGTGGCCACTCCAGCCTCTCACTTCCATTTCTGGTAAAAAAAAAAAAAAAGAAAAACCAATCAGAAAATCCAGGTACCAGGCTTTGGGGATCTGAACATTATAATATTCTTCACCTTACATCTCTCTGTCTTGTTCTCTCAGCTCTTACCTCTTCTCTGACTTCGCTCTCTCTCATTCCTCGTTCAAAGCTAATAGGGGAAAAACCTTGAGTCAGCTGCTATCTGCATAGTGTCAGTCAAATTAACTCGCTTTTTCACACTTTTCCATGCGGCACTACCTTTACACCTTTTTTTACTTTTTTTCTCAATGATAATATCTGTCTCTTCTCTAACTCACTCCCTCTCTTCTCCAGTTGTACCCTATTTCCTGAAGTCTTTTATAAAATGGTGGAAATCAGCATATCTGCCAGTCTGCTTGAAACAAAACGTGTGATTTAAATGGGAAAGTCAGTAAAATTTGAGCCATGCAGCAAAAGCAAGGAGAGAGAGAAAAATTAGAAAGATGTTACACAAATATGTATGAACAAAAAGAGACAGTTGAAGTAGAAATGAAAGTAAGAGCAAGAGTTGCACAACTGAGTAAGTCCTCGAGGGAAAGTTTTTAACAGTCTTTAGCTGTTAATCATGTTGCAAATCCAGGCCTTGAAAGTTGGAGAGACATTGTGGAGTCGTTCGATCTAGTCAGTGTTTGATGCACTGTAGCTCAGTTCTTTATGGTCATGTTACCTCAGTAACTGTTTGGAGTGCATAAACTTCCAAAGTGTTGTTTTTCGCTGAAATTAATGCATATCCTGAGTCCTGTGTCAATGCACTGCACGTAAATAACACGTAAACATGCTCTTAGGTTTTCAGTTATATCTTGTTAAATAAAAGAAAAGTAATGTGATTACTTTCTTAAATTTAAAAATAGTTTATATACTGTATTTATAATGGTTAAGCTTTGTTTTATTAAAATTATTAAAATTTTGATTCTTTGTTTGACTGTTATTGTTTCACTATTGAAGCAGATTCAGCTCAGGTTGGTTATCAGGATTTTAAGTTACTATACTGAACACTTGTTTATGTTTGTCCATTGCTTGGTTTGTCTTCGTTTTCAGACTGATTCACTAGACCTGGTAGTGTTGTATTGTTTGTTTGTTTGCTTTTTTGTTTTTTCTGCTGTTACCAGGAAGTTTTTTTTTTCAGCCAAGCTAAAAAGTGGTATGAGTAGTACATGCATCAGTGTCTCACTGGCAGTCTAAACCAAAAACAGATATGACATTTATGGGAGGCAGCTGCCCTCCAGGGAAATTATATTGTCAGAAGTAAATCTGTGTGAAACTGACTGTGATGAGAAGGAGAAGGATGTCGTGCAATGTGACATTGCTTATACTAGACTGAGCAACACAAGGGAGAAAACGGGAAAAAGGCATGATTAAGACACAGAAAGAGACCGACACAGAAGCCACTGTAAGTGGCAGAAATAAATAGACATGGGCATGTTGTCATACAGAACGTGATTGAAGGACTGAAGGGAAGAGCAGAGAATAAGCTGTTGGCAAGTGTAGTTGTCTTAACTTATAGCAATGACTTATTTTTGGGATGATAAATCCCAGTAGTTTAGTGGTGTTTTATGTAGGATGGACTATATCAGGAGTATTGTATGCTTCACACCATTACTTACAAATTATTTTTGTTATACCTTACTAATACCTGCAAATCATGGCCTTTCGGTGACAATAGCTGTTTTTAGTGTCAACCAAGACATATACATTCATGAATGGAGTAGATTCACATGAATTGCGGTTTTACATCATCAGTCTTTGCCATGAGATTGTTCTTTTAGAGAACATTAAAGTGCATTGTTATTCTTGTTATGCTTGAAGACAACTGGTTGGCATTTTCTTTGCTCAGGCTAAAGTGAATCATGTGAAAATTATTTCTGTGGCATAGACACTGGTCTACAGAGATGTGGAAAAAAGTGATATGGTCAGATGAGTCATCCTTCACTGTACTTTTGACAAGTGAGCGAGTGCATGTATGGCACAGACCAAGAGAATTGTTCCAGCCTGAATGCTTGACCCTCCTGCTGTGAGGGATCTGGTGGCTGTAGGGGACATTTTGCTGGTATTGTTTGTGTCCACTTGTCCACTGTGAAGGGAGGGTCACTGCGAATCAATCGCCACACAGCTAGGAGATCCCCGGTTCGCGTCCCTGTTAGGACGCCTGGGATCTTTCTGTGTGGAGTTTGCATGTTCTCCCTGTGCAGCGTGGGTTTTCGCCGGGTCCTCCGGCTTCCTCCCACAGTCCAAAAACATGCTGAGGTTAACTGATTATTCTAAATTGTCCGTAGGTGTGAATGAGAGTGTGCATGGTTGTCTGTCTCTATGTGTATCCCTGCGATAGGCTGGTGACCTGTCCAGGGTGTCCCCTGCTTTCGCCCAAGTCGGCTGGGATAGTCTCCAGCCCCCCACAACCCTACAGAGGATTAAGCAGTATATAGATAATGGATGGATGGATCACTTTCGTACTTTGATAAAACATTTCTACCCTGATGGGATTGGTCTCTACCAGAATGCCAGATCTCAACCCAGTTGGACACCAATGGGAGATTTAGGACCGAGCTATTAGACAGTGTTATCCACCACCATCATCAAAACACTAGAAGAGGGAATGTCTTTCGGAAGAATGGTGTTGCATGACTCCAGCAGAGTCTCAGAATGTGATGATTGTAGAATCATCACCAAGGTGCGTTGATGTTGTTATGCATGGTTTATTTTTTGAATTTAAATTTTTCATATTTGCATATACCCCAGCCAATACAGGCAGGCACTGCTTTTGGTTCATAACAATAAGCTGTCAAATCAAGAAAAACCTGAAGTAGGTCTGTCAACAAAAATGTGACTTAATTATCACATATAAGCCTGCCATTGCTACAAAATTATCTAAATTTCTTTTAGTACTAGAGAAATGTGTCAGTGTGGCTCCATGAGCTACATTGACGCAGACAATCATAGTGATTAGATGATTGTAGCACTGTGTAGAGAATACAGTCTGCAATACATATTAGCTTTTACATGAAAGGAAATAAATAAGAATTGCAAGAAAAAAAAGAATTGCACATAGCAGCAGGTAAAGAATAAAAGAAAGAGGATAGAAATGCAGCATTAGGTTTAAGCTGCTGAGTGATTGTTGCATCAGCATTGCAAGTATAGAACAGGTATCCTTGAATCAAAAGAAATCTTTCACTGTCCTGTAACTGTTGTGTTTCCACAGCCTTTCCTCAACGAGAACAAAGCTGTTAGTCTCAGCTTTTCTTTTTCAGTACCCATCAGTCACTCAAGCTGACAGACTTCTTTTTCTTTCCCATCAGCACTGATTAGGATATAGTTATATAGAATCCGCATCAGGAGCTGGTAATGGCCTACCTGTTTCTTTGCTGCTGCTTTGTGGGTGTGCTACTGTGTGTGCATCTACAGCTAATAATAACTTAGAAGCTATAGGAGCCGTGCAAACTACAGTGGAAGAAACATGCCACACATCCCCTCAGTGCTGAATCTGCTTTTAACCACATTCCTCTCCTCTCTTTACATGAGAGTGGTCATCTGAATGCAGGCATGGACAGCTGATTTAATTGGTTGTCCCTTACCTCTGTCCTTATTCAACTGCATCTGGTTAATCAGTTTGTAGTACTGGTGGTGGGATGGGTTTGTCAAGTAATAAATAAAATGGTAATTGAATCCATACATTTGCATTGATTAGCTGTGTAGCGCTAATGAAAGTTTCAGAATGGAGGGATAAATGAATGTGCCATCACTTAGTTTATAAAGGAGGAAAGAAGAAAATGCCTATAGTGTGCTTGATTTGAGCCTGGTTCATCAACAAGACCACATTTAGTCAATTTGATGGATTGCTCTGCTGCAATAATAGTAGACATTTTTTAAAAGATCAGATCGTTGAACTAATTCTAACCCATGTTTTATGTCTCTAGACATTGTAGAAGTACTAAAAGACACTATTCACTATAGTTTATGGTAAACAATGCCCTTGCACTTAATTAGTTGCACTTGTTTAATTTCAACTCACTGTGACAGTCTTCTGCATTTATCTTTTATTAACAATCACACTAGTTTCTCTGTTGTCCTCTGATCTCTGTTTCACCATGTGTGTGTGTGAGAGAGAGAGAGGAGGGGCTACATCATGTTGTGACTTTAAAACTTTCCCAAGAGGTGGCAATTCATCTAAAACTGAACATGGAGAGAGTCTGACCCCAAATGTCTGAAAGTCAGGCTAAAATAAGCGCCTTTTTTAAATGTACTCAACCTCAATGTGGCAACAGTGACAAGTCTGCCAGGAGCTGTGCTGCTGATGGCAGAGAAGCTAGTCCTGGCAAAGCAGTAGCACCTCCCCTGCTGATAATGTTGCAGCTGCACAAGAGGAAAGGTTTTGACCTATGTTTGCTCTCCTGGCTCTGCAAGACTGATAATAGTAAGATGGAATGCAAAAATACATAAAAAGGTTCACTTATTTAACTCCATACATTCTCACAGCACTCAAACTACAACTAAACTCAAGGCAACAGCTACAAAAACATATAAAGAATTTACTGTGTCACATAAAGGAAAAGCAGTGTTGATGGTGGCTGTGGGCCTCCCCCCAAAGCAGGCAGCTTAAGCGAGACACTGCTGAACCAAGCGTCAATGTTGCGATATTTGCACATATCTAAAAACCTATTAATAATGGATTATTTCATGATGTTTTAAAGTAGATGTGCTTCTCCGCCTTTTCTTTTGGGCATGCATCTCCACCCCAGCCTTGCACATCTGGTGTATGTCAGAAATGCTCCAAAGCCAGGGTAATATCGGCATGTCCCACATGTCTGAAATGGAAAATGCATAATTCAGAATATCAAATAGAATGCGCTGTTTACATCAACCATATCAAATTCTGAATATTTGGCATATTAATG
The DNA here is from genome assembly GCA_024666655.1 of Dascyllus trimaculatus. Classification (NCBI taxonomy): domain Eukaryota; kingdom Metazoa; phylum Chordata; class Actinopteri; family Pomacentridae; genus Dascyllus; species Dascyllus trimaculatus. The sequence continues at coordinate 19,247,595 of CM045457.1, forward strand.
GAATGTTAGCACGGATGCAAACATAGTCATTGAATGCATAGTCCCAACAAGGAAAGAGGTAGGAGTGTGATGATATGGGGCTGCATGAGTGCTAAAGGTATTGTGGCGGGGTTCACATTTTTAGATGGCACCCTGAAAGCCTGTGGATATACCAAGAAACTGCCTGACAAGATGACTCTCAGTCTCCAAAATCTTGGCAGAAGAGGAACATTCCAGCATGATAACGATCCAAAGCACACTGCCAAAAACTCAGAAGAGTTTCTAAAGAAGAAAAAAGTGAAAACTATGACCTGGTCAAATATGGCACCTGAATTGAATCCAATAGAACACCTTTGGGGGTATTTTAAAGAGAAAGGCTGGGCAACATGACCCCTCTAGGAAGCAGCAGCTGTAAAAAATAGTCTCTGAAGAATGGCAGAACATCTCTCTAGAAATTTACGCAACACTGGGTCTGTCATCAAATATACAGGTGGACATGCCAAAGTATTAACAGATTTGAGTCTCAATACTGAAAGATGTACTGTCTTGTTGGAATGAGTTCCTACTGTTGGGTCTGTATTTTTAATATAATAAATCTAAACTGTTTTTACATTTTATATGAGAGCAAATATCCTAGAATTCATGCAGATTTCATTACATTTGACATTGAAGTGATACTATAAAAGGATGTCCGAATTTCTTTTAATATGATAGATGGATAGATAGATAGACATTTTTGTCTCCTGACGACTAGCCTTTCCTATACTTCAAGTTATTTTTCCAAAGCTCTTTGCCCTATCTGCTCATTAAAGCTTCTCTACAATCCTCCACTCTTTCTTGTTTCTGGCTTTTTGGCCAAAGTGAGCAAATGTCAGAGAGAAGAGAAAGTTCAAAGCTTGTGAGTAGGGATGATTGTGTGTGTGTGCGTGTGTGTGTGTGTGTGTGTGTGTGTGTGTGCGTGTGTGTGTGTGTGTGTGTGTGTGTGTGTGTGTGTGTGTGTGTGTGTGTGTGTGTGTGTGTGCCTTTGTGCTAATTCATGTCTGTCTCTCAGGCTTCTCCAAACTAAATCAAGTGAGTGTTTAATAAATAAAGAGCATCTTTCTCAGCCCAGATGTCACGTCTTTAATGAAAAACATTCATTAATATAGTCAAAACATTAATATTAATTCATTGTCCTAGAATCAGTTTTATTAGTTTTACTGCTTTGCTTGAGAGTAAAATTGTATATAGGATTCTTGGAACATGCACATATCTATACATATAGATAAATAAATCTACACATATAGATATGTGTGACAGAAATACATATGGCCATATGGATAACTATGGATGATTACATGAGTAACTACACAATGAATAAAGAATAACTTCTGAACCCACTAATAAATGAATACATGTATATATGTATCTGGAAACACACAGATGGCATTTTCCATCACAGATGGTTTCACATTGTATAAATGCACATTTTGGACTTTCAGAGAAAAAAGCAAGAGAACATTTAAGGTAAGAAAAGCCCGCAGGCTGTCATTTCTCACTTTATTTACTTATCTAACACACAAATATACACACATAATTGTCACCCTTACTGAGGAAAAAAGCATGGTCATTAATACAAAGAGGGACAGAGAAAGATTAGGCTTCTGTTAGGTCTGCAAATTGGACAACAGAAAATCAATTCAAGCACAAACAGAAGCTAATATACATTTCCCCATGAAACAAGGTCTCACTGTGTGTGTGTGTCTGTGTGTATGGAAGTCACTGCACCCTACAATGAGATAAAAACATGAAAAACGAAGGGTAACACTAATGTGTAAAGCAAGGAGGAAAGTCGCTGTGGAACAAAACCGCAATTAACTTTGTCGTCCCTTATCCTCCTCCACACACACTTATCTACATAACCAGAGATCCATAGAGTGATCAATTACTTAATCTCTGACTGACAGCCTTGATTGGAACCTTGATGTGATCAATAAGAGCCTGAGAAAGTACTGACACACATGCACACGTACACATGCACATTGGAGGACAGATAAAGGTTACTGTACCATGTGACCACCATTTATTGAAAATACAGCATTTTGCCCAGAACACCAAAAACACAACTTTCTGGAATAGGTGTTACAGTGACAGTGGCTGTTGTTATTTAGTATTGTTGGAGATAATAACTCTGGGATGCTGGTTTGATAGCTTCTTTAAGGACAAGAACTCACGACTCAGAAAGTAGGACACAGACAGATATCCCAAAAATTATCTATATATCCTAAATAAACGTTCAGGGATGGAAACAAGGCATTGATTTGGATCCTCTGGTATCTATGTGTGTGGCTATGGGGCTTTTTGTTTACACAGCAACAGCTATTTGTAGCATGTGGCTGATGAGTTAATAAGGTCAAGTAGGAACAAACATTTTTAGCAGGTGTGGGTTCCACCTCAACAGTCTCTCCACCATTTCACTATACATGAAGATCGTCTTCAGTACTGCTGTATTACCTACAACCGTACTTTTGGTTTGTTTGACTCCAGGGCAGTATTCATTATTCTTAACAGTCAGGTTGAGATTGGATCGCATATCCGCATTTGCCTCAGTCTACATAGGCTGCATATGAAAGCAGCAACTTAGCAGAGTAGCACAGGATGTGTTCAGGCAGAGTAGTGCCTGCAGGTCACCCTCTTTTTGGCAGCGCTCAAAGCCCATTGCATAATCACTATAGTCAAACATGTAAAACGGAGGAAAATAGGCTGCTTGGAAATATGCAGACCATTGCAGCCCATGCAGACAGCTATATTGATAAAAATAGATACATATCTGTTCTCCTTAGATGTGGGTGAAGCATATGATTGTAACACCTGCATTTTGTTCAATGGGAGAGTAGTCATATTAAGCTATGGGGGCTGTTTACCACAACTGGTCTTGACCTGTATTTTAGATGTACATGAACAATAAAGCAGTGTTTGTATTTCAACTTTACCGCAGAGTCTGGCTAAATTTATGTCCTGTGATTGCTTTTTTTTGTTGGAATTAGGTTATATACAGAGAATGATAACATATGACCATCTTTAGCTAAATACAGCAGAGTTTGTTGATGACAGGAGAAAAACTGACTGTTTCCTCAGTCTGGATTCAAAGCCAGACAACACAAGAATGGAGAGCCATTAGGTTCACAGTAACATTTGAACAAAGATTGGGTTTGACCTCCAAGTCCTTGCAGCTAATCCCTTCTGATCACAGTCCTCAACCCAGCGTCTCATAGATCACCATAGCTAAAAGCTCCAGAGAAAAACAGTGGTAACTCCAGCCGAAAACAAAAGGAAAACAGAAGAAAGGATGACACATGCCGAATTTTTCATGCTCAGTCCTGTGCTGTACCTCATGTCTTCCCTTTACAGTCACCTTCAACTCCTCCCCCTCCCTTCTTACTGTGTGCTTGTGTGTAATGTACTGGTCTGCAGATAATGTCTGATGGATTAGTGGTGATTCAGCTAGAAGAAGAACCAGCGTCAGATAGGTTGTTGTAAAAGAGCTGACTGGCTTACTCCTGGCCGCTCGAATTACCCATAAAACCACAGACTGTTAGGTTTCTCACAAGTGATCCAGATACACTGCCCCAGATACAGTAAACACAAACACACAGGGCAAAATAGACAATGGTTCATGCACACTACAGTAATGCCAGGTCACAGCTATTTACTGGAGGTGTCCTTGTAAATTTACTCTAGACTAGAGGGAGGGAAGAAAGAAAGAAGGGATGGACCTCAGTTTGATCAGAGACTTTTACACCTGCGCTATGTTTACACTCTATCTCTGACCATTACTTTAACGCCAAAGAAACTCCTGGGACCAAGAGAAAATGATTAGTTAAGGAAAGCCATATTTCACCTTTCAGAGGGTGAATGTGTGTCTGCTTTATTGCTTAGATGCAATGCCGAACACCCTGCTTCAGGCTTTAAAGGGCATTCTGATTTATTGCTTTTAAGGAGGCAACCATCAGCAGCTTTGTAGGTACAAAACAAATGCCTTCTGTTCCCTCACCACATAACAGGGTTTTAAGCCTGCAGGAATTAATATTTTGTATATTCTGGCCTGTTTCTTTGCCTCTTGCAGGCACAGGTAATTGACAGTAAGGGCATTCCACTTGACCTGCTAGCACCTGGGCCCTTTTCTCCCAGCCACTATAAAAGCTGCCACCTTCGGCCTGCTGGAAAGACTTTTTCTCACATACTGGTTAGTTCTTTTAACATTTTTCCCCACCATTGACCCACGACATTTCCCACACCTCTGTTTACTTACAACACTGACCTTACTGACTTCCACATTTTATATCTTTTGGAAATCATTTTATTTTTTTTGGTTATGGCCCCAGTTTGTCTAAGAGACAGGCACCTAAGACTTAAACAAGGATATCAGGGGTCAAGTTGTTCAGCATTTCAGTCTTTTTTATTGTCAGATTAAGTAGCTTAAAAAGAGCTTCAGGGCCAAAACAACAAACCACAAACACAAAAACTAGTAATAAAATCACAGTACTTAATACAATATAAAAAGTTACAATCCTAACTCAACTCCTTATCCACAGGAAAAAAAAAACTGAAGAAAAAGTGCCTTAACACCCCGAGGTGGGTAATGATTGACTGTAGCTTCCTGATTCAGACAACAGCATGAGGGAGGAGGGACTACAGTTGAGGCCCACAGAGGCTGCTAAGCAACACATTTCAAATCTATACATTTCATCATTCGGCATGTGTTCACATACGGGGGAATGTAACACAAGTAATTAAATCTCTTACCTACACTGTAATTGCTCACTTTTTCCCCCTTACACTTTGAGTCAGTGATGATAAATGTAAAGGAGCTTTCTGTACTGCTGAAATCATGCTATTAACCATCATCCCTGCTGCTTTTTGGTTGGGTTTAGCTCATTGTTTGAGGTTTGTAGTCTAAAACTTTAATGTCTTTGCAAGCAGGCTGTACACTGCAAATGTTACAAAGTCAGCAACTAGCTGGTGAACTTAGTCAATCACTTGACAAAAATAATGATGCAGATATTTTTGTAGGAGTTGATGGAGACAAAACAGTGCATTTTGTATTAATCTATTTTTGCTTTTTCTTGGCAAGATATGTCTTTTTAGAAGTCAAAACAGGAGCAATGTCTGCGAAGACTGCTTTTTTTGGTTGCAAATACTGTACAGCAAGTCCGTCTGACATTTCAAGAAGTAAAGTGAATAATCAATAATATCAGCTGCACATTTAGACAGACTCCCTGCCAGATATAAGATGGACACTTCCTGAATTGAAGTGTTTTATCCACCAACTCAACCTGTTACTGTGACCTCATGCTAGTGTCGTACTGCACCCACAGTTTGATGATTTTCTGCGATGTCGAAGCAGGGCAGCAGATCTCTCCCAGCTCCAGGTTAATGACTTTTTCTCAACCATGTGGAAAGCCTCAGGAGGAACAGTTTTTCTTCTCCTCTCTTGTCATAACAGCAGTCATTGTATCAGGGTGACAGCCATTCTGTCGCTTTGACAAGCGTCACAGGCAACAATGTAATGAGACGTGAAGGGAGAGCAGAAATATTTGGCACAAATGTTTGTGACTCAAACAAAATCAATCACAGTCAGCTTCCCATGTTAGTCTGTGTTTTTTGTGTGGGTTTTCATATGTCTGTTACACAGCTGCTAGATCTCTCAGGGATAAATCCCAAGATAACAAAGCTGAGAAGAAAAGAGGAATGCACAGTGGAACAGAAGGATGCATAAGCGATTTAGCTCTCTCTTGCTGGTCAAACAGTGTTTGTTTGAATTCAAACAGTGTGCACAAGGATTGCTTTGCAATGATTTTCTCAGCTACAGAGACAAGACACATTGCAACTGGCAATGGATCTGTTTGTAACACTACTAGAAGACAACTTAGTATGTATACCACATTTGCTTATGAGGAAACAACTAATTCTGCTATGTACTTTCAAAGGGCTCATTATGCCTTTTGAATTCCACACCAGCTTTAAAGGTTTATGTGTGTGGTTATACTCTTTGGTGACTGACCAAGCAAATATAAAACAGTGATGAAATGAAACTGACTGAGCCTCAGAGAAAAAAGAGGCATAGTTACAAATCTCAGCTGTCACTTTCCCTGCCTAAGAGTATAGTACTCACAAAGGCACAGCCAGGCTCTGTAGCCTTTGCTTTTTCAGGTTTTAGGTTTTGGGAAGTTGAGAAAAGCTCATTTATTTCCTAATGGATGAAAATATGCCATGTAACCTAGATACTTAATCAACATTAAAATCCATGTGAACTCTGATGCTATGGGAATATAATAGAAATTATGGCTATGCATCTGAGCTTTTGTGTTTTATTGTATTAATTAATGAGAGTAAATTTAGATAACCTGCAGAAGCCATTGCAAATTAGCTGTCTGAAATTAAATGACTTGTCAAAGGCAGGTGTTGGATGGATGGAATGTTTTGCTAATTTTTATTATTGGTAATCCATCTAATAGACTACATATGTCACTGCTTTATCTCTTGTAGCTGCAGCTAAATGAGGTGAAGATACAACTGTAGGAAAAAACACCTATAATAATATACTGACAGGTAAACCAGTCAAATATGGGACTGATAAGCAACACGCAAGAGCTGATGCAAATTTTTTACTCACATAAAGAAGAATTAAACCAAAGTGCTGCTAAGCTACATTTCATTTCTTTGCATGTCTGCATACTTGTACAGGATTATATGCAGGGTCTCCCACTGGCCTTGATAAATATATTTCTTACAGAAATAGAAGGGCTAAAATTAGTTTTTCAGTTATACCACTAATATGTGCTTCCTTGAAACTATGACCTAATCTCATAACATTGAAAGAACATTTATTAAATAGGTTTGTTTAATTAATGATGATATCTCCCCTGATCAGCTCCCTGACCCAGACTCAATTTGTCAGTCTGTTTTTCATTTTAGTTGCCTAGAAATTAACACAAAAAAACCCAGAACTAAACCTTTTAGAATACTGATGAGTATGTTATTTAAGTAAGGCAAAAAGGTTTATTCCAAAGCAACAGCCCTGAAATAATATGGGAAAGACCTTCATCTGGCAAAGTTCTTACAGAAAATGAAATCTGGCTGTTGAAGTATTGAGGACTAAAATGTTGTGTTCCACCAGTGTTTTTGATCTTAATCAGCTGCCCTTGTTGTGAAGTAACTTTTGTTAAAATTTGTGCTAGTTAAAACTTTTGATTCACATGTAACTGAAAATATTGAAGTGTAGCGTAACTACACTTTACAATTAAAATTGCTCTCATTAATAAAGGGGCACCACTTAGACTTACAATAGGCGTCTAAGAAACCTTTATCAAGAATATTTTAGGTTGAATAATGATAATTGAATTTAGCAAATCTACATGTATTGATCAATCTCATTACCAAAAGTCGTAGATTCTGATTTCATTGACCTCCAGTTCCCAAACAAAGAAATACAGAACTGATGATAATTATACACAAACATTTATTAACTAACACTACAAACAAACAATAAACAACAATGACGTAACAACAGACAGTGAATGAACGAATGAACACGGATAAGCTAATTAACTGTGATCGTCACTGGAAGCAGCTGATAGAAAGGTGAAGAATTCAGAATCAATTTGGAACTGGAAGCCAATCGTAATTTATAAATTCACCTGTTTAGCAGAAGGAAAATGATACTTGCGTAGCCCTTGATGGAGGGACAGGGAGGCTGCTGCAGGATGTCCAGCTGTGATGATCTGCTGGAAGAGTCGGATCAGGAACACGGAGACAAGGAGGCACTTTAGTGTAGTCATGTTGTAAAAATGTGCCAAAGTACAAACACTAAGAGTTGAAGCTCATAGTTAAAAGAAAATGTCCATGCTGTTGCGTTATTAAAGTTAACTTAAGAAGTCTAACTTCAAGATAATCATAGAAAAACAAAGCTCATGTAAATGTAGCGTACAACGGAGCAGAACATTCCAAACTAACACCCAGATAATCTAAGAGACCGTTTCTCAGAGCTGTAAATTGGGTAAGAAACCATTTCAGGAGACAGCCAACCCAAATCCCCCCTTTTTGGAGACGACAGGATGTCTCCCTTCTGCACCAGAATCTGATAAGGGTCATAAAAGCGCCAAAAGGTGACGAAAACCATACACCTCGGGAGAAGAGAGATGACATTCCTCCTAACACAAGGAACTCTTTGATGATTCGAACTAAACACTTCTAAATAATAAAATCAAAGAATTCAACATCTCTGGAGTGATGATCCCAACATCTGGACTCTGTGATACCAGGTTGATCAGGACCAGCATGGAAGGAGAACACATTGAATCTGAAGTGTTTATTGCGATGCAAACACAAGAAACCGACACCCCCCTCCTCTCTGTCACGGACACCACCATAAAAGACACACAGTGAGAGAGAGAGAGGTCTTTGATTCCCAGCATGTATACTTATAAGTCGAAATTCTTCTTATAATTGAATGTATATGCTTGTATCCTTAGTCACATTAATAGTTTACTTTCATGTAGCCTAGAAGTCTACTATTTGTAAGCTTATTCTCGTGTTATATCTTTTATTATTATTATCTCAGGAACCATGTGAGATAAACATATCATGTTTGGTGTCGTTTTAATCACACATTTAGTGAGATTTCAGATCTGTGATCATCATAGATATTAACAATTGGATTTGCATGTTTAAGAAATGATCTTAAAGTATGCTCTAAAGGTATTTGACCTCTGATGTCTCCTGGACAGTGAGACTCAAGACCACCCCTTGGGATGGACACAGCCACGATTGGTCAGATGCTGATTTGAATTTGACTCCAAAACTTTCTATATAAAAGGAAAGTCACTGGAATGCAACGGCGGCTTTTACTTTTTAAACATGCTAGGCGGCTTTTACTTTTTAAACGTGCTAGGCGGCTTTTACTTTTTAAACTTTCTTAGGTGGGCTTTTACTTTTTAAGAACTGGGGCTTTTACTATTTTTAAAGAACTTTAAGGGTTTCTTTTTTTTCTTTCATTCAAGGGTTTACTTCTTTTAAGGACTTTTATCAGGCTAAGTTTTTGGGTTTGTGTTTTTGTTTCTTAAAGGCTTGAAGTTAAACCTCTTCAGTTAACTTTAATAATGCAACAGCACGGACATTTTCTTTTAACTATGAGCTTCGACTCTTAGTGTTTGTACTTTGGTACATTTTTACAACATGACTACACCAAAGTGCCTCCTTATCTCTGCGTTTCTGATCCGACGCATCCAGCAGATCATCACAGCTGAACATCCTGCGGCTGCCTTCTCTCTCCATCAAAGGGCTACGCAAGTATCGTTTTCCTTCTGCTAAACGGGTGAATTTATAAATTACGATTGGCTTCCAATTCTAAAGAGATTCTAAATTCATCACCTTTCTATCAGCTGCTTCCAGTGACGATCACAGTTAAATAGCTTATCCGCATTCATTCATTCATTCATTCACTGTCTGTTGTTATGTCATTGTTGTTTGTTGCTTGTTTGTAGTATTAGTTAATAAATGTTTGTGTATAATTATCATCGGTTCTGCCGTGTATTTCTTTGTTTGGGATCTGGAGGTCAATGAAATCAGAATTTACGACTTTCAGCTAAGAGACTGATCAACTTCATTCAATTAAAGAATCTTTGAGACTTAATCTAGAATGATAATTTTCTCAGTAATCTGAGATGGTGCCCCTTCATTAACGAGTGCAAATTTTCATTAAAAGTGTAGTTACGCTACATTATATTGGTGCATACGTACGCTACATAAATATTAAGAGTCCTTGTTTACAGTTGGGCTGTGTAATGAAAAACTCTGTAAAGACTCTTTTGAAAAGTCTGTTAAGTAAATATCATGATTTAAGAAAAAGCTAAAATAACAAAGCCCTAGCCCTTGGAAAAGAAAATAAAGCCTGAGCCCTTAAAAGCCCTTAACAAAGCAAAAAAACCCAAAAAACTTAGGCAAAGTTGCATTCCAGTGACTTTCTTTTATATAGAAAGTTTTGGAGCCAAATTCAAATCAGCATCTGACCAATCGTGGCTGTGTCCATCCCAGGAGGTGGTCTTGAGTCTCACTGTCCAGGAGAGATCAGAAGCCAAATACCTTCAGAGCATACTTTAAGATTATTTCTTAAACATGCAAATCCAATTGGTAAATGTCTATAATGATAGGTATAATGAGGTATAATGATCACAGATCTGAAATCTCACTAAATTTTTGTGATTTCAGATCTGTGATCTGAGATAATAATAATTAAAGATATAACACAAGAATAATCTCACAAAGATGTAGACTTTTAGGCTACATGAAGTAAACTTGCAATGTAACTACAAATACAAGCATATACATTCAATTATAAGAAAAATACAATTTAGCAGTATACATGCTGAGGATAAAAGGTCTCTCTCTCTCTCGCTATGTGTCTTTTATGGTTGTGGTCTGTGACCGAGAGGAGGGGGTGTTGGTGTCTCGTGTATGCGTCTCAATAAACACTTCAGATTCAATGTGTTCTCCTTCCATGCTGGTCCTGATCAACCTGGTATCGCAGAGTCCAGATGTTGGGATCATCACTCCAGTGATGTTGAATTCTTTGATTTTATTATTTAGAAATGTTTAGTTCAAATCATGAAGAGTTCTTTGTGTTAGGAGTAATGCCATTTCCTCTTCAATGGTTTTCCTCACCATTGGCACTTTTATGACCCTTATCAGATTCTGGTGCAGGAGGGAGACATCCCCTTGTCTCCAGAAAGGGGGTGATTTGGGTTGGCTATCTCCTAAAGTGGTTTCTTACCCAATTTATAGCTCTGAGAAACAGTTTCTGGATTATCTGTGCGTTGACTTGGAATGTTCTGCTCCCTTGTACGCTACAAAAGCTTATACATTACTGGGCAAAAAATCCATAATAATCTTTAAGTGTATTGTAATTCAAGTGGTCTGAGAAGAAACTAGACTTCTGCATCTCATCTTACTCCATTTTCAGGCTTTTGGAAATCTAACATGTAATGGAAAACGTCAGCCAATCACAAGTATTTTTACCCAGAGCAGTTAAGGTGGTATAAAGAACAACAAAGTCCACAGTGAGAACAGGATGTGTTGGCACAGTGGACTAGATGAAGTGAGTTTTAAGTTTTAGTTTGACTGTTTGTTAGAAGCAGTGTCTGAATGCTGGGAGAAGCTTAGTGCAGAGAGGAAAAGCTGCAGGAGGAGGACTGTATTTTCAAATTCTTTCGTTTTTTCTGTTTCCAGATTTTTACCTATCGCAGCTTTAAATCACAGTGAAACTCAGTTGAATTGGTCATTTAAATGGCATTAACTCTACACAAAATGTCAGCCTTGAATCTCTTCCAGCCAAATCACAGATCTTTCTGTCTTGTACAGAACATGTATTATTTTGAACTGACTTAGGAATACACATCCATACTAATATATTATGCCATTTTACACCATATAGTGTAATTTTAGTTCTCAATTTTATGTTTGCAACATGAAAAAATAATATACACATCAGAGCTGTATTTGTGTCATGAATATATATGTCTTTATTGATCTGTGCAACACACATGTAGTCTTGTTCACATGCACTTACACACAGGCCTTGGCTACGCTGTTGTATCTACAACTTAGAAGGACAGATGAAAAGAGGAGAAGTAGTTGAATGCAGTGAGTGGTCACTTCTGTGAACTCTGTCTAGCTTTTTTCTCTGAGTCTCTCTGTGTTAACCAGAGCAACAAGGTAAAAAGGCCTAAAGTGATCCTGAGATTACAGGAATAGTGTAATGATGAAGCACGACTCTGAGTGGTCATCAAAACAGTGAGTCTGCATATGCTAGTAGCATATGATGTATGCATCGCGCTAAGTATAATATGAAGTAAGACGAATTAACTCAAAACATATTATGTTACTTTTTTCTTTTTTGCTGCTTAATTAAAAAGAAAAATTGCATGATTCTGATCTTCCATGACTAATCTACAAGAGAAGTTTGTCTGTCTGTAACTGTAACATCATTTATTCTGATGATGATCTAAAGCACTACTTGGATGTTGTTTTTTTAATTTATTCAGACAAGTTAGTTGACATGCAGGCTTTGTGTGTGAACAGGAAAATGAGCAAGGAACAGGAAAGGAACCCTACAAAGGCAGACAGGTTGGACACAGAAAAAAATTAGCTGAAGAATGAATGATGTTGACCAAAAGCAGGTACAGGTGACACTTGCAGTTGCTTTGACTACACGAGGCAATATGACTAATTTCTTTGGCCATTTAAACTGGCACCACAAAGGTCTGTATGATAAGTGGAAAGCCAGATCTGAATGCCATCAAAGACAACAACTAGAAAAGCACTAGGAGAGCACAGACCTCTGCCAAGCAGCTCATTTCACCCATATTGTGATTTTCACCCAATGTTATAGTCCTACATTCATTTTATATACACTATTAGATTCATTGATAATCAAAACATACCTTTAGCATTTGAAATCACATTGAAATCATTGTTACTGTTGTTGTTAGTTTAATAGTTATTCACAAAATTCGATATTTTTTCTATATTTTTTAAAATTGTTACCAAAGAGGGTTTTAAAAACATGATCTAGTCGGGCCACCGTATAGCTTGCTGAGTTAATGCATTACCACATGGGTGAAGGTCACCAGCAGCGGTAGTGAGTTTGAGTCCAGCTCATGACCCTTTGCTGCATGTCTCTCTCCACTCTATCCCCTTTCACTCTATCAAAAAAACTTCGAAACCGCCCCCCCCTGATCATGTCGAGCGGTATGAATGCCACCCAGCATCTAGTTTCCATTCTAGAGCTGCATGAAAAATACAAGGCATAAGTTGGAACTGAGCTGTCACATTTGGAAAATTATGCAGCTACAACAGACCTGTGGTCCAGTGGGACAACGGAGCCCTATATGAGTCTTACAGTTGACTTTATTAATGAGGAGTTCCAACTGAAAAGTCGCTGTTTACAAGCAGCATTTTTTCCAGATGGTCACACAAGTTGCAGCTGGGATGAGAGAAGTGTTGGCTGCTTTGGGCCTTGATAAGAGACGCCAAGCCTTTATAAGAACAGACAATGTGCTGAACATGATGAAGGCTGCCACACTGAACAAGTGTATGAGGCTGAAGTGCTTTGGCCACTGACTGCATCTTGCAAATACTAAGTTATACCTATGCTATGTGTACTAAGCTGTTTTTTTATTTATTTCTTTAGATATATCACTGTATATATACACACATATATTCAAATCAAGCTTAGTCATCAGGGCTGCCATGATTATCTGCTAACTGTAAAGAATCTCAACAAGCAGTACATAGAGAACTCTACATGCTCCTTTTGACCAACTCCAGCAACAAAAAAACACATCCTGGTTGGCTGTAAGACCAGACTGACCCAAGGGTGATACATCTGTTGGCACCCGGTTGTGCAAGTTGATGTCTTGCAGCAGTGCTGTACAGCCAGTGGACAAGTATCAGTGTCCTTCAGCCCCCTTCATCATGCTGGATGGCAACATCATTTGTTTGGGGAGGTGAGGGTCAAGCCAGATCCACCACATCAAGACCAGACACTGGGCAGCTAGGTGGACCACACACTTGGAAGATAGTGGCAGACTTACGCCAAAGGCTCTGCTTTTCAGTGGAAATCACATCTTATAAACCTCAGACCAGGCGTATGGTTGGCCTTACTCCATCTTGGTTACATCATCGAGCTTACTGTGCTCTGGGAGGCTGCAGTGGAGGAGGCCTGCTAACCTTATAGCCATATCAATATTAAGGCTACACCAGGAGAGTGTAGCGCAAGGGAAAGTCCACTGTTGTCAGTCATCTCTCCAAAGCTGCTGAGGAGGGTAGTCAGTGGAAACTTCTGAAAAACTTTAACTGTTGTCGATCTGAATTTAAGACAGATTCAGCAACTGCATGGTTTATTTCTCACCTCAAATGTTTACAGCCACAAATTATGGTGAACCGTTTTCATTTTTAAGAGAAAGTTTCCAAACAAGCCACCATGTTGGTCCAGTTTAAAATTCAGGAGCAAACAGACAATAAGTGAAAACACTTGTTCAGTCAGGTGTAGTCAGTGCTGGCGCTGTTACAGGAGGGTGTAGTCTATATGGGTTCCCTGTTCAAGGAAGTAAAGCAAGTCTGTCAATCATCTGTCTATCATCATCTGGAACAAGACACAGACAGAACTGCTGTATATGAGGCAGAAGTGTCACATTGACTCATCTACATGCAAATATGCCGCACAGCTGCATTCAGTGAAGGGCGCTGGCTAAATGAACCTCTAGGAGCTGTCAGGACAGTGCCTTTCAAAGAAAATCCATGCTTACAAGTAGCTGGCTAGGATGGACCTATTCCAAAGTGATAGGTGAGTCAGGAAAAATCAAAGGTCCACATCAATTTGAGTTTCAGTGTGTTCCAAGTATTGATCAGCAGTAACCCAGTTCACCTGAATGCTCATGGTCTGTGGGAAAGTTGCAGGGGGAAGCACATGTCAAGGCTGTGTCTCTCTTGAGACTGATCAAATCCAGCACCTATACAGGCACAAACAACCTCATTCACCTCATTCATATCAGAAAGCAAATAATATACAATAGAACAACAACTTACAGTCAGCCAGTTTATGTCTTCATTGTTATAAGTAAGGTAGGACACACTTTTACGTGAATATATTTGTATGTTTTTTGCTCATTTCTCTGACCAAGAAGTCAAGCTTTTTTTGTTTTGAGAGGCAGTACTTGAGGAAGTAAAGGTTGATCAGTGAAATATTTAAGAGGCATTTTTTTGATAGTACTGTGTGAAGTGTTTGTTTTCTACCCTTGTGAAGTACTTTGTGTATGGTAAACAACGCTGATGATTAGAAAGTGATGAGCTGAAATTATCTTCACAATAACTGTGATCGTGGATAAACTGGGAGTTTTGATTGAAAGCCACAACAGTTTCTCAGCAGCAGACCCATAGTGGCTATTAAGTGTAGCAAATAGTTACTATCAGTAGTTTTATGTTTGTAGCTCCATTGTTATTCTTCATTCCACTGCAGTGAAGTACAGCATGAATACAACCAGTAATGCTACTGTTACTTTTGAAAAAACTTTCCCACCAAAAGACATTAGCGATCAAATGTAAGTGTTACACAATTTTTGTCTCCAGTGAGCTTACAGAGGCAGGCACCCAGTCAGAGTGTCAAGCCAACCGAAGTGTAAAGAGCAAATCAGTGTGTTTCATACAGGGTAGTTTTGCTGAGAGAACTTGTCTTGTTTCAGGATCATACTTTCACCGCTACATACGCTTACACCTGGAAGCAGCTCAGTAGAACCACAGTGTGATCTGTCAACTGAGTACTTCCACTGGAGCAGTTGGGGATTAAGGGCCTTGCTCAGGAGCAATGCAGCAGTTGAACTGGGGGAAGGAGCCGTCTCACCTTTTTTTCTGCTGCTAGTCCAGGAACTGAAGTGTGACTACAAAGCAATCGTGAAAGAAATACTTTGACTTTTTACATCTGTATCATGTGGGGCTATCCAGTCCTTGAAGAACTGAAGTGAGGTTTGCACCCATAGTCAGTCAGGTACATTTTTATGGGTATTGAGCTGTGTTGGCTCAGGCTGTTCCTTGTTGTTACTGGTAGTGACCTTCATTGACAAACTCTCCAGGCAGAGCCATGAAGTGTCCAGTCTGGTGACCTTTCTGTCTGCTGTTTGATGATGATGTAGTTCTGCTGGTTTAACGAGACAGTGACCTCCTGCACGTAAAATGTTAGTTTGCAGTCTAGTATCGGGTGTTTAAAATGTTGGTCAACACTGAGTTTAAGGCCATGGCCTTGAGATAAATGAATGTAAGAGCAATTGGAATGGCATAGTAGGTCTATAGAGCCCTTTTCAGACTGAACATGAAACATGGCTGGTTTCATCAGTTTGTTACAGTGATGGCATTCTAGTCATTTAGACAACAGTCACTTATATTTATGTTCTTTACGGCTTTATTCAGACATACAACCCACAGTGCCAGGGAGAGCTGCAGTATGTACAATTAGACAATACACAAAGTTATGTATATTGCACTGTAATGCAATAACAGACTAAATCTAGAGGAATAGCAGCTTATCAAAGTGTCAAAATAATTACCTGAGGACAGCTGTGATGTATCGAAATATTTAACTGCAGATCTTTGGATATGCTTGTGGACCCTGCTGCTTTTTGTGTCTGCAGGTGTTTAATTAACAGATGAAACAGTCCTTAAAACAACAACAACAAGCTACACTGCAATTTTGTATGTGACAGCTCACCTGTCTGATGTGAAGACAAGTAGGCCTGTACAGTGTGACTTGCCATCAGATCCTGGCCCAAACTGATCTGCTCTCCATGCTCTCTAATTTGTATTTATAAAAATTTAATTTTAATTCCGGTGCCATTGTTCCATTTCTAACTCTAAGCAACAGGAAGCAGAGTTCTGCTCCTGTTAAAGTTTTGTTGGCGAAAAGTAACTCAGATTACATTATTGGTGATTAATCTAAGCTGTCAGTGTCTGTTGTCATTGCAGTAAAAATGTATTATAATTTTGACACACAAATTGTGTATTAATCATAAGTCTGGTGTGTGTCCCCCGACACCGCGACACGAACTGAATATTCGAATATTCAGCGAATATTGGATGCAAATATCCGAAGCAGAGATATTGCTATTCAGACCAGCCCTAATTAATCACTGTCTGTGTGATGTTATAGAATGAATATTGGTGCTAAAATGTAGAAAAAGCCCAACATAAATCACTTCACACAGCTTTAAGTGCCATTGCTTGTTGTCTGTTTGTTAATGTGACAGTTTAGTTCAGACTTGTGCTGTGATGAAAGTGATATGAAAATGTTACTAGGTCCGATCTTGTTAGATTGCCATTTTGACTTTTATGGAGGAGTGACCACGGTGCGCATTCAGACATAAAGCCAATACATTCAGCACAGGCTGCATGTCTAAAAGGGGCTTAAAAGGTAGCAGAAACTATATGCCAAATCCCTTCACCCCTTACTTTTTCTCCACCTCTTCAGCATCGCTTGTCAGACAGAAACCTTGCTATTGCTAAATACTCCTGCTTTGATCTGAGAAAAAGTAAAAAAGTTGTCTGTCTGTTTTGAAGCTCGTTGTTTGTTTCCTGTTCAATCACTGTCAAGGACAACAGGTGCCATACTTGTTAGGAATATTTTTGCATCTGACTCATTATCTGTATGTGATAACATTCTCTTTCTAAACATCATATGCCTGATTGCCTGCTAGTGTTGTACCCACCAGCTCCAAGGCTCAGGCTTCTCTCTGTATGTATAAAAGAGACACAGAGCCCGTCTCAACTGAGTCACTTGACGAGGATTAGATACTGTCATCTTTTATCAGCAGCCATTTCTTTGCTAAGCTCTGACAGTCTCTCAGGGGCTGCCATTTCCTATAACTTATTTCTCTTGAGCATGTTTGTGTGTGTGTATATAGTTCCATGTGGGTTTTGCATATCCAGAAGCAGACTTTGACACATCTTGAAGATAACCTTTCCCATAAGTGGTTTCACATGTAAGAACTGAAGGACTTAAGAGCTTGTATTTATTTTAAACTGGTAGCAGCTTGGTCTGTCAGGATCCCAGGGTTACATTGAGAGTAATCAACTATGGCAGATATAAGAGGTGCATATTAATTACCACCTCAACAAGATGCACAATAGGGATGTGTATTTCAATGTACAGTAAGTCACCTTGTGTGTAAATGTCTTTTTTGGTTAGAAGCGTATAGATACCAATTATTGTGCTAACTAACCTGTGGAGGCGGGAGATAAGGAATTTATGTTTTTGCTGACAAGCTGTAACATAAAGGAGCAAATTAGATCAGATGATGCTGAACAACAGGGAATAGTGGTCTGCAGCAGAGAAGATCTTATTACTAGTGGCCTCACTAAGCAGCCAGGTAAGGTATGAGGAGAAAATAAAACATTTGGTACATCTCTAATCTGTCAGTGTTAGAGTGATAGTGTCAATCAATATACGTACAACAAAAAAATACAGTGCATTTTACTCTGCATACACACTTAGTTTGTATATAACAAATTGACCAACATCAGACTATTATGTCTCGTGCAGATTGGTTCTTGGTTTGAATCTACTGTCCAGTTTAAGCCTTCCTGCATGGGGTTTTCATATTGTCATGCCTGCATAGGTTTTTCCCAGGCACCCCGACTTCTTCTGCAATCCAGGGAGTGCTGTTGGATTTATTGGTGACTCTAAATTGCCTGTAGGTAGGAATATTATTGTGAATAGCTGTCTGTCCCTTATGTATCAGCCTGTGATTGACTAGTGACCTGTCCGGGGTACATCCTGCCTCCCACCAGATGTCAGCTGGGATAGGTTCCAGTCCTCTGGGTAGAGCTAATGGATGGATTGATAGCAAATTACCTTAAAAAAAACACACAACTATTGAACCATTTCCATAATGTCATTTCATCACATTGTCTGTTCCTTTCTGTCCTATTATGGGAATATCAAACACTTTAAGAATAAAAACTCATTACATCATTACTCTTCAAACAGTACTGCAGCACTGATACTGTGCAGCTTCTAGCTGACCTCACTGTAATTCTCTCATATTATGTTTAGAATATGGGCAATGGCTATAAGTTCTCATAAGAAGAACCTTCATTATGGTCATAATGACAGGCATCCAGTAATGTAATCTGTGACTGCACTTCATAGAATCCCTGCTGTAATTTTGGCTTGAGTAATGTAAATTTATATTGAGATGTTGTCAGCAATGTAATCAAATGTCTATTTAAAGTGACATGTCCAAAAGCAAATCAAAGACGTCTCTTTTGAGCAGCCGGCAGAGGACTGCATCTGTGTAGATTGATTTGATAAAAAAAAAAAATAATAATTGCATTGTTGTCATTCCATGTTGTGTGCATCTTCTGCATGCAGTTTTAGATTCTTGGATAAAAGCTTGGATGAGCATGTGTAGCCGTGTGTGCATTCTAAACATTCTTGTAGGTATACTTCTGTGTGTTTGTTGTCTGTTTTTTTGTTTTCCCTGTCAGCTTCTCTGATTCTCTCCATATGCCAGTGTCAACACTATCTTAGTCTGATCTGTGTTTTATAGCTTGTGAATGTGGTGGAGTGCATTATGATTGGAGATGAATCATAGCAGCACTGACAAATTTAGCTGCATTCATTATACAAGAACAATGATGCTGCAGTGCATTTGCAAAGTTTTCAGCCCCTTTAAACTTTTCTACATTTTGTTATGTTTCAGACTCATCTTAATATGGATCCAGTTTGGTTTTTTGTTCTCATTCATCTACACACAATATTCTGCAGTGACAACAGCAAATACAGGATTTTGGAGTGTTTTGTAAATTTGTTAAAGATGAAAGACCGATATATCCTATTTACATACATATTTAGATCATTCCTTGAATACTTGGTTAATTAAAATTCTGCTGAAAATGATTTATGGGTGAAATCATTGTCTTGTTGAAATATACACCCTTACCCACTCTGTGAGCATCAGCTCAGCTCCCTGGTAGAATTGCTTTATATTTTTCTGCATCACAGGGCTGCAAATAGTCTCCCAATTTCTCTCATAGAAAAAATCCCCACAGCATGACTGCCACTAATGTGTTTGACTGTAGGGATGGTATTAACGAGGTGATGCTCAGTGCCTGGTTTCCTCTACACATGCCATCAAAAATTGTGGCCAAAGAGTTCAACCTTGGTTCAATCAGAGCAGAGGATTTCACTTTTCATGGTTATTCAGATGGCTATTGGCAAACTCCCTACTGGTTGTCATTTGCCTTGTAGTGTAGGAATGGCGTTAGTCTTTCTACTTTACCATAATGTAATTAGTCAAGTGCTGCTACCATGGTTGTCTTTCTTTAAGGTTCTTCTATTTCCACAATCAAACTCTTGATTTCAATCATAGTGTCCATGGGGTTCTTGGTTACCTGTCCGACCAAGGCGATGTGATCTTGCTTACTCAGTTTGGCTGGGTGGCCGGGACTAGTGGATCCAATGATGGAAGCTACAGTGCTCCTCGGCTCGGCTATAGACATTTTCTGCTTTCCCCAGATCTGTGGTCACAAAAATATTCTTTGCACAGCAGAAAAATACATAAACATCTATATAGTGAGTGCTCCTATCCTACACTTTAACTGACTGCTTCACAGCCTACTTGTCGCAAATCTTTCACTTTTTGTCTGAACATCTCGTTTTACAGGGATTTTCTGAAAAAACTATTCCAGTGCCCGACCATAAGAGAAGGCCTCATTTCAAGGTCCATTTATAGAGATCTTCATTCAGGTGGTCCCCTTAAGACTAGTGCCAGAAGTCTGTTTTTATCTGAGTATAAAGTAAAAAAAAGATGCACAAATATAAAGAAAATGCATAATTATTTGTTTTGCTTCTTCACTTGATATTCTCACCATGTTCATTGTCTAGAAATCCCATTCACACAAGTTCACACAGGAAACGGTAATAGATAGTGAACTACCCGAACAGAGGCTAGAGCAGGATTAACCATTTTACTGAACTGGCTTACCTGAAGACCTGAATCTCCTTGTGCTCCTTGTTCATGATCTTGAAATTAGGATTCTGATAAAACAATTGTGTGTTGTAAGTGTGTTTTGAACAACAGTTGATTGTAGTCAGAATCAGCTAAATTCACTTACTTTGAAGGGCATGATTCTTCAACAAGGGCCTCATTCAAATGTAGAGGGTGAAATTTCCAGACAAGCGCCTGCAGATGAGAGATGTTGATTGTATCCTCTCATAACGCAGCTAATTGAGGTCTAAAGGTGGGTGATGGTAATATTACAACAGAGCTGTTACTCTTACCGATACTTGCCAGTCCATTACTGTAACATTTCATCTTTTGAATGCGTCCTGCTTTTAAGTACTGAATGCAGGATTTTTTCTTTTTGACAGTGGGATCCGAACAGATTTTTCTTTAGGGAGAAAAGTTTTGAGTACATCTTCACTGCCAATAGCAAGATTCAGAGGAAGTTTGAAAATTAAGCAAAGCAGTTTTTGCCTGCACCCCCCAACCTGCTCTGAGCAATCAGAAACTGAAACTAGATTTCTGAACAGTTTGTACAGTTTAGATGATGCACTGACCATTTTAGACTGAGTTCATGAACACATCCATAGATATCTATAGATCAAGAATTAGTTGGCTGATGGTTTCTTTTGATCATTATTGCCTGCTAGTAAATTTTAGTCAACTCCATGTATGATTTCTAGGCTGCTCACATACATAACATACCTGGGACAGCAAGAGGTTAACTAAGAGCTAGGCAGCTGAAAATTGTGCTTTTCTCCGCCATGGGCTTGGTTGGATGTTTCAACAGCTTCATCATTTGTCTGCCCTCACATGCAAAAGGCTTGTTGCACCTGTGACAACAAGCATCATCAGCAGTGACTCTAGTAAAGTGTAGCCACACTTCTGAACATTTAGTTTTCTCTGCCTTGGTCACTAAGAGCTGAGCTGTTTGCTTGATGTGTGTCTGAGATCTTTCTTCTGGATTGGGAAAAGCAAAAAAGCATTATAATCAAACCAGAAACAGACTAAGTGGAATGAAATGTGCAGTGTAACACTAATTACAACCAAGAGCAGTACCAACAGCACAACTTATGACAGTAGAGCTTATTGATCCTCTGGTCTTTAGCCCAGAGGTCCGTTTAAAACTGGATTTTGATACCTCCCTACTGAGTTCCCAAAATGCTAAAGGCCAAAAACTTGTCTAGATCATGGAAGCCCTTGTCTAGGTGTGTTTCAGATCAGCACTTTTTTGCGAAGAGGCTTTACCCGTCTCTACTACAGTCATAGCAAGGATCAGGCTATAGAGTATGTGAAGGAGTATAAATAATTGTAATACAAATAACAACATTTTTTAAAGAGGAAGGGAGAAAATCATTACTTTTAAATGTAGATGTTTGCCTCTCGCTGAAATCTGGTCCGCCACATCTTTCTCTGTATTTCTTGGACATCTCACCATCTCCCATTTCCTCTCCTTTCTCATTCTGTACATTGAAGGCTCCAAGTCTCTGGGGATCATCAGAGTTCTGATGGAGGTGAGACAGGAAAGATCCAGGGAGTGGAGTCTGTCCAGCCCCTTTGATGCCCCTCTGAGTCAGAATTGTGACAGGAAGCTTCTGTTTAAAAGATTCTGTTTAGTATTGCTCAGACATGCAATCAGCCCTAATTTCAGTATATCAAATTGAACAAATTGTAATACCTGTGCCTTGATATCTAAAAAACAGATGCATTATTTTTTTAACTTTTTGGACAGCCAAGTAAAATGGGGTACAATATCAGCCTGAGGTAAACCACTGCCATAGATGTGTACATAGCAGCGAATCACTTTTCACCTGGACAGCTTCTTACCTCTCTGCCTGCTCTGCAAGGAATGTGCAAAGGTTAATCTGTAGGGTCTGGCCTCGTGCTAATAGAACCTGTATGTGTCCTCCGCCCTTAGGAAATAATGCAATAAAGATGTAATAATTAGCTATGAATAATCAGAAGATAATCAGTTCAGTTCATTTGTAGCTTTCTCAGTCTGTACTTTGAATATCAACAGACAACCTCATATAGTTGTCAGAGAAAACATGTTAAAAGCAGTACAAGGGTATCTTAATTACTATTATAATTTCTAAGCCACTGACAACCAGGATGGTGGATCGTGCCTTCAGTGTTGCAGTACGATTTTCAGTGTTTCAAAAATGTAGATGAAGTTCTTGGAGGATGTCCCTGAAAGTGCTCACGTATCCGGTCATGTATCCATCCTCTGCAGCCCTCTGGCCAGCCCCCTGCCACCTTACCTGCCCTCTCAACTTTTAATGCGCTACATTACATTAGAATTACACATTACATTACACTCAGGGTTACACTCAAACACGGTGTAGGGAGAATGTTTCCTCGTCAGGGATCGTGGAATCATAGTAATAGAGGGGTGATGGTGGGGTTTTTTTCATGGCTTTGCTGGTGGGGTCCAGCCCTCTCTGGCTTTGGAGCAGTGAGGGTGGACCAATGTCTGGTTACTGTGGCTGGAGGGCCCCTGGGGTCTGGAGGTTTGGTGGTGGGTGGTGGGTGGGCCCTCGTGCCCCACTCCCTCTGTGCTTGCCTTTAGCACCCTAGGGGTGTTGGTTGTGGCGGGGTGCCCCCTCTTGGTCTCTGGGTCCACATGGTTCTCTGAGGCCCTGGTAGCTCTCAAGGGGATGCCTTCTGGGGGCTCCTGCGGCACGGGGGAGGGGGGGTGCTTGGTCAGCCTGACCCTGCTGAGTCGAGGTAGCTGCTCTGGGTTACGGTGTCCATCACATATGCATGTTTGGTCAGGGCTTACCAGCTCCTGTTGAGTCCCATTGTTGAGGACTGATGGGACCTGCCAGAATGTCCTGAGTCACTCTCCAGACTTTACACTAAACTCATGCCCTATATACATTTCTCCCTCAGTCATGTCCTCTGATGGCCTACTCTATACTATCAGGACTTCCACAATTCTGGTGTTTCAATACTGTTTTCTTGTTTTTTTGTGTTGTTCTTTTTTTGGTTTGATTCTGTGTTTTCGTTTTGGTTGTTGGGAATAACACAGCATCTTACACTCTTGCATTCTAATAGCACTGCCTGTCTGTACCCTCTCCTGTTCATCTTGTCTTGTCCTGTCTATCATTTGTGTCCCCCTTAATTCACTGAGGTGCAGCGCTGCCCTCTCTGGCTCATAATAGGAAAATCCAATAAAAAATGACAGCTTAGTTTCCAGGGAGGGCCGGTGATGGTCACACACATGCACTAGATATTAAAATATTTGGCTGCAAGACTAAAATATGCATCAATCTCATAATAAGATGACACCACTTTTATGGCGTTAAATGATGAGAAAAATATACTTATTGCATTCTGACATCAAACAAAATATATATTCCCTTATTGAACATGCAAATCAGGTTGCCTGGCCATAGACAAATCTGTGCTCTCACTAACTTTGACGCTAATTACCTGTGAAGATTTGATCTTTATGAGAGTCAGCTACTTGATTACTTCTGCTAAAATCTTAGTCATGTCATCATTCATATGATACATGATGAAACCTATAATTATATCATGTTGTCAATCTTGACATTGGGAAAAAGAAAAAAATATGTTTGTATTGTTTTATTGTTTCATTAATTAGTGTAAAGTTTGATTTTAATTTTAGATTATGTTGAGATGACTTTTACTTTTAATTTCCTGAAATGGTCACATCCAAGAAACTTTTTTTATGAATGAGACTTATACTCAAATTATATTGTTCGATATCTGCTGTTGAAATCGAAACCAACCAGATGCAAGAGATGATGCAGTCCTGGTGGTGCCGTGTAATTTGTTGTTCCAAGTAATCTTTTCTGTAAATTACTGCTTCACTCCTAACAACAGTACTTTTTGTGGGGCTTTTGTTAGGTCCAGACTTGTGGTGCCTGTACAGTCAACAAAAACATCATTTAAAAGCAGATCAGTCAATTTACTACATAGACACACACAGGTGCCTGATTATTTACTCTTTTTATTATTTACTCTTAAATCTTTGAGTTATATCCACAAGACATGATGTTACACAATAAAACCAAATGATAATAGTAGTGAAACAACAAAATAAGGAAGAAAATTTAAAAATTAAAACATTATTTGTGATAATTTATTAATGAAAGCAAAAAATATGTAGGTATTACATTTATCATGCTGTTCGTGGTCCAGCCAAGCCTTAAACTGAGGCATACTCAGCCATGCAGGACCAAATCCAGTGCCTCTGTGCTTGCTGCTTGCTGATGTCTACAAGACACAGAAGAATAGAAATAAGGGCCCTTTTCCTGAGAAATCTGCTTTTCCGACCTGCCCTGCTTCTACATCTTGCTGTGCTTGCTGTCAATCTCACCTGTAGATTCTGCCCTAGCTGACTCTCTCGCACCAGCATCTTGGCTGCTGTCCTTCTCCGCCTCGCCTACATTTCTCGTTTATTAGTTACAGCTGTCTCCTCCTGACCCTCTCTCGCTGCTTCAGCTGCCACAGCAGCACTGTTTGAAGCCTGGAAATATTCAAAACAAATTAATTGAATAGCTAATCACTCTGCTCAGACTGTTCTGCTTCCCCATGTGTTTTCTTAAATTTCTAAGTAGTCTGTTTTGCAAATACTGCTGGTCCAGACTGTCTTTATGCTCGTTAATGAGACCTTTTGAATCTTGGAAAATATTATTCAATATTCTTCTGGATTGAGGGAGCAAACATACAGCATCAGAGTTAAAGAATTTGTATTAATGTTATCTACTTGCACAGGCAGTCCATATTAACTAACAGCTATGTACAGCATGATAATCTCGACATTCTAATGTTCACTTAAAGTTTACCAGCTATGGTTCCACTAGCTTGCTAATAACTTATTTGAAGAGTTGGGTTCACGATAGTGTCATGTTAAGAACACGGTAATCTGAATACATCAGTTGTGGACAATGATGGATTTGAATAAGTTTCTTAACTGATATCTGGCAGTATTATCAATCAATAATTGTTTAATCTTTAAAACTTCAGTACCTTGGACAGTTTTCCACACTCCCTTTTAAAAAATTAAGAGTACGTATCATTTGCCTTCAAAGTAGCTTTAGTTACATTGGCCATTCAGCTATAAAAAATGCTGTCTTAATGGCTTGTCTTCAACACATGAGTGCTAGCTGGAAGCCATTAACTGCACAACAGTCTTGGTTGTTACTAGCTAAACACCTGTAATGATCTCTGCTATCCAACATGGAACTGTAGCTCAAGTGACTGCCTACTCAGGTCGCTAACAGTAAGAGGCTTCACCCTTTAGTACAGTGAGTTACAAAACACTTCCTGAATTTTCTTCTGCTGTATTGGTTAATATATTTTAGTTGGTTTAATTATTAACAACAGTTAATTGATTAACAATTATAATTAGCGTCTCTAATGTGTACAGAAGATTTCATAATACTAACCACTGAACTATGGGAATCCAACCAGCCTTTTTCTGCAATGGTTTGATTCACAGCATGCACAGACAGGAGAGGCTTTTCAGGTCCAACAGAGAGAGAGAGAGAGAGAGAGAGAGAGAGAGAGAGAGAGAGAGAGAGAGCAGCTAGAAGGAGCTGAGCAAATTATTCTGCAGCTCTAGAACAGAATAAGATTATGCCCATTTTAAAAAATAAAAATCAATATGTGGTCAATGTTAATGTTGTGGCTGGCGGCCACATATGCAAATATGGGAAAAACCACCATCAACTGTAACCATGTACACGATGCCCATAGATATATAAGTACTTTTCCTAAATATGTCTATTGAATTCACTTAAGCAACCCTAACAAGTTGAAAAACATCTCAAGGACCCTGGACAACAGTCGGATGTAACCTTTGTGTTCCAACAAAATGTTGCCTTTCGTTTCCAGCACTACATCCTACACTTCCACTGTTTTTACCTCTGCTGTCCATCCTCTTGCCAAGCTCAGTTGTGAGTGTCACAAGAAAGTCTTTTGTTTTTAATTAATTAGCAGAACACTCCAAAAATCAATTCTTGCTTTGTTATTGTGGAGTGTAGATTAATGGAAATAAAAACATGAATGGAATCCATTTTAAGATGAGTATGAAATATACCATAAGAGACAAAACCCAGAGAACAAGTCACTAAGCTCCTGTAACCCAATTACTATGACCACTGAAGATGACTAAAGATGGCATACATCAGTGTATCAATATGGAAATAAGATTTTGACAATTGTGTGCTTATAACAATGCTCAAATGTGCAGTCACTGTTGTCCCACTTAAATTTCCTGAGGGGGATTTTTTGTTATGTTCCTGCAGGTGGAACAGCTATTGCTGAATATTGCAGTACTTATCACAACTCTATTAAACATTTTTCCTCTTCAAAATTGTGTAAATGATTTAATTAGTTTATTGTTTGTTTGTGCAGTTCCATCAACAATTTCTATTAAAGTAATCTATGCCAATATGCTGACATTATCACCATCACCAATCTAATTTTCTCTTTATTCCCTTTTGTGGAAGCATTAGCGCCAAAGCCTGGTTCATTTTTGCAGCTCTGGCACCAGCCATAAAAGTAGTAATTTGCATCAGAATCCAGACTGAAAATGGGCATTTTTAACACTAAGTTTAACAGGTTTTTCCTTCTTAGTAATACACGAGATTGCACATTGACCTCTGACTCAAGCAACTCATTAGATCTTTCTTAGAGATCACATTTAGAGTAGCCTTTTGAACCTTGTGTGTCTCACAGTGAAATACATATTCAGTTTCTTGTTTTTTGTGGAGTTTTTGTGACTAACACTAAAATTTCTATTCAGTCTCCAGCCCTCTTTCTTCTTCTACACCCTGTTCACTGTATTTGCTTCCTTTTAAATCTTTCTTTCTCTGCTCACCTTCTACAGCGTCATCTTCCTCCTTTTTGTCTGTCTTTTCACCTTTGCCTCTTGTCTGTCTCTTTGTCTCCCTCTGTGTATGTTCTCTACAACCATGTCAGCTTGAATTGGTCATTATCTGCTTTTATCCCTCGAGGGCAGACATTCAGGTTTCCTGTGGTTATGTCAGTGTGTGTGTGTGTTTGTGTGAGAGGCGCCATGTCTGCTTCAATAATTCAGAGGGTTTCAGTGTTGTTTTGTGTTGCTTCTGAGTGTCTATGGCAAAACAGAAGGGGGAGAAGAAGAGGAGAAAGAATGAAAGTGACAGAAAGGTTGAGGGGAGAGAGAAGAGAGTTGGACAAAAAGATTAGGTTGACAGAAAGACGTGCCAAATGTAATCATTGGAACCCTTGTCCTAAATTGTCCCAAGGTCTGTTGCTTCCTGCTGGAGTGTTGTTAGAGGAAGAGGTAAAGTGGGTGGTGAACTCCAGAGACAATACTGGTTACCTGAATGTGGAGATCTATAATGGTGTAGAATTGTTTTTTTATGTGGGGTAAAGTGAAGTGTACCTGTGATATGTTATCATATTTGTATTGTTAAAAAAATGTGTGTCAGTAGTTGGCATTTACAAGATGGTTGACTCATTGATGGCAGCTTCATATACAGATTTTAAATATATTTCAAAATATGTAATATGTTCTGAAATATAAAAACAATGTGTGAAATTCAACAGAAAGATTACATACATGCAATTTTTAAAAAGTTTAATTATTTACTTATCTATTTTTTTTTAACCAAAATGTTTTATTTACTAATTGATGTCTATTAGTGAGTCACAGCTGGTGTATTCCCAAATCAATGTATCAATATAGCTCACTGGAGTTTACAAGGGTAATGAATTTCAGCACCATGGAGAGCTCCACTTAGTTTGTCTTTTCTCAGTAATGAAAGTTCTGATTTTTTTTCTTATATGTTGCATCAACTTCATTCTATGCCAAGATTTAATGTGTGTTTTTTAAACTCAGCACGCTCTATTTCATTTGACAATTAGGTAGAAATTGAGCAATTTTGAGAAAGTTATCATGCATTCAACCAAACAGAGCTAGAGTTGAATAATGTGAAATCCAATGTAATATAACATTAAGCTCTTATACATATAATTTGTAGCTGTGTGTGTGTGTGTGTGTGTGTGTGTGTGTGTGTGTGTGTGTGTGTGTGTGTGTGTGTACATCAATCAGTCACAACATTAAAACCACTGACAGATGAAATAATTACTATTCATTATGTTGTTGGGTGGGATATATTAGGGAGCGAGTGACCAGTCAGTTGTTGACATTAATATGTTGGAGGTAGAAAAAATGGGAACATGTAAGTGAGTAAGTTTGACAAGGGACTAATTGTGATGACTAGATGACTGGATCAGAGCATCTCCAAAACTGCAGGTCTTGTGGGGTGGCCCTGGTGTCCTGGTTAGTACCTACCAAAAGTGGACCAAGGAAGGACAGCCAGTAAAATGGCAACAGGGTCATGGCTGCCAAAGGCTCATTAATGGTCTGATCCCACAGAAGAACTACTGTAGCACACTTTGGTGAAAACCTCTTTACTGGCAATGAAAGTAAGGCATTGAAACACACAGAGCATTGCAGCTTGCTGTTGTTGTAGACTGGTCAGAGTGTCCTTACTGACCCCTGTCCACCACAGAAAGGGCCTACGATGGATACATGAGCATCAGGGCTGGTCCATAATGCAATAGTAGGAGTTGCCCTGGTCTCAGAAGCACATTTTCTCTTACATCATGTGGATGGCTGAGTGTGTGTGCTTCATTTACTTGTGGAAGAGATTGCAGAAGCATGTGAAGAAGGTGATGCTCTGAGCAATGTTCCGCTGGGAAAACATGAGTCATAGCATTGACATAGATGTTACTTTGACACATACCATCAACCAAAACACTGTTGCAGACCACGTACACTGTTGCTTTGGCAAAGATATTTCATGATGTTAGGGGCCTCTGTGCACCGAAAATCGTTTAGGAATGGTCTGAGGAACATGGCATAGTTAAAGATGTTAACTTGGACACCAGATTCACTGGATCTTGGATCTGAGCATTGTGAACCTGTGGGATGTGCTGTAAAAACAAGTCTGATCTGTGGATGGCCCACTTCACATCTTGAGGGCTTAAATCATTTGCTGCTAATGTCTTGTTGCTTGATACCACGGGACACCTTTAGAGATGTTGTGGAGTCCCTGCCTCAAGATGTCAGAGCTGTTTTGGTGGCATTAGGAGGACCAACATGATATTAAGTAGATGGTTATAATGTTGTGGCTGAGGAGTCTGTGTGTCTGTGTGATATAATTGCTTAACTTAGCAGTATTTCTCTCATAAGTTGATTATCTCTCCTACTTTCATACCCTCAGTATCCTCACTAACTGAGCCAGAGAACTCAAGCTGTAAACAATGTGCTTGTGTGTGCATGTGAGAGTTGCTGACTCTGCACACTGTGTTTGTGTCAGAGGTAAATTGCTCTCGCCCCCTTTGGTGTGGGAAGCGGCACACAGAAGATAAAATATTCAAAGCCGCTGTCCTGTGTGTGTATGTGCCTATGTGCAGCGTTCATTGCTTTGTTAGTGGCAGAGTTGTCGCTGGAGGCAATACTATAAGGGTGGCTGTGATTTCAGTTTGGACACACACACACACACCCACACACACACACACACACACACACACACACACACACATCCACACAGAAGCCAGTCATGTCCTGGTTGTGCCTGACTTGTGAATCTCTTCATTAGTAAGAGTCCAATAGAGAAATCAAGGGTTCTGATTGGAGTGTTGAATCTATCATCACAAACCCCTCACCCAGTGACTCGTGTGAGCCTCTAATTAAAGCTGTAAATCAAAATGTGATTCCTGTAAGCCTCTCCTGCCCTCTCCTCCTACTCTACTCTACTACACTACTCTTCTTTACGCTGCTCCACCCCACCCCTCTTACCATCCCTCTCCAAGGACACCACAAAACTGCACCAGTCAACATATCATCCCTCTTGGAAGGATTCAGGTCCCCTCAAGGCCAAACAGTATCTAACATGTCACCTTGTTGTTTGACCTGTAATTCTATTGTGCTTACATCCATGTTTCTATATATTACAGATGACAGTGTGCATTATCGCCACATGTTTCACGTCCTGCCATAGAAATACATTCAATCCATCACCTTTGTTTCGTCACGGGTTGATTTAATTGCTTAAAATTTTCCTGCCTCACAATTATGACTTTGTTCAGCTTGGGATACATTAAATTTTGGCCAGAGGAAGGTATGAAGGTTACAGTTCATCATTTCTGGACCATGAAAATATTTCAAGGCTATCCATCTGACAGTTGTCAAGATAATTCACTCTGAATCACAAATGTCAGTCTCTTGGTGGCACTGAGGGAAAAGTCAGAGGTACTCCAGAGCTGTTGCTGTGGGAGGCATTACCATAATCAATCTGGGAAAATAAAATGGAAAACATAAAAAACAAATATCAACAAGAGGCAATGAGTGAACGCCAAACATTTTAAAAAGGAAGAATACATAAAGAAGCACAATGCCACATTCATTCATGCATGCATACTATTTGCTGTCTTCTTTGTGTGTGTGAACAAACTAATCTGTCAATAATGGTAAAATGTTTTATCGTAAACTAACATTTCACTATGACTGACATTTTCATTTGCCTTAATAAAACAGATATGATGCCACTCCTGCGGTATATGGTGGGTTAAATAACCTTGTTAAGAAGAGCCAAGTGAAGCTGTCAGCGTGCCAAGCTGTACAATAAAACTGTCATGTCAGTCTGCGATAAATCAAACTGCTGCCACGTGCTGTGTGTGCTAGCTCTGCGCTGTTATGAGGAAAATGACCAGTACATTCATCAGCCCTTTGTCAAAGTATTATCTGATATTAATCCATCTGCATTCAGCTTCTAATTTTCTTTCTGAAACATTAACTGATGTTTGCATTTGACAAACAGTTGTACAATCGATTAGTGGTGCATCAAAATGTACTGTACATGTTTGTGATCTTTTCCAGCTTTAATGCAACTGAAAAACTGAATGCATCTCATGCTCCAGAGTGTGAGCTGGGTTGCCTTTTTATTGATGTCAACTGATTTTTCTTTACAGTTTTCACACATTATTATGTGTCATTATGTGTCTTTATTTTCTCCATCCCCCTTTTAAAGTTTCTACTTAAAAACCGTTTGTTATGACCCAGCCTCTAGGGGTAGCTGGGTGCAAGAAAAATAAAACCAGATAATATTGGCGAGGTAATGCAATATATTGCTTAGAGACCAAATTAACAAAAAATGGGTGATACAAAAAATAACAGAGTTCGTGGATGTTGCTAAAATCAAAGAAGTGAATAAAACCAAACGAAGGCTAACAGAGTTACCAAAATTCACCAAGACTAAATAACAAAACACAACTAAACTCCGTAGCCAAACCAAACACAATAGCAACACCACACCAAACAGAAATAACAAATGAGTGACGAGTGCACATAACTGAACAAACTCAAAACTGATGCTTCCGAACACACATGTTACAAAAGGGACATGGGACACGAGTCACCACACACAGTGGCTACAGAACACACAGTAGCATTAGCATTTTGTACACACAGAAAATACTAATGCTTCACTAAGCTAATGCAGCTGCTAACAGAGGCCACAAAAAGTCTTCACCAAGACACGAATGAATGCCTCTCCACGGGTTAGCAAACTGCCGAATGACTTGCATAGCACAGACATGAGGCACCAGGGCGAACTGGTCACGTTAAATCCCAGCCGCCTTGACTGAAAGTTTGGTCGAGGGTTTTATGGTCTTCAGGTGTGAGCTGGCTGCAGTGGATTGGCTGATGTGGGAGGGAACGGAGTGGTGGCCCAATCACCAGGTCAGGAGGCGGGGAGAGCAGGTGCTTTGGGAGCAGGTCTTCAGCTCCAGGCTAATCAGCTGAGATGATAGGCAGTTGTAACTCTGGAGCAGGCTCCTCAACCAGCCATAGCTGGTCTTGCACAGGCCATCCTGACACACAATGCCTCAAACAAGTCCACCACAGAAACAAGACGGCTCATTGTCGCCAGTAGCCGTAACACCGTTAAGTTTGATTTTACCATTATGGCTTTTATTAGTTCAGTCACCAGGTACCACGGTATACTAAAAGACTGTGTTAATAAGCTCTTTAAATGTGCTTTAATGTTTAGCTTTACAGAGGTTATAATGGTGCTATAAACCTGAATCACGTACAGCAGTTTGACACTTTGATGTCTCTGGATTTATAAGCGCTGAAGTATCTTAACTAAGCTTTACCACACAACACTGTGTTGTCCCAGGAGTTACAGTTCACATAATATTCATCATTATTTCACAGTAATGTGTCAAACATCATGATCAACCACTCTGCATGTTACATGAGGCTTACTGCTTTGCTTTGTGTCACATCGAGAATGTGTAGGCTGATGCTGCAGCCTTAAAAATAACCACCACCCTCTGAGAGACACACTTGCAGGGTAAGGGAAATATGAACGCACAAAATACCTTATATTAGACATGCAGACAGGTAAGAAGATGGAAGAGTAATCAGTAAAAGATGGCGTTGCACTGTGATAAACTCAATATTTTTCAATTCCTGCATGTCTCTTATTGAAAAATAATATAAATCCCAGTGTGAGGTTGAGATTTGTTTCTGGCAATTCAAAAGAGAAAGAAAAAGAGCTTTTCAAAAAAAAACATTGACAGTGAAATCTCTACTTACAGTCCTTCATTAGGATAGTCATAAGATAGTGGCAGAGAGTAACCATCATACCCTAGTTAAAACACAGTGGCCATCTTTTTTAGTGTAGAGTTTGGTGACATGTTTAAGCTTTAAATGTGGAGAGTGGGTATGTTAAGTAGGAATAAAACTGTGGATGGTTCGCTTATGTGGTATGTACTTTCCACTGTAATGCACTGAGGCTCTTCAGTAAATAATGAATGTACAAGTGAATAAAAGAAAAAAATGCATTTCCTATCATGCTGATTTGACAGGCACTGATAATGGTGTGCACAATTAAACATTGATTTCTGTTGCCATCATAACCAACTGTTTTTCTCCACAATTTGACTGAGTGTGTTAATGAACTTCAAAATCTGCTTATTACTGTGTGCTTTCAGTGTGCCGTTGGCCAGACTTGACGAATTTGAAGTGAAATTAAATGGTAATGGAACTGAAAGCAGCTAAATGTTCATACTCGATGTGCAAATCTTATTTTATTCATTATAAAGACGACGGAACGGGAAATGGAGAGAGTGAGGAAAGCAAGCTGCTGTGGGAACGGTGTGAGCGAGAGTGATGACATATAAAGGTGAAAACGACAAGCAGGAATGCCTCTGCTTTATCCCGCCTGTCTTTTCATATCCCCCCCCACTCCCTGCCCTTTCTCTTACCTCTTTTTATTTTCAGGGCCACAATTTCTTGAAGGCATGTTTTCCTCTTTTTTTTTTAGCCTTTTCCCTTAGTCGCTCATGTTATCACCTCCACCTTTTGTCTTACTCTTTCTCTCGCTCTCCCAGAATCATTCTCTTCTTTTGAAACCGTGACAGAAAGCATAATGGAAATTCTTTGAATGACTTAAAAGCACCATGTTCAAGTAATATTTATGCTAAGTCAAGAAAATGTGTGTGTGCACCAGTCAAGTTTGTGAAATTGAAATGCTTCTGCTAAGGTCAGCAGAAAGGGGAAAAGTGTAGCGTGAAGTGTATTATAGAATTTTTCAAAAAAGAACCAGCATGCATGAAATCTCTTGTCTTTCTTAAGATAGAAATGTATACAGTAGCTGTCAGGGCAGCCCCCATACAGTCAGCGAAACTACCAAAGAATCTCAGTTGACCAACTTCTGATTGGTCAGTTGGTCAGTCATCGTTTGCATGGCTGGTCCTTGTGGTTTTTAGATAGCACTGGAAATCCAAAGTGTGTGGTCATTTTGAGAGAGGGTAACATGTAACTCTGCAGGCAGAAATTAGCCTCTTTCATCAACTTTGAATGTGCTTTATCTTTTGCCTGTCAGCCTAAAGTAGCCACTTAGCATGGCTGCTCACTCTAAGGTTAGACAGCTCAGACAAACACGTACTATTAAAAGTTGAACAAGTACTGCGACTATACTCGGAAAACCTTTGGTTGGGGGCAGCCCTCGTATTTGGTCCAACATTTTATTATTTTTATTACATTTACACACCTTCTGCAAGTTTTAAATAATGGATACTGACTATAAATGAAAGAGCAGCTCTGCCCAGGGTTGAGAAACTCATCCACATACACATGGCATTCGAAATTCACTTCTGTCAGTCATTTCTCTCGAGTGTCTGAGTGTGCATGCTGGTGTGTGTGTGTGTGTGTCCTCTGGGCTGGCAGACAGTGCAGTGTACTGATAAGCAGGGTAGAGCCTATTAGCCTGTTTGGCCTGCAGCCTGAATGTTACGAGTGATTTTCTGTTGCTGGTCACAAACCTCATCCACAGTTATCAGAGAGCCAGTAGGACATAGGATGGTTTCCATCACGTGATTTCTGGAACTTCTTAGTTCATTTACCTCAATCTTCACAGCCACAGATCCACTTTCTTGTCATTGTCTGCTGTCAGTCAGTCCTCGCTCTCTTGTTGTGTGCTTGTGTTTTGCCTTTAGCAGACTGGCATCAGGACAGCATTTCTGGCATCTAAAGAAGATGCCAGAAATGCTCTAGTTTTTCCTCTTCTCTTCTCTTCTCTTCTCTTCTCTTCTCTTCTCTTCTCTTCTCTTCTCTTCTCTTCTCTTCTCTTCTCTTCTCTTCTCTTCTCTTCTCTTCTCTTCCCTTTCCTTCCCTTCCCTATCTTCTCGTGTCCGAGCTTTATTATATCAAAGTCACACTAAATCCACAGTGTCATTTTATGTCGTTCTGTGTCACCATAGCAACCACCACAATTATTGACTTATCCATCTTTATTTTTAATATTATTTCTCTATTTCATCTCTCCAAAGAACTGTGTCACTAAAGTCTCTGGCCTTCTCTCATCTTTCAGAGTTTAATAACTTGTGATGGATGTGTAATGTGGTCATGTTCATCATCTAATGAACATGTGTCTGGAACAGAAAGCCAAGCACTATGTTTCTGCATGTGCAGCAAAACTGCCAGCAAGTGTCTGTGAAAAAAAGGTTAGCTACCCTCTCTATTGTATTGCTGCATCACACATATTTGGACCTTTTTGTTATAATTTTCACTTTAATATATGTCTGTAGCCATTGGTTCTTATTCAAACGTGTTTGTCTAACCAACAGTCTAAAACACAAAGGTAAGCCATTTACTGTTTATTTGCAACTTCTAACTTGAAGCGTTTTTGTATCATATAATATGTGCCACATGAATACCATATGCAGTGTGAGTCAGCTGTCAGTATCTTACAAAATGTTATAACACTAGCCATGAAAAAAGAAGTTGACAGATTTGTGTGTATCTTGTATAATTAAGTAAAAAAGTAAAGTAAAGTTTTTTTTATACTTTTAAAAACACACAGTTGCAAATTGCTTCACACACATGTACATTTCTGCCATGCATTTTATTGAGTTGTCTTGACCTCTTCCACTGTTCGTCTTAACATCCTAATTCCTTATGAGAAACAACATCAAAAGCCTCTGAGCAGCAAAAAGACTTCATGCAAATGTTCCACCAAAACACTGACAGTTTTACAGGGGTACCATCACTGCATCCTGGTCTTAGCACCACCAAAGACAACTGTAATTGGTTTAAAAAATATATAAACAAGTCAGCATGTTTTTCCACGATAGAAGAACCATAATAAGGTGCAGTCAGACCTATCTCCACAGTGCTTTGTCAGCACTGTGGAGATAGGTCTGTCTATATGAGACTAGAAACCACTTTAAACAGTCCAAAGATTCTGCAAACTGGATAAACTGGGAAAGATTGCAGAGTTCACATGGTTGGGGCTAAAACAGGAGAGATGCAATAACATTTTCTGTAACTCAGCAAGCCAACAAGAAGCGTTTCTCATCCAGAGCATCCAGAGATCATTTTAACTGACTCAATCAGAGAATGCACCATGAAGTAGATGGATGATCTATTACTGAGCCATTAAAAATTATACTCTCTTACAAAGTTCCTGTTGTTCATTTAGCAGGTGGCTTTTATCAGTTATTCTGCCAATTACAACCCAAACCAGCAGCTGCTGTTAGCGGAATAGTAATTAAAATGGCCTCTGATTTACCCATTTTAGGGAAACATATCACTGAAGTTTATGTTTTGTTATCTATTAAATTCAACCTGTATCTAATTAAATAAAACTCTAATTTACTTTTATAGAAAGAAGTCATAGAACGATATTGTAAAAAACAAAATCCTGCCAAGTTCAATTATTCTGCTGTCACTGTTACTATCATTATTACTATTACTATCACTAGTTTGATTACCACGTGTGCCAGCTCTGTAATTATGATGCCATTACTGCTGTGCTGATGATGGGTGTGTTTTTGAGTACTCTGTTTATTGCCCAGACCCAGTCTGTGATTCATTTATTCAGCCACCTCCCACTGTTTTCAGCTCATTCTGTCCACAATTAACAACAGAACCCAGAGAGAAAGATGAATTTAACAAGACCACACCTGCCCCAAAGAGCCTGTATATGTCTGTGTGGGCTGCAGAGTTCAAAACAGACCAAAGAAAAGCCATCTGTCAAACAATATACACCACATACTAATGAAAAGGTTACGTTTAAATCCAGGATTCGTGAGACACAAGTTAAAACAATAGATCAACATTTTGGGGGAAAATGAGCTTGCTTTCTGAGAGTTATTATTAGTGTTAAGTCTGTGCACGAAGTTTGGAGCTGAGTGTGATTAGCCTAGCTCAACATAACAACTAGGAGCAGGGAGAAACTTCTAGCCTATTCCAAAACATGTATTTACTTAATATAAGGTGGATAGCTTTGGCATATCTGTCAGGAAAAGGTCACCAGCCAAAAATGTCATTGCCATGCCTTCCCATCTTAATTTAGCAAAAATTCTTCTGTTGTTATCCTGACCATGACTCCATTGTGTGGAGGATGTAGGAGTTGCTAAGAATATGTGGCAGTTAACCCCACGTGGCTCAGGAAACCCTAGTGTGGCATAGCACTTAAATGCTTGGTAAAATTCTCGTCACACAGTGAAGCTAATGAGGCCATTGAACTGATACTTGTGCACAACAGTGGGTTGCTTTTATTGAGGCTATATGGCAGAAATCTACATGAAAATGGGCAGCACTAATACAAACTGCATGTAAAGCTTTTAAAATGATGACCCACCCCTTGATTTACATTTAGCTATGGTACTGACTGGAACGCTATTGTCTGCTTTATATGAGTGCAGGCACATTGCATCAAAAACGAGCATCATTCAGAATGAAGACAAAATGAGTTTTTCATAATAAGGCAATAAGAGTGAAAGGGAGGAGGTTATTTTTCCCAGCGGCAAGTTCTTCCAGGCAATACATATTCAACATTTTATGCACACACCTCTCCTTAATCTGAAGAAAAGAAGTGACTGGCCTTGTTTATTTATTATTGATTAGGGTAAAACACCAGAGGTGCTCTTGCTGCCTGTTAAGTCAAAGCAGGATAGATATGGCTAAAGGGAACATTGATTTTTTTTTCCTGCCTGGAAAGCTTCTTATAATCATTAAAGTGCAATGAGACTTCAATTTGTTTTGGTGACATTAATATCTGTAAGTGGTAGCTCCCTGTGTTTGCATTGTCTCATCTTCCCCTTCCTTTTTATTTTTTACAGGGTTTTTTAGGTTCCAGTAGTCTGTACAAATGATGCAATGTTTAAATACAGATCTCAGAAAGGGACACAGAGGACACATGACACATGCAAACACATTTTTTCTTGACAAAACAACTCTAAAGTAGTTATGAACAAGAGACTGGCATTTAGAATGAAATCTAGTTGAAGAAAGATGATAAGGGGTGTTTTTTCATTCTTGTACATCTGTTTTTGTATATGTGTGTTTAAAATGATTTGCTATTTGTTTCCGTATATTAATGTTTGTATGTAAAGTCCTAAAATCTAAATAATAGGCTGTTCTGCAACTTTCTATCTAACTTTTGTTACACGCCATTAGGGTTGGGCTTGGAGAACTGGGTCCAAAAGACTGATTGAAAAAAAAGAAACATTAATAAGTTTAATTTCTATTCTGCTATTTGCAAAATGTGTCAGCAATCTTTTCCTGGAGCTTGTCTAATGCCACTCCTATAAACTGGAAACAGGCTGCACTCCTCGCTTACTGAACATCTGCTTCTCAACACATTTTACCACCTAAATGCTAAATGCTGCAGTAGATGCTGCTAGGTGGCTGCAGTTAACTCAGACAGATATGTTGCCAAATATTTTCTTTAAAAAGAGCAATGTAAAAATGTTGCAAGAATATACATTGGACATTGTTTGTATTCTATGGTTTTTAATGGCCATACCGCCTTGTGGATGCCCGATCCCGTCAGATCTCGGGAGCTAAGCGAGGTTGGGATGGGAGACTGTGAGGGAACACCAGGAAGCCTGGGTGAATGCAGTGTGAGAGTGAGTGGTTGGTGGTGGTCGGAGGGGCCGATGACGCAGACTGACAGCCTGGCCTTTGTCAGTCTGCCCCAGGGCAGCTGTGGCTACATACGTAGCTTACCACCATTGAGTATGGAGTGAATGAATAATGCAATGTAAAGTGTCTTTGAGTGTCTAGAAAAGCGCTATACAAAACCAATGCATTATTATTATTATTATTATTATTATTATTTTGTAAAGGACAAATGATTAATAGGGGAAGTAATTAGCAGATTATTAAACTCTAAAAATAATCCTTAGCTGAAGCCTAGCTGTTCAAAATTCCCAAATATTCAACTCTGTTTGTTGATTTTGTCCCTAAAAAGTCATATCTGTGTGACCTGCATATTGATTTTTTCCCCATAACCCTTTCCTGAATAATAATGGCTTAGATGTAACTATATGAAGTCCCTGCCCCTCTCTTGACTGACCTTTGTCATCATACTGCAGTGGGAGCATGCCAGCTAACCTATGATTAAAATACTCTAAAACTACTCTAGACTGAAGAATGACAAGCTGTAATATTGGACTAACTGAGCCAAAAAGGTTTAACCCACAAACCCATTCTGAAAAAGAATAATGAAACCAAAAGTCCCAGGTCACAAGTTGACAGGATTGGTTCTTTGCGTTTATTTTCAATGACACCATGAAAGCTTGAGTCTGTGTGTCTGAGACAGTCGTACACTGCAGTTTCAGAATGGAACTCCTCTGCCATGGCAGTGACCGCTTATTTTGCTCATAATATGGCTACCGGGATAGAAAAAATATCACAGGTACATGTTAACAGGGTGAAAAATAAGATTTTTACTGGAGGTGTTATTTATACCTTTTACCCATTGCTGCACATTGACTTGTTTGGAAAAAAAGAGAAGGAGGACTTCATCGTGTTACCGTGAATATCCAGGACAGAAAAAAACACTAAAAGAGGGTCATTATAAGTGCAGCAGAAGAGGAATTTATCCAGCAGTCCTCAGCATTTGATTCATTAAAAAGTTTCAAGTGCATTTTGATATCAGTGGTTAGATTGCTTTAAAGTGTACTATCAATTTACTATCACTATCAATTTTAACTAAATACTAAATGAAAAATGGAAAGCATGATCATCAATATGTATTTTGGGTTGCACATGTTAAACAACTTTCCAAACAACCGTCTCATTTTAATGATGTAGACTATGTAATAAAAAAAGGCTCCTCTGCAGTCTGGCAGAAAGGCAGCCCTGACTCAGGCTGACATTGTGATTCAGATCTCAGCAGACAAAGGAAAATAAATTTCCAGTTCCTGTGTCATCAATGATTGCTTTTGCAAAATGACTGCACAGCTGTACTGTACCGTCATTTTGCAGCCAGGAGATGGTTCCTGAATGTGATGTCACATTTATTTCTCCTGCAGCGCTCATCTTTTGACGCTACAACACAGCACTGAACAGACTACTGGCACTGTCTGACTCCTCAACCATGTGAGGTGGAACCAGGCCTCCCTTAGCCGATCAGACTGAAGATAATCCAACAGGGAAAGTGGGGGTTGTATTCTCAAGTGGGCTCATTAGATTCCTTATAGTGTTGGTTGAAAGACATTGAAAAAAACTGAAGTGCTGTGGGATTTGATGTTGTATGCTGTTAGAGTGACTGGAGAGAGTTTATAGGAAGCAACACTTCTTTAATATACAAGGATAAAACTGGGGAAAAATATACACGAGGTTAATTATGAATAGGACTTGGTTATAATCCAATATCATACATTAGTATTTAGCGGAAGTGGATCATGCTAATATCACTATAATATGGTGTAACATGTGTAGATATCCATCTGATATAAAACACAATAATGGAACACAATTTATTACGCTGAATATCAGTTTGATTATTTTAAGTATGACTGTGTCTAATAGACTGTGTCTATTTTATATATACATGCATTATTTTAAAAACAATTTATATTGTAAATCATAATCATCTCTGTTTTACTGTTTTTTAAGGGTTACAGTAGTAAACTGACTTTCCCCTTTCCAACATCACAATGTTTACTTCCTGCTTTTTAATTACTTCTTTAAGGACACATGCTAAAATAATAAATAGTCTGCTGGCATGCTCTTTCTTTGTTTCTTTTTTTTTCAAAGTAAGACTTCTAGCTTCCTCTAAGATGGTGTGAAATGAGATCACAGCTGTTGTGTGTCTGAGACTAAAGCATATGCAAGTGTTGAGCAGGAATTAGTCTTTGAAAGCTTCACTCTTTGATCAGTGATAATGCGGGTGCTGCGCTTCTGCTCCTGCTGTGTTGGTACTGAGACAATATTCAGTCAACAGCGAACTGCATCTGCAATGTTTTCCCACTGGAGAATGACAACTTTTTCTAAAGAAGGAAACAGACACCTGAAGTTGAAATGTACACCTTTTGATGGCAAAGAAAGAACCGGTGTTAATTACTCCAGCAAATTAAATCAGAATACTTCTCCAACTGTTTCCAACTTTTCCAATGAAACAGAGTTTGAATGTGTTAGGTGTTCTGTCCTACAGAAATAATTTAAGGTGCTACATTTAAAAGCGAAACAGAGGGCCAGACAACAACTTTACAGGCCCAGCTTTGATGAAACTACAATGGAGAGGTGATGCAACATGTTAGCTGCTCGCTCAGGGCCCTACATCATTCATGGTAAACATGGTTCACACAGCCTGGTTGTTGCTGTTTTCTTGCCGTCAGCCTGTTCCTGTGCTGTGTGACTCCCCCACTCCCCTAGGGTTCACTCAGGACAAGAAAAAGAGTGGAATCCTTGATTTGTTTGTTGCGGTCCTTGGTTTTAAAGCAAACAAGGCTATTGATGCATACAGACATTCACACACACAGCAGCCGATTTACCATGTAAAGGTACATTAACTGGTGTTTGTACTTTAATTGAATTTCTCTGGACTGCACAAAAAGCACCTTTTATTTTCTAGTCTCGTTTTCCACCAAGTCTGAGAAATGTTTTAGTAGAATTAGCATATTAATTCAGTTTGGTTTCACACTTTCAAACATAAACTGTTATCTATCTGTAAACATAATATATGACCAGTGGGAGAGAGTAACTACTTGAGTGTTGATGCTGCTGTTCTTCTAATTCTGTGCCTGCTGTGTAGACATGGTCTAAGTGTTCCCCAATACTACCAATTGATGCATCAGTTTATTTGTTCAAAATCAAAATATACAGAGAAGTTGTCGATTTTTTAAATTTTCTGTCTCCATTTTAGTGTCAAGCTGTATGAGCTTTTGATGCATCTTTCAGTTCTGATCTAGGCTGGTTACAGATCACCCATCTCTTGTTTGCCGAGTTGAAAGTGTGACTGTCTTGCTACTCAATTGAATGGCTGTGGTTCAGGAATGGGCTGTTACCTGCTCAGCAGGTCAGCTCCCTGTATGGGAGCTCTGTCGCTTTGACTGTATATAAAGATGGATAAGCCCTTTGTGATGTCGCCCAGACGTTTTCTGAAGAGCAGTTTGAAGCTCAGTGTGGTGGCTCCAGTCGTTGGCATCTTGGAAGTGTCTGACTTCTGCTAACTCCAGTAATTGGAGCTGAGGCGGTCGATGCAAGTCTCTCTTGGAGCAGGACTGTGATATGACGGCATCCACCTGTCATTCAAAGCAGCCACACCCTCAGTTACGTGTAGCTAATTTAAGCCTTAATACAATTTTAACAAGTGAGTTATATAAAAATTCACCCTGTACAGTTGTTTGTACCAGGCTGTAAACATGTTGATTTTTGCTGTAAAGTTTAAGCATTTTAACAGTGAGGGCTATGGGGATTGACTGGCCTATGAAGCCAGGCTCTAGTGGCCATTGAAGGAACTGCAGTTTGGCACTTCCTTGTTATAAATCTGTTAACAACAGGCAATTGTAAAGTGCTTTCTCCATTAATGTAGAAAACTGCACAAGAGCAGTCCATTTTCCTTTTACCTTAGTTGTTTATAGACTGGGCATCTGCTTGTCTGTCAAAACAAATGCAGCTGATTGGGTTTATTATGAATATGCATTGTGTGTATATTTGAGTATACACTAATGAAGTATTGATTATTGTAAGAACGTGCCTGTCTGACAGAGCAGATGGAAAGTCGTGTGACTGTTTGTGTAGCTTCATCACCTCTTGAGCACCACATATAATATTTAGCACCGTACCTGGCTGTTCATATAAATGAGACGCTGCCTGTCAAAGCTGTAGACATGAATACTAGATAGAATCCAGATGAGCTCCACTCCAAGACAGCCAACTCCATCTCTTATTAACTTCCTCTCTTCCTCCCATCTCAACTCATCTTCTCTCTTTCTCTTAACATCTCCTCTCTTCTGTCAGTCTGTGTTCTTTCTCTGCACTGTATTCATTCTCTGTTTTCCTTTTTTTATTGTAAGTCCTTGAAACTGTCTCTCCTCTCATCATTCATTCTTATTCCAGTCATCATCCATTCTATCATATACGCATCTCTCTTTGCTTGTTTTTCACCTCACTCTGCTCTCACCTTTCATGGGTTTTCAATTTCCATCCGCCTTCCTGTCCTTCAGTCCACTGATTGGATAACCACATTGTCAAAAACAAATTTGGAGTGTAAAAAAGAAAATTCAAAGATAAACTAATTGCAATTAAAGCCACTTTCAGGTCAGTGAATATTAATTTTCCAAATCTTGTAAATATCAAGAAAAATATTGTTGCCATGGTTGCATAGTGGTTTAATTAAGCCTTTAGAACTGTCAGTGGAAATGGCAAACAGTGACCTCTTACTGCAAAATCCAAAGGCAGACTTTTTCGCTCAGTATTAACATTTCCTGACTTCCTCAGTTGCTCCTAATGGGTAGAAGTCACAACTCCTGCCATCGCTACAAGTCTTTGTAGCTCAGATTTAAACAAATGGTGTTTGTGGGTATTGTTGAAATGACTGATGCTATTGTTTTTCTTCACTGGATAGTCTCAGCTTTCCAGATTGCCCTGACTAAGCAAACTTGAAATAGCACTGCACTGACTCCACACTTCAATATCACTGTTAAATTCACAATAGCTTTATAAATATATCAAAATCAATACAGCAAACCCAGAGACGGTGCCCTTTTTATTCCATGCAACTACACCCACGTTTAGCACAATACCGTCTGACCATTAATAGTTCAGTTGGAGAGTCGGCGTCTTGTGCTAGCAGTTGTTAGGGGCGGGGGCTTGTTTGTATTGCTTAGCAAAGAATGCAACTTCGGTGTTCCCTCAAAATAGCAATGGGTGGAATTGTTGTGGTGAAACATTTGCATGCAGGGAGGCGCGCACTGTCATAAAAATGGATCATCCACTGAAAAAACTAGCAGGGCTGCCTTACTGCACAATCCAAATCCTCGGTAAAACTTCAAATTTTCAGCGTTGTAAGTTGCTAGCCTGGAGTTTGTTGTTGTTGCTTCCCGTAGTGAAGTGGATTTTGAAAGCAGTAACATGCAGAAAGCCAGAGGAGAAAGGTGGCTGACATGTG
Organism: Dascyllus trimaculatus; assembly: GCA_024666655.1. Classification (NCBI taxonomy): domain Eukaryota; kingdom Metazoa; phylum Chordata; class Actinopteri; family Pomacentridae; genus Dascyllus; species Dascyllus trimaculatus. Next base: position 19,292,107 of record CM045457.1, read on the forward strand.
CAGCCAATGGTGATCTTATACCTACACATGCTGAGTCAAACTATGCCAACCTTAACTTCTCTGGCAAATGCTTTTCTTTCTAACTTCACATTTTTGATTTTTATTTTCAAATGTGCAGACTTCAGAAGCAACAGCTGCAGACTCAAGTGGCTTGCATTTAGACTTTAAATACAACTAAGCATAATTTAAAACTAAAAAGAAAACAGAAACAAAATTGGACAAACTTGTAAATAGTTCCATTTTGAGAAGGATCCTTTTCAAGGAAAGTTGAGTGCAACAATGGGTATTAAACAATCAATTGAAATTCCCTGGGACAATAGAACAGAGAGCTGTGATAGTGAGTTTATGAATTTTCTTTGCCCTCTGTAATTTTGAATGACTCAGCACTCATCTCTATTCATTTAAAGGAAAAGCCATAGGAGGCACATATTATTCATAATAATCTGTTTCTACAATCAATGTACATCTGGAATTAGGGAAATTATGTATATGACACTGTGATGCTAACCTTTGATATACAAACCCAAAAGAATGTTTAGACTTTGAGTCAGTTAACATGTTTATTTTCTCATCTCTTTAACTCTCAGGACTAATTGATTCTTTCTGGAAGTCATCCAATGTGGTCAGCAATGCAACCCATACATACTCAAGTACTCATGTACTCTTAACACATACATGCAAATGTCAGCAGACTATCATTAGACTACTGCCTATTAAGGTTTTATTAGTCTGGATTTTTAAGGAGGAAAATCTTATTTGCACTGCAGATATTCCATGCAAATATAGCTTTTATAGCTTACGCATCTTGTGTGCTTGAATGATTTCTGATTCTTACATGTTGCTTTGCAGAGAATGTCAAGTTACTGCTAAGATTAAGGATGGGTACTAAAACCCACTACTAATATTATTATTGTTATTGAAGACTGGACTATTAATAAGCTCCAACATTATTGGTTCTGCTCTTGATACTTTAGAAGTAAAGATAATAAATGTCGTATTTATTATTACTACATAGATTATGTCTTCCACATTTAATCTTAGCAGCTCAGTTTCTCATGTATCTTTGATGCATTTTCTGAGTGAAATCTCTGTCTGGGAGCCTGTATGTGAGAGATGGTGGCAGCTTTCTCTTTTTTACATGCTGTAACTTAGTGCAACACACACACAGAGACCCTGCTCTTTGTGACAATGCTGGAGAGAACTAAATGTTCCACAGTGTGATTACACTTCACTAAAGTGGATGCTGACATTGCTAACTGCCACAAGCCCAACAGGTGTTTAGCATGCAAGAGAGCAAACACAAACAATCTGTCAAAACATCTGGTGAAAGTTTATAACATACAGACAGAGAAATGCAGTTCTTACCAGCTCCCTTACAGCCCAAGGTATGCTATGTATTCTAGCAGTCCACACATGTACACACACATGTATGCAGCAGATTGATTAGCGATTGCTGCGTTCATAAAATCAATCTGAAAGGGTTAGAACATCATCATCAGAAGGGTAGACATACCATACCCTTACATAGTGACATACACGTAACAGACACATGCAAACATCATTAGACGGTTATTGGACGATTGCCTCTCAAGGTTTTATTTGTCTGAATTCTTAAATGTGAATTCATGAATTTCTCAGTTCTAGTTTCAGAGCACTCAGAACAGGGCAGATTTCTTGATTTGGGGCTGCGGGCGAACTCTGACTTGCTTCATTTCCAGTTTTTCTAACTGAGTGTTGGTATTGGCAGTAGTAGAAAAAGTACTCAAAACTTTTTTTCTTAACTCTAAAGTGTCAGTTTCTAAAAGTTTTAAAGATGTCCACAAAGAAAACAATGTGTGTGTCCAATATATGTATGTGTATATATATATATATATATATAATTTTCTACTTTGAGTACATTTTGTCTCCTGTCATCAGTTCTGCTCAAAACTATGAAATATTTCTTCAGGATATTGTATACATAATGCCACTGTTGTTTCTAATGAAAAACAAATTTACCACATAGTAAGTGCTAAGAAGATTTTTACCATAAAGACTAAAATGTCTCGTAAAAAATACTGTCGTAGAAATGAATAGGATTGTCCTGTTATCTTAATGAAAACAAAAAACAAAACAAATAAATTATTTTCCTTATATGATTTTTTTTTTAATTAACAGTATCAGTAAGTACCACTTCAATCTGATCCATCCCCACATTCACCTCTGTAAATCAGATTACAAGGACTGTCATGGTGTTGTAATTTTTTGAAGCCAGAAAGGAGAAGAAGTGAGGCTAAGGAGGAAACTGAAATGTCAGTGAATGCAGAGAACAAGGTATTCAGGCCTAGACGTGAAGTACAGGGGCCTTGATGATTTGTATCTAGCTTTAGGCTGTGGAGGACTGAAAAGGAGACAAAATAAAAGAACTGTGAAAAACAAAGAAGGATGTAGTATTATAGGTGAACTGTACACAGAAGCAGGAGAGAAGAAGTCTGTCTAACATATAATATTTATAGGCCAAAAGGGGAGATGGGTAACTGAGCAGTGAAATTGAACCTGGCTCTGCTATTTTTGAAACAACATGTAAGGTCGCTGTATATTCAAGTGCACTGTCTTGACTTTCTAATGGCTTTGTAACACCAGTGATGTAATTCGGCTGTTTTTGTTGAGGCAGAGGAATGATTGTTGCCTTGATAAAATCCTGTGTCATACCTTTTTAAAATGATAATCTGTATTTTGTCTTCAAACTCATGAATATATCACTCTCGACTGGACTCTCATAATTTCACAGGGACCGAAGAATGACCTCACTAATGCAAGTTCCTTAGTTCTCACATTCAAGGGCACTGGCATTATTAGCCAACCAATCTGATGCACGTTCTCATAGCACAGACAGGTGCCTTGGTTATGTGGAAGATTGGCTACAGATAAAAGTCTATATATTAACAGCAACACTTGCATACCAAAATCCAACTGACAAAAATGACTCACTCTCATTCACTTCTCCCTTAAAATGACAGGTTTCAAATCTTTCAAGGACTCCACTAATGCTAAAGCAGCCATTGCCTTTTCAATAATATCCCTGAAAGTGAGCATTTTAGGAAAATGACCCTCAGCTGGTTATAGTTGGATCGTTTATTTTGAAGCTGAATATCAGCTTTAAAATAACAAAAGCTTGACATCAGCTTTAAAAGGCAGAAAATGTAGTAGATGAGAAAATATTCATACTTATTGCAGGACAATAAAGCTGATGGAAGAATGGACTGAAGTCACAAGAGACAAATTAGAGACAATGTGAGTGTAATAACCAAACCTTTTTTTATAAAGTAGGGAGGTAAAAAAACTGTTAACAGATGACTCCCACAGGCTGCAAATGAATGTGTATATCACTGTAGTATGTTTATCACCCTCCGCCATTGTTCATGCAAAAATATCATCATGTAACATCTGATGATGTCAGAACATACAAACAGAGGGAAGAGTTTGCACATAAAAAGCAGTCATGATGAAAAAAAGAAAGCAAGAGTCAGAAAAAAAAGGAAACATGTTAATGGGATGAAGCTGAAAACAGAGAATGAATCGAGAGAGAAAAAAACAGAGTACGAAACAGAAAACAAGAGAGAACAAAGGAAGAGGGAATTTAATGAGGAAAAAACAGATGAGTGAGGCCACAGGCTTAATGCAGTGTCCTCTCTCTGTAACAAAGCAAACTAAACAGATAAGCTCTTGTAAGTAAGGTACTGCCTGTTTAATAAATTGCCCACCCTGAAAAGAACACAATGTACAATGCCAGCAATGCTATTCACATTAGCAGAACACTGGTAGGCAGCAAAAAGTAATTAAACACTCTACACAAACAAGACAGAGGCTGATTCTTTAATAAAACAAACAGGAGCGTATTGTAGGTGTCGTAGTTAAAAACACTTTACTGCCTGTCCAAGATTGTCTCACACAAAAGAGTCAATACAAGGGAAATCTGAATTTTAAAAAAAAACTCTCTTTGGCAACAACACTGTCCAGACGAGATAAGAATAGATATGTATTAGATAAACTGGGGGCAGTGGGATTTTCAGTATAGTTTAGTGTGGTCAGTAAGCTGCAGATAAGATTAATGCACCTTATTAAATTGACGGACAAAAACTTAGTGACACACAATAATTCTGACACATATATCAGTCTGCCGTTACTCTCGAATTGAGTCCTTTCTCTTTGTCCATTTGGTACAGTGAAGCCGGTTATTTTGAAAAACTTTTGACAATGATATGAATGACAATTACTGCAATCATGGAGGTGTTGCATAGCAATCTATCTCCATTAAAGTGCGTGAGTGTGTAAAGGGAGGTCAAGAGAGGTTAGAGGAGCCATTATGTACTCGTCATTAACATAAAGGACCTTTCACTGTTGCCACAGCAAACAGTTGTTGCAGATTAACAACTGAGCTCACGCCAACCCGACCACCCACGCATACATACAACAAAAGTAACTGCTACAAAAGTTCTAACCCATCGAAAACAATCAGATAAGAAGGGCAGTTTACACATCATTCAGTATTGCTTAAGTAGATGTGAAATTTAAATAATGATAATATATGAGTGGGCCAACAGTGGTGCTTTTCTCTATTGTTTTGTCTTTTTATTTTTCTCTGTTAATGCCAATTAACAAAAGTACTTTTGATTAGCATACATTGTGTCTATTATATTTGATCAGTTCTTTATATATGAGAACAGTCTTAGTGCTTCAAGACAACATGGAATGAAAAGAATAGAAAAAATCCAAAATGGAAGTGCCAGAAACTGTAGTTCCTTGAAAGGCCAATTGAGGCTGGCTCCAGCAGTGAGTCAGTTCCCATAGACCCCCATGATAAAATATTCAACTTACTGCAGAAATAAACATGTTCACAGTTTGATACAAAAACAGTTTTGATCTTTATAGCTAATTTCTTTTTTCATAATAACTGTACAGAAAGTTATTTTTATATAACTCACCAGTTTAAGTAGTGTTAAGGCTTAAAGTTGTGTGTAACAGGAGCATTGTTGCTTTGAGTGACAAGTGGATGCTGTCATTGGACATTTCATGGCCCAGAGAATGTTTGCATTGACTGCCTGCTCATTTTTGGATTAGGCAGAGTCATACTGGTGATGGTTAGAGCTTCAAAACTCCTGTTCAGTCTGGAGACTTCATGGAGAGTTTGTCCATCTTTATATACAGTTAGTGACTTCTAGCAGTCTCATCACTGTTGCTATATTCAAGTTTAAGTGCCAAAAAAATCTGATCTAGTACCCTAATTTTTGGATGTTTTGGGTCAGCGTATGTCTATCTTTAGTTTTAACACAGGTTTTATACGTGTTAGGTAGCTTTCAGCATAAAAAGTTGTCAACTTAAGTAGAATATGGGCAAGAGTGCAACAGGTTTGACTTGTTTAGTGTATTTTCTCATTATGTTAACAGAAAAAATGTAATATGAATAGCATTATGCTGCCTTCACAAATGTGTTGCTGTTGAAAAATAGTTGTATATGAACATGATTTATAGGAGACAGGGTTGACCCTGACCACTCTCCTACAGCTTGAGTTGAATTAAAATGTACTACTCACTGCAGTAGGAAAAAAGGTTGCCAGTAAACATAATCTGCTCAGCAACTACTGTACCTGTCATAATGTTACTGGCAAAACAAACTAGCTGTATATAAATGTAATCTGTAGGTGACATGAATGCAAATGCATGGCAACTAGCTCTCTACACCATAAATGAATGATGTTATCAGGTATGTTCTGTTCTCATACTTATATACCACAAGTCATACAAAGGTTAATTCGTAAGAGCAGTTTATAGAGCATAAACACAAGAGGATCTTACCAGTGTCTTGGTTTTGCCATTAAATGTAGTCATTTATCTAATTTCTTTTCTGGAAACTTAATATTATATTATAGGGTCTAAATAGGTCATTTCACATGCTTTATTTTCACTTAATTGTCTGTAACCCCTCAACATTAAAGTGACACTCTGTATTTAAAAGACGTGCATATTACTTGAATTATATACCCACTATAGACATTAAGTGACTCTGAGGGCTGAATTGCAAAGATGCACAAAAAACACTATCCAATACCAACATCCCAAATTACTTTCACATTTGCAAAAGAAAGATTCAGACACTACTCTGCTGGCTACATGTCTCCATTGTGTTCCTCTTTAGACTTTTAATTTCTTGTATTCTCATTATCACCAGCAGTCTGTCTACTTCTCTGCCTTGTGTTCACAGTTATCTTCGCCCTAAATTTCTGTCTACTCTTTTTACAAAACAAAAAAAAAAGAAAACCACATGGGAATCAGTAAAATATTACCCCCATTTCTTTTCTGTCTTTTACTCTTTCATTCTGTCTGTGTGTAAGAGAAAATATAGCATGAAAGGAGAAGGCAGTAACAGAATGATGGACAGAAAGACACAGAAATGGCCACAAGGTGAAAGATATAGTGGCCTGGACGTCAAGCTTGACTAAGCAGAAACTTTTTACAAATCGCACCAAGAGAAACCCACAAAACTCTACCTCAAACACACACACACACACACCTCTCAACTCCAGCACTTTAGAGACAAAATTGGCTATCCACATTATCCCCATAGGTGCTTACTTTATTATGTATGTCTCTTTCTTCTCACTGTATCTTCATCTCTGGCTTGAACTTTTATTTTCTCTTGGCTTCTCTCTGTCTCATTTAACTCCCTTCTGACTGAATTAAGTCTAATTAACCTTTATGAAAGTGGGAAGTGCAATATTATGAAGACATTATAGTCTTGTCTAGTCAGAGTCCTGACTGAAATTTGACTAAAGCACGAACATTACCATTTAAACAAGTGAAAGCCAATTCCATCAGAAAACTATTAGAAAAGTTAATCGTTTTGGGACTTTGCAAGTCTGGTGAGGGAAACATTTGTAGGCACAAAATGACTAAAAGTGTTCATATTGCCTGCATTATCTCAAAAGTAGAGAACAAAATAAACGTATGAAGCATGGATAATTTAAAAGATGAATGGCTGAGTTTTGTTCTGCTCAGTGCATGGCCAGTGCATATTGGTGTCATTCATTCTGTATTAGATAAATGTCATTTGGGTTGTCACAGCAGTTTAGTTTCAGTCTGCAGAGTAGTTACATTCATACACTGCCAAACCACTGAACAGCAATGAGTTACGTAGAATACAGTGGCCTTGGAATTAATAACTGGTTGATCCCCCTTGGCAGCAATAACCTCAGCCAGGTGCTTCCTGTAGCTGTGAATCAGACCTGCACAACGTTCAGGAGGACTTTTAGCCCATTCTTGCTGGCAGAACTGCTTTAGCTCTGTCATAGTCTTTGGACGTCTCATGTGTATGGCCCTCAAGTCATTCCATAGCATCTCTGTTGGGTTAAGGTCTGGGCTCTGACTTGGCCACTCCAAAAGGTCTTTTTTTTTCTGAAGCCATTCTGTTGTGGACTTGCTCCGGTGTTTTGGGTCATTGTCCTGTTGCGTCACCCAACTTCTACAGAGTTTCAGCTGATGTAAAGACATTATCCTGAGGAATGTTTTGATACACTAGGGAATTTATCTTCTCCTAAATGATTGCAAGCTGGCCAGGCCCTGATGCAGCAAAGCAGGCCCAAATCATGATGTTTACTCCACCATAATGTTTTCATGATGGTAGGCAGTGCCTTTTTTACACCAGATGTAGTGATGTGTGTTCTTTCCAAATAGATCTTATAGTCTAACTAATAGTCTTAGTTTCATCAATCCACCAAACATTTTGCCAATACTGCTGTGGAGTGTCAATGTGATCTTTCGCACCTTCAGACGTGCAGCAATGTTCTTTTAGTAAGCAGTGTCTTCCTTCGTGGTGTCCTGCCATAGACACCCTGCTTGATCAATGTTTTACGTACTGTAGATGCATGAACACAGATGTTAGCCAGTTCCAATGATTCCTTCAAATCTTTGGCTGTCACTCGGGGTTGCTTCTTCACCTCACTGATGAGTCTTCACAATCACATTTTATGATAAATTAATGCCAAAACAATGAAATTCCAAAAGGTTTACATACTTTTACTTGCCACTGTATTTGCTATATATGTGGGTTTTTCTGTCATGTTATCACTCTTGCTCTTACTCAAGCTTGGCGGTGTCCAACCTGCATTTAACCCATGTCAAAATCAGAGTTGACTGATGTGTGTTAGCCCATTTACAAGATCTAAATGTGGTAAAACTCTGCAGCTTTTTAGGGATATGATGGGAGTCCTGGTATGTTTTAATTAATAAACTAGAACCTCAAACAATGGCTGTTCATTGTGGTGAATTTCCAAAAACAGTGTAACGTTACTAACCACTAACATGTCTCGAGGCAGATGAAAAGCTATTATCTCCCAAATTGGGAATTAATTATTTTAAGGGCCATGGAATAATTATAGACATTCAGTCAGTTATTAAATAGGCCAATATGGAGTGCTGGGAGCATTTAGTCATAAGTTATCATTAAAATGTTTATTGCGTCATCTGATAGAATGCCTTTTGGAATACACGTTATAATGTAAATCAGAGCTGTAAGTGGCTTCACAAATTAGATACAATGCTGCTGCACAAAGTACAGTATGTTAAGATGTTATTAGTGCAAACAACAGATGGGCTCTTATGAAATGTGACTGCCACAGACCAGCTCATTCAGCACCAAGACACCACAAGATTAGTGATTTTTCCTTCACTAAATATTTTGATAAAATGTAACAAAAATAAACCGTTTAATAACATTATGTCTGGATAGCTGCTCAAACCTGCTGTGCATTTAAATCTGCTACATGTCTGCAGCTCTGCAGAATTGCTGGGTAAAAACATCCCCACTAGGAGAGAAACATTAAGTATGGCAGGATCCTGCTGTGAATTTCAACGTACTTATCAAAGCACAACAACAGTGAATTAATAACTTAACTGCACTTACTTTAAATAATTGTTAAGAACAAGGGGGCAGATTGATGGGAATGAAGGGAGGAAAAAAAGGAAAAGGTCATTGATAATGGCATGTGTGATGTATATCTGATCTGATTAAGGTGTTTTGCTTCTCCTGAATACCAAACAAAGGCGAGGGAGTCATTTAACAGTTGATTCACAGCTGCGTGACACACAAGATAGCCTCATCCTTTTACATCATCACTTCACCTTCTGCTGCAAGAGAGATAGACTCTTGTCAAACATGTGTAGCATGACATACTGTAGCAGTGATTCACTGCCTAAAAAGAGGAGAAAGACGCAGATGTAGGGAAGGAAGGTAAGAGAGCAGTAAAGGAAAGGTGCTTAAGGAAGATGGGGGATTAACTTCCTTCATGATTTGATCCGTCTGTGCAGGAAAGATCAGAGGTCAAATTAGAGTAGAGGTGGCCCAAAGCAAGTGTTACAGGAGCAGCATATGTTTATTCTAATGTAGCATATATTTACTGTAATGCAGGCGAGAGTGGGTAATTATCATTATTATCTCTGTATGGCCCAAGCAGCAACCTCTGGGGATGAAAAATGAAGCCAGCGTGGAAGTGCCAGAAACTGCAGTTACTCAAGCAGCCACTTGAGACCTGCTCCAAAAGTGAGTCAGTCCTTTAGACTCCCATGCTACAATGCTCAACTTTAAAACAGAGTTAAACATGTTCCCAGCCTGTTACAAAAGAATGGATCTCTATAGCTAGTTCCCCTTTCATGGTAACTAATAAATTGTGTTAAGGCTTAAAGTTACACTTAATTAAGGGCGTGTTTGCTTTGAGTAACAGGTGGGTGCCAAATTGCTCTTCAGGAATCCTATGAGATGATACTAAGGAAGCTTCTTCCATCTTTCTGAACAGGCAATGGTGTGACCACAATAAGAACCTTCATGTGAAAGTGTACAGTCAAAGTGCTTTTAGGCTTATTCATATATCTAAATGCACTGCCAAACCAGACGCCTCTATATCTTTGCTTTGGATTTTTAGAATGCGTTTTTGCACAGAAGACCTTGGAGCTTATTTTGTAATTGTACTAGAGTCACCTTGCACAGCCAGTACTGGACAGATAGGAAGATTCCAGTGAGCATGTAGTGTGAGAGTAAGGTAGTCTTGAAAACAGTCCAGTCTTTCCTCTTTAACTTGACAACTTAAAAGTTATTTGCAATTGTTTCTTCAGTCTTTTTTTCAAATATAGTTCAGATTCTGTTTAATACATTTCTTGTCTTTACCTATTTGCATCTTTTTTAAATGCAGTGTAGGAGAGAGGGGACAGATCTCTCTTGGAAAATGCATTATAGATGAATTAGAAATGAAATGGGTGAGATAAAAATGTGCAACATAGTATTTATGCACAAATAAAAAATTGAAAATTTATTTTCTTAACTTACAGTACCAAAAACAGGACTAATAAATCCTGAGCTTATTGATCCTCCAGTCTTTAATATTTTAGCCCTGGAGCTTGTTTAGTACCAATTTTAGTACCCATCCCTATGAATCATAAACTTGCACACAGAAACTTGCTATTTGAAGAACCAATGCCATAAGATATCAAGCTGTCTTGTTTCATTCATTCATATCTTCTCCCTTTTATTCCTGACTCACTGTTTTGTAATGTGTTTCTGGGCAAGTTATTGTGTTAGAACTTTTTACTGATTGCTGTTTTTCATTTAGCAAGTGAATCTCAATCTGCTGTTGTGCTTATTTGATAACAGCTGGAAAAGAAATGTCAGATAAATATAAAGTATAAATGGAGTAGCTCCCCGTAAAAGTCGAAAAATACATGGAAATGAAAATAGAAATAGGCTGCGTGTGTGTTTGTGTGTATGCGCGTTTGTGTACGTGCATGTGTGTGTGTGTGTGTGTCCCTGTGGAAAGAGATAAGGTGACAGGCAGCTCTAAGGTCACTCCGGCCGTATCTTACAGACAGCCTTGCTTGCCCTGTGGGTGGTTTAACCAGACATCTGCTGAATTAACATCAGATCCTGCAGGGCTCTGTGTCTGCCACCACTTCCCTCAGCTGACCCTGGATCAGCAACCAAAGGATTTACATAATGTACGAGGGAACAAGAGGAGTAGGTTTTGTGCCAAAGGCTGATATCAGATCAGGTCTTGGAGATAATATTGTCTCACTCAGCAGGGCCACGTCCTTTTAAACACTGATTGGAGATTGGGACTCGGGGGAGTTTATACAAGCCACAGCATAACAAACAGATTTTTGGTTCAAAGAGAGGATAGTTTTTGCGTTTGAACCTCCACTTACATATTCCTGACTCCCTGTTAAAACCTTAAATGAAATTAAACTTCTGTCCATGGATCATAGTGCCCAAACAATGATACCTTTAATTATGTAAGTGTTCTGCACAACTACTTGTTCTGCTTTATATTCAACTTCCATCCCATCATTGTGACATTCTGTGAGTAATATGATGTTGGTCTTTTATGTGTTGCTGCTCCTGCCTATCAATGGGCGCTATAAGACCTCTAAAGGTATCTGGCACAAAGGAAGCTGTGAGCTGGAGCTTCCGTTTTAAAACTGCTTGATCAAGCAGAAAATTCAGCTTAATGCCTAGCCATATAACTCATGTCAGATAAGGCAAGTATTACCCAGAATATCACTCAAATTATTGTTTTTTTATGCAAGTTCCTTATCCCTCTTTGGGTTATGTAAATAAATGTAGTATATCAGAACATTAGCACCGGGTTTCCTAGTTTGTATGTGCATCTATTTTAATAGACTTGGTGACTGCAATTTACTCTGCAAGTGTCTCATTGACTTTAAATTCTGCTGCATTGACAACACCTGAACTTCCTTCTACATACGCTATCCTGGTCCATATTTCATAACATTACTCATATAATTCCTGCCTCACACTTGTCAAAGAGCAGAAAAAAGTTTTGTTAAAGGCTTGTTTAACATCAAAGCACTTAGCAGAAAAAATAGAGTCCAATGAAAGTATAATGTACTGTATTAAATGAAGCAAGAATCACAGCAAGAACCAATCTCATTTAATTTTAATATTCCAGCTTGCTCTCTGGGTGTTCTCTGTTCATTGTTTACCACTCTGGTTTGAATAGCTTGTTGGTCATATCGCAAACAGCGGCTCAGAATAAATATCTGTGACCTCAAGCTGAGTTCCCATCTTCTTACTTCAAAAAAAAGAGTGCTTACAGCAAATCTTTTTATTCTCACATGAACAACACAACTTATCTACTGTAAACACATAACACATTATGCAGTCAGTAATGTGAAATCTGTTGAGAGAAAAAAGAAATGAAAAGAACTATACACACATGCATAGACATGCAGTGTCACCATTGTCAAGAGGGTTGTTTACTGTTCATATGCTTGTCATTGAAAGTGTTCCATTTGCTGTAAAGTATCAATAGAAAGGGTAGAACGAGAATAAGAGACAACTACATAAAAAAGCATGTGTATTTCTGTGTGAGTGGGTGTACACACACACACACACACATATATGTACTGTTACGAACGGCCAGAAACTCAGGTGCAGGACAACAAGACATGATGCAAAAGGTTTCAAAATAAAGGCTTTTAATTAACAAAGAACTATTTACAAGGGTGAGACTCAGTAAAACCGAGCAAGGAATGAAAACAAGCCAACAAACTAAACAACAATGTCTCCTACTGAGAGCAGCAACTACTGGATGCATAAGCATGAATGGAGCAAACTAAGGGAGAGCTAACTTGAGCTATACAGGCACAGATAATGATCTGAACAGAACTCACTAACATGGAGCAAACGAAGCACATACAAAACACAAACCAACTAGTAAGCAAACACGAGCTAGTAAAACTACGAAGTACATAACTGGGGGCAGCAGAGAGTGGGGGCTGGGGTGGCTAGGCAGGCGGAGCATGGCATGTGACAGCATGGCAGGTTGACGGTGGTTCGGCAGGTGGAACACCAATGGAGGGAGACGAGCAGGAGAACCAGGGGGATCCTTCCAGGAAGGGGGGAAATCCGAGGAGGCAGTTGCCAGAGGGTTCGGAGGGGGAGTGAGGTCCTGAGTGGTTCCGGTCAGGTTCTTCGGAGGGGAGGAGAGTTCAGCACACACCACGGCAGACAGAGGTTCAAACTGGAGGCAAAAGAGAAGGCAATTAGTCGAGGCATACAGGTAAGGGATCCAGTCTTGCTGAGGTAGAAACTAACTGTTCAGCTCAACAGTCCGATGAAGGCTGAAGGCTCAGCACAAGTTTAAATTCAGTCACTGGCAGGAATCCGCCCTGGTGCGTCTCATCAGCTGATTGCTCATCAGGATCACCTGCCACCAGCCAGCCGCTACACAGCGCTCCCGCCCACCTAGAGGAGGAGAAAAGGGGAGGCGAAGGAAGAGAGCTGCGCTACCTGGACCCAGAGCCAGGGTCTGCATGGTTGCAGGATGTATAGCAATGCATCAGGAAAGCTTGCATACTACACTGTTGACCATAAAGTTGAAATAAAATATTTTTTACTTCTGTGTCTTCTCCGCAAGCGACGGAAGTGGCTCGCTAGCATTTTCAAATTTCTACGGCTCAGATTAAACAGTTGTTGATCATCTCGTATGGTAGTTAGTCGTGGTCGTCCTAAAGATTTTTGTGGCCTCAAATGACCCTCCTCTTGATGATGTTTGAGGAGGGTCATTTGAGGCCACACTCTGCGATATTCTAAGGAAATCAGCAATGTTGGCTTGGTTGTGTCCATCCTGTCGAAGTGCAAGCACTCTTTGGTATATTGCCAGTTGCAACGGACGAGGCATATAGCCTAGGGAACTTCTGTGTCAAATTTGATTGAAAATTATGCAGCCAGTTCTGAAAATGTGGACTTGCTGCATACAGATTTTAAGCAGGAATAGGACAACACAGCCATGGACTCAGTATGTAAACACTGAACCAGAGTGATTACTGATGTGTATAAATAGGAATAAAAGAGGAATGTTTCTGAAAACTAAATTATCAATTTGAATGGTTCTTACCTGGAAGTTTAAGAAGAGTATATCTGGAAATTATGTCGCCATAGAATGAAGCTTCACTGTGTTTTCTGATCTGATGTCCTGGATGGTCCAAGTTTGGTTTGGATTTGGAAACAATTACTGTTATGGTTGGAAAAAACAAATATGACTGCTGTCAGGAAAGGGGAAGGAAGTAGTGATAATTCATGACAAAGTCTAAGGCGTGGCTGACCCTCCATCCACCCCAACCTCCTCCTCTACAGACACTTTGACTCTATAGTGAAATCATGGGACACGAGTTAATGGACAGCTGATAAATGGCTTGTTTTTAGGCTTTTATTAAGCAAATTAGGCAGTAATTTTCCTCAGGTGAACAGTCTTAGAGCTAGGTAGTAGTATGTGTTTTTGATTAGCTATGACCAAAATAATGGAAAATGCATAGGGATGCAAATATGTACGCATGCTACCAAACATGTTACACCATTTAGCTGATCAACATTTGGTGGTAATACATGCAGGATGTACAGCAATGCAATAGGAAAAACAGGAAAGGTTGCTTACTAGTAGTTGTAGATGTAAACTAATATATATATATATATATACATATGTGTGTGTTATGTTTTTTTAAAGAATACTCTAGAGGGTACTTTAACTCTCTTATATCTAAATGGTACCAAACTGGCTGAATGGAAAAGGGAAACTCGGAGCCCTCAAACAAGAGAGAATAACTGTGTGTATACACTTCAGTGTATGTGTGTGTGTAAGTGTGTCTTCAGTGTCTGTTGGATCCTGACACTTCTCATCTCCAGGTTATATGACGAGCAAAGACTCTGAAGTGAAGATCACAGCAGCCTTCAGGCCAAACGTTGGGAAGTTAAGCAACACTTGGGGGGAGAGACAAGATAAACCCAGACACAGAGTGTTTGTGTGTCAGAGTGTGTGTGTGTTTCTAAATGTGTGCGCACATGTTTGTGTGTGTAAGAGTATATACAGGCCTAGAAAAACGGTTGTAGAGAGAGATAGATTACTTGTGGAGAGGATATCTTTGAGATAAGAAAGACACTTCATGATGAGAAAAATGGTGTTGGAGAATCGACACAGCAAGAAAAAAAAAAGAAATGAGACCAGGCTCGTAACAAGAAAAAAATAGAAGGCTTCTCTAAAATGAAATTTATTATCCAGGGTGGCTTAGCAACAAACCATGACCCTGTCACACCTCTGCAACACTATTTTGTTACCCACTTTTCCCCACCTCCCATTTTCCTTCCATCTCAGTTTTTATGCTGCTACCAAGTCCTCAGGGTGGAAAATAAAGAGTAAGAGAGATCCATCAGCGCTTGCTAAAAAGCCTCGCTGGCTCATAAATAAAGGAGGTGAATGAATTAGGAAGTTAAATCACCTTGGGTTGTTAATGTCACAGCCTACAGACAGACATGAAATACTCTGAGTGTTTGGCCGCTCTGCTGCCTCCCTCAGGCTGGGACACCACCTCAACATATGATGGGGTGTCATAGCATGATGAGTGTGTGTGTGTTTTTCTGTGTGTGTGTGTTTCTGTGTGTTTGTATGTGAGCAGAGAAGCTTTTCCTGTGCATCAAATTTATCAAATCCTCACTGATTGTAAACAGTTTTTTGAGATATACTTCAACCACACTTTGCATTTTGGAGCATGCATAAGTTTATTTGTTACAATAATAAAAATAGTTTATTAAAACTCAACATACATTTATTTTGGCGACTTCTTCTGCAAGTTGTCTCACAAGTCACTGTTCTGGAGCTTGTGATTATATCTCGTGATGAGACTGGTTTCTTCTCAACCTTAGAAGCTGACAAATCAGTCTAACCACAAGAACCATTTAATAGACCTTCTGATATTTTTGCTTTTGCTTTGATCGTAGCAGGTGTAATAACTTTGACTTTATTTTTTCTAGCCTCTTTCAATACGAGTGATACAAATTAATCATCTTTTAACATTTAATAATGATGATGAATTGGTAGTACATTGTGTGATCAAATGGTATGAGTGCCGTGCATAAAGACAGCTGTTGTGCTTCTTTGCCATTTTCTCACTATCAGGTCTTGTGAGTAATGGAGTGAGTCCAAGCCTTGATTGAAAATGGATGATTAAGGGCATTTCTATATCCACTATGGGAGTGGAATGGAAATTTATGGACCAAACACATTAAGGTATATATATAGATATGGTTCATTAAGTGATTGATTTGATAAAGACACATTTTTCTTCATTACTGAATGCTTGAGTATTTTATAGTTAGCAGATAACGGAACATGAAAGCAGCCCAACATGTTCTCATTTTTAGTATACACATTTTGTTTACCATGAGGTGCTTTTCCAGTTAAACTGATCTTTGCTCTCTGCATGAAAGGATCATACAAAATCAGGAGGTGGCAGTAAATGAGGGGATTTATTTGCACTATATGCAACAAGAAAAATGGTGCATTAAATGGAGCCGTTGCACTGGGTCAGAATTAATAGCATGGATAACTTGAACTTTGAATCATTAACAAAACTGTTTGAATTTGGTAATGGTGAAAAGGAGGGTGTGGTTTAACTATTACTGTATGCTATGGATGGATAAAGAACAAATTGAAAGCTAAGATGAAATTAATCCGAATTCGGAGTACCGTCAGCTTCAGCTCTGGTCTTTGCACAGCTGAAGGCAAGTTTTGTTTCTGGTGGTCAGAAACCAGAACTGCCATGTTGTGGGCTAATGTTGTGCAGTTCCCCAGTGAGAATACCAGCCCCCAGGACATAACAGCTTGCATGCTTCAGATTGTAGCAGCCTTTTAGCTGATCCAGCAGTCCTTATTGCCTGAATTGATGAAGCAGATTCAGACAGATGCATAGCTTTGTAATGTCATCTCTTGTGAGGCAAGCAGGAATCACCAGGCAAACAATGCAGACTAGACTCTGACATATTACTTTCTCTAACTACACAAGTTTTAAGAATTGTACACAATGGCACTGTTTCACATTTAGTACTTGTTCGTCCTATGCTGTGTTTAAAATAAAGGAAGAACACTTATGCACACAGCTAAATGTAAACTTAAATCATAGGAAAAGAAAAACTTGGCGAGCAGTTACTGAAAAGCCTTTGTCGATAATATGCAAAAAGCAGAAAGAAAAATGAAAATGAACACAAGAAAAGGTAGTGGATCTAAAAGGAGAAGAACAAAACAGATGTGGAAGCAAATAAAAGATTGACATGGGGCTAAGCGGATTGGACAAGATCTACCGGAAGTTAGAAGCAGAGTAATGTGGAGACAGCTCTCTTTTATTGGCAGGATTTACTGGGTTGTCGTTCTAAGGCCGAGTTAAGGTTATTTGTGCCATTTAGAACTCCACAGCCAAATCCTTTGTTTGAGATGAGTGGACTTTTACTTACTTTTCAACAGACAGGTCTAATTTTATTATAAGCACGAACCACATGCTTCCCATCAACTCGACAAGATGTCAAAGAGAACAGAAAAGCAAATAAAACAGGACTGAAAGCCTAATTTAAGTTATATGTCAAGGTTTAGTTTAGTATAAACTGAGAGAAAAAGAAAAAAGGAAAGAAAATTTATATATGTGAGTGTGTATATATATATATACTCACATATATTTCTCAGTTATTAAATGAACAGAACATAGTGATCTGATTATTAAATTCATGACATATTGCTACATTAATATTTATCACGGAGTCCAGTGAGCGGCAATAACTATTCTGAATACTGTATTATGGCAAAGTCAAACAATGGAATGATTCAGAGATGTGCTCATACAAAGTGTGTTTATTTTATTCCACAGTTTCTGTGAGTGTATGTCGGACATATGTGTGTGTGTAATCCAGATACTACTTATGTTGTGGGGACCTCGGCCTGTTTACAGTCACATATTGGGGACGTGTCTTCCTTGTGGTAACAAAAGTAAAGTTCCTCGAACACATATCCTTACATTTTAAGATGAAGACGTGTTTAAAGGTTGGGATAAGACAAGGATAATTATGGTAGGTCTCCAGGAAATAAATGTCAGCTAATATAATTAAGTAAGAAAGAAAGTAAGAAACCTTTATTTGTTCTTACAGTATTGTGAAATGTTGTTTTTGCATATTCCAGTTGGAGTCTGGGCGCAGGGTCAGCCATGCCCCTGGAGCTGGAAGGGTTAAGGCCGTTACTCAAGGGCCCAAAAACTGCCGCATATGGGTTCTCTGAAGTCAGGATACACAACTGTGTGCATGTGTGAAGAGGAAGAGTCCTGGGTTTGAACATCAGTGACAGACTTGGTTCCTTTAATAATAATTCCTTTTTCGAAAATCTATTGCCCCAACACACTGAAAGGTCACTGACATATTTTGTCATTATCAAAGCAAGATTTCTTTCCTGGTGTGAGAGTCGGCTGAGAGAAGTTGCAA
This sequence comes from Dascyllus trimaculatus, assembly GCA_024666655.1. Taxonomy (NCBI): domain Eukaryota; kingdom Metazoa; phylum Chordata; class Actinopteri; family Pomacentridae; genus Dascyllus; species Dascyllus trimaculatus. The sequence goes on from CM045457.1 coordinate 19,310,440, forward strand.
ATCTCACCAACATATTGCTATTTGGGTCTTCCTGAGCAAACTTTCTCCACCTTGGTGAAGTCTCACAAAGTGACAGTTTGAGGTTACATCTGAAAGCTGTGTCCTTGAATCCAAATCCTGGCCTGCTGCATACACAGGCAGATGTGCTACATTGGTACACAGATGTATTTAGTGTAACTATCACCCCAAATGTGTCAGAAATGTGCAGAGATGTCAGCATGGAGAAAAGAGATAACCAAGCCTACAGCCTGTCATCACAAGCAGATACAAGCATGGCTAATGCACACAGAAGGATCAAAGCTAGCCCCTTCAGTAACATGGAGCTATTTCCAGGGTTAGCTTCAAACCTAACATCATGGTCTGTTAGTGCATGCTAACATGAAAGCTGCAGCATGAGACTTAGCAACACTGTTAATGTGTAGGCAGTAGATTACAGATCTTCCTCTGCAAAACAGCATAAGCGTATTTACAGTAGCATGTAATTATAAAGGCTAACATGGCTTCTGCTCTTTCATATGTGATTATAGTTTCTCAGAGGCAAACAAGCTTATATATACAGTGAGCAGATATTTGTGCAGTTTGTTTTTCTTGTTCATTGACCATCATACAACTTAGTAATATCAAACCTTCAATGTCTCAGTATACCCACCTGAATTCTGGTACTTGTCTGAATTGATAAGAGTAACAACCCAGCAGCAGGGAACTTCAAAACAAATCTGTTTTGCTAAAACTTTTCCAAATGAAACCTCAAAACCTCTTGTACAGAGTGCAATGAAGGGATATTTATCAGACTAATATGCTTTAGTTCTGGGTGCAGTGCCAGGAACAAAAAACGACTGTCAGAAAGTAAAAGCTGCCCTCTTCTGCATTCACCTTATTTAATTTGAGTAAATGGTTCAGCAGCTTTTCCCATTTGTTTCCCTGCAACGCCTGTATTTCTCCATCGTTATTAGAATTCAGTGGATAGATTACATGCAAATGAGATGAATGCTGGACACTGCTGGCATTACCTGCAGGCAGTGTGTGTAAGTCTGTGTGTGTGTGTGTGTGTATCTGTGTGTGTGTATCTGTGTGTGTCACAAACCAGTGGGGAACCACTGAAGTGATGGCTGCTATCCTGCTGACTGCTTATGTGTTTGTTGAATGTGTGAATAACAGTCTGAACACAGAGATCTGCAGAATTTGGAGTGTTTGCTGGGCTGTAGAGATACAGAGAGCACCACAAACTACTATAAACAAAGACTGTGTTGTTTTTTCTGCCATGGCCAATCCACATGCTCAGGCTTTAATTTAGAAAATGTAGCTTCTATCTATCTATGTACTGTACATAGTAAAAACTGTTAAAAGAGTTATCTGAAATCAAGCAGCCCCAGAACCTTACTCTGAAGTATGCACCCTAAGGCGGAAACTTACAGAACATATTAGTTGCTCTGGGCTAAGATTTTTGGATGGGAAACTACAATTCCTGTGGTCAGTCTGTATTAAAGGATATGAGAACCATCAACAGAAATAAAACCTCCTTCAGAGTAAGGTACTCTTTGGAGATGTGGATGTTGTGCCTGGAGAGAAATGCAAAGTGGCGCAAGTGCGACACATTGGAGGAGGAGGGAAGAAAGGTTGTTCATTTAATATTCAAACTGTCTTTTATCTTAACTTAGTGAGTGCACTGTCTTTCCTGGAGTTGTAAATTCTAGAGGGCAACTGTGCTGCCATGTCACCTGAAAGGCAGTACTGTCTGTATTTTAGTGACAGAAGAGCTGATACTTGTTGTTCTGTTCTTCATTGGCACAGTGTTGCATCTTGTTTTGTGTAGTATTGCATCTCAGTCCCCCTTTGTTTTAGTTTGTCTTCTGATCACAAATATCAATTAAATGCTTAACATTATTTTTTTTCTTTAATTTTGCCACAACTCACCTAAGTCTTTGCCAAATCAGCCACAAACCTGCCTTTCATGGAGGCTTCATTTTGTTGCTATTTTAAAACAAGTGCATTTGACTGTGTGACAAATTGTGTTCATGAGAGCTGGTTCAATGTGGTGCACTTGAGGCAACATTACACCTGAGCAAAGAGCAACAAAAGAAACTAAAACTAAATTAAATTCAAAAGTAGCTGCAGTTAACCCTCTGAACCCCAAAACCCGCCATGTTTTAAAATGACTCCGTTTATCAGAATTAGAAACTCTAAAAACAGCGACAATTGCCACATGTTCAATTCTGCTACTGTCCTTGACCTATTCATCTGTAATGTGCTGTTTCACTTAATCTAAGATTAAAATCATAATATTTAATCAAAATCACTTAGTTCTACATTTACATCTACTTCATTAGTAATTTGTGAAAAATAAACCATTTTCACTGACTAGATACTGTAAAAAGCAAAAAAAAAAAAAAAAAAATCAACACTTCTCTGCACGAATATGAAACCATGAGTGATTTGGCTGCAACCAGAAGTCATGTAATAAAAATGCAGGTACTTTTCACCTGGACTGGGCTGAACTGTAGGCTGTGCTTCACACAGAGATGATAGGAAATGACTATGGAGGGAAATTAAAAATGTACATTGTAGAATATCATGGGGCATTTGAAAAATGTTGCACTTGTGAATTCCAGGGTTTTTATCAGGTTTTGAAAAATAAATAAATGAGGAATTTCCAGTTTTGTTTATTCTTTTCTATGATTTATAGCATCATAACTGTGCCATTGAGAACAGAGGACATTTTAGAGTTTTCTCTGACTTTATATTGCAGGGAAAAATGAGCCCACAGCGAGTTAACAAGTGACATTAACAAATAATGCTCAGAAACACTTTGGGTTCAGAGGGTTAAACCTGAAACCGACGCTGCTGTAATCTCTAACTTGAAGAACTTTAAACAAAAATGTTTAAAGTTCTTCAAGTTCTTCTATATGCACAGGCATCAATTTGCCTGTGCATATAGATGCAGCAGGTTTTTCTTCAAAGATGACTGATTGTTGATGACATGGTCTACCTACAAAAAGAGATTTAATTAGCTTATACAAAGTGACTGCCCTAGCTTCTACCTGTAAAACAAGGGCAAGTCATGGCAGGGCTGAAAATAAGCGTAGGCAAATTTTGAGAAAACTCATTTACCCCATGTCACTGAGCTCTAGTATGTATTTACTTTTTAGCCCTGTTGACTGTAATTGGTCACAATCAGCAGTGGTGTTTGGTAGCCTTGAGGCAGAGTGGTCTCACATTCATTCTGCTGTGCCTTCATTAACACTCAGAGTCTCCCTGCGAGTCCAGCAGGAAAATTTACTGAATCTGACATTGTGTCTGTCTGCAGTTTATTAGCATTTCACTATACTTCAGGATGCACTGCAGAGGGATGAGGTTAGAGATTGTACATATTGGGGTGAAACAGACAGGCAGGGGGTACAGGGGAGGAGGCAAAAGTCACGAGGGAATGAAACACATACATTAAATTAACCCAACACCTAAGTCCAACTGAAATCACATTTAGCTCTCTCTGCTTGCAATAATAGTTGTGATACTTCTGATACAAACAATCTATTCATTCCAAGTTGTTGTGTATATTACGAGCCAAGAGTTGACAGGGTTTTGTTTGTTGTGTTGTGAAGAGCAAGGGCCACACTGACACCTAAATTGGCCAAAATTACATTTACAGCTAAGTTTGAAAGCTGCTTTTAGCCTGCAGGTGACACTAGCATGTTAGCAAGCTGTATTAGCAGATGATTTTTCTGATGATAATGTTTTTTTGTTTGCTCATTCAGCAAACTAAAGTGAACAACAAGGCCTGTGTTCTTTATAAGGAAACACAGCAGGAAATAAATGTAAATTATTGCTGAAGTCTGCAGCTCTTGCATTGAGCAGCAGCAGCAGCAGTGCTGTCTCACTGATGGCATTTCACTTGGTTAATGTAAATATAGAATATGCTGTCATGTAATAAAATAACATAAAATATAAATAAGTCTTTTGTCTATCAGATGACAGCACATGAGACTTGATTTACAGGGCAGGCCCTTTATATATGCTTTAGTAGAAAACTTTCAAGTCGATTATTTATTTCCTTCCCTTCAACACAGGTCACTGACACTCTGTGTTGCTGTATTGAAATTTTCTCTCTGTTAAATCAGAGGATAAAGAATAAATCCTCATCAGTCAGCAGCTAATGGCTTGTTTCTGAGGTTAAAGCGCCGCTCTTTTCACTGAAGGGAAAGCATGTCTCTTCAGATGGATCCAGGGATTTAAACAAAACTGAAGGACAAAGGCTACATCAAAAGTGCCTTTGTTAATAAAAGTCGGGAAGAAAAAAAAGCACAAAAGGGAAATCTTCTTGCTCGAATACAAACACAACAGGTCTGCTTAAGGTGAGCAGCTAAGTCAAGGATTTAAACCTCTGCTTTCTACTATTTCTGTAAAAATGGCTAAGTTAGCTTCCAGTTGGTGGTGTGCTATCATGGAGACGTGCTGCCCCCTGCAAGGCCCTCTGGCTAAATGTCTGACTTTCCTCTGTTAAAAGACCCTCAGAAAGGCCTGAATGGAAATTGGATTGTATGCACAGCTCTTCATTTGTATGTATTTGTGTTTACTTGTGGGAAATTCATCCTGACTTCATGACACTGAGTCAGTAAACAAGGCCACGATGGAGCCAAGTGTCCTCTTTGTCTTTGAGTGACTCATTATACAATAAAGCTTCTCATTTAGATCCACAGTATACAACAATATTTGCTTTTTTTAATCCTGCTATCTTCTCTTCCCTACTGGCTTAGCTGGAGTCACATTTTAGATAATATTGTTATTAAAAAAGCAACATTTGGCTTGTTTTATACTTGTGTGTATCAAACAAACCCTCATTTAATCATCCTTTGATTGCAAACAGCTAAGTTGATTACAGAAGCATTCAGCGCAGGCTATTTCTGTCCTTCAACAAACTTGCTCCACAAAACACAGTTCTCAGCTTGAATAGCATCTCTTTAGGACTGTCTCTGAATTTGTGTTTCAGATGGTGGATACATGCTTGATCACTGAGCTGTACATGTACAAACAACATCTTGAAAATAATGACGGCCGACAACTTCACATACAAGCTTTACAGTTTTAAAATCAACACGAACAGCAATAAGAAATGACTAAAATGAGAAGGGCAACTTGAGACAGTGTGGGCATGTTGAGGATGGAATTTGAGTGCAGCATGTTTGATTACTTGAGGAGGTAAACTGAGTCAGTGAAGTGCTATGAAGAAAAAATGATGAGGCAGGAATAGCAATATAATATGCCCCACTGCCATCCACACCAAGTCCTGTAGTCCTGCTAGCCATGTCTGTGATATTTTTCCATATTTCATCACATACGCTGACAAAAATGAACAAGGGTGACCAAGACACCAAGGGTGTTGGAATGAATATGTTGAAAAATGGAAAAACTGTAATGTTCAAACACTGTAATACTGCTTAAAGTGAGAGCAAATATCTGTAAAATAAAGATATTTATGGCTTTAAATATGGTAATTCTGTGGAATTTTACAGTCACACATTGTAAAAGAATGAAATACTGTTTACGTTAATTTGTAATTTTTTTTATTTCATTTTTTTACTTTACTTTTTTGAGTCCTTAAAGCACATCATTTTTCTTTCAAATAATGACAAATATCTATATATTTTTGTTGATTTAAACACAGTAAAAAAAAGTTTAATTTTATGTTCACACGCTGTAAAAGAAGGAATTGCCATTTTTGAAATACTGATTTTTGATGTGGACTTTATGTACAGTTTGGCTTGTTTTCTTACTATTCTTATTATATAAATCAATACTGTTTTTCTCTTATTTTACTAGCTATTATAATTACAATTTCACAAAACAGGGGAAATCTGTAATGATGTAATAATAAGAGCAAACTATTTTTAAAACTAGAAAAATACTCAGAGCGCGCAGACGTCCACCAAGCAGCTTCAGTCCACCCCCAACACGATCTCCCAATGACAAAGTATCCTTAAATTTTAAAAAATCCTGGATAGAGACAGTGATCCGGATCACTCCCAAAATTTCATCATTTCTTTCTTGTCCCATTTCACACATTTCCTGAAAATTTCATCCAAATCCGTCCATTACTTTTCAAGTTATTTTGAACACAGACAAACAACCTTGGCAGAGGTAAAAATACTGTTCAAAGCATACATCTTTCAGAGAGTACATGCAATGAATAGATATATAAAATGGTTGGATGGATGGACAGCTCATTTCCTAGGTAAAAATATATTAAATGTTTGGGCGGTGACAGCCTAGTGGTTTAGAAGCAAACTTGTAACTGGTGGGTTGGTGGTTTCAGCCTCCGGACTGGCAAGAGGTTGAAGTGGGAAAGTGAAGGGCACTGCTTGTCCCAGTCACCACTGTGAGCCCCTGAGCAAGGCCCTTAAGCCCTGACTGCTCCCCGCTGCTCCTAGTATGTATAGTTGAGGTTAACTATCAATAGAAAGGGTCAAATGCAGAGAAGGAATTTCCCCAAGGGGATCAAAAAAGATTAGATTATTACTACTGTTATTTATTATTTATTAAATTGATAGAAAGAGACGTAGCAAAAATTCAACCGTTTGCAAAAAACTACTTGGAAGACAACCTAGTAAATAGGGTTATTTTCCCAGCAGCCAGGTGTAATTTTCATGTGATTCAATAAAGGTAAACACAGTGAGCTGTTGCAGGTAGTTAGACATTAACCAGAGTCTCAGTGAAACTGAAATTTTGACCTGAAGATGGTGCTTGATGATAAATTACTTTATCAGTAAAGTTATCATGGTTTTATAAGTGCTCCATCTGTCATGGCAAAGTATTCAGTGGTTGTTTTACTGAAATCTAAAAATTAAAGAGACACAGTTCAGGGACCATCAAAGTCGGCACACTACATCTTTTAGAAACCATGATAAAACAGAAATGATTTATGTCTGTGCAAAATTTCTTGGTTATCTCACAGGTGATTAGATATTTCAGACAGGTAGACAGACTGACATTGTTCTCTCTCAAGCTGCAACACTGCTTGAACTAAAATGTACAACGTCGGAAACTCTCAGTGTGAAAAGAGTTGCTTTTCACACTGGCTCAACAGTCAGTGATCTTCACTTAGGCAACGAAAGATGATACCATTTTCTACTCTCTTTTCTGTTCCACGTAAAGTAATTTCTGCTTACACACATCTAAGTTTTTACTTTGAGGATCACACACATACAGTAAGAGGATGCTGTAACTGAGAACGTAGCAGATTGAACATTTAATGCCATGTAATCATGTCTTTAAACTGCCTGATGTGGTCAGAGTGTTCAGTCCTCTAATGGACAAGAACATGTACACACTGTGCTTTGATCTACGTACTAATCATGATTATCTGAAGATTAAATAGCTTGGCAATCATCTTTAGTGCAAGTGTGTCTGGGTTTATAGTGGAAGAGAACAATGGTTCAGAGGTCTTTGATCTCAAACTGGCTGGCTCCCACAAATTCTGCTTATTCTACTTACTTATTAACTTCTCCATACTTCTGAAAACGCATCCACCAGGATGTTGGCAGTGGATTCTTTGGGTACTTTGACTTGTGCAGTGGGGCCTCTGTCAATCAAACTTGTTCCACTGCATCCTGTTGGTGTTTGATCAGAATGGGGTGTAGGAAGTTTGGAGGTCAAATCAACATGTTCGACCATTGTCATGTTCCTCAACATGTTCCTGATTGTTTGATGTTTTTCCATGTGGTGGGGTGTATTTTCCTGCAGGGATAAACCAGTGACATTTGGGATTTCCATTTGGATGAGGGAGTGTGTTTGTTCTGGGACAATGTTTATTTGGATGTCTAAGTCTCATTTTGGATGCTAAAATCCAAGGTTTACCAGTAGAACACCACATAGTACCAATATGATCAATGTTATTCACTTCACCTGTCAGTGGTCATGATGTTGTGACTGATCAGTGCATAAACAAATAGCATTGTTCAATAACATACAAAGACCATTTCAAGCGGCCGAAGGAACACGAATAAAGCTAAGAGGACAAAAAAAAAAACAAACAGTAAGAAAGTTTTAGTAACAGAGCATGTGTGTTTTTCTGATATATAATATGTTTTCCTTATTACACATCAGAATGCTTTAATTGTTCTGTTATTCAGGGACAAAGCCCTCTGCCTCTCAGGCGCTGCATTCGGTTTCACTTATAGTAACTAAGCCTATAATCACCACTAATAATCTGTCTCCTCCAGACCTTTTTGTATAATATGACCTCAACAGCAATGACAAAAGATACTGACTGGAAAGAAAATGAAGGAGGATGAGACAAATACAGGTTTATCTCCCTACACGTCAGACCTCTCTGCTCTCTCCTCTTCATCTTTTAAGATTAAATCAATCATGCAATTAAGTGGGAGTAAGTGTTCATTTCTAGGTGCTACTGTTGTTGCCGGAACACGTAGCTTCATTCAGATGTCCCCGAGCAGCAGCAGCTCATGGAAATTCAGGGAAATTACCTATTTTTCTAATGGCCATCATACTTTCTTTTTCATCTTAATGTGAGCACAAGTACAAAAAAAGGTGCAACTTTCTTAAATAGTTCTTGGAATGTAATCTTTCTTAAGTGTGGCTGCCTTTCAGAGAAACCACTTTGCTTAGTGCTCTGCTCCGGTTCAGAAGGTATTTTTCCAAATAATTAATGTGCCAGTTTTATTTGAATTAATTCGATTCCCTATTAGCTCTGACATTTGGCTAACAAATTATGAGTGCTATAACTCTATCCTCTCGGGAGTATCACTCACTGAGGCTTTGAACATGCAACTGTTTAATCTCATTTAATTTGACTGAGCTGTAATTAACAAAACAATGATGGAGGACTCTGTAGTGGTATCACATAGTATATATCAGCTCAGTCCATTCTCAAAAGCATTAAATTAAATTTCGGACATTTTTTGAAGGTTTCTGTGGTAGTTAGAAAAGATGCAATCTGGTGTCTTTAAGGATGAATTTAGTGATATTTCTTAATCTTTCATTCTGTCAAAAAATCTCTCAAAAAGGCCAAAACCATGACCCATTTATTTGATAACAGGCTAACAGTGCCTCCTATTTAGTTGTTGAATGAAATATTTTGTTCGGTTGACATCAAGGTGAATCAAGTGGTACTCCTTACCTTTTCTCTCCTCTTTTCTCCTCTCCTTGGTCTTAGTGATGCCACCTTAACCTCAGTCTGTAACTGCTCCACAAGGCCAAAATCAACAACCTTGGTCTCTATAGATCAGAGACACTTGGTAGAGTTTTTAAATACAGCAAATCTCCTTGTCCTTATCTACGGAAGCCCTAAACAGCCATGCTCCAACTTAATTTTTTCTGCACTGTTTTCTCGAGAAAACAAGATAATTCTCCTCCGTTTTCTCGTTATAATGAGATGACAAAATTCGTTATGTCGTGATAACGACAAAATTATCTCTTTTTCTTGAGAAAACAAAATAGTTTTCTCGTTATAACGAGTTAATTTTCCGGTGAAATACAAAGCAAAACCAACCTGCCAGACCAGAAGGTGCTCTGCTGCCACTGCACACTACTGACTGAAGCCAGGCCTGGACGTGCTCTACTGTAGCTGCACACTCTAATGAGGTCAGTTAAGCCTGGGTTGGTTTCGCTTTGTACCTCACCGGAAAATTAACTTGTTATCAATGAAAACGATTTTGTTTTCTCATTATAACAAGATCATTTTGTCATTATCACGACAGAACAGATTTTGTTATCTTTTGATAATGACAGAATTATCTTGCTTTCTTGAGAAAACAGAGCGAAAAAATGATGTCGGACCATGGCCTTTTAGGGCTTCTGTACTTATCACCAGGCCAGCGTGAAATTTCAAAAACTCCTGCAAAGCTCACTTCTGCTTATTGGAAACATCAAATTAAAAGGTAAATATCAACCTTGCAATGTTCTTGAACCTGCCCTAAAAGTTCCTCAACTGCAGCTCTACCAACTGTGATTCAACAGAATTGAAGCACACCAATTGTACACCCCCTTTTTAATCATAGTCATACTAGGCAGCCTCTTCACTGAGTGCATAACACTCTGCGACCTTCAAAAAATGCTGGCAGATGCAACCTGATCCAGGTACAGGGACCTCAGGAGTGGGATGGGTTAACATGTATAATCTTGTCCCTTCACAGTGAAGTATGCTAATTACCTGCAGACAGACTCGAAGCCAAAGGCCCAGTGGACAGATGCCAAAGTGGTCCCACTGGAGGATAGTCTCTTATGTTCTCTTCTCTTCTGAATATAGTTGTGCATAAGTAAAGGAGGTACTATGACAGTGAATTCTCCACCTTTTCACTTCAGTAGTGGGTGTGATGACTCTTACTCCAGTGCTGGACGGTCAGGAGGCGGCTGGAGTGTGGAGAGGTTAAAATTTATTCACATGCACTGTCATAAAGACAAAAAAGACAATGGGATAATAGATACTCTCCTCTTTAGAATCTGTTCCACTTTTTAAAAAAATACTCTGTTTTTTTTTCTTTCTCCCAATTTGTTGCTGAATGTACAGTGGCATGTTTTTGAAGTGCCGGTTTTCACTTGTTTTAATTCTTGAGCTCCATGTTTTCTATACTCTCTGCTATTCTTCCAATTTTGCCCACCAACAAAGTTGATCATGTTGCAAAGTGTATTTCTGTCAGTGCAAAGCATCTACTGCAGTGTTCAAGTAATGAAGTGTAAACACAGATAACAGCGCCGCATCATAACAGAATGGGGAAAAGTGTTGCTTTTATTAGACTGTGTCAAAGTGGCTGTTAACATTTGGTGTCTTAGTGGCTCAGTGGTTGGGATACAAACCCTCACAAAGGCTCCTGTTACCTACAATCAGAAATAATTAAGTGATAAAAGACTGATACACATGAGACAGATATACTGGAGCTTTTCAGTGTTCAAATCTTAATTAAGATTAAACAGTATAATTATCGCTTTTGTGTGTTGTGTCTGATGGCCACACATCCAAAGTGTCCTTTAGTAAACAGTGTCTTCCTTTAAATCCCCCTGGTTCCTCTTCTTTTCTCTATCTTGGAGTCTTGCCACCCTCTTATTCTCAGTTTACATTTCTTACAGAATAGGGAATGTCATGTCTGTTTAACTTTTTTTATGTAAACTTAAATTAATCTTTCCTGTGTTTACTCTTACCCAAACTTTAACTTTCTGTCCTCTCTTTTATTTAATTTCACCTTGCCTCAACTCTCGTATCTCCTGATTTTCCTCCTGATAGTCGTCTTTCCTCTCCTCTTCCTCCTTGTCTTTTATCTATCCCTTATCCACTCTGCTGACTTCAGTGTACGAATCCCCGCCAGCAGTTTCGTTCTCCGGAATACATCGTACATTCACTCATATACGCGCATACAAGATCCTATTAATATAACAGTGCTCTCATCACTGAAGAGACCGCAGCCCACTGAGTAGCACATTACTCCTCGGCTCTCTTAAATCATCATCTCCCCTCCACTCTCTTCTGTTCATCCTCCAGTTAAGTGGAGCAGCTCCAGATTGAACCCCTCAGCAACTGTCAGATTTTGCTCGCTCTCCCTTCAATTTTCTGTTCATGCAGCGTTAAAACAGTGTATCAAAACCGTATTAACAGACACAGACAGACCCACAGCTACTCCGGAGAACTATTTATCATTTGGAAGGATTTGGGCAACTGCTAAAATGATGAATCCCGCTGGTTTATGCTAAATTTTGGCTCACTTGCTCCTATCTATATGTTGATATCACATATTTACGTCTACTTTTTTCATAATTTTCTATTAGTAAATAAAACTGTTTAATACCGAATACTGAAATTCTCCCTCACTTCTCACTCATTTTCCACCATAACATAAATTACTGTAGGAACAGGGTTTCATTAAAACCATATTAACTCCCCAGGGAGAGAAAGAAAGAGATGTGCCAGTGACTTGAAGAGGTCATCCATCTCCTGGGTTTTCTCTCATTCTTTCCCTCCCACCCTCTGAGAGATAATTCAATATGCTCAGAGCAGGACAGAGAGCTGTTCCTTTGCATAATTTTATTAAGCAATGTTAGCAGCACTATCAGAGATGTGACAGGAAGGAAATAGTTTTGAATGAGAATGTGATAAAAGACGTCATTGGTGCGAGGAAGGTGAGATCGTGTGCACCCCGTGGTGTCACACTCACAACACTTGTTCCCATTATTTCTCATGAGGGGAGCATGTGACCTTTCTTTTTAAAACCCAAACAATTTCTTACCCCATGCTTGTTTCAGTGGGGAGTGATGCTTGTAAAATGCTTTCTAAAGTAATTCAATTTGCTTTGTCTCAGCAGCAAGGAAATGTAAGTACCTCTCTGTGATGACCCCTGGTTGTAAAAGCTGGCTGTTTGGTTGTAAAATGCTACATCTGTTAGGGAAAGAGCTATCGACTGCAGTGGCGTGTTGCTGCCGAGATATTTTTGGACTCCCCTCGTCACACAACATCACCTCTGCAGACTAACTCCTGCTTTCCAAGGGTTTCTCATGTGAAACACACCAGGCAGGTGTGGGGATACTCACAAGCCCCTAAGCACAGCAAGAGTACTTGCTGATTAGATGTAGTTACTTTAGCATCATCAGGTGACGACCTCAAAAGTGTCCTGGTGTGAGTCAGCACCTCCAAGTCTGAGGCTGCAGTCATGTTTCTCCTTTATGAGTGAGGGTATTATGGAGAATGAGACCAGCAGATGGATTGGTAAGGGTTTGCCAGGATGTTGTGGTCAAGAGGAGGATGAATCCAAGGGCAAAGTCACCATTTTAGCAGTTCTCTATGATTAACCAACAAAAACGGATAGAATGAAATGTCCTTGTACAACATGCGGAAATGGCCTTCATCTGGGCTCATCTATAGCACCATTAAGATTGTTGTTAGTCAGGGCATGTTGCTTTAGGTGCCTATGAGACATGAAATCCAATCCAAGTCCAAGTCCAGTTTGGGAAACAAAGCACTGAGTTTGAAGGTTTATCAAGATGCTATTGATGTTGCAGCTCTTGAAGTTAGCACAATGGCAACTATTTTACTTTTTGCTGTGTTAATTAAGATGTAAACATTCAACCTGCCACAATGAAAAGTCGTATTTTTGACACAGCAAGTGAGGTATCATGTTGTCATGAACACATTTTGTGCATTTGCCGTTTCAGTGCACGCCATGTAATTGTGATGACTGACACTCCTACCTACCCTAGAATTAACCCTCTCGCGTGATATTGTAATGCTGTAAAATGACATGAGAAAAATGTAAAACCGAAATCTTCAAGAAGTAGCATTCTATTTATACACAAATCGACGACATCATGTTAAAGATATTGGACTCCTGCTTAACATGTTGAAGTAATCACAACATGTTAAGCAGGGGTCATGAAAAAACTGAAGCGACTGATATTGTGCAGAGCAGGTCAGTCGGAGTTGTGATAAGCAGGTTTACTCCCAGGTGAGCTGTTGCTTTAAGCGATAGCACTGATCGTGGAATGATTGCTCCCGCAGCATTCACTTCAACTCACTTTGATGTTTGAGGACAGCGGTGTTGTGACAGCACATGCTGACTTCACATCTGGGTCCTATTCCCTGTATGTGGATAAGTGAGTTACAGTTGAGTTTGTTGACAGTTTGGAAAACGCCCAGGATTTTCTGTTCCCTGGAGCAAACTTTGGTCTATCTCGTTACCAGAGCAGCAGCTCAAATCTTCAAAGTCACAGGTTTAGTCAGAGTTTAAGCTCTTCTCCTGTCCATTTCATTTACAGACATGGTTGTCCCTTTAATTAAAACATACATCCATGTGGTAACATTATCACATTTTCAGAGGGGAACAGCAAGATTCTAGTTTGCTAAAGAATTCACATAAAAATCTGGCCTAAACTAAACACCTGTGTTACTTAAAGCACCCTTTTGGTTCATAAAGATTTCTACGTTTGATCGAGGCAATTCAGTTGGTTTAATCATAAAAATTAAATCAGGTTAAATCATGACCAAATAAAACTAAGTATTCTGGGAGCAATAACATAGGGGTTTACTTTATCTTTGTTCTGTTTAAACGGCTGTTTGTGAGTCAGAATTACTTAATCAGGTTATTGTTAGCCTATGTAAACCTTTAAATCTGACATTTTAGTGTTAAGGTAATAGTTGTTTCAGCTGTGAACAGGCAAAATAACATATATTTGCAATACTGTTGAGTAATTGTTAGTGTAATATCATACAGTACATAAGACTGCTAAAACAAGCACTGTCTCTTAAAACCATGGTGCAATGCAGCACATAACAGGTGGGATTTATGTTACCGTTTATTATAAGATCATTTGGACCAGCTAATCTGATATTAGTTCATATAAGAACCAAAATGTTTTGCTCCCCCCCACCTAATATTTTTAATTCTGCTCCATCCCTTCTTCGTCCCACTCACTGGCAGCCAGGGGCAGAAGAGATGGAGTGAGTGTGTCTGTCTTATTATTTGTCATGAAAATAGGATTTCAGCAGATGGATGGAGAGATTCTGGAGGAGAAATGTAATCTAAAGGGAGCGACACAGAATGGATGGACTGTAGCTGCAAACCTCCTTCCTCCAAGATGTGGGAGTCGTGAGATGGGTCTCTAACTATAATACTGCTACACATTAAAGTAAATAAAAATAATGCAAAAGAGGCAAGTTTTACCGTTTGCTGTTAGAATCATTGCTACCAAGTTTTCAGTAGTAGTTTGTAGGACAGCAAATACTCCCAGCATCCCCTAAAACAAGTAAAGAGGTCTAAAAGAAATTATACACAAACACATTACATTCATACATGTGGTTAAAGTTACTATTAAATCAAAATTGGACAAAGTACATATCAGCGCTGTATCCAAGAATGTAAGCACACAAATGTCCAAAGTTCCTAAATGCTGTTTAAATAGATTTTTTTTCAGGCTAGCACTGTAACCCCAGAACAGAAGATCTTCAGTCGCTAAAGATAGTTTATATTTGACTTTAAAGCAAACCCATTACAAAACCGTCCCACGGTGTATCTTCCAGAAACATTTAATATTCAGCCTCATTGATCTAGCCTGCTTTCAGGCCTCTGAATCTGCACATCATGGATTTTTGTGTAGAGAAAGTGAAAGTAAAATGGCAGTTGAGTCTGATTATTGGGCTGTTATTGATTGGACACTCAGCCTTTGGACACACACACTTCTCTACTTGTAAAGAGAAGGACCTGCTGATTATTGAGAGCTTTCAGTCCTGGCTAGCATTGTGCTTTTAGTAGTAAACAAGTCTATTACTAATATTATTTTTACATTCTATAGTTTTATCATGGTTTTGTCTGCCTATATCCCTGGAACACAGTGGTTTTGCCGTGCCCTCCATTGTGAAGGAATAGCAGAGCTGCTGTGTTTCCATATTTCAGCAGCATCGTTACAGTAACTGAAATTTTCCTCTGCTGGGAGAACAAATCCAGATCAATAAACACAGATATGAACTTTACGTCTTACAAGTAACCGCATGTTACCACTCAGCTGATTGCTGGGCAGCTTAAGAAAGAGCAACTAATGGTAAAGTATGAATGAAGAGTCTGATGCACGCAGGAGTTCAGTGCTCTACGTGAGCTGAAGCTGATGAAATGGATTTTCATCTTAAAGGTCCAGTGTGTAGGATTTAGTGTCATCAGCTGTGAGGTTGGCGATTGCAACCAGCTGAATACCTCCTGCCTTGTCTTCAGTAGCCAGACTTATCTCCACAGCAGTGAGTTGAGTGTGGATAATGGTCTGGCTGCATCTATTATCATTCTGTTGTAGGGGAGAAAACACTCTGGCTTGTTTGTATTTCTTTAAACCAGACACAGTCATCTTGAGCCCGGGATACAGTGATGATGTCCCTGCTCAAGAGAGGGACATACTCTTCTCTGGAGAATACTGCATGAGATGACTGGCATTAATGGCAGGCTTATACCAACAATTTACATTGTGTGAGTCGGACTAATCCTTACCTTACCCTCCACTTCCAAACATGTAGGAAAAGCCTATGATGGCTCCAAAAAATGCAAAAAGATTGGTTTGGCCATTCTGGGCTAATGTAAAAATGGCACTACAACATTACCAACTCTGTAGAGGAGGACTGTCTCCCTCGGTAGATAAAAAGGTCTCATTCTAGATTCTTAATTTTAGGTTATTATACACTAATGCAAGCCTAATTATAAATTTTATATTCTGTTTCTGGCGATCAATCATCCTAAATCTGCTCACTGGATCTTTATCTAATCGCCTAAATTGTTGGGTTTTTATACAGTATGTTCTGCAGCATATACTTTATTTGTCTTTCTGTTAGTCAGCAGGACCACTCAAAAACTACTTATCTGATTTCTGTGACATTGGTGGGCAGTTTGAGCATGAGCATTCCGTTTTGGTGCTCTGGTGATCTGTTTCAATTTGTGAAATTGTGTATCATAGAAGAATAGACTATTCACATCTGTGCTCTCCAAGTGACCTGGTCTTTATGTTTGTATAGGCTTTGTGGTACAAGAAATAAACTTATATGTAACCCTTTTGCATTAATATATATTTATACAAACTGAAATATGGCCCTGCTAGTCAACCAAAAGAAAGTTAAGCATCTTTTTTCCCTGTTTGTTTTCTGTGGGGCTTCTGGAGCTTTTTTTTTTTAACACCAACCACAACTAGTTTACATTTTCAGCTTTTGAGTATCCAGTACGTAGTGGACCTAAATCATGGAAAAACCTGCTTGAAATCAGTATATAAAGTTGACTTGAGACGTAGGCCCCGTTCCCCTTCTATGTGGTACCAACCTCGTGTCCATGTACTTACAGAGCAAGTGATGATAACAAATGACAGAGATTTCAGGTGTTTTTCATAGCCTTCCAGACAAATGATTTATATTAAAACACAAAAATAAGACTTGATTTTCTGCTCATCCAGCTGCTGGAGTCTGTAAAATATTACCAGATTGAATGATGAAGGGAGCAAAGTGATACTACACCATAGAAGTATTTTACCATTACAGAAGTCTGCTCAATTTGTCTTTATGTTGGAGCGGTGGTAACTTTAATTATGTTTGTGGTTTGCTCAGAGCTTGACTGTAGAAGTTAAGGAAGTAAATAAGTGGAACTGAAAGGAGAACTGTTTTCAGGTCTTGGGCTGTGTCAATAGCAATACATTACTCTCTAGTGTTTGCCTCTCTCCTTCTACTGTTGTCTGTCTGCTTTCTGTTCTGTCTTTCTCTTGAAAATAACAGTGGGGTTTTAAGATATTAATTTCAGAAGTAAAAGTCAGTCAGTGCGTTGATATTCAGACAGATGAGCTTGATGTGCAGAACTAAACTCATTAAGTCAACAGTCTGCTCGACTCCTTCTTTCACATCAGTCTCTAATCTTTCTTTTCTTTTTTCTTCCTGGCAGCTGTCTTTAATATCCAGGTTTTAGTCTCAGCAATCTCACTAATTAGTCTGAGCATTCATTCACTCTCTCCTCACTCATTCTACGCCTGATGGATAAACTATACAGACACAGAGTTTTATTTTTCACCATTTTATTTTATCTGTCCAGAAATTTAACAGCTAACTCTCTCTCTTTTGCCATTTTTCCTCCATCACACTGCAATGACAATAATAGGTAGAAACAAGGTGAGGCTCCCCTGTTTCTGCCTTTGATAATACATCATTTGGAATGAATGGCAGCCAGGCAAATAAGGCCAGTGTGCAATGCAGGGGGATGTTTGCTCAGTCACTCACTCACTTTTCAGTCCAGACAGCTTTCTTCAGTTTTTGTTACCTATTTTCTGGCTTCCTCTGCCCATATGGGGACAGACTGGAGCATGCTGGGATAACAACGTAGTAGTTAAACTCTCTCAGACCTTTGCACCTGTCAGCTCAGTGCAAGGGGACTTACTCTGTGGTTATAGTAGGTGGAGGGAGACAGGCAGTCTTGTTATGAAGGCATGCCCTCCTCACCAGCAAATCTCTCTGCACACGAGGGATATCTCTATGCTTTACAGGAAAAAAGATATTTTCGCCGTCGTATTCTTTACTGATTTTTCCAGAGATTTATTTTGTAGTTTTTTTTCCAGAAGGTCATGGAATATAACTTGTGAGCTGAACCAGATGCCCACAGTTTTATCCCCAAAGTGGTAATCTTGTAGACTCACTGGCTAGCTGCTGTATTTTATATCTCACAGGCCAACAAAATGGAGTATTAGTGTTCTACACTGGACAAATTAATACATTAGTAAAAGTTCTGTGTTGCTACATTTTTAAAGTAAATGTAATTGCTGAGTTAAGATGGGTGTGTTTCAGTCTTCCGAACTGTCGATGGGGCTAATATTTAACTAATTATGGCATGAAAGTCTTATTCCATGTTTAAGTTAATTAGATGTTCAAACTGAAGCTACAAAGGTGAATAAGTTTGGATCCTTTAACTCTGTTTCTTCATCAGCTCACAGCAGCCAAAGAAAACCAGACATTTACAAAGCAAAGTCAGCCACTGAATGGGCTAAATCCCCTGACTAAATTAAATTTGTCCTTGCAACATTGTCTGACAGCCACACAGAGCTCACAGGAGGACGGATTATGTTCCTGCTCTCCACTCCTTTTCCTCCCTCCTACATTCTCTCTGCTCTCTTATAATGGAGTGTCTTTGAACCCGTGTAATTAAACATTCGTCTCAACTGCTGCAGAGACATGCCCATCATCACGAACACACACACACACACACACACACACAAATATTACAAACTTGTTCCAAATAATTGCACCAATTCATTTAATACTGTTTTTGCTTTTGAAGAAGCCACAGTTCTTGGAGGAGTATCTGACCAAAAATATATTTTTGTACCAATTACTAAATCCCTAAAGCCTGAAATGTTAGTGTTACAAAACTACTTAAGCTGTTTCCAAATGAATGACTTTTCACTGAAGGTGTCAGTGGTTACTTCTGTAGTGCTGACAAGTATGAATTTTGGCATATGCCGAGTCTAGAAGGTGATTCCTGAAATTTGAATGATGATACATTATAGTAATACAGAACCTCAAATAGTTTCTGCACCTTTCACATTTTTACTCAATGTGGGCTCATTTTTCACTGTAATATAAGGTCCTTATCTCTATGAAAACAGCATAACTGGCTAGAACTAAAGAGAACTAAAAAAAAAATGTCTTCTGTGCAGTATGACACACATTTAATGCCGTAGATTATACATATAGAAAAAGACACCATTGCATTTTTATTACTTATTTGACAAAAAAAAAAAATAATTCAAAAGCATTGAATGTACCTGTACAACATTTTTCCAAGTGTCTGCATTTGTTACCAATGCTGGAAAAAAGGGTGACTGTACACATATACACCGATCAGGTATAACATTATGACCACCTGCCTGATATTGTGTTTGTCCCCTTTATGTGCTCAAAATGCTCTGAACCATTGGACATGGACAAGAGGACCTCTCAGGGTGTCCTATGGGGTCTGGAACCAGGATGTTGGCAGTGGATCCTTTGGGTACTCTGGCTTGTGCAGTGGGGCCTCTGTCAATCAAACTTGTTCCACTGCATCCTGTGGGTGTCAGACAGTTGAAATCCAGTGATTCTTACTGTTTCTACAGTTTCTGGCTTTGATAAATGGTATTATTTGGTGTGTTTTTTAATAACATGCCTCTCAAAACCACCATCAGGTTATGGGGTTCAAAAGGTTAATGACAGTGTGACAGTATCTTTCTACCCTTTATACACCCTCACAAGTTGCTATTCATAGTGAAGGATGTAAGGGGAAAAAAATCTAAACACCATACCAGATAAATGTACTGGAATAAAGGATAAAGTTTTTCCTGTGTATGCACAACGGGAATACAAAGAACACTATACAAACAGAGCTCACAACAAAAAGATGCTGTCTAAACATACACACATACAGAGTAAAAGCAGATCTAAGCCAGTACAGTTGATGTCGGTCAGCATGCCCTCAGTTTGGAAAAACCAACAGGAGGACCAACATGGAAGATAAACAGTGTACTGCTGTGGACAGAGTCAGCAACAAAACTTATTTTAGCCACCTGAAAAAAGGCCCACCTGAATATATAAACTTCATTTTAAGTCTAGAATATTTTCACTGCTTGACCTTGAGATCAGACGTCTCTTTCCGATGTGTTATCGATCTATGCTCTCTTCAATGCCACTCTGTTGACACAAACAGTAATTAGCGGTTGGGATCAGAGGTGATCAATACAATTTTTCAACTGATCAATACTGGCACGAACTTAAGCCTGACCTTTTGTTTACATTTACTGTCATGCAAATGTCATAAATTCATTAATATTCTTGGTAACTGCAACTTTGTTAATTAATAATTGAGTAATTGGTAATACAAATTGATTTGTCCTGTGCTGACAATGCTGTTTCAAGCTACAGGTACATGATGCAGCCACCAGTGTAGCTGTTCCATGTGTTTCTGGGATACAGAAATGCTCATCTAGTTGATATCATCCTAATGTAACATGTTTGCTCTGGCCAGAGGTCATGAAGCGTGACAGAAGACTTTGTCATGGTGGCCCTTTACCAACTAAACCCACACAATGGTGTCTGCTTGCCAACACAGAACTGCCCATCTCTTGTGGTCAAAACAATATGAAAGAGTAAGAGGCTCCGCCTGGTGGTGCAACCAGGTACTACAGTTAATCCACAATACTTAGTGTGCATAAAAAGTGGTATTGGATTTGAGCTCAGTATCCGAAGACACTAAATATTAATTGATTCATATCAGATTGTGAGAAAAAAAACATTAATGGGAATTCCCTAATGGCCATTTTACATAGCAGAACACAGGAGAACACTTCAAAGAAGTTAAACTATCACTTTAACTCTTTTTGGAAGGGATTAAATCATCTTTATAAAGGTAATGCAGTTCATAACTGAAAACTGAAAAACTTACCACACAGTGCAATCTCACTGTAACTTCTTCTTTTATTCTACATGTAGTACAAGATTGACACAAATTGTTACATGAGAAACAGAGGAAGTAGAGGAAGTATTAATTTGGGCGGCTGTTGCTCAGGTGGTAGAGCGGGTTGTCCACTGATTGCAAGGTTGGCGGTTCGATCCCCGGCCCCTCCACATGCCAAAGTGTCCCTGGGCAAGACACTAAACCTGAAGTTGCTCCCAATGGTAGATTAGCGCCTTGCATGGCAGCTCTGTTGCCACTGGTGTGTGAATGGGTGAATGCGAAATACATTGTAAAGTGCTTTGGATAACACTAGGGTAGAAAAAAGTGCTATATAAGTGCAGACCATTTACCATTTTTGTAGTCAAAACATTACCATGTTTTATGAATGAAAATTTCTGAATGAGATAGGAGTGTACATGTTTATTTGTTGTCTTGTTGTGCAGATTATTGTGGTCAAGTGTCTGCAAAGAATTTATGAATATGCTTGTGCCTCTTAATGATTGCTAGTTTGTAACTGATCACTAAAACCCGTTATGTTGGGTTTATTTACATGGTGTACTCACTGAACAACTGAAGAGGCAAGAGAGTAGGGAGGAGTGAAGACACAGCATGAAGAGCTTGGGAAATGGATGGATACTGCCACTCAGAAAGATGTATGTGACGATGTTGATCCTCTGTGTTCTCATGACGATATCTGCCACATTGTCATCCTTCACATGTAGGTGCCAGAAACCCCAGGCGACACTGGTAATCTGTCGTAGAACAATGTAGCAGCACAACAGGACCTGCTGGAATCAACGAGTGAGTTACTGCAGATGCATGACCTCTGTTTGCACTGTTAGCTAGACAGTCATTCTGCTGTGTGTGTGTCTGATTGATGTGTTTACCTTTGTCTTGTGTTCACAAGTCACTAAGTCAGGACTTGACAAAGGCTTCACATAACATCTGTCTTTCCATGTTCCCACTTATATTTCCGTGGAGTTAATTTGTGTGGTAGAGCTTTGTTTAAGCAAACCAACAAATAAATGTTGCTTCTGTTGACACACTAAGCAAACATTTGGTTAATTTCTCTCGCAGTTGCGTCTGATTAATGAATCATCAAGAATCTTTCTGTGCTCTTTCAAAAATGATAGGAGCTGATAGAAGAAGCAAGTCCAAATTGTCACATTGTCTACAATGGTCTTTTCATCTCATCTCTTCTCTGTTGCTGTCTCCTAATCCGTGTCTTTTATCAAGTGACATAACTGTAACAATGTCAACAAATATATGAAGACAAATCATTCAGACAAGAACATAATAAAACACAAAGCCATTAATGGTTGGTGAACTTATGAAGAAAAAAATAGTTTTAATTTCTCTAATTTGTGCAGCTGTTTGAGAAACAGGTGCCTGGAAGCTGGAAAAATGGACTGATTGGGATTAAAAGAGCTGATTTATCAGTCCCTGTGAGTTGTTTTTATTGATGTTTGTACTGTTTGTACTGATTGTGAATCTACCAGTTTCCCCTAAGAAGGCATTCAGTGAAACAATGCAAGTGTATTTGTGTGTATGTGTACGTTAGATGGTGTGCAGGTTTGTGTGTTGGGAAAGAGCGAGCCGCTGGGTTCTGTCTGCTTGGTTCCCCAGGAGTCTGTATCGATTTGAGACAACAGACATGAAAGACCTCAGAAATGAGAGTCGGACAGACAGCTGGAAGGAGTGAGACAGGAAGCAGGAAAAGAAAAGAAGGCAATTTTCAGCCATAAACCAGTTTTTTATATCTGAACTGCAACCAATCGATAATTTTTTTGTAAGAAGCACACTGCATGTATGGCTGCTTACTATCACTCTTCCCTTTGGGTACTAAAAGACATTATCTACCCAAAACTAAATATAGGTGGGAACAAATTCATGAAATGATTCTCTAAAAAAAAAAAACAATACAGACAAAGTTTAATACATTTGGACCGACATTGCAATTACAAATTACTATGCTGTCCTCACCTGTGCTGTGTAGACGATCACATTTATGTTTCTAAAGGTGAGACATGGGGTTTTGGCAGTAAAAATACAATTCATAGTCAGCCTGAAGCCACCTGAATGAATTAAAATTGACAGGACTGACTTGCCATGAGCTATAGGCTAGCAGAGAGGCTGATGAGTGGAAATGTCACTCAGTTAGTCAATTAAAAGATCAAACCGTTCTGCATGTAGATAATGAATGACTTTTCCTTTGGTGACCACCATCAGACCAAATTATTCACCTGTCCACAAAGAGCAAAAGTAAAAAATAAAAAAACTGGTGTATTTTGGCTCCCTATAAGATCAACCCTAAAGTGTTATTTATATTTCTCATTAGCTCTCCCTTTGTGTTGTCTAAAGTCCTAATGTGTAACTATTCAGCAAATGAATCAGAGTCTCACATGTTCCCAGTAAGTGTCTTTTGATTTTAGCTCAAAAAATACAAATATGGTTCATTTCACCTAGACCGTATATCACCTTATTTAGCTTTGTTGTAAACAGGCTGTTTCAGCGTCTCTATTTTAGCAGTGTACAGCAGCAACTTGGAGGTGGCTCTGAGGTAACTGCTGGTTAACATGAAGTCTTAATGGGCTGCATCTAAGTCACTATTTCATAGTCGTTCCATTGTCTAACAACAGCAGAAAATATGTAAAAAGCTTTGTTACTATATAGTATATATAGGAATTTGGCAGCATATGTGAGCACAGAGGCAGGAGAGAAGCAAATACATGTCAACAGCAGCTGAGATTAGGTTACACTTAAACCAGTCCTTGTTTATTGGTTTCATATTGGTCTTAGAGTTTCCACACTCTCTAAATGTCCCTCAGCTTGACAGTTTCCACAGAGCTCTGACCTGTGGTAAACGATCAAAGCTAATGGTAATGTTAGCCAAATTAGCCGTACAACATGTTGATGTCAAAAATAGAAGTAATCCACGAGGTCTACAGTTACTCAGATGCAGAGAGTGCATAGTAACTCTTGTATTCGGCTTTGCAACCAACAGCAGATCATTTGGTGTGCTTTTCTTATGGCTGAGACATTTTAGAGTTAGAAGACTGTTTGTTCTTCAGTTAGTACTTACCAAAAGAACAAATTCTCATTTCACAATTCTCAAGCTTTTTTTTATTAGACTTACAAGACACAATAAAATGGATTTTCAACATCGGTCCTTTAAAGTCCAAAATGTCGGCTTTCTCACAAGGTATTTCTTGATTTCAGTATATTTATGATCCTGAGAGGTTACAGTAACACAAATGACAGTTCTTTTGAAGGCTCTTTCTTCTGGTGTCAAACACACTCCTTATCCAACTCTTAGAAATGCCAAATCAACCGTGCAACATGTTTTCATGAACATTGCAGCGTATAAGATCTACTCACATGGCTTTACACTGAGGGGCAGGCTGCCTCATACCGACGTCAATAGGCTCAACTTACTGTAACACAACACCTGACAACTAAAGGGAACAACTGCAACCTCTGACTTAATGCTTCTTAGCACTGAGGCAAAAAAAGAAAAAAGAAAGCAGTCTCCTTTGCAAACCTTGTGCCTGCTACGATCAGCGAACTGTATCACAGTGAATAATAGAAAGTAAACAAGGCGGCTGCAGGGGTGTCAATTCAGAACTGAGATAGTGTGAAATAGTTGTTACTGCAACTCCAGCTAAGGTCCTCTGCATAATTAAAGCAGTGTCTGGAATGCAATTAAAGGAAAGCATTGCCTAAACATACGATGTATTGGTCTCGTGTTATGACTGTGTAATCAAAGGGCACAGTCACAGAACTGAAAATCTAAATCTACACTGAAGGTATTTATGGCAAGACTTCCATTAACCCTTTTCATTTATCATAAATCCGACTTAACATATCAGTGTGACTTTTGCAGCTCTCCTCCACTATTCGGTTTGTCTTCTAGTAATGGTTTTTGTCTTCTTCTAGCCTCGTGTTGTCGTGAACACTACGTAGAAGCTGATAAGATGCCAACCTGGCAGCTCAAGATATGTTTATCTGTTGCTGAGTATTTGCTCTCTTTTATTCTCCTTTACCTTCCCCGGAAAATAATACTTGCTGTGTCACAGGGTGAGTAAGGACCAGGGTGGAAAGGAAGCTATATTTACAGGTAACAGGTGAGGATTTCACATTCTGTTGACATTCAGGTAGTGAGATTTACATAAAGAATTGGAGGGGGGAATGACACACAGGATACAGTGATAGCATTGCTTTTCTTATATCAGAAGATGACCTATTGATTTCTGACTGTTTGTCCGGTCCGAACATCAATGTGTTTGTTTGTTTGTTTGTATCTACATAATCTAATGTGTTTGTGGGTAATACCTTTTGCTGAAAGGGGTTGTGTGTGTGTGTGTGTGTGTGTGTGTGTGTGTGTGTGTGCGCGCGTGCGTGCGTGCGTGCGTGCGTGCGTGCGTGTGTGTGTGTGTGTGTGTGTGTGTGTGTTTTCATATATATTTGTAGAAACCTCATTTCTCAGTGTGTGATAAGAGACTGTTGAAAATCCAGCTCACTGCCAGAGGCAGGGTTTATCACTGCCTCTAAATCTGAGTAACACACAGGAGAATCACAGTACATAACACATCCTGACAGAAGGGTGTCCTGTTTACCCCCTTTCCGATATTGTCTCTTCAAGTCTCATTGTAAACATTTAAAAGTCTATTCAATGGATGGCACCGCTGGATGAACAGGTATACACACACTGTTTTTTTGAAACATCATAACGGTTGTTTTTGCTGGTTCTCCAGTTGCAGGAGTTGTATCAGTAAGTTCCACATAAAATCCAGATCTTGGATAGTGCTTTCCACTGCTTTAAAATACTTTTATTTGATGAAGACATCTCTTGTGAAATCAGTCATGTGCAAGGGGACTTCAAAAAGTTCTCAAACTCATCAGTCAGAGAATGTTCAAGCTTCACTATCCCATTACAGAAGAAAGTCACATTTTGTGCCACCAGATACTCCTCAACAGCATGGATGACTTCATCATCACTCTGAAAATGGCGACCACACAAGTGGCATTTCATTTTGAAATGGTGCCAGGTAGGGTGAATAAGGTTCATAGGGCAACAGTTCAAGGCCAGATTTGGCTCCTTCTGCCGCTCTGCTGTGTGGACCGGCACATTGTAACGGAACACAAGAGCCAGCTTGAATTGCTTTTTTCAGGTGCGACAATCCTGATGCCTAATTGCACCAGTTAATAGTTTGACCTTTTTGCAAGAAGTATATCATGAGCAATCCCTCACCATCCCAAAACACAGAAGCCATGACTTTGCGGACAGATACCTCTTGTTTGAACTTTTTGAGAGCAGGAGAACCGGTGTTTGTCCATTGTTTGCTTTGAAACTTTGATTTGAGATCGAAGTGATATACCCATGTGTCATCCTGGGTCCCAAATGTCTTGAGGAATTTGGCTGGTTCAGCATTAAAATGAGCCTAAAGTGTCACTGAAATTTATATTCTCTCCAACTTCTGATCTGGTGTCAACGTTTGGGGCACCCATCTTGCAGACAGTTTGCTGAGCCCTAAGATGTCAGTTAAAACAGTGTGGACTTATCCAACACTGATGATCCACTGTGTGTTGGGCAGTCTATCATTCATGACCATGTGGTGAATGGCCCGCACTTGATTGTTTGTGGTTGACGAGTTTGGGCATCCCGACTGTTAGTCATCTTCAGTGCTCTCCCTGCTTCAATTGAAATTAGCAACCCACTTTTTTATGGTTAAATATCGCGAAGAGTCCTAATCAAGTGTGTTGACCATGTCTTCATGAATTTCCTTGGTGGGTCATTCCATTCTTATGCAGATACTGGATCCTAGCTCTTGCTTCTTTCTTGTCCATTTTTTGGTTTCCCTTTGCCAATGACACCCTTTCAAAGGGCAAAGAAATGACAACAAACATTTGAGTTTTTGTGGACAGTGACATAAGGCTTTATAGTCTTTAATTATGCCCCAAAATGGGAGTTATGTCCCATGTTTCTGGGTGAGGCTAACAACTTTTTGAAGCACCTCTGTGGGGTTCAATTGACACTGAAGTGGGTCTGCCATTCAAGCATAACAAAGAGATATGCATGCACATTATATTAGTTAAAGACATGCAAAAAAGCGGTAAGTTGACCCACTGTTACCAGTTGTGATAGTAAAACAACAAAACACACTCATCTCTTGTGTTCGTCTGTTGTAATTCATATTCACAATTTATATTTAGCTCACTGGACATTTGCCTGGTATGCCAGATGGATAAACCAGGCCATAACAGTTTAGGTCGTAGTGGTGAATGAGCGATAGTATCTCTGCACCTACTTTTGGCTTTAGAGAAAATACCACTGAGAGATGAGTGGGAGTCAGGAGAAGAGAAATTGAATTGTGGAGACAGTGAGTATCAAAAGTAACAAGAGATGTATTTCAACACTTTAAAGCTATAGAGGGAGAGGAGAGAGAAAGGAAGCACTTACATCAACACCGGGCCATCAAAAGAAGACATAAGAGAAGAGAGAGTGCTCAAGAGATATAGTGTAATGATCGAAGAGAAAATGGGATAGGTATCGTTGGGATAAGTGGTGTCTATTGACTAACGGGAGATTGACACTTGGAGCAGAGAGAAATGGAGAGTGGACAGACACTGTGGAGAGAAATGAATAAGTCCTCAGAGGCAAGAGCGGAATGAGAAAAGCAAAGAGTGACTGAAATGAGAAAGAGGGATCTGTTGTAGAGGGAAGAAACATTGGAAGGAGTTGGATAAATGAAAGAAAGTGATGGAGTTTTCCTAGGTTTGTGTTTGGAAAAGGGCAACATGCTGCAGATGCACTTGTGCCTGAGGAAGAATGATATTTAGGAGGTGAAGGCAGATAATGTTTTGCTCTTGGGATCCTGATCTTTCTTTTCCGCGGCAGACCTTCGGAAATGAAGAACTCTAAAATGTTATCTGTCTGCACTTGCCGAAAGAATTGCTACACAGAAGCACACACACACACACACATGCGCGCACACATGCACGCACACACACACACAGACCAGCTTATGATTTAAGAAGAAATGTCAACTTGGATCCTCAGTTCTGTCTGTTGTTTTTTGTCTTCTTCTCCGTTCTAATCCTTTGCCTGGCCTCCAGTATTTTACAACAGCAAAAATGACATGACATTCTCAGGTTGTAATCATGAAATGCAGTTGACTCAGGTGTGTATGTTTGGCTTGCATGTTGACAAGAGTAAGATCTTTTTTGTCTTAATGCAGCACATACAAAACAGGCTAATATTTGAGCAAACAGCGGTACTGCAGCGTACCCCCTCCTACCCAAACAGCCTTGTGGAATATTAACACACTGTTATCTCGCTGGCTTGCCAAGAATTATTGACTTTTGCTCATCTCAGTAGGAGTCCGAGTACGCTGTTTTTGCTTCTAGCCTTGTTATGACCTTCAAGGAAAAAAAACAACAAAAGAAAGAGCTCACCAGATACATGCAGCACCTCCTTACAAAGAGGGAAAGAGAAACAAATTAAATATCAGGCAGGTTTTCAGATACTGTGATATTCTGTCAGGCTTTTTTATTGTAGCATCGTTT
This sequence comes from Dascyllus trimaculatus, assembly GCA_024666655.1. Lineage (NCBI taxonomy): Eukaryota > Metazoa > Chordata > Actinopteri > Pomacentridae > Dascyllus > Dascyllus trimaculatus. The sequence goes on from CM045457.1 coordinate 19,338,924, forward strand.
ACTTGTTACACATTATTGAACCCTCTCTTTCTTTGGTGAAACTAAAACTCCTCCAGTTGTCTCCCTTTGCATGAAAATGGCAGATTCTTCTTTTCTGTGTCCCCCAGCTACGAAAAACATCTTTTTATATTTTTTAATCTATCATAACAGAAACACAACATTTATCCCTACTCTCGGTCTTTCATTTTTCTCTCTACATTGTGTTTGTCCTGTGTTTTCTTGCTTCTTCCCCGTTTCCAGCTGTTTATTACACATTTCCAGTGGTAGTGTGAGTGATACTGAGCCTTTTTCTCTCCCCAGTGAGTGCATTCTGTAGTGGAACCGAGTCCATTAGACCGTCCTCCAAGCTGCCTGGCAGACTGACCCGAATGTCTGACAGTCCTTCTCTGGTAACCAGCTGCTCCTTCTTATTCTCCTTAGAGCTGATGATGTAAACAGTAACACAGTAACTGTGTTGCTAATCACTAAAACACACTTTCCATGATTTTTGCATATGGTAAAAAACATTACAAGGCTTTACATGTGCTGCATTTTGAGTTTATCCCCGTTTGTGCATCTTCATCTGTTACCCCTCTGGTGCTTGACACTCTTGCAGATTCAACAAGCCAGAGATGAACTTTGACCTCCTGCTGCTGCATCCACCTGGAATACTTCAAGGATGGCAAACTGTTCGGCGAGCGGTGCTGCTGCATCCAAAAGCCTGAGGGTGAGGAAGGAAAGGGGAGATCAAGGGAGGAAAAGTTGAGTTGAGAAGGGAGAGATAACTGAAAAACCAGTCATGTGTTGTTGCCTCCAGCAGCTCACAAGGGAGAGGAGAGGTAAAATGAAAAATTAAGGCCATAGAGCTGATATGAGTGCAGGTCAAATTCACGGAAATGCACGCTGGTGCTGCAGATTTCATAACATTGATGCTCAGAGTAGCAGTGAGATTGATGGGAAGGGAGAGGTGGAGAAGGAAGAAGTACCAAACCAGGGAGAGCAGGGAGAAAAAAGAAGTGAAGTAAGAAAAAAGAGGGGAATGAGAGAGGAAGGGAGGTTGGAAAATCAGACTGATGAAACTTGGAACATCACTGAACAGGTTGTTGGAATGAGTGGAAGGAAAAAATCCCCATGTGTTCTTTGATCCAAGTCAGAATTAGATGAGTGGGAGTCGCATTCAGGGTCAGTGGAAAAACATTGTAGGTCAGTGAGGCTGAGTGACTTAACTGCTTCTCACCGACACCAATACTGAAAAGAAATTTTTATTATTTAAGCCAAAAAGAAGGCAGAACAAACACGAAAACACAGGAAAATCTGCTCTGGAGGTTAGAGGCAGAACTACAGAGGGTCAAAGGTGACGTTTATTGCATTTAACAGTAACACTCAGTGGTTTAAAGTTTTGTTCTGCTGTGTTTTCTTCTCAACTCTTCCTACTTTTTTATCTTTAATTCTCACTCTAGCCTCTCAGCCTTACTTCTGCTCCCTGTAGTCCTCCTTTGTGTATTTTTTTCCCTTCATAGCAATACTGGCCATTGTCTGTGTGCAGACAAATATGGCAAAGAGACTGACCACAAAACATGTCCTTCTCTGTGCCATCCAGTCTGGAAAGTTTTGCCTCTGTTCTTGGGGTTTTTTCTGTATTTTTTGGCTCCCATTTGTCTGGCTGTCTTTCAGCGTTAGCACTTTGATCTAGTCGGACTGCTGTGTGATTGTCTTCTTTCTGTCTGCGTAATCTCAGACAGCCTGCAGAGCCTTTCTTTAATATTGAAATCTGGGGAACATCATGCTAACAAGTGCAATCTCTAAGAAACACAACCCTTACAACATGGAATTGGGGGTGTGCATAGGGTATTTAATAATTGTCTGATTATCTTGCTTTCTTTGTGACACACATCACACTATTTCTAATTTAGTTGAGCAAAATAATACTTCTTCACTTTTTTCTCTTTGATTTTTTTAATCCAAATTTCTTTGCACAAAGAAAATATCTTTGACCTTCTAGCATTGTGGTACGAGTAACATTTTTGTGTTTTTGACTCTGTTTGCATTAACATTCAGACTCCATCACCAGCTGTCTCCACTACCCAGGTCTGAAATATGAGATGATACCCTGCTACCTTTACCGTCTTTTACTCATTTTAAACTCTACCCCTGCAACCTGTTTCATGTGGAGACATTAAGCCATCAAAAAAAGATATAAAAGCCATTTTGTGGGATCTTCATGCAGGCTGTGTAAAATTCACCCCTCAAACACCAAAGGCTTGGTCTTGCACAAAGCGCCTTTAAGCAACTGTTTTTTTTTTTTTTCTTTTTTGTCTTTTTTTTAAACCTATTTTTAATCTGAAAAACTAATGACCTGTTTTTGGACTTCTTTTAAAGCTGCATATCATAATTTATCTTGTTATTAGTGGTGTTATTATGAGCGTGTTACATCAGGTCATAACCTTAGGGGTGTCTAAAGCTATTATCTCTAAAGGCTGTCAACAATACAAAGAAATCTTATCATTTACTTTGACCTTTTCTAAATCTTTGCAAAGCTGCATCCTTCTTAAGAGACACACATGAAAGGAAACAGCAGAAAATGCTCTTATCTCTTGGCTGTGAAAAAAAGCAGCTTGCACGCAGAGAGGATGTAAAAACTTAATGAGGGTTGTTTGTAAAAGAGTTCCAGCTTGTGCCCTTTGAACCTCAGTCAGTGACCTCTTGTGGACGTTAAACTTTGATTAAAGTCCTGCTTTGTGAAGTTTTATAACTTTTTTCGGACGTGCTTCTAAAAAGTAATATTAACTAACTTGCTCAGCAGCTGCACTGAGTTCATGCTCATTTCTAGTCTGCATTAAAGTGTAGTGTAGGAGTAAGCTGATTCTAATATTGTTGAGAGTTCATCTGACTGCACATCTAAAAGTTGCATTAAAGCTCATATGTGTCGAAGACAGGCTGGATGATCTCTGCTTATTTTTAATGACCTGCATGATTAGACTGGCATATTCAAAGACACCTGCATAGCAGATAAAACCATCTCCAGTTTGCATTTTTTGCTGCTGACGAACACCTGCTGTAGACTATTATGTAGATGTGGGTTAAAATGTAATCTAACTCAATGACTTTGCCAGAAGTGTGATCAGTAGGAGGTAGACGTATTAACTTCTTTTCTGGGTCGCATTTATTCAATATAATGACTATTTACCCAACCTTGCAGTGATGTGATATGACACCATCAATCGAAGAAGAATTCAAATCTTTTACTTAAATAAAAGCAGTTAAAAATTCAAGACTTGCATGAAAACTTTTGCCTAAATGAAGCAAGTAAATAGAAAACTATTTACATAACTAAAATATTTAGAATGCAAGTCCTCATTATGCCGAACAATACAATTTAGTGTCTATCACTGGGATATGGGGGGAAGAAGGAGATTCAGTGGTGCATACAAGGGGGCCTGGTGAAATTAAAGCAGGTCCGCCTGGCATCAATATCATTCACTGCAAATAAGGTGCCTTGGCCATCTGTTGCCTTGTTCTCCAGCTTTTATCTCCTACCTACAGGAACAATAGCGCTGCACTGCCCCATTAAATATCTAAGTGTGCACAGCGCTTCTTGTCAAACGGGGCACCTCTGTAAAACTTTAATCAAATTCTATTCTTTGGAGTGAAAAAAAACACCAAAAAACCCCTGCTCTACCCGTGTCAACACGGTAGTGAGATGAATTATGCAGGTAGCCGGGTCTTGAGCCACTTGACTGACAGGCTCTGCCCGTGGTGCTGTAACACTGAGAACATTTCATACAGGCATTAATGGACTAATGAGCACTGTCCACCTACAGTATAGTGGAGTCTAATCCAGCAGTCATTCAGTGAAATACCACATGGGGAAGCTTACTGTTGCAATTTTATTCAGAATTTGTCAGAGAGGTGTTGCGTTAAATCTTTGACCTATCATTGCAGCTTCATGGTTAGTAGTTGACACACAAAGGACAAAGACACCAGATTGGCAAATCAAATGTGCCGTATTCTTGGTGTTACAAAATAATTAAGCAAGGGAGCACGCTGTGTTAGTTGTGAGCTATCCAGGTAGCCGACAGTCTACTGTGTTTGTTTTGATTCTAAAACAGAGAGAACAACATGGGAAACCAGTTAAAATATTTTTTTTCCTTCAGTGAGGTGGAATATAATTTTCTTTCAGGTAGTTAAAAGAGCATTTGAGGACACTTTCAGAACAATTCTCTCTTTTTAAATTATCTTCTGGGTTTTGCAAACATAGTCAATTAATTTACTTGTAAAAAAAACAGTGGTTAGCTCAGTGACCCATGTGTATGCTAATATGTAAGGGGCACAAACTAGGAAAAATCATCTGGAGAACTTTACCTCCCTCTCATTATCTGCAAGTCTGTAGAACTTTTGTTTTATTTAATTCCTGTGCTTAGAGCTATTTGTTAGTCTGTGTGTCTATCTGTTTATCAGAATGACTACACAAAAGCTACTAAGCTGATTTCCATAAAACTTGATGGAAAGGTGGAGCTTGGCACTGCAAGAACCCATACACTGTTGGTTCAGATCTGGACTGCTTTTGTTAAAATGCAAAAATAGGACCTTGGTCTTGGTAGAGGATGCATTGTTACAAGAACCCCACTAGTTTCGTCTTTTTTTCTTTATTTGTTGCTCCAAAAAGTCCATGCTTGGATTTCACAGAAGCTCCAACACCTTAAACTAGGATTGATGAAGTAAGAACAGGGTTGCATTCAGTCTGCTGTAAGTTGCAGTGTTTGTAATTTGCAATTTTGGCTTCTTCTGCTTTCATAAGGTGGCTGTGTCTTAACCACATCATTAGTCACTGAGCACATTAGATGTTTTCATCTCTCAGTTAAGATGGGATGCATTAGAACTTGTTATTGCAGCCTGCTGGGCTGTTTGCAGCAGTGTTAGCTTTGACAATTGGTCACAGCTCATGCATACGTCTAAAAATAGTCACAGTTGTATGAAAACATTTGAGCACCCCTTCAGCAAACAGATTTTTAAAATGAGCCTGTCATCAAATGTTCACACACTCTTTCTATACAGTGACAGACATGACCAGAGGCTATATGTCTTCATCTGCATCCATCTGTATTCACGTCCATCTATGCTGAACTCATGAACATGATATCTGAGTAACATCTTTACTTAAAATTCACTTGGACTCAAGCAAGAGTCCAAGTGATTATAATTTGGTGCTAAAAGGTCGCTGTGACCTCACAACATACATATTTTGCCATCACTCAAGAATTAATATGCTAATTATGACCTAATTTCGTAGAAATGTCTAATAAGATAAAATAATGAAGTCATTTCGTTTTATATCTAAAAGGTCAAAGGGTCAGCTTCACTGAGACACCAGAATGTTCTGTACAAACACTTTAGTGGCCATTATTCAACACCATAACTCAGGAACAGAACAGAAGGGGGGACTGTGATCATATTTCACACTTGGTTGGATGCTGAATTTGTGTCACACTAATCTTGCCTGCACATCTTGAAACTGTGGTGATTGTGTAGATCCTCTGTAGTGCAGGGTTGAGGATGTGTGTGAAGCATCCTAGTTTTGTAGCTTCTTTGCAGCACTGTCATGGCCACAACGTTTTATTGGCCAAGCATATGAACACATACGATGATTCCAATCTCGTTTTTTTGTTTCACTCAATGGATTTACACCAAAAACTCTTCACCGCATATGTGATATGGTCCAGACAGATATGAATGTAAACTGCTGGTTTGTGAAGGCATACAGTTGTTCCAGTTATTTCATGAACCTGTACCATGTGCAAAAGTTTGGTTACTAATACAGTAACCACCACTGTGGCAAATATCACAGTACTTTTTGTGGCACTATATGCTTTTTCTATTCTTGGTTTAGGAATTTTGCCCTCTCTTCTTCACAAATAACTTTACAGTGTGCATAATCTGGTAAGATATATTTTAATATTTATGGAATCAGGCAGCCCTTTCTCCTAAAAATGACATGTTCATGCAACTAAACTGTGACATAGCACTACATGTTAAACTACATGCCTTTGCTTTTTATTACATTGCTTTACTGTTGCTCCTTTTCAGCCAAATAATCATATATTAGATGGGTCAGGACTTGTCACCCTGATAAAAACAGAGGAGAGGATTCAAACAAATTGTGAAAGGATCAAACTTTAACCCAAACTATGATACATACATATATACAATAGACAATAGCTTTAGCTTTGGATTATGGATTTTAAGGCTGTAGAATTCAGCCTCCGCTCAGGTTTAGTCTTGTGACTGATTGCAGGAGCATCCAGAATTTGCTGTTATTTGGTGGAATCCATGGTAATTTCCTCTTTTGAAATACTGAACACAATGAACACTAAGTCTGGTGTTGCTGAACAAGTGAAACTGATTTGATCCTGAAGGGGTGGAAAAGCTTGTTTTCGCAGTCACTTCCTGCACATACTGTTCTCCTCTGAAGCTCACACTTTTCCCTTCTTCTCTCCTTGTGCTAATAGAAATGTCTGATTTCTCCATTTTACAGTCACAATGCAGTAGAAGATTCTGCACAGTATGGGTGAAAGTGTGGTTTCCTGTTCTTTCGCTGAGTGTCTCTCTTGGCTGAAGCTCATGTTTTATGATGTATTTTATAAACTTTTGACTTTGTGCGACTCTCAGATCTCCATGATTTTGTGTTACCTAAGCTTTTCTCGAGAGCACAGCTTCGTCCCTCTGGTCTACACAACCAGCCAGTAAAAGCTGAGAGACTCCCTTTTCTTCTTATCAGGATCTTCTGTTGTTATTGGCCAGTAAAGATACACCTTGGCTCAGCTGCTGTATTGTTCTTTTTTAACTCTTTCCTGTCTCTTACTCTTTTCCAGATTGTGTCATCTCTCCTCTTCTTTGTGTGTGTGTGTGTGTGTGTGTGTGTGTGTGTGTGTGTGTGTGTGTGTGTGTGTGTGTGTGTGTGTGTTTCTGTGCTGTATTACCTTCCAAGCAGGTTGGTTGAAGAGCCCTTTTATCTCATTATACACAAATACACATGCGCACACACACATAGCTGGCTAACCACCCTGAGGTTTCTGGGGTGAAAAATTTTAGAGTCATGCATAAGTAATTAGAAAAATGAAAAATTACCTGGCCTCAGACCTTGATTAGAGCCTTGATTTAATCCATGTGCGTGTGTGTGTGTGTGTGTGTGTGTACCTGCACTGCAGCTTAGTATTGCCAAGAGTAGTGTAAATTTATGCTCAGCACTGCCACTCTAGAGCTGCTGTGGAATCACATACTAGCACAATTTTCCACCCCTAAACCAGGCAGACTTTTAGACTACAGAGGACCAGTTCAACCAGTTACCAGCTAGTGAAACATACTTGAATCTGTTTTCTTGGTCACTCACTGTCCAACAAATTTTTAAGAGTAAATCTATTTTGTAACTGCATTTTTGCAAATCAGAAACTATATTTCTTCTTGGTAAGTTCAATATACTCATCCTGTCTCATCTCGGCTACTCACATGGGTACACTTCGATGTAGTGCACTGTGTACACTATGCACTTAACTTGCATAGTACATTCATTTTAACCAGATAGTGTTGTTTCCACTCCAACACAGCAGCCTGTGCAGTTTCTGGAAAAATGTCCATTGTGAAATTGTCACCGACCAAATTATGTGCCAGTCTGGATTTAGTTTTGCTTTCATGAATCATTACACACATCTAAATGGTCCCAGTAAACATACTGATGGCTTCTATCTGACATTATGGTGTGTGAGAGCCAACAGGCTTGTATATTGTATATTATATAATCTTTTGCTATAGTTTGAATGCCCTCTTGTTTTTTTACAGACACTAGCTAAACTTCATTAGTCAGAGAGTGTAATGGGTACAGATATTAAGGTGCGGCTGGGAAACAGAGGGTTAGTGTGACCCGAGGCAGGATATTTGGCTACGCCTAATCGAGCAGACAGGATGAGAGCTGCAGAGGTAGCAGCAGGATGAAACTCCAGAATAGCGCTACACACACAGATGTTTCACACCCACACCGTACATTCCCCGGCAGAATGTTAGTGAGAACAGCCAAGGACACAAACAAAATTCTCCTTTTGTCTGAGTAACTGGAATCATCCCAAAAAAGCTAATGTGAGATGGCAAAAGTCTGTCAAAACTGATGAATTAAGAAGTCACACATAGAGTCTCTCTCTGCTCTCATCATATCATTAAAGGTTGTAGTTTATCATTATGACAAGTAAGTGATATAATTTTTAAAAAAGACTCCTGCAACTGGTACTTAGTGGAAAATGAAAACTTTGTGTAGATGTGTACAACTTGTACTTGTATGGTGTTGTGATTACAGTTCCAACCACAACCGAATTATTCTTTTTTCTCAGGAAGCTACAGCTTCCTCAGATGCCATTTTCACAAGTTTGAAAATTGGTTGATGGTCAGACATCAGGTAGCATCAGGTAGCATCAGGTAGCATCAGGTAGCTCCTCTTTAACTATTTAGCCAAGATGGTGACCAGCAAGGATTGGAAATGTCCAGTTTGTTACCCCAATCAAGGTACTCAGGGTGCACTGAATGCTTCCTTAATTGCCAGTGTGCACACACGTATGCACTCAAAATAGCAAGTATAAATATGGAAGAATATGATGTGAGACATGGCAACTAGGTTATTTTTAAATTATTTAAAGATACTGAACAAAGTGTTGCTTTGGAATCATAGTTGAAGAACCAGTATTGGTGGTATCAAATTTGGATCAAATATAAGCCATCCATTGTGTATTATTGTGGGATTTGATGTTTTCAGTGTGTCTCTACTGTTTACCAGCTCTAATCCTCAGACATTACATTTTGTTATAAAAAAATTTGACAAGCTGATGGTTAGTGTTTGCACACATTAAGTCTGGAAAAGAATGGCCCACTCTCCGTTTTTAATATTAACCCGCTCAAAAAAAACACAAGCACTCTCAGTGAATTTGTTTATTTCAGTATTAATATCCACCGGTTTGTCAGAATTAACAGCCTCTCCTCTACTTAAATGGCTGGACGTCATGTTTCTAGCTGGCCTTCCATGCCTCTTTGTTTTTGTGTGTGTGCAAGTAAGTGAGATGTTGTTAACTGTTCTAGACTTTGACAGAAGGTGTTTGATCCTGTGGCTGAATGAATTGTTTGATGTATCTCAGACTGAAATGTGTCAAGAAGAAGCCACCATTTAAAGGTCATTAAATGTCCAAAGCTGTGGCCCTGCTTGGAGCTATTACAGTCATCTTGGATCCATTAAATTTTGCTTAATCAAAGCGACATGAATCTTTAAAAAAACATGCTTAGAAAATGGGCTCAGTATTTGAGGTTTGGCTTTAAAGGACAGTCATGTGAATGATGAAAGAGGTTTTGCTTTCTGTAATCTTTGCTCCTGCTCAAACTGGCCTTTAAGAGATCCCTTCCTAATGTGCTCTGAATGGAAGAGATAGGGGACTAAATTCACAGTCCTCATTCTGTATTCTGCAGTTTGTCTGAAGGCAATATCAGGCTTTAGCAGTCTGACTTGTCAAATCAAGTGGATATCTTCCAAAATTTTAAGAATGAAATTCCCCTTTGTGTTTCCCCACACAGTCTTTCCCTAATGAGCTCGGGTGAAGGGAAAGAAACACAAAGAGGGATTTTAGATTAGAAGGAAAGTAACTTTGGAAGCTGTCCACTTGATTTGACTAACTCACAGTGAAGCCTCATGCTGTTATTGGATATACTGTGGAATATATTTTTGCCCTGGATGAGAAGAGTGGATTTTATCCCCCCATCCCTGATGCTGAAATTACTTTGAGTAGTGGGGTCCCTGTAACTTCATGTTTAAGGCCCAGACCGCAAAACTGCAGCGTCCATGGTTCTGGTTGGACCACTGCTGCATGTGATTCCTGTTCATTTCTGCACAGACTGCCAATAAAGGCAAAATGCCAAAAAAATAATCTTCAAGAAAAGTGTGAAACATGGCCAGCAAAAGCAGGAGGAATGATTGCAGCAATCAAAACCTCTTAAAGTGTTCGCATGGGCACCTGACTGCTGAGTAGTTACTCTGCAGTGTTGTTCATTCTTCATATCTGAGATGATGAACTTCTTCAAACAGAGAAAATGCAAAGTACTAAATAGAGGAGAGGTGGAATGAAGGAACCAATCCAGCCAACCTCCATAAAGAAAACTTTTCTAACAAAGGTAGTGCGTGCGTGCGTGTGTGTGTGTGTGTGTGTGTGTGTTTGTGTGTGTGCGTGCGCATGTGCGTTTGTGTGTGTGTTTGAAAGAGACTTGAGGGTAGAAAATAATTGATGAGGCTGGAAAACATGTCTCTTGCCAAACGGGGCTGAGACCGCAGATACCTGACACTGCAGTTTTGGTGTGTGTGTGTGTGTGTGTGTGCATGTGTGTGTTGTGTGTGTGTGTGTGTTTTAGGGGTGAATGGCTGTAGCTCTCATTGGGGTGGAGTGGCTCAATCTAGATAAAATATGTAAAGAAGTGACAATAGATATGTTTTCCTTGTTTTTGTCACAGTGGCCTTGAAAGCTCAGTGCACAGCACAGCAGCTTTAGAAAATACATGCAAATAGACAAAGCTCTCAAATTGCATTGTCACTATAATATGTGCTTGTCGGTATTTATTTGTAAAAAGTGTTTTTTGCAGACTTAAATATTTTTTTCCACAAGTGAAAACCATGCCGTAGAATAATGGCAGCTTCTCCTTTCTTTCGAAATGTTAGTCTTATGACCTTAGGATAGAATAAATCAAATCTAAGTTACAAAGAGATCTTCTGGAACAAAACGAGATTCACTGCCATTGATATATTGATTGGTCTGAATCAGCAGTTAAAGTGAGCTGAAATACTGCAAATCAATAAAAGCATTTCAGTCTGGCCCTTTTCTTTAAGAAGTGTCGCTCTGCAGCTATGTTTTGCACACTTCTCATTGTTGTTAAGTTTTATATTCATTGGCTGATTAGACTGGTATAAAAAATTCATTTCATTTCTTGACAGTTACTGTGCTCAAAAGAAAAATGAGTGTAAATGAGCCTAAGTTATCCCTGTAGACCAATTTTCATCTGCTGTCCCTGGTTAGTTCTTTAAAAAGCAACCTAAAATTAGAATAAATGTAATCACACTATGTAAATATGCTCTGAGGATATATAACTCTTCTTGTTTGAGTACTTAAACAAGCAAACAGAAAGAGTACTTATCAATAGATGTAGTCAAGGGAACTCTTAGTACATCTATTTCATGAGGCAGGAGTGTAGAAGAAAGAACAGCACATCCAACAGGTAAAAACACGGACTCTGCCACACTGTCTAACTTGCATCATAAATTTATAAATGAATACATTTCCATTAATAAATTTATGATTGTAAGACAGTGTGCGGGAGTCCGTTTTTGTACCTAATAGATGTACTGGAACAAGTGACACATAAATGTGACATTTTGTTGTCTTTTTGAGTATTTAAACAATTTTAAAAAGTCACATCGACAATGTAAATGCATTTTCATACATTTAAATTAGTATTAGTAGTTTCAGATTTGGCAAAAATGATTATAACCTCCTCAATGAGTGACATATGAAACCTGTTTTATTCAAACCTCTGACATTTAGGGTCAGGTGTTCTCTTTGCTGTTGAAGTGTGAGGTGTCATCATGCAAACACCTGAAGAGCTCACTAAGGCCTACATTTTATGGATGCCTTTAAGTCTGGCAAGGCATTTTTAAAAGTTCTCCAAGTTATTAAAAAAAAATCATTCACCGGTGAGAAAAAAAAATCTAAAAGTAGTGAAGATTTTTTAAAAACAAATTGCAATGGTAGAACAGGTCATTTGAGGCTTAATGTATTCTCCAAGAGCACCAAACTCTCATCACAGCTGACTTTTGCAGCTGTTGGTATCAAAGTGCATCAACCACAATCAAAAGACTGAGACAAACTTGACCTGCTTGGGAGATGTGTGCAGCACTTTAAGGTTGAAACTGCACTTGTTTATCAGGAAATAGCAACAAATGTTTTACCTGTAAAAACAGTAATAATATTTATCAAGCTTCCAGTTTCCAACGACAAAGAACACTGATAGCACGGATAATAATCATACACTAAACAAGTGATTAAAATTAGATCAAACAAAATATGTTTATCTTGGTTCCCGGAATAATAAATATAAGGTTTAAACTTGCATATAAATTGAAAAATTTCATTATGTGTCATAGCAAACTTCTAACATGATAAAGAAAACAAACATGCACATTCAAACAAAAACAAACAGTAAGATCTCTGAAGCATATGCTTAAAAAAGTCTCTCTGTGTCTTTTGTAAATGTGAGAGAAGATGCTGCATCCTTCATACACACTTATGTGTTTTCCCTAAGTGCTTTCTTGTATCTTAGATTACTGGGTCCAGATTTTGGTACATCAATCCAGTGATGCTGTTCCTTCATTTTAGGCTTTTACATGGTTTAGTTTGTTTCTTTATATGAAGTTCTCTGTGTTAGGAGGAGACAAAGGACATATAGTAAGAGGTCATAGCATGGAATCTCTTTGTTTGGAAACCTTAATCTGGTTTGTTACTTGATGCAGGGAAGGAATGTTTCATATGGACTGATGTTGAAAGTGTCCTGGAATTTGGTATGTGGCTGATCTCTGATGTCTGATGCAATAAACCTGTTGTTCTGCTCCTTGATACACTACACATGCCAAGAACAAGTCTTGGCTAATCTGAACTTAAAAAAAAACATAGGAGAAAAACTACAGTTTGCCAGTGAGCATATAGGGAAATATCAGAGCTTTTGGAATCATGAGCTCTGGACAGATGAATGAAGTTTAGATTTGTTTAGCCATAGTAACAGTTGACATGGTTGACACAGACCAAAGACATCTTTTAGAAGAAGAACCTACTTCCAGCTGTTAAAAATGGTGAAAATGTTAGCTCTGCTTCACTGGGCAGCTTGCAGTTATTGATTCCACTATGAACTCTACATCATATCAAAGAGTGCTTGAAGATAATGTGAGGCTGTCCGAAAGTTGAACCAGAAGTTGACCTTTAAACAGGGTAATGATTTGAAGCACACTAGCAAATCCACCAAGGAATGGTTCAAAAAAAGAAATTGTAGTATGTGGGATGGCGTAGTCAAAGCCCAGATTTGAATCCCGATTTGAAATGGGTAGTACATGCAAAAAAGCCTTCAAATATCTTGCAACCAAAGGAATTTGCATGGAAGAGAGGTCAAAAGACGTCAGACCAGAGACTGGTGGACAATTGTGCACAACGCCTACAAAATGTTATTTCTAAAGGAGACAATACTATCTTCTGAGGTCAACTTACTTACTTTTCCCATAAAGGAATATTAAATCTGTTGGTACTATTGTTGTATAAATAATAAAAAAAACATACATTTTCCCTGTGGTGTTAATCAAGTACATCACTTGTATCTGCAGGCACTCTTTAGAAGAGGGTCAAATGTTTGCTTGTCGAAATATGTAAAAAAGAAAATCTGCAATTTCCACTTGTTTACAATAGCATATGGACTGACGTGCAGATTTGTGTGGTTTTAGCAGCAACTATGGTATTTATTGGAGGTGTAATTCTGTCAGCTCACCTACAGACTGTAGGGGAAACATTTCACCCTCTGTGGCACACGATATCCATCACCTTGTCATGACAACTCAGAGGTCATGTAGTCGAGCAGGTGGGTGGGGTCATCGCTGTCACTCTGCCTTCCACTGGACAGCTGGACAGTGGCTTGATTGATGGACAGCAGTTGCCCAGATTTGCAGCTACCTGGCAGATTGATGAAAAGTTTATTTTTTTTCACAAGGACACACACAAGATAGATTTTTTTTTGTAAAGAGTTGTATCTTTTCTGGACTTGAGTGAAACGGAGAATTTGTATGTTCATGTGTGCATGTCTGAGAGTTAATAATCAAAACTTTTAGTTTGGTTTGACGTCAAACGTGTCTTTGATCTTGATTTGATGTTACGTCTGTCATCTCTGTGTTCACACCGTTTCTATTCCAGAAATTTTCGTCTACTTGCATTATGATTCCCAATTTCCAAAGTCACCAGTTTGTTTCATCTCTCTGTTATAGTGTGGTTGTCGTTCGGTCTCTGCTCCCACATTGTTGCGGATGTTTCAGACTAGTGTAACACAGTCCGTAAATGTTGTATTGCTGTCATATTAACTGCGTCATAATTTCCTGTGGCACCCTGTTACCGGAACATTATGTTTAGTACAAAGTCCAGCTCCTGATGTAACACTTTGAATTGACTGTAAAAAAAAAAAAAATCTGTCTTACACATTATAGCAATGAATGCTTCCCTGCATCACTTTCACATTGACACAGGCACATGTTTGTGAGGAACACAGAATTGCAAGTTAAATAAGGTACCTACAATAATGCTACTTTTACAAAAAGCACAAATCATAGAGGCATATGTTATACATTTTGGCTACGATTAAAGCAAATCCTGTGTAACAAATAATGTCAGCACTGAAGTCCACTCGTTTGCTTTTCCTGAGGTTTCAGCTGCAGCTTATGACCGTCATCTGCAGTCAGTGCCCATAACCGATCTCAGCATTGACCAGCGAGGAGGTCACACTAATATCGTCAGTGACAGTGGACAGTGGGAGAAGAATCAAGGAGGCCATCCACGTCTGACACCATAGATCATCCTCGAACAGAGGCGTGGGTTAAGGTCACTTGTTATCACATGACTGAGGTTTCGCCCTTGAGCTAGTTTCATTCACTGGTGAAGCTTGTTAGATGTGGTTGACAGCACAATAAATGTACGTGGACTGTTCGTTTGAGATCATATTTTTATATTTTTACTAACTCAGGAATGAACTTCCATCCTTAAACATCTCATCCTGATATAATGCTGTCTTTACTTGTTGACAGATGTGGAGAAATGCAATGCCAAGTAGTTATTTTTACTTTGAGCGTATACAGCGGCAGCTCCGTCATTTCTATTGCCCATTAAGAGTCAGCTAAGTCATTAGTGCTCGAAAGGAGTGCTACTGCACAGACATAAACAAACACAGCGCTCATCCTGGGCCTCAAACAGAATGCCAATCTACAGGCATGTGCATTTGTTATAAATGGTAATTAAACTGCAAGAGTGACAGATACGTTAGGATTTTGCAAAAGGTGGATTCAAACACAGCACACAAACTTAGATGAAGGTTTTAAAGGTACCATTGCAAAAAGTTGAATTTTAAGATGGATGGTGGCAGGTGGAAGACGAGAGAGCTGGAGGCTGGAGGAAGCAGTGAAGCAGTGGCTGATCTGGCGAGGGAATGGAGGTTGGAATGGCAACTGAGACTGAGCAGGCAGGCAGGAGGCTTGGAAGTGAGCGTGAATGTTGAAGAAAGTGAGCTGGCAGGTCGGAGCGAACGTAGCTGTGAATGAGCAGGCAGGAGGCTGAGGTTAAGGCGAGCGTGAAGCCTGGCGGACGAGGGTGAATCTGAGGCGTGAGGAAATCTTCGTTAGCAAAAGAGCAGCACACGAAGAGCAAAACACAGATTTAAAGGCGGGGTGAAAAGCTATTTTAGATATGCTGCTGGAGGTGATAAGGAAAGAGAAATGCAGGTATTCCATGGAATACCTAAGCTGCAACTGCAGATTGGAGCAGGTTGGAGACGCCCAACACAGAGAGACTAACAGGAGAGAGAAGTGAAAGGGGAAAACAGAAACACAGGGAAAAACATGGAAGTACACTCTGACATAGCTATGATCCTTATGGGTGTTCCCACAGCATCATTACCACAGTGGATTCAACTAATTGTAGCTTAGAGAGAGAAAATCTGTTTATAGTTTTCGCTCTGTATCTCACTTCTGAGCAACATCTGGACCTTATTGTGCTTCTCCTGTCACCACCTCTAATTTGTAAATGTGCTCTCAACTATTCAGCCTCTTTCATTCCTTAGCTCTTAGTTTGCTATAGACAGAGTGACAAAATACTAGTATTATATGCTATTACTATTACTATTAACATGTGTCAGACTGCAGACTGAGAAAAGCTCAGAAAAATGTTTCTTGCCTTGAATATGTTTAACTCTTTTTTGTTTAAAGTTTGACATTCATTCATTCATTCCAATAAGACATTTTAGCTGTGTGTATCCAATATCCAATATAATGTTTTAAATTTATTTTGCAACCAAAAAAGAGCCAAAATGATATGTTAAGA
This sequence comes from Dascyllus trimaculatus, assembly GCA_024666655.1. NCBI lineage: Eukaryota > Metazoa > Chordata > Actinopteri > Pomacentridae > Dascyllus > Dascyllus trimaculatus. The sequence continues at coordinate 19,355,087 of CM045457.1, forward strand.
TTATAAGGCATGAGAATAGTAAGACCTTTGGGTAATTAGTGCTGTGATCCTTACCAGTGACAATGGTGAGATTCTACAATGACTGAAACAGAGAGAATAAGGCTTCACAGGGTTTTAAATTATTATGCTAGTTTTTTATATCAATGTGGAGTAAACTCTCAATTTAAGTACGTTTATCTTAGTTGATAACACTCTTAATTTTCTGCTGCTTTCAGTAATTAAAGAGGCACTGCAGACTTAAACATGCGTTTGAGCTGTAAACTAAATGATTGTACTGTGATGAGTTCAAATGGGTTGGAAACTTAGATTTTCCCTTTATGTCATTTATTTCACAATTGAATAAGTAGACTCTTAATTTTTCATGGTTCACACTAGGATTGCGTTGTTTCAGGATTTGAGTTTTGAACAAAAATAAGCAATGACTCAGTATTCTTATTTTACATTGCTCGGTTTTGTGCTTGTGGTGGGACTGTACCACTAGCACCTGGGGGAGTCTACAGCCAGACACACACCTCGTCTCTCCACCACATTATGTATATGTATGTATTATGTATGTACTCTATAGCACATCTGGCCCTGCAATAATCTGTTGTACTACATGTTAAATATATGTTAGGCATTAATGAAATGCTACAGGCAATACATGTTGTCCGTGACATTATTATCTTGATGGTTTCCTAACTTTCATTCATATTATTTATTCATTCATTCATTCATTCGCCTATAGGCTACATTTCAGAGTTTGTATCATCACAAGGGATTCATACTACACACAAACCCTTTGGGTCAGTTGCTGATTTTATTGGTTGAAAATGGCTTCAACATAGCTCTACTGTTTTAAATCATTTTGAACCTTGCAACGCTAATGTTGACATAAAGTCAAATAAAATAGAAAATGATCAAATACTGAACTTTATAATAACAAAAAGTGTGTTAATGCTTTCTAATCAGAAATGGGTGACCCACCTCCCCTGTTAAACCACACTCACTTTCAACAATGTGCTAACTGAGCAGTATCATTCATTGGAGTCTTCACTGTTTTTTATCCAGCCCTCTACTCAGTATCATTTCATTTTGCTCCAGTGGTTCGGACTGTGCTTTTAATGGCTAAAGTAGCACGACCGGAGTGCATTCTTTACTTTCCGACCCTTCTTTTAACTAACATTAGGTCACCACTCAGAGACTGCCCCCCCCCCCCCACTCTTTCTTGCGCTTGCATTGCCTCGGCTCTTAACAACTCCAGCTTTAGGCACTACTGGAACTGGAACCAAAGGCTCTAAGTGATACAGCTTAGGACCACCATGGTCCTCCAACATACTAATGTCCGCTTCAGGGAACTCTGAAGTGAAAAAGTCGTCCACCTCAAAAGAGCCCTCTGTGGCAACGGTGCCGATTCTCCATTTTTCTCTGGCCGGGGGATGTCAATAAGCAGCTGCTGCTTCACACACGCACAGTTTTCAAAATTTTTGAATTAGACTTAAAGCTGGTGGTGAAGTTACACTTAAAAAAATGTTGATTTGGTTTGTCTAGTTGCAAAATATCTTGTTCACAATGTGTTGAACCACATCAGTACACTGACTAATGAGATCTGGTCGACTGGTGACATTTTCACTGCATATTAAAAAACAACACAGATTACATGAAGCCAGTTTAAATGTATAGAAAGTTGCATATGATAGTTCAAATAACGTGTCAGTCTGTGTGGGAGCAGGAAGATACATCTCTGTCAGATTAGTTTAAGCTATAGAAAAGCAAACATCATGAAAACACAGTTAATAGCAGCGAGGTAGTTTGCTTACAGAGGTGATGCAAGGCCAACTCCTTCAGATATGAATGAACTTTTGCTTTTCGCCACACAAGCAGATCTTCGTTAACTAAAGATGGGGTAGATTTTTCTGTGTATACAACACTGAGTCAAGACAGCATTCTTAGTTAAAATTGCAAAAGTTGATTAGAACAACCCTTCACCTCATAAAGCCAGCTACATATACATGTCTGGACTTCATCTGATGAGTACCACAATTACTTTGTTTACTTTCTCATTTCTCTTGCTTGCTAAATTTTACACACACAGACAGCTATTTGTTGTGTCCTCCTCCTCACACAGTAAAACACACTCAGACACCCACACATGCATATAGGTGCTGTGTGCATTGACCAAGGCTCAGATGTACAGGTGGAGTTTTGAATTGCTGTGTAATTGCTTTTTTGAGCTCATTTCTGCAGCTTACCCGAGCATTCAGGTTCTCAGTCAGAATATACGCAGCAGCATATAAATTTACGAGTCCTGAATTGACTTCGCTTAATGTATGGCGCAGGCCTTTCCTCCCAGTCCTTCATCTTTCTCCTCATCCACAATAATGTGGCACTTAACTGGCTTAAATTGTAAAGCTCTCATCTCTAAGCAGGAGAGGGAGGTTCACCCAGCACTGCAGGCAGAAGAGAGGGGAGGCAGAGACACTCAGGATACTGTGGTCTCTTGGGGGTGTGTGTGTGTGTGTTTGTGTGTGTGTGTTCGCAGACAGTGCAGTATACTGATAAGCAGGGTAAAGCCTATTAGCTGGTTGGCCTGCAGCCTGAATGCCACTGGTGATTTTTCACTCTCTGGTCAGAAACACAGTCATTGTTTCAGAGTCAGTGAGGTGTGGGTGGGATGGTTTTCACTGTGTATTCCCTGCTGCATTTACTGTGGAAGAAGCTGCTTTATTGAAAAAATGGTGTGTGTTAAAGATCGTGTGAATACAGTGGGGATGCCGTAATGCGTGTATGCTTAATATTAGACCAATATACAGTACAAAGAGTAGTCAGTCCTGCTCAGTCAGTGTGTTTAGAGTTGAACCTTTAGGGAAATGCACCTGGAAATTACCTGTCTCATCATGTAATCCCAGACTGACTCCATGTTGTTGAGATCAGCATTATACCACCAACTGCAGGACTTGTTCTTCTTGTTGTTGCAGAAGTCTGTTTTGCATGACTCTGGCTGTATTTTTATGGTCAGTGATAGTATTATGTGATGGCAACAAATCAGTCTGCACTTCTCAGCATTGAGATGAACCATTCATTCTTGTAACACACCTTCAACCCAAACAAATTGCCTTCTGTTAAAGCCAGATATTTTACATTTGGCACATTAGTGCAGAACACCTGCCATCATTTTTCTGTATCCTGCTTCTTGTATTGGCATATAATGAGTTCTTTGGCTCGGTTTCCACAGTGGTAGAATGGCTTTTTGGCTTTAAATCAGTACTGACCAGACTTCTCTGGACCGTTGACTGGTGAACTGTGGTCCCTCTGGATTCCAATGGTTGTGAATTGATGCCGCCACTGGACACCTTGATGCGTCTTTCATCTGCTGCATTTCCACTTCCAGTCCTGAAACTTCCCTTTTTCTTTGAGCTTCTGCAAAAGAGCTTGAATAGCACATCTGGGGCCATCTGTCTGCCACAAACCTTCTGCCTGTGAGAGTCATACTCATGCAGGATGTGTTTTGTTGCTGTGTTTGTTCCTGCCATTGTATAAGACTTTTAAATGAAGCTGTCACTTCTACAGCAACCCTACCTTTTTACTGCGACCGTCCCTCTCACAGTTTTATTGCCACTGCACAGCTGTTTTTGGTTGTTTTTTTCAGTTTCAGGATTTTGTCTCAACCTAAGAAATTATGGTCCATCTGTTCAGTATAATTGCCTAATCATGCAATAGGCTATATGCCTACATATTCCTTTAGTTTTTTATCCAGTAAGTGGTCCTATACTTTACCTTCTTTATTCATACACAAATATCACATTTAAATATTTTACTATTTGTGAACGGAATCTAAAATATGCATGTGTTTTCAATGCACAGACACAGGGCATCAAATAACTTATTATTGCTATATCACGTCTATAGTTTTTCACACCATGAGAAGCAGGAAAACTCAATTTGAATGCATATTATATACCATTTTCCATTTGTCTGTTTTGTGTGAATTTTCAGTTTTATTCAGACATTACTGAAGTCTGTATCTGCATCATGTATGGCAGTTGATTGGAGATGTTCTCAAAATGCCTTTCTGACAATAAAGCCAAAAATTATGCTGTTTGTTTTCTATTCAAAGAGCACAGATGATGGCGACAACAGAAAAGGGAGTCATGGGACACACACACATAAAGTGGCTTGTCTAATTAGCTTTCATTGTGTGAGAAAAAAACAGGAATAATGCATTTCCGCACTTGATGTTTGTGCATTTTCACAGTTTTTCAAATATTTTGTTTTTGTTTTTCAGACTGTGCTGATTTTTTTCCCTTAAATTGCTCATATGCAGTCCAGTGCTTTTCTTTTTCATTTCCTCTGCTCTTTCTGTTGGTTTAAGTGCAATTTAAACTGAGTGCTTACCTGTGTGACAGTTTCTGTGCACAGGTAATAATAGTGCTCCTGTTTTCACAGTTAGTGTACAAGAAATGAATGTACTCAAAGGTCTGCACAAACATGAAATGTCTGAGACTAATCCATGAGTGGAGGGGAAGCAAGTTCTGCTCGCTGAGCAAACCATTTATTCCACGCGTATAGCCACTGAAAAACAAGTTTAAACATAGAAAATGTTGTGAATATGATGAACGTTGCCCTTGAGCTACATTATGTAGAGTAAAACAGAACTTAAAGATGTTGCAAATCCATACAAAGTCAATGTAAGATGGGAGCGCAGGAATGTTTGAGTCCACTAAAGTTGAAAAGGAAGACACATCAAAAATCCTGTTAGCACATACACCTGAAAAAAAAACCCTAAAAGTTTGAAGATCTAGAAACATTTAGAACCACAAAAAGTTAAAGCATGTCTAATGTAGTAGAATATTTTTTGAAGATGTAATTTAAGCAGATTTGCAGTGTTGACCTTGTTAATGCTTCTGTGTAAAAGGTTGTGGTTGCTTTTCTGTTGTTTCTTATATATTTTATCACCATGCTGAAAAAACTCCAGAATAAATGAGTGTCAGTGATTAGGACACGGGTTTTTGTGTGTCTTTTAATAAAGAAAAGTTTAGCATTATTAAGATGTGACATGTAATTTAATTTTCCTCAGAGTCTGTTGAGTGAAAAGTTGAAACACTGCGTCATTTCTTATGCATTCAGCATATTTACTGTATCTCAAGATGCACTCGCATATCTGCGCAGTTTTCTTTGTCTTATTTATTAGAGAAATGATGGAAAATAATCTGACTTTCATAGTTCTTTAGCTCTTTACTCAGTCTGTTTGCTTGCAGGTATGAACCAGACTACAGGTGAATAAATCTGTCACCTACAACCATTCGATCCACCATATTTTACTTCCTTTCACAGGACGAGAAGTTGAGTTTATTGAGTTTATTGAGTTTACATCCATCATTATAAGGTTACAATATCAGAAGTGCTGTTAGGGCCTGTTGAGGCAGAAGAAGATAGATACAGTTAAGAGGAACATTGTTTTTTTCTTTCCCCCACGCCCGGTCTTTTTTTTAATTCTTTAGGTTTTATTTATCTGCAGTGAAACTCTCTGATTATATTGGTGTCATTAATATCTGCAAAACAGTGTGACTGTTTTAACATTGACCAAAGAATATTGTTGTGGTCAGAGAGATGATCCAGACTCCAGATGATCACAACATTTATGTGTTTTCCATTCGCTATATCCATTTCTCCTGTAGAGTATCTCACCCTCGACCAAACATCACCACAGTGCATAAATAGGTTGTTTTGTTGCACACAAAGCATTTCAGGCTGGCTAAAATATTTCAGTACCCTCTGTCTTGTGCTTCACATGTTTCGTTGCCATTTTTTACCCACTGCAGAGAGAATAATGGTTGGCAAGAGCAAAAGAGACAAAAGACTGAGGAAGGTTGCACCATGAGAAGAAAAGTGAAAGCCTGACGATTGTGAATAGAAAACCATGTGAGTGGCTGGACTGCTGTTTATCTTATAAACCGAAAGGAAAAATGACTTCATTCAGCCTTTTCCTCGTTGTTCACGCTTTGCTTTAGTAGCTTTTATGCACTGTGAGAGAGAGTCTGCGTGTGTGTCTGCATGCAAAGCTGTATGTACATAACCTCAAAAGAGTGAGGTTAAGTGTGTTTCCCTGCATGTTGTGCGCGTAACTGCATTCTTTATAAAATGCAGGGGACCCACTGTTTAACGTTGTGCCTGAACTGCACCTGTTCGTGTTGCACACTGTGTGTGGACATGGTGCAGTAGTTTTATATGTTTGCATCCATATATTTTTGCATTACTTTATAGATAGTTGAATTACATATCACTCTAAAGTTTAAACAAAACCACAGAGTTTATGGCTCCAGACTCGGTTACACAAACTATAACCTGCGTCACTGCAGACTTAATACGAGATTGTTTGTGTCAGTTTTAATTATTTAAGAGAAACTTACAATTATATGGAGTAAAACAAAAAGATCAAGCAGCTGCAAATCCAAACTGTGTGTGGACTAACTAATATTTTACTCTCAAAGTAATTTATAAAGTCATTGTCTTTACTGCTCTAAGATACGTTCCATATTTTAGCTTTAGTTATTTTTAATCAGTTAATGAAATTACCATGCAGTAGTTTTTCATATTTTTGCAACACGCACATCAGTTTTCTATGAAGGCCTTGTCACACACAGACAGTGCTGCTGAAATCATTTGCTAACAGCTTTAGAGGAGTTTAATTATAGCACAGCCTTTGTGATTTTACCTGCTATTCACACTCAAATACTTACACTTAAAGGTGAAGCATGGGACACTGATCCAATTCTATTTTTGTCAAACTGAATGAATATCTCTTCATGATCCACTGGCTGTCCATTCTGTGTGTGTACTGGGAAAAAAATCCTGTGTTTATACACAGCCATGAATCTGTTAATGAAAAAGGAATAAAATGGGTCAGACGTCAGTAAAGGAAGAGAAGGGATGCTGGAGGAAAGAGAGACAGTCAGTAAGAGGAACTGTAAATCTGACAACTATTTAAATATATTAACCAGCTCAATATCAAAAATCTTTCAGCACAATCTCAGATACCACCTTTAATGCTCTGGTTATGACTCAACAAGGAAACAGCTCAGATCCTCAACTTAATAAATTAAATGTTTTTTTTAAGAAACGAAAATAAATTTGCCAACTTGACACGTTGCTGGAGATTTAAAACTCACCAGAGGCTCTTTTGTAGTTTAAAGAACCGATTCCTCCTGGAAACCTGCTGTGTGTGTTTAATGGATGTTAAATTAAATCATGCTTGTGTCTTTACAAGATAATGAACACAATGCAATCCCTGGTGAAGGTTGCTATTGAATTCAGTCCTTACTGTCGCACACTTGATATTTAACAGAGTCAATGGGAGCAGCTTCACATGTCGTCTTTGTACTGACTCTGGTAGAAACGACTTCAACAGCTGTAGCTTTATGTTTTCAAATGAAGAACTGGTCCTTTAAATAACAGAGGGGGAAAGAAAGTCTCTTGTGGATGTCTGTGTGACTAAACATTTGGCTTTTAATATCTTAAGTCAGCATGTTTTCTCATTGACTCAGCTCACTGAATTTTTTTTCTCAAGTCCAGTTAACTCAAATGGTTTGACATTTTCAAAGCTCATAGACGACACTGAACTAATTACTCAGTATAAGTTCAGTTTCTAAGGCAGCAGGGGAACTTACATTTCTAATCTGAACTAACTTCAAATGATTACAGTGTGCTGTACTTCTGTTTCATGTATGTTGTGTTAATTGGACACCAAAGCAAATGACACCATGATCTGATAGAGACATGGTTGATCTGGACTGCAGTTATGGACGATAACACAAAAACTTAAAACACCATTTCCTACCAGATATATGGCTAAATTATGTTTAGCTACAGATATATGATAGTTTACCTTATACAGTGTTATCAGGCCTATTGTGGCACTGTGACACTTTTCAGTGCTGTTGTAATCAATCTGAGGATGCTGCAGGTAGCAAACATGTCTGAACAGAAGTCTAATAAGAGGATGTGATGATATATAGAAGCTCTATCGGTGTGGAGTTTCTGCCTGTGTCCAGGTGGACAGAAGCTTTCCTTATAACGTAAAAAAAAATAATAAAAATTGCTGAGTAGCAGTTCCCATTGTATCAGCCCCTCATGACAGCTTGATTTCTTCCCTCAGATTTCTGTATGGTGAAACAAGATTTCCTCTGGTTCAGATGCCTCTGTGGAGGACTCGGGAGGATTTCAGTGGTGTTTGTTAGACCAGCAGAGCTGAGGGAGATATTGGATGGTTAGAATGATGGATGAACTGCGGAAAAGGTAGGCAGATCATGAATCTTCTGATGTCCTTCTCTCAAATTATTTGAATAATTCAGCTTACAGGCTGTTAACGACTCCTCTCTGATCTTTGTCTGTGCAGAAATGTCACTAAAACAGGCTGATATTTTGTCTGATGTCCAAGCAGCCAGGGCAGCCTTTGAATCTAACAATTGGTGACCATAAAATGGGGATTTTCTTTACAGCTTCTAAATGTCTGAGACTAAAGATTCTGGCTGCAAACCTACATTTTAAGGTCCAGCGAATTCATTAATACTAATTAGAAGGCAGCACAGGTGACTATTGTGATCATTTTTCTTGAAGAGTAAAGCATTGCATTTGTAATGTAGATTTTTTTCATACAAAACACAGATATACTGTATCATATCCATGCTAGGCACAACATTTTTTGAGGAACATTCCATCGTGACCACAAACATAGATGGTGCATCATGGCTTTTAACTACATATGTGCACACAAATATGTCCAATAACAGCTTCACACAAACACATGCACATATGCCAACATCCAATTTACTCAGGAAGTTACTTAGTTTTGTAAATTGTATTCATTTTTTTCACATTGCAGTTGTCACAGAAGCTCAATATCTTCATTTTATTCTTTTATATAAAACAATAACAGCAGCCTACAAACATTTTATCTCCATGATTTTTCTTTCTGCTACTCTCAAAGTTTGGTCAGCGTAAATTGAAAAACAAGGATTTATTGAATTAATTCTGCATTTGTTGTTCCACTGTTCTAAACCAGTGAGTTATTGATCAAGAGTGCTGTAGGCTATGTCGATAAATACAATTATTTATTTAAGGGTTCCAAAAGTGAAGGAAATACTGGCTGGTTGGGATTTGGGCTGATCTCAGCATTTACTGCGAGTACATTTCTCTGACCTCTGGAAAGCCCACACATTCAAAAAAGATTTTTTTCTATAACTTTAAAAGAGTGTTTTTCCCCCAGGACACATGGCCATGACCTGAGGTAATTGTTGTATCTGCTTTTCTTGACTCAGTTTTAAAAAGCCTGACAGACACAAATATCAGCACAAAGTTACTCTCGCTCTCTGTCCCTCAGTCACTCTCTCTTTCACTCTCAATCTCTTAAATGCACAAATCACACTCAGTAGTAGCAGGTGGGCTGTTAACAGCTTATAATTATCACTCTATATCCTGCTCCACAGTGATGGCATGCCAACATCTGTCAGCTCGAGAGAGGAAATGAAACCGAAATGGTCAGAGCAAGCTGTTGAGTTCTTTCAGGAGCAGACAGATAGGAATAAAAAAACAGAGCTACGTCTTTGTTTTTCACACCATGTAGAGGGTTTTGGAAGCATCACAGCTGTATAAGCAATGTGTGAGAACTAGAGCAGAAAGCTTCAGCCATGGTGCCAAACTCCTTGGCAGCAAACTTGATTCATCATCTTCTAGCTCCTTCAACTCATAAACTCTATATATGTAGTTTTGCACCTGTGAGAGCTGCTCTCCTGGGTCATGTTGAAGTATATCTGCCTTACATTACAGCATTTTGTACATATGATTATAAACACACTTTGCTCTCCAAAGGCAGTGCATCTCTCATATTTGTACTGATTTTGTGTACCTCACTGTATTGCTCATTAAATTGAATCCTCAATAATGATTTATCTTACAGATGTAACGTATGCATAATGTTTAACCATGTCAAACTGTGACATTACTTAGCTGACACACAAGACTGGAAAGACGCAAGTCAACATAAAGAACAGTTTGCATCAGCTCTCACTATTCCCAATTACTTTTTCAACTGTCCAAGCTTCAGTCAGACTCGCTTTTGTTTGCAGGGAAGTAATATTATCACAACTTAAATAATAAGATATTACACTATTTTTCTGCCCTCATTATTTGCTACCATTGTTTTGATGTAGCTGGTTGCTACGATATCCCCACTCCTGCTTCTTCCATTGCTTTTTCATTATTTGTCTTCCCCTGTATGTGTTTACCCTCTCAACTTTCTGTCTATTTCCATTTTCCTTTCATTCCCTCTCCAGTCTTCCCTCCATCTCAAACAGCCGGCGGCGGCAGCAGGATTTTACTAGCGTCTGGCTAATTGACAGACATGCTGTCTTATCTATTATTCATAACTATAGCTCATTGGCAGTTTTGGGATGACCTGACACACCTAAAAGGTTGCCTTAGGCTGCATGTCTGGGAAACAGGCACATTTTAGTGAAAGGAGCATCAGGTCCCCGGATAAGTGCAAGGACTTTTTGCAGGTGAGTGAGAAATGGAATTCATTACAAATTTTTAGTACAAATAGCATAGCATAGTCACATTGCTTGATCTGTTTTACCACTTAACAATTACCTTGTCCTAAAGTTGTAGGTCTTTTACCTTAAACCTGACATTTTAAAGCCTCAACAGAAAAGAGAAAAGACCTTTGCAAACTCTGATGAGTGATCCGTGCAATGTCTCTTTTTATTTGTTCATCCTGATCTTACTCTCCCTCTGTACATCAGTCAGTGGTCCCACATTTCCAAAAAGGTGAGATTTTACCAGTCTGACCAGTACAGAAAAAGTGACACCCAAAAGGCAGCAAGAGTTATGTTTGGGGAAATATGAACAATCATTTCTCTCCATTTTACTGTAAGGAAGAGTCTTGTGTTGTCTCTACTTTGACGATAACAAATCTTTACTCCCTTCTGTGATTGTTTTCTCCTTCTGCTTGTCTGTCTATTCTTTTCTCTCTCTTTTTCCATTTCAACCCACATTCTGTACAAACTCGCCTTTGCTCCATTTTACAAGTTGACTCGTCTTTCCTCCACATTAGGCTCCGTTTCTGTCATTCGGCCACGTTTCTATAGCTTCACTGAATACATCTGATCCTGTGTCAGTTCCTACCTACACAGTGCAGAAACAACAGGAACAGGGAGACAGAATGACGAGGAGGAGGGAGACAGTGTGGAAAGAGGGAGGAAGGGAAGCAGTGGTATGCAAGGCTACAACGCATGAATAAAACAAGTGTCTGTTTTTCCTCACTAATGATGCAGCTGTGAGATGGGGCAAGTATAAAATACGGACCTCTTGTTCTATTTTTTGTTATATACAACACAGGGATGAGGAGATTTTATAGGACACTGTCTTCCTGACTCAATTTGAACGTGGGACAAATCATTTAGGATGCACATTAAATGTTCATGCAAATTTTTAACAAAATAGGTGTCAGCTGGTGTCTTTCATCATAAATCCGCATATGGAATTTGGAAAACTGCCTCTGGTCCTTGTAAGTCACAGTTTGTTCATTAACAATGTGTTGTTGAGAGAATTAATTCTTGTGAGAAACCACTGTACTTTTAATTCCATGACGGTTCCAAGAGATGGAAGAATGATCTTCGAAAGGAATTTCAAATATGTAAAATAGTCTCAGCCTGGATAACAAGTCCATAATAGAATTTAAAATCCTTCTACTGACACACGTAGCTCTTAATGACTTAGTTCCATCATGTTTAAAGACTTTTTTTATTGTACCATATTATCTCAGTGTGCAGACTTCGTCGTGGCTCCTGCAGTTTCCAGAAATATAACAGAGGACACAATTTTCAGCAGGCAGGTTCCTCTACTGTGGAACCAGCTTCCAGTCTGTGTTTGGGAGGCAGAAGCCCTTTTTACCTTTAAGATTAGGCTTAACTATATTTTGCCTATAGTTAGGGCTGGCTCAGGTGACCGTGAACCATCCCATGGTTATGCTGCTGTAGACTCAGGGTGCTGCTGGACTTGACCAGTGATACACTGAGCTGCTCCTTTTCCTCCTCTTTTTTTTGCATACATTTACATGCCACCAGTGCTTGTTCCCATCTTTGTGTCTTCTCTCTTCTGTAGTGTGTGTTTTGTCCTCTGTGCAGGTATCTCCCCAGCCTCTCCAGTGTTTATTGTCCTCTTATACGTTGTTTGTCTTTCTCTCTGCTACCCTCACCCCAACTGATCAAGGCAAATGGCCGCCCACATGAGCCTGGTTCTGTTGGAGGTTTCTTCCCGTTAAAGGATCATTTTTTCTTCCCATTGTCACCAAAGAGTTTTTCAGAGGGAATCGTTGGCTTTGTTGGGTTTCTCTGTACAATCTAATTTTGTAAGGTCTTTACCTTACTGTGTCAAGTGCCTTGTGATGACTTATGTTGTGATTTTGGCACTATATAACCAAAGCTGAGCATGTGACCGCACAATATAGAAGCGTAAACAGTTTTATGTCATCACAACATGAGTAATAGACACACACATAGAGAGAGAGCTCTTAAAAGTAAACTCTGTCGCTGTGCAATTGGATTTACAGATTTTATCAAGTTCTATTTTTTGCACTGCTGTTTTATATCTCTTGCTTGCTCTACAAAATCTGTCTAACTACATTGTTTATATTTGAACACAACAGCTTGATTAACATCACTTGTCAGAGACCTAATTTGTACTGTGTAGTTGCACAGTAAGTAACCTACTTAGTGGGAGTTATAGTTCACTGTAATATCTCCCTAGTGGCCTTCTCTCTCTCTCTCTCTCTGTGTGTGTGTGTGTGTGTGTGTGTGTGTGTGTGTGTGTGTGTGTGTGTGTGTGTGTGTGTGTGGTGTGTGTGTGCATGCGTGTGTGTGTGTTATCATAATTATCTAGCTTTGAGGCAATGCAAGCCGGCAAACATTAAACTTTTATTGCAGCAACACCCAGATTTTCTCTTTCACTGTTTTTTCACCCTCCTACAGTTTGGCACAATCACAGACACACCAACACACACAACTTAAACAGGTAGGAGCAAGATGCTATGGTGAGTTTTGGACAGATTCACATTCTGACATGTACACAATGCACATTTTGTGTGAGCAAAAAGAACTAAAACATGTAAAGATGGCTTTTTTCAACTGTCCAAAATCTACATCTTCATTTTATCGTCATGATAGTAAAAGTAAAAGCACAGAGTTTCTGAGGTTAATGAAATATCCTTTTTCATAAGATCATATTTTATTTCAGCGTCTTTGCAGCTGTGGGAGGCAGACACTGTGAAATCCAGTCATCTATCCGACCGAATCCATGCTGTCACATCAGCAAATCAAATCTGCCTATTAACTGTACCATGAAGGCAGCAAATGAGCTACCACCAAATGGTTTACATCAGTCTATCTCCTAATGGTACATGGAACTGCAATAAGCTAGACGGTATCCCAGGATGCCCTCTGCACCTGATGCAGCAGCTGTTGCCAGAATGCAAGATGCATGCATGTTACCTGCAGAAACTCTGGAAGGATGCCACTTTGGAGATATTACTTACAAATCTGTGGCACAACTCAGTGATTCAGGCCTCGTCTCGTTGCAAACACTGGGCATAATGATGCCGTAATGATTTTCACTTAGTTCTGCAAAGTAGGCGAATTGCTTTAAATTCCATTCTCATTATTCATATAGAAGCCAGCATTCTGTAGTCTAACTTGTTTTATTCCAGCCTGTGGGACTCAACGAATATATTCTGTTTGACTTCTTTGGTGTTTATGCCTGCATGGCTTTCCTGAATAAATGGCAGCACGATAGGAGTGTGCTAGGTAATTGTTAATTCATTTATATCACTTTACATAGACTGTAGGACTAAATGCAAATGTGCAACTCATCTCTATGTCTTGTGTTTGGCCATTTTTGTGTAACGGTGACCATCTTCTTGTCTTACCACCGTGATGTAACACCAGACAGCAAATGCATCATTCATTTTGATAGTATTCTATATCTGCCTCACAACTGTCCAGGGTTCGGAGGCAGCAGGATGAAATATACACTCATAACTCTGTTCCTTATTAGTTGTGTGAGAGGAAACAGGCAGGAGCAATAAAACGATGATAAGATCACAAAAGACAGTTTTATATTCTTTTAATCACTTTGAAGGGTTTGAGTGACATCAGGGCGACTGCGAGAGAGGCTAAGTTAATGCTCTTGAAATGAGCACATGTAAATATTAATGGGGTTCTCGCAAAAGGAAGGTCATTGCTCAGACTCTGGTGGAATAATGAGAGTAGTAACAACCACCATGATCATAGTGTGGAGTAGCTTTGTAGTTGCAGGCCTGTGCAAGATCAGAGTTTTGCAGTAAACTGATGTACACTTGAAGATCACTTTGTTGTGTTAGAATTATAATTAGGTTATTGTTATTGCATAGTGTACAATGAAATTAAGCAGCAATCCTGTCAATGCATTTACACAATCAGACATTTTAAAAGTATGAAATGTACAGATATAAAACATAAACATCTAGTACAAAAAATATGGAAATAAATATTATAAATAAAGTATGTGCAAGTATCTGTGAAGACAGTTGGATAGCTTATTCTTTTTTAAATGTCTTATTTGGTATATTAAGAATGACAAAACAGGTTAACTGATGTTGCATCTCTGGATATTGCTAATTGCTGAACATGTATGAAAAAGAGTGGCTTTAAACACTGCACACACACACACACTCACACGCCACTTTGTTTCATGATTACTAGTTATGTGTGAGCCATAGCAAATTGTTGTCTGCACCTCTGACTGAACCATTTGAAAATAATTATAAATGTTTAACAAAAAACCTACATTATGAACTTGGACTGAGAAGTTTTCCAGGTTGACTTTCTCGACTAGCGTTATGCAAATTGTAGCACCTAGTGTTTCTGGAGCTTGACGTCCAGTTTAGGAACAAAATATTAGGAAATGTCAACCTCTGTGGCTTTAATTTCAACAATACTTGAAGCCATCTCATGGTTTTTGGAGATGGCTGCGGCTGCAGACTTAAATTGAGAACGTGGGACTTGCGTGTGCTTCTGTCCATTCTGCAATCAAGTTTTTTTGTGAATGCATAAAACATAATGATGACCTAATGACAGCTAAAGGAAGAGCTGCTTTATTTATTGTGTTTGGCTGGAAAATAAGGAAAAGTTATTGAAAAACTGTGTGTTCAACTGTTTTACAGGAATAGAGCCATGGATGTGTAGTACAGTATGACATATGCCCAGTTTATGTGCAGTTGGTGTGCTTGCTGTTAGGCTTGTTTCTCTGTTGAGAGTCTTTCGGCTGAAAGTAAATCCAGCACCAAATCACTGCAGTGCCCCATGAAAGGCCTGTCTGTTTGAAGAAAGCTTGCCAGCAGCTTTGTCATACTTAAAACTGGGCATTTTATCAGTGTAAAATAAAAACAACATTAACAAGTGCAGATGGAGGAACATCCCGATGACACAAAAGTCAGCACCACAGATATTCCATAAATATCTTGTCAGTTTAACAAATGTCCAATGATCTAAAACATGCACAGATATACCATCAATTATTAGAAATAACTTTCTTTTAGAGAGTGACTTACTTGTCATAATACATCATAGCTGTTTGTGATTGTCCATTAGTAAAGGCAGACAGTATCTGAAGTAGATAGATAGATGAGGGAAGGACAGGAAGCTGTATCTCTTCTCTCCCTGGGAGTGATCCTCCACTCTCTCTCTCTCTCTCTCTCTCTCTCTCTCTCTCTCTCTCTCTCTCTCTCTCTCTCTCTCTCTCTCTCTCTCTCTCTCTTGCTCTCTCTCTCTCTCTCGCTCTCTCTCTCTTTCAGTCTGTGTAATTTGCCCTCAGTATGTTTGGAATCATGTGTCACATCAAATAAGGCTTACTGGCTTGAGCAGTTCTTGGACATTGTAAGAACACACATCCTGTATGGGGTCAAAAAGCAATTCAGGTTAAAGTTTTACATTAGGATAAGGTTAGGCTTAGGTTAAGGTAAGGCAAAAGGTTAAGGATTGGCAAGTTGCATTTATGGTGAGGGTAAAACTTCCAGGAAATTAATCTAAATCGGGGAAATGCCCTCTGAAGTGATGAGTAGTGTTTGTGTGTTTATCCAGCAGTGCAGTGGCACCACCACCAGACTTCCATTAAATGTATCCCCAGGTTGACTTCAGTGTTCACAGTGAATACTGTGTTGTCGTAATATATCTGACAGACATACAGTTTATCATTATCTCTGCCCTTTCTGTGGTCAATATGGCCTTCAGCTCTTAGACAACCATTTAAATGAACATAAAGCCTCTATGTTCATATCCAGTAGTGTAGTATGTTGAAACAGAGTGCAGCTAGTTTCTCCTAAAGTGGGTGTTTTATCATGAGCTATTACTGCAGAGCCAGAGAGAAGCTGTTAAGCGTATGATCAGACATAATTTGGTGCACTACGTGCTATGTGTGCACATATTGCATAAATACTGAGATGAACTACTTTGCTTTTCGATAACCCCAGTGTCACCTCTATAGTTCTAACTTTGTTTTTTTTAATGCAACTGCATACAGATGTGCTGTTTTACATTCACTGCAAGACTGCATTCCCTAGTGGGAGCTAATGAGGAGTTTTGCCACTGCGACACTTTCAGCTGCTCATATGTAGACGTACTCCAGGGTGGCATGCCTCATAAATATCTGAAAAAATATGTACCACTTTTCCATTGTGGGTGAGGTTGTGCATATTAATGCAGAATGCTGATTTCCTTAATTGACAGCATTGTATGAATTTGGTGTTTAGGATTTAAGAGGCCACTAAATCACATTAAAAAATGGCTTGTAATAATGAAATTACACTGTTCTCAGTGGAGGTTTCAGGCGGATCTCAGCAGCAATAATTGATTTGATAATATAATTCTCAAGACAGAGTATTTTTGAGACACAGTAACCATTGGCTTCACAAAACAAATCAGGAGTTTAATGTTAAAAAGTCTGGTAAAGTTTAGGCACTAACAGTAGACAGATGATGCTGTCGCAGATAAAGCCATGAACGCTTTTTACTGATCCGTTAACATCATACAGATTGCAGTAATGAGAAGAAAACGTAGGTCAAATCAGTATTTAGAGGGACCATTCTTTGGCTTTAAAACAGTTCTTATAGGAACACTTGCACACAGTTTTTAAAGCTACTTGGGAGGTCGGTTGTTCTAAGCATCTCAGAGAACAGTTCTTTTATGGACTGAAACTCTCTGTTGCTTCTATAATCTTGAACTGAAAAGATGATGTTGAGATCAGGGCTTTGTTGCAAGACTCCTGCTTCTTCTAGAGGCTAAAGATAGCTTTTGATCAGACGCCTCCCTCGATGGTACGTTTATGGATAAAAATTTAAGAATTTAAACTGCCCATAACTTTCGCAAAAATCCCAGCTGTGAATTCTATTTGAAATATTGGTCCGCATGCACACACGAAGTAACTACTTATCATTCACAGTGTGCTGTAGGGTGGTTATAAAAATGAGAACTACATAACAACCTAGATCATCTACTGTCTACAAACTGACGTACAAACAAAAAGAAATAAACACTTTATATTCAACACCAGCCCTCATGCCTTAAAGCAATCTTGTAGCTTCTGTTTTGTTCCAGTAAAGGACACTAAATTGAACTTAAATGAGAGAAAAAGAGAATGAAAGGCGAGAGATGAATAGTGTGAAAAAAAAGGGACAGGAAGGTAGCTTTATTTGTGCTTCATTATCTCATGACAGGCTGACAGAACAATCAGTGTTAAAACCTGAGCAGCTGCAGATTATTGGACATGGACTTTTAGACTCAGAGATACGATTTTCTCTTTTGTGGGTGGGAGGTAAAATTTATAGCTATTACCTGTCCTGACTTCATTATGCATTCATCGTTCTCCCTTTTTAATTCTCCATGCTCTCTTTCTCTTGTGGTCTGTCCATATTTGTTATTTAATAAAGGAGATAAAGATCCTCCTTACAAGCTGAAAATGGCAGATATTCTGTATAATGCATTTATATAGATGAGCAATCCGATCTCCCATAAAATGTGTTCCTATATAACTAAAGTTCATTCTCAATTCTGAGGGAAATGCATTTTCTCTCGGATTGTGTTTGTTTGGGGTGTTTCCCAAATAGATTTCTAATCAGCATAGTTTTTCCATTTATTGCATTGCTTTCCAGCTGTAGCTCTTTTCCAGTCAATTATTCATATTAGATGGGATGGAAATTCTAACACTGCTAACCCAAAAAAAATAGTGGAGAAGCTTCAAACACGTTGTGAAAGGGTCCTGTTTAAATACAAATTGTGATATTTTCCAAAACTTTACTAAGTAAATTTGGTTCCTAAACCAAACCAAACTGTGAAAATGAAAGCAAATAGTGAATGAAAGTTAAACTGTCAGATTAAAGCCACCACCTGTCTTCTAACCACCTGATTGGATTTTGTGGTGCTTTGACAAGCAAAACACAGTTGAGGATGAGTTTAGTTGTTCATGAATGTCACTTTTGGGAGACAGGGTTAAGCTGGGATATTGGGCAGTATCATTAAGTATCATTAACCAGAGCCCATAACGCTGGTTGAGTGTTTTATATAAAGCAGCATAGTACTGTGAAAGTTTTTTATTGTTATAAAGCTGCTAAAAGCACTTGTTATCTGCAGTTCTTTATGTAATCACCTCAGCTGCTTGGTGTTACCACTTGTCCCCTTGTTTCACTTAAAAGTGATGCACAAACCAAAACAAAGTCCTCCAAAACTGTAGCAATGGTTCATGTATTTGTCTAAATTGAAGGCTCTTGTGACCTTGTACCAGCAGAAAATATTCTGTTTGCATTAGCAGCTGGTTAAAAGAGCAGGTCCAGCTCCTGGTAAAAATAGAGTGAAGTAGAAAACAGTGAGGCTGCTGTTCTAAAAGTGTAAGGGTATGGACACTTGAGAAACTAAAATCCAAACTGCAAAACCTTCTGAAGATTTCTTTCCTGTTTAGTCCCCTGCATGAATGCACATGTGGCGTACCGAGTGTAACGCCTGTCACAGTCTGACCCTCTTAACAGAACCATAATATCACAGGTCAGCACAGTTATCATCCACACAGTAGCAAAGCCACTCATCATGGTGCGACTAAAGTGTGTAATAGCGAGCCAGTGGATGCCAATCTCATGTGGCTCCCTGCTGACACAGATATTACTCTCTCAAGGGGCTCCCAGTAGTGTAGACACTGCCAGTAGAGCTGTGTGTGGGTGCGCATGTGGTTAAAATCCCAGTCTGCAGGAATGTGTTGCTTGGCCCCAGGGTGAACAGGTGCATCAGTGACTTTCTAGTGGGTTGTGTGTGTCTGCTATTTGTACGGCTGTCAGTGCAAATGTGCATGTTAAAGGTTGGGCAGAAGAAGGTTTTAGAAAAGGAAGGGGCAGTGTTTAGGGCAGAAGACAAACAAAAATAGAGCCCTAAAATAGAGAGGTTGGGAGGCTAGACAAATAGTTGGTGATACAAAGTCAGCTGGAACAGCACCAGGTAGCAAACTGTGAAAAGCCAAAACTGGAAACTGGCTGAGCTGTTGTGTCGCGCCTCAGTGGGAGAGAGAGCTTTTTCATGAGGCTCAAATCAGCTGAGCCACTTTGATGAACTGGGGGGGCTTTAGCTGTGGGTAATGATTTGGATCCAGTGCGGGTTATGAAGCAGTTCCTCTGCTGAAGCATATGCCTGGCAGCTTTATCAGGAACAAAGCGCTGGTTTTGGATTTTGACACAAGGGTATCTGTCAAAGTATTTTCTGAGCTGGATGTCACGGTGCCACAGGCAAAACAGCTGCCTACAGGATGCATGCATGTTTGTGTGTACATGCGCTGAATGACTGAGCAGTTACAGCAACTTTACAACTTTTTTTTTTACTGAAGTTGCCTTCTCTGTGATTAACTACATCCTCGAGTAAAACTGACATGCAAACCAAACTATACAAGATGAGCATTGTTTATCTTCTTGGGTGTCATTTAAATGTTACTGGTCCTGATAAAAATTCTGGGTTTCAGTAAGGGGTCTTGTCAAATCCTGGTGTAAATTTTTGTTTGACAGAAGAAACTAAAGATCCACTGGAGACCCAGATTAATTTCAAACAGCATTAGTAACCCCATGCACGACGGAACCATGATGACTTGCATTTCCACTCCAGCCTGTGATGCTTTCCTCCTCTTACCTGTGTCCTTTGTGGCTTATGTTATTATTTTTGAGGCTGCTACCCGACTCTGTGTGCTTTGGAGATTAGTTTCACTCCTGTATTCCTGTTTGTACTTTCAAATATCAGCCTTATTTTACTGTTTGCTGATCGCTTTCAGCCAGACCACAGCTGTGTTGAGTGTTATTGTGAAGAGGTCGTAGGATATGCAACGCTTTAATCACAAAAATTCATTACCAGTTGAGGTCAGCAACATGACCATGCCGTCAGTGTGAAACTTCTCACATTATTTCAGCGTGGCTCAACTGCTCACGGTTTCTCACAGCATAGCTCAGCGCAGCTAACCATGGAAAAACCCTCTTAACCCTCCGCAGCACATCACCACACATATCTCACATCTGTTTGCCAAATCCCATCTGCAGCACATGCAACATTAAAATGTGATGTATTAGAAATATTTTGATGCTGACACACACACTTTGATCACACACCCATTTGACTGTAATTACGCCAACATTCTGCCCTTAGAGGAGAAAAAGCATCGAAAGCTACATTAGATAGCGGGTTGCTGTGTAGGTGGGTGGAGAGGGAGAATCATTTTCAGAGTACAACCCTCTAATCAGTATTTAACTTCAAACATTTGCTTGTGTGGCTAATTGAGGATGACAGATGAAGAGAGGCTAGCCGGCTTGCCGAGTGTAATTGGAGGCTAATTCTCTGTGATTTGTCTCATCTCAATGGGACAGATCAGTGGTCTGGGGAGGGGAGATAATCAGGTGAACAAATCACTGTAGTCTGTTTCTCAACTCTTGTTGAACTGCTGGACCAGATAAGCCAAGCTGATTACAGATGAGAGCAGCACAACACAACTGCATGCTGCATAATTTTTTTTAGATCAAAAGCCAGTGGGAAGGATGTTCTTGTTTGAGCGAAGATGCTTCAGTGTACAAGCCTATGTGTGCTCCGACAGCATGTTAACCTGGTAACACTAATACCGCTTGGCATCCATTTTGTGATGTGGTTTGTTGATGCATTACAAATAAGGATTTTGAAGGGATAAATACTTGATGAGGACCTACAATCCTTAAGGCTCCTTAAATATTTGCATTTTAGTAATAGGTAGAGAACAAACAGCTGGGAAATTGGAGAGCTTCAAAGGAGCTGCGCTAATCTTTTATTTTCATACTCAATGGCTCAGTGACACATATGTACAACTCGTCAAATAATCAGACAGTCTAGTGGGCACACACATATTTATCTGTAAGGGCTATGTCAATGTCTCTGTTCACATTCAACCACATCAACATTTATTTTTCATGCTTTTGTTCTGCTAGATTTTTTCTCTGGGTGATGACTGGAAGAGCTGGTCTTGTGCAAATTCCCCAGACAAAAGTAAGAGTTGTGAGTTTTTGTCTTTTCATGTATTGCCTATGGGTAACTCTTAGCAGGCAATGTTAAAAAATTTGGAAAATGCAATCAATTTTGAGTTATAGAGAGAAAAGAGCGTTCTGAGTATTTCTCAAGTGATCAGAAATATACACTGATTAGTCACAATGGTAAAGCCGCGTGCCTTAATATCTTGTAGGTGTTCTGTTGTGTCTGGCATTGGGACATTGCCTGATAATTTGCTGCATCTTGTAGGTCTCAGAGTGGGGTCTCTGTGGATTGGGCTTGTTCCAGTGTATCTGCTTGACACTCAATGGGATTGGGATCTGGAGAGTTTGGAGGCCAGTTAAATGGCTGTTACTCTTGACTTTGTTCCTCGAGCTGTTCCTGAGCAGGTTTTGCCATGTGGCAGGGACCATTGTTCTGCTCAGGAAGACTGTTGCCAAATGGAAGTGGCATTGCCGAAATGTGTAGGTAAGTGTCAAAGTAGCATTCACTTTAATCAGAATCAGAATCAGAAACATGTTTATTGCCAAGCAATTTTTACATTACAAGGAATTTGTCTTGGTCTGTTGGTGCAGACATTTGAAAAAGTTTAAAAAAAAAAAAAAAAGCAGATAGCAAGAAATAAAATAATAGTAAGAATATAAAAAACAACAAGAAGTAGAATAAGATATATAGCAATAAATACACTAACATGTGCAGAATGTCAGGTGGATAGTGCGAGACAGTGCAAAAAAAGCAGATGTGCATTTATGTCCATAACAAGTGTCCATGGGGTGGGGGGTCGGGGGGTCAGTGGGGGTCAGGGGCCTTGTTTATGAGACTGTTTTTGTGGCGTGAGGTTTTGGTCCTGATGGACCGTAGCCTCCTGCCGGAGGGGAGTGGTTGAAAAAGTCTGTGTCTGGGGTGGACTTTAATGCCAGGACCCAGGGTTCCCCAGCAGAACACTGTAAAAAATGATCAATTTTAAAGACTTCACCTGTCAGTGGTTTTAGTGTTGTGGCAAATCTGTGTATATCAAAGTATTGTCATGCTCTAGTGTGTATAAACATTACTGCTAGCAAGTGTCTGCAATCATGAATAGCTAAGAGCAAAGCTGTAGACAGGTTTTGTTGCTACACAACCTCTCACAAATAAAAAGTTTACATTAAAAATCATTTAAACAACACTAGAGTTAGCTGTGACATTGAACATTGAAAGCCTTTACAATCCGATGCTTGTCATTATTCCTTAGTTAATTATGTTTTGTTTATTTGGTTTTTTTTACCTCGGCAGACATAATGTTTTCATTTCCAACTTGTTTGTTTGTGTGTCAGCAAGACACAAAAACATACCATTTAAACTTAGTGTAGAGGTGAAGTGTAGATGAAGAAAGGACCCATTAAATTCTAGTGTGGAGCTGAACCACTTTCTTTAAAATTTCAAGATAGGGCACTGGTCTTGGCGGTGGTCTGCACTCTTTGAGTGCACTTGTAATTATTGTAAAACATTACTGATAACAGCTTTAAAGAACTTTCCTCTAAAAAAAGAAATGGAAAATAGAGCAAAAGAAGTCATTTGAAGAGAAGGGGAAATGATTCAGTGACGACAAGGTAATTGTAAATGATTATTAAGTGAGATCCTTTGCAGTTCTGGCAGCTAAAGTGATATGTCATGATTCACCTTTACAGTTTAAATAAGGATAGCAGCTCAGAGGACAAACCTTTTTGCCCTTTCCAAATGCTGAGAGTTCATATATTGGGGATGTTAATGTATGATCAAGGGAGTCTTTACAGCAGTGGTATCAATGATAAAAATGTTGCTTACAATAGTCTGAAACCTGTAGTAAGAATATCTTTCTACAAGCTGTTAGTCCAATGAACAAATATGATGTGAAAGAGGTTGCTCAAGTCACAAAAACACAGAAAATTATCACCCAGCTCCACAGTTCTTCTCAGCTCTATGGAGCATTTTAGTGGCTTTCCAATCATTGATTTAAACACGAAGGCTTTGTTGCTCTTGTTTGGTTTGGTCTTAGTTCTGCAGCAAATAATTACTTCTCCCAATGTTGGGAAAAAGGCAAACGTGTCTTTTGGAGGATGATGAAAAGTAAAAGTACATAATAGGAAATAAAAATGATTTATCCAAGTTGAACACACACTTCTTTTTCTTTGTGTCATTTTCGCTTGCTTTTCTATAAACTGATTATTCCCAAGCCAATGAATGTTATTCACTTTAATTCAGTCTCTCGCTCACTCTCCTGCCTGGCTTATTATGCTCCACACTGTCTGTTTATTTCACTCTGTCTTCTTTTCGTTTCATTTCGTTTCTTTTCTTTTCTTTTCTTTTCTTTTCTTTTCTTTTCTTTAGGAAACTTCTAGCGTTTTATGTGTTCAGAAATTCTCTCCCCCAGTAGATGGATGATAGTGAGTCATCATACCAAAGACCTGTGGGATTTAGGTGGTAATTATTTGCATGTATTTCACACATTCTTGAACAAACTGGTTTGCTCATTATTTTCTCACCAGTCTTTTGTTTCATATGCACTGTTTTGAATCTTCATTAGCCCAAACAAGCTCTGTAACCATCTGCCCAGTTTCCCTTTTTCTTCATTTGAATTCATACCCAAACACAATTTCAGAGCTGTTATGAAATTTTTGGCTAAATATTCATGTATAGTCTGCGAATTTGTTCCTTTTTTCTGTGTTTTACCATCAAAAACATAGTTGAGAGGTCTTTTTATGTTTAGAGTGGGTTTGTGACAGTGTTTGTGTTCTATTATCTTTGGTTTTGTCATAGTTTCAGTCCAAACATCATCAGTACAGACAATTAAGAACTTTTCATTCCTGTTCTGGTGGCTTACATTTGTGTTCAGTGTTTAGCATATTGTTTTCTGCCTATGTTCTTGTATCTACTCTTTCTTTTTAACCAGTCTCTTGTATCCAGGTTCACATGATGGGCAGACAACAAGAAAATTTCCTCTGCTGGATCTTGGGGCAACTTAATCAGCTCTTTTGACTTTTCTGTTTCCATTGAGTGTAGCATCCAACAGCTTTGAACGCAACGCCAATTCAAAGTGCACAGAAAAGGACAAATAGTAGGTATTGGACATATGCAGGATATAGAACAATGCAGGGTTTGTTGTGTGTTGGTTCTTTCTAGTCCCTTGAAAATGATCCTAAAAGACGTTCTATGGGAGTGGTTTCTACAATTGAAACATGGACAAAGATTCGAGCCACCACATAAAGTTAAACCTACAGAGGGGAATGCCTTAATCAAGACACACTGTATAACCAGTCACCAAACAATCAGACAAAACTGACTGATCAATAAAAAGAAGCCGATTTAGTTTATAGCTGCACGGTGGCTCAGTTGTTCGCATCGTCGCCTCACAGCTCTCCACACTGTCTGTTTCTTTCACTCTGTCTTCTTATCTTTTCTTTTCTTTTCTTTTCTTTTTTTTTCTTTTCTTTTCTTTTCTTTTCTTTTCTTTTCTTTTCTTTTCTTTTCTTTTCTTAGAGAGCTGGGATCTCTCTGTGTGGAGTTTGCTTGTTCTCCCTGTGCTGGGTGGGTTTTCACCAGGTACTCCGGCTTCCTCCCATAGTCCAAAAGGTTAGGTTAGGTTAATTGATGACTCTAAATTGCCCGTAGGTGTGAATGTGAGTGTGCTTGGTTGTCTGTCTCTATGTGTAGCCGTGTGATAGGCTGGTGACCTGTCCAAGGTGTCCCCTGCCTTTGCCCGAGTCAGCGAGGAGCCCTCCCCCCAAACTCTACAGAGGACTAAGCGGTGTATAGACAATGGATGCATGGATGATTTAGTTTAAACAACTGATAATGTGACTGAATTTTATTATATTTTACACGTTGTACACTCAGATCTTTCTACTTTCTGGTCAAACTTGCAGCTTCCCTGAACAGTGAAGGATCACTACTGCCATTTTGATGTTCCCACTTTCAGCTTAACTCTTGAATAAAATCTTTTTCAGATCGGAATACAATACTGGCTTACTTACAAAAAGTGGACAAACCTCAACGCTAGTGAAACCTCACAGGTTGCTTAGTCTTGACAATCAAAGACAAGCAGGTGCTGTTAATAGACAACTGCTCACAAATTCCAACTTATCAGAAGTTTATAGGAAAAAGTAATGCCAATAATAAGGCTCCGATTATCATATACAAAAGGTTTTTAAATGCAAATTCAGATTAATCACTTCTACTTTGGTGTGGAGGGCATGTCATGACTGAGTTACCTCTGTCCAGTTTCTTCAAATGGAAGACTACATTCTTCCATTATCTATACACCGCTAAATCCTCTGTGTGGTTGGTGGGGAGACTGGAGCCTATCCCAGCTCACTTAGGGTTCATCCATGACAGGACTATCGCAGGGCCACAGATAGAGGCGGACAACCAAGCACATTCACGTTCACATCTACAGACAATTAAGAATCAATTAAAACAAAAAGAACAATTAACCTCAGCATGTCTTTGGACTGCCGAAGCATGCACAGGGAGAACAAGCAAACTACACACAGAAAGACTCCAGGTCGGGAAGCGAACCTAGGACCTTCTATCTGTGAGGCGACAGTGCTGCCCTGGAGGACTATATGTTGTTTATAACTCTGGCAACAAATGGTATCTAGATCTTTTATTCCAGATTTTTGCAGCTGTAGTCAATATTATCCATCATTATCATGTGCTCTACCCATACCTCTCTTTTACTTATTCTTTTTCTTCCAATATTATTAGAATGTACTAAGATTTCATCTGCACTGTTTTTAAATATTCACTCCAGTAAGAAAGGTTCTCTGCAAACACTGAAGACACTGTTATTTGTGAACTGAATATTATGATCTATAATGTGAATGTTTGATGAAAGTCTTACACTTCTGACCAGTTTTTAAAAAATTAAAACAGTTCACAACTGTGTGCAGCCTCTGTAATCTGTTATATGTAGTGATGCTGCTGTTAAGTACTATTGTGTTACCATGGTGATGGTCTATTGGCCAGCACATTTGATTTGACATTCATCTGAGGGTGCCTGCAGCAGCTTCTGCTGGTCATGTGTGTGTGGGTTTGACAGTTTGTTTAATGAATGTAATACTTCACACTTAGACACAGAGCAGCTCCAGCTAGCCTGTCTCAATCGTGCACACAGGAAGAGAGACAGATATGAAGCAGTGGATAGGAGTTGTACCTTCAATGCTTGTGTGGAACTGATGCCAGATAAGGTCTTCATATCTCTGCAGTAACACTGTTATCGGAAGATTGATCAGATCAGTACCAGGCCAGGCGATCACTGTCACTGAGCTCCATGAGGAAGGTCATATAGCAGAGGATTAGTTGTTCCAAGTGAGGGGACCAAATACTCTCCACAATTTTGATCTTTGCCACCTAGTACAACATTTTTCTTTTGAGCATTATATTGCTTATAAAACCCCAAGAATGTGTAGTGACAACCCCATCTCCTAAAAATTCTGTTTCACTACAATTAAAGTGCATTCTCAATTATGTTTCAATGAAGTATTTTTGGATTATGATTATAACGTATCACAAACACTTTTTAATTCAACAAACATTACTAAACTGTTTCTCTTTTTTAGCCATACAGTTATATATTAGCTACAGTGGGACTTGCCACCCTGGTTTCCCACAAAATGGAGGAGAAGCCTCAAACATGTTGTGAAAGGCTTGTGTTGTAACCAAAACCAGGAAATATTCATGACCTAACCCAATAGTTTTTGTGCCTAAACCGTACCAATCAGCAGTGAAACTTACTGTAAGTCTAAGAATAATGGTTACACACAGGGCACAAACCCCACTGAGTAAAAGTCCATTTGCACACTTAGACCTCCTCCTCCTGATGTGGATGTTGTGACTCTTTTAAACGAGAAGACATGACAGTCTTAACTTTCAAGGAGAAAATCAGTTTCTTTAAAAATGTAAATAAGAATGCTTGTAGTTGTATAGGAACATAATTCTTGTGAGACAGTGTTGGTGGTGATGCACACACTCAACCAGGAATCGCACACGATTCCAACTGTGGCATGCTTATTTATGCACAAGGCTTGCACCCACAAATGCCCACCTACACAAACCTACACCAGACACAGTGGTAGTTGCCCTTGCTCTCTGCCCCCAAGGTGTGACTGACAGCAGCGATTATGGTTGGAGCAGCTGCCTTGTAGTCATTAAAATGTCAGCTGTGTCCTGACATTTACCTCATTTACCATTTACAGGCAAGAGGAAAACAAACTCATTCTAAAAACAATCTAGCATCCTAACTGCGAAAACAGAAATATGCAGGAACATTAAAAAACACATCACTTATTCTCTTTTCACTCTGTTGTATGGATTCCTATGTCCAGCTTATGATGTCCTCTAGATTTGTGCAGTCTGCTTCCAAAGTCAAGCACTTATTTATTTTCTGCTTATTTGTTTTCATCATCTGCATTATTTGCTGAAATGTCCCACGAGTGATGGTTGGAGCGCTGCCCTGAAAAGGCCTTTAAGCCTGAACAAACAGACGGACAGAGACAAGAGTGGAGGAAGAGCCCTTTGGAGCAGATAAGAGTTGAGCTGTCAGCAAGGCAAATTTCACTTTGAGCTCCTTTCTGTTGGCATGCCCAACAGATTTCTGAGGTTGTGATTGTAATGCATTATCTGGTGAAGGCGTTCAACAAGAGGATTGCAAATGGTTGAGTCTGATTATCACAGCCTGTCCAGAGGAGCACAGGAGAATCAATGTGACACAAACAGAACACACAGTACAGAGGAACGTGTACATAGAATGAGTGGTGAAAGAAAGACATGACTGACTGAACTACAGTTAGTGTAAATAATGATCAGGCGTCTCATTGTCCAGTCAGGGTACATTTCCTCCTCGGATGTCACTGCTGCTGTCAAGTTAAACTGGCTTTAGTGCGCAGATTAGGAGTTGTCACCACATTCAGACAGTCAGTTAGTTGTGATCATAAACTGTGAGTCTTCCTGATGGCACAGACGCTACTGTTGCTACAGAGTGTAACAGTCCGATTTCACAGTAATGATGTGGTAATAATTGCATTAGGTTGCTTTTGAGTTTTCACAGTGTCTATTAGTGAGCAAAATAGTATTGTCCATTGTTGTGCTGTTTAATCCTTGTCTGTTCAAATTAATACGTTTCAGTTCATGAAATGTGTTCCTGGTTTAATACATTCTTTTATTCATTTTTATGCCCTGTTTTACTTTTCTTAGTTTAGGAAGAGCTGGGTGGTATGAATGAAATCAGTAAAAGTATTAAGAATGAACAGGGTTTCTGTTAGCAGTGTATTTCATGATGTGGTACTCTGTGAAAACACATAACATAATCTTATCAGTGTTAAATGTAAGGAAATCTCCCACATTTTTGCATTACATCATACATAACGCCTGGAGTATCTGAAGGATACCTTTAATTTATTTGTCATAAATAAAAAAATAATGAACTGAATTTTGTAAAATTATACCACCATATAATGTTTATGTTTAATATGAGGTTAGTTGAAGCCAGTAAACAATTATGTATCATTTTAAACATACATGTAAATATTTTATAATATGATCCTGTGTACCTCATACTCAAAGTATCTGGCTCTTAGATAATCATTTCCTTGTCATACTTCACCCCTCCACCCTGTTTCACTTAAAATCCTCTCATTTAGTGCTGGATAATGCCATAATATTTCATCTTTGCCATGGGGAGTTAATTAGAAGAGAAACTAAACACATAGACATGAAGAACACAATAAATAATAATTAGAGGCTCACAGTCCGTGTCAGACTGGAAACATATTAAGAAGCAGATTTTATAAGGTCTTGACAGCTTTCAACTTGTTTTTCTGGCTTTACGCTGTTTTTTTTTTAAATTAAATGGTACATAAACAGTGACCTGATATCGGCACTTACAACCCCACCGTCACTGGTTGTTTTAATTATTGCTACTCTGTTTCAAGCGTGTAATTCCAGGGACCTATACTGCCAAAGCAAAGCTAGAGCCAGACCCGAGCTTCCCCTCACATCACATTAGCCTGTCATACATACTGTATATTCAGTGAGGCAGACTCTGCTGAAACACACTGAAACAATAGAGAGAGGAAGGAAATAAGAAGCAATAAGGCATTTGAACTGAGCATGCAGACTCAAGGGAGATAAAGTCAATTAAATTCCATTCAAACTAAAAGGATGCCACGCATTTGATTTTGGCAAATTAGAAAGGGCTGCATGTGTGTGTGACGGTGTGTGTGTTGAATGCAGTCAGTGGGCAGGGATTGAGCAAATGCTGTAGAATATACAGTGAAGCTGCAGATACATTTGAAATTTACTGCTATGGACTTACAATTTACAAGCAGAACCAAAGTCAAGAACAATTTTAGTCTTGCATTGCCAGCCCACTCTACACAACATAAAGGTCTGGCTGCACCACAGTGTCATTCTGCTATAGAGGTGAAAACACTCCAGCTTGTTTGTATCTCTTTAAACCAATCACAGTTGTCGTAGGAAGGGCTAAGTGAAGGATGTGGCTTTGGTGATCTCTCAAACTCCTCACAGGTGGAATTATTTTGGTGGAACATTTGCATGCAGGGAGGCAAGCAGTGTCTTTTAAATGGATAACCCACCCAAAAAAACTAGCAGGGCTGACTGAATGTAAGATCTGCAAAAATTTTCAGTTTGGTAGGTTGGTGCTCAGAGGTTGTTGTTGTTGTTACCTGTCATGAAGAAAACAGTACAGGGAAAGACCGTCTGAAATGAGCAGTGGCATATTCCTGCATTCTGCTTCTGGTGAGTGAAGCTACAACAATCTTGGCCCAAGATGAAGCTGTTGGCTGATGAACTGTGGTGTGTAAATGGTTCTAAAATGGCCATTAAAAGAGGTAATCAACACACAAACTCTGGTTTGTGAGTTCTGGAAACACTGGAATTGTTTATTAGCCAATAAATTAATTAAAAGAGAGAGTTCTGAAAGGAAAAAAATAGCATGCTACAAGTCAGTAGTTTTAGTCAGTTGTGTTCCTGAGTTTGGAGGCCAGCCCTAAAGCCATGCACCATCTCTAGAGGAAATATAGAGCCCACAGCCAGAATGGCTACCCAGTCACACTGTTGTGCCTTAATTAGCACGGGGCTGAGTTGAAGCATGGAGTCTAGCTGTATAAAATTCCTGCAGGAAAAGGGGCACTACGTCTGCGCCAAAGAATCAATCTTTCAACCCACCGGCCTTGTTTTTATTTACTGCTGATTAGTAATCAAGGATACTCTGCAGCTGGACGACTGAGAGATGGCAGAGCTGCTGTTTACTGCAGAGTGTCATATAACCCTTATGAGTTTTTGTAAAAACAAGTCGTTAATTGATTAGTTTAATTCATTTAAGCTATTGGTAAACAAGGTGCCCTTTAATCATCATTGTATGCCTGTTGTAGTGTAAATTATATCTCCTGATCTACATGCATAGAACTGCCTCACTTTTCTAATATGTAATGAATGGATTAAACCAGACTTACAATGACATTAGGGCGATAGCTGATGAGCTGAAGGCTGGACATGAAATCACAATCTATAGATCCGTACTTGTACATAAAAAACAATAACAATAAAAAAGGTTCACATCTTATAAGTTCATGCTTTTTATGGGTTAAAGTTTGATAAATGGTCTGCACTTATATAGTGCCTTTTTCTTTCTGCTTTACATTGTGTTTCACATTCACCCATTCACACACCAATGGCGACAGAGCTGCCATGCAAGGTGCTAGCCTGCCATTGGGAGCAGTTTGGGATTCAGTGTCTTGCCCAAGGACACTTCGGCATGTGGAGGGGCCGGGGATCAAACCCCCAACCTTGTGATGAGTGGACAACCCGCTCGACCATCTGAGCCACAACCGCCCCAGTTTGCTAATTTTTGTTTTGTACAGCTGTAAACTGTACAACTCTCAACTCAAGACTTTTAAAGATGTCTCCTTGGACATCTTTTGATATATGTTTTCTGATATTTTAAAGGCCAACATGTTAATGGGTTATCTTCATATTAGTTGGCAATGAAAATAATCATCAGTTGCAGCATTCATTCACTTATAGTAAGAGCGGCTAATTCTTATGTACAGCCTAGAAAGTTCATGCTAATCAGTTAGTAGAGAATACATAAATCAAGACTGGGAATGAAAGCCTCAGTTTTAGTGGTATATAGTGGATCGGAACTTAACTTTACAGAATCGTTGCTTGTTTAAAAATTACAATTTACACATTTTGTTATTTCTGTAATGAGAGAGTGATCAGAAATCACACCAAAATTATTTGAAGACTGCTGTAGCTTGTCACTGTCAAACAAAGAAAAATTCTGCTTTCAGACTGTTACTAATATAACAGGTAGTACTATATACAATATACAAATATGACAAGAACTGATTCATTTTAGCCCGGAGTCTCCAACATATCACTTATTTGTATTCTGTCATTGAAATTTTCATCATCATTGAATAAAAAGTAACACTTTAACCTTGTCTGTCAGCAGCTGAGAGTTGGTTGTTTCTCTCTGAAGTTGATGTTCTGTCTCTCTGGGATTTGGAGTATAGCTGATATCAAAGCTGAATGTGTAATAGGAAAGAGATAAACCTTCTACTCTCATCTGTGCATCAGTGTACAGACATACACTCAAATACACCAAGTTTACAGTTGAGGCGTCAGTCTAAGACTGGCTGATGCTCACATGCCGCCTGCAGTCTCACAAGTTTGACCCATGTCTTTTTGTAAATCTTTTGACTGGTCAAACCACCCACAATATCAACCATGACTGGCCTCTTGTTTTATAGAGGAGCCCCCTCTTAGCTTTACAATTTGTCGGATGTACGGTGTAGTGCCCAGTTGGCTGATGGTGAGAAAATCTTGAATAGGTTCCTCTGACCTTGTGTGATTGAATTACATGACTGAATTTGAGTTTAAATATGCTCCCATTCAGTGCCTGAGGGTACATGAGTGTGATTTCAATCTGTGTATTTGTTACGTCTCCGTGAGCTGGGGGATGAGGGGAGTAACAAGAAGTGTGAAATAAACACAAAAGATCCGGTTGTGGACCAAAAATAGTTTTTTATTTACAACAAAAGAAGCAAAACTGCGGCCAAATTAAAGCAAGCTTCCCAATCGAACATAAGCGGTTTCAAAAGTCACCAAACACCATGCTTGGTTTGAGGCAGGTCACCATAACACTGTCACCACACAGCTCTCACTTGCTGCCGATCTGGCCCACTGGCCCTGATGATCAGGATGACTTCTCTTTTAAAGCTCCCTGTTAATTGCAGAGTGGCCACAGGTGCACCTGGCCACTCCTGCTGAGCACGATCTGAAACAAGAAAAATCACAGAAAACACACACACAACCTACCTGCACACAAGGGCCGTAACAGTATTGAATAATGAGAAACAAGTGTGGACCTAGTTGTTTGGTTGGATTTTTATATGTTGTTACAGTCAGAATTTTTACAAAATACTGCATATCAGGAACTTACTATAAGTAATTCTGCTATAAGAAATAGGAGAATTCATTCCTTGATGACTGCTGCAAAAGACTTGTTCAAGGTAAAGAAAAGAGGGCAAAGAGGACATGTTGTAATGTGTGATGTGGTTGAGAACCTCCAGAACGTGTGTTCATTGTCTCTCCTGAATGTCTGTGTTCCAAAATGACTAATTTGGTACATTTTCGATGCTCTTCTTGACAGTTGGAGGCAAAAAGTGCAATTTGAGGCTTGATATTTACGACGTGCAGGGCCTCATCTTTCATCCCGAATTGTCCCACTGTGGTCTGTTGTTTCACGGTCATAAAACTGGATTGGGTGAAACGTGACAAGAAATGGCTGCCAAAAAAAATGTTAACA
This sequence comes from Dascyllus trimaculatus, assembly GCA_024666655.1. Lineage (NCBI taxonomy): Eukaryota > Metazoa > Chordata > Actinopteri > Pomacentridae > Dascyllus > Dascyllus trimaculatus. Next base: position 19,388,528 of record CM045457.1, read on the forward strand.
CCTTGGGTGATAGAATAAAAATGTGAAGCTCTGGTGAATTAAAAAGGAAAAAACACTCCAGAAGCTTTGTTGCGTGAGAAGAGTGCCCTTCAGAAATAGATCCGACAGGCTTTCTGCAGTGTGGCTGGTAACTCTGACTCTGTGAGTGAAAATAATCAGTGATATCAGATGTCCCTCACTATCCTTGGCAAAGTATTAAAGCTTTCTTGCCAAATCAAATATTATTTGATACAGATACAGCAGGTTATGTAGATGACTTTGGTTGTAATGTTTCTAAAATGAAAATGATATAAGGTCACATTACATTTCTTCTGTTGTGTAGGAGACTCAGTATGCTACAAGTAGCTCTACAGCCTCACCATTTTAGTGTTAAGGCTGAAGGTTGGTTGTATTTTTCAGCATGCGTTGTGAGTTTAATACCACGCTTGAAGGAATCTGTTTAACCAGCCAGCAGATCCCAACAATTTATTGATTAAGAAGCTTTATATTTAGTCCAGTTGTTTTTCTAGCCATGTCTACATGAATTTATTGATTAGAGAATGCACTGCTGGAACAGCCATTTGAGACCAATAATATAATATCGATGTATAAAAGATGCTCTTCATGTCTGCTTTAGGACCGCTGTGTCTTGCAATGGAAGGTGGTTTAGGAAACACTTCTCCACTTAAGGTTTCAGAGGTCTTCTCATCTTACCTGCTGATGATTACACTGATCATTAAACCCCTTTGTTTCATCATGGCCTTGATGCATTATGAAATGAAGCCACGCTCACTTACTCAGCCTTATTTTTTAATCAAATAAAAAGAAAGGCATTCCTCAACTGCATCCACTCTAATATTTGAGCATTTTATTGTGGCCACGGGGCTGGAAACAACATGTGCCCATGTTCAGTACTTACTTTGTTGGAAATCAAGTTTGTTCTATCGCTTTATCTTCCCAGAGGCCCTCTTTGTGGTTTCATCCCTCCATCATTTGTCTCTGACATCACTCGCTCCAGTGCCTCTTACAGGCCAAGCAGTGGGGCCCTAAGGAACGTTCACAAAGCAGATAGTGTAGAAGTTTTTATCTCCTCCTGATCTGGTCATCTTTCAGCTCTTTCATCGCATTTTCTGGAACCCTCCGGGGGAAAGAGAAGAAACACTCTTTCATAAGCCTGAAAGTAGTGTTTGTTTTTATAATAACAGTCAGAAATATATCCTGCGGGAATGATTCTCAATTATTTAATTTTAAACTGGTTTATTTGCTGTCAGTGGCTGAGCCAGTAAACAGTGGGGAGCCATGAGGAAACACAACACAAGCATATGCTCCATTTCACATCAACCCTAATGAACGGCATTTTTTTCTTAACCTTCGGGCTAACACCTAAAAACTAGCCAAAAGGGCTTCAGATCACAACAATAGCCTCACTTTGAATTTCTGTAACTAAACTATGTAGACGTGCTTCTTATAAAGATGAAAGTGCAAGAAAAACTTCCTGCTGACCCATGTTCAGTTCTGTAGAAATAAATTAGAGGCCACCGTCTTCTCTCTGAAAGGGCTTGTTGGTTCTTTGGCACTCTATCTTCATTATCCAATCGCTGCTGGCCTCCGTCCAGTATTAGAGGACACAGGAAGAGTGTTTCATCTTATCCTCCTGTTTTATTCTCACTTTTTGACCGAAGGCACATTATATACAGTATGTTATAAAATAAATACATGACTGCAGTTTCCAAGGAGGGAAAAGTGTTCCACATTTAACCGCTATTGAGTAGCCTCCATTATGCTTTAAATTGTGATTTAATGACCACAGTGAAAGTTTCAAACTCAGATTACTGTCTGAAAAAATTACCAGTATATAAAAAGTGCTTGATTGGCACATTCAGTTAGAATACATTGAGTGGGTCTGCTGTGAGTGGCTTAATGTCCAGAAAAATCAAGCATAAAGGTCCCAAGGAACAGCAATAATAAGGTAAGAAATAACAGCTGTTGGGCTGCTGGTATTTTTTGTTTGCGTTGTGGTTTTGTGCCGCTGAACAAAGATCTCATCAAGTGCATTTTTCTTTTCTGATGTCATTCAAGTGGTTTCACTCTCAGCACTTTGGCTGAAATCTGTCTCTCTATCGCCTCTTTTTTCTCTCTAAATGTGACGAATACAATCATTGTTAGGAAAGTCATGCACATGCCCCAACCACCTCCTTCCAAGAAAAAGCTTCCAGATTACTGTCAGATGAACTCATTCTAATGCCTCCACATTGACATCTCTTCTAACGGTTTCCAAGGCTTCAATAGTGTCTCAAATTTCTTTTTTACCCACTTTAAAAAAAAATCTCTACCACTTTTTACCAACACAAAAGTAGGGAAAACTATAATTAAACAACACTGAAAAACTCTGCAAATTGTTAGTTAATGAGCACAGCATTGTTTATTTATTTTCATTAATAAAGACTTTTAGTATGAAAGATGTAGAGAGGAGATCTGTTTGCATTACCTTAACACACACTGGTCATGGCAGCAAAAACATATGGTTTGTTTCCATATGTTTTACAGTGGTAGAGCAAAGTTCTGTGGATTGATGAAACAAAAATGAACCTAACCAAACAGTTAATGAATCTCATTTAACAGACACGGTTCTGTTATGATTTGTGTATGGCTGACAGTGAAACTGACACACTGGCATTTATTCATGATTTCACTGCTAAGAGAAGCAACAGGATAAAAACAGAGTAGAGTGGAGCTGTCTGTGGGCTCAAATTCAGTAAAATGCATCAAAACTTATTGGATGACAGGACAATGGTCGTAAACATTGGACCAACATAAAGAAAGAACTTTACATATTGAAGAGGTGGAAGATCTTTGAATGGCTAAGTCATATATCTGGTCTTGATTTGATTTTACATTCATTTCACTGCAGACTAACAGATGAAATATGCCACACCGAGAAGAAGCTGAAGGTGGCTGCAGTGAAGACTTGCGACAATCAGTGACTACACAGAATTTAATACAAACTATTCAATGTGATGCTTTTGTGAGGCACTTTGTGTGCATGTGTCCAATTACAGTAGTCCTGTACTTTGGAAACTATTTGTTAAAAGGGTTATCTCTCCCATGCAGTACTCTTTCTATACCATTTCCTTCCTGGTATTGATGGAAACCTAATCAAATTAAAGCTGAGACTTGGCACTTTAATGTCGGATCCATTATTTTATTTGAAATTGAATGTGCAGGAGAGCAGAGATTTAAAGACGAAAAATGTGTAACAGCCGCAGCACCGGGGTCTGGGCTGTAAATAGGCATTTGAAAGATGAGTGAAGAAAGGAGAGTAGGATGTGTGAGGTAGCTGAGTGTGGTGGAGAAATCCCTGCATTACTATTGAATGTTTAATTACGAAGTCACTCCAGTTCAAAATGGATCAAACTCTCCACTCTCTTAGTAATCATTCTTCAAAGCCTCTTACATTTTTCTTGCCCTTCTCTCTGTTCCTGTCTACTCCTCTGACCTGCCCTGTCATCTTCTTCTCTTATGAGTCACTCTAGCTTTCTTCTCTCCCCACTTTTGTGATTAAGTCATGTGGTCATTTCTCCTCTTAGCTTTCCATATACTGTTGCTGGCTTCTTTCATCCAGATATGTAGGATTAAAGGCGCAAGTCAGTCTTCTCTTTTAATTGTTTTGATATCTTGGTATTTGTCTCTTTGACTGTGGGGATGGATGTTGGTGCTACTACTCTTAAATTGCCTCTAAACCTCTCCCTCATCCTTTCATTCCCCTTGTCACTCTCTCAAAGACAAACAGAAGTTGCTGAGATCACCTTGAGAACTGTTGGCAACACCCCAAATTTAAAAACCAAAACATTCAGCTTGCTGCAAAGTTTTGCCTGCTGCGAAGTTTTGTGCCTTCACATTCTTCACAGTATGTCACAGAAACAAACAACATGGCCAGGCAATCCTTCTCAGTGGGCTTTTTTAAATTAAATACACTTTGACACCTTTATTTATGTGTCTTATTTTCCTTCTGTCACTTCCCCAAAGTTTTCGCATCTTTACTCTGCAATAAAGATCTATTTTGCAGAGTCCCTATGAGAAAAACCCAGTATCTAGTGAGCAGAAATAGACAGGGTTGCACCTTGAATGATCCAAAGCTGTGATTTAAAACATTATGCGTGTGCAACTTTTTACTTAAGAACACATGTTTATTTTATTGATGTAGCATTTTTTTAGCGAGATTAAGATGCTTTCACACATGTATACATAACCAGAATGGGCTTACATGTGTGCCTCTTCGCCTGAACTCCTAATACTTATTTCTCTTAATCAACTGGAAATCAATTTAATACTATTAGATAATGTGTCTTCAGGATTTTTTTTTTGTTGACATTCTGTCCCTTACAGGTAAAATAGACTGCTCAATTTTTTTGTATCTGGTCAAAATCATGAAATATGCAGGGGATAAAATTCTTATTTCCCTCACTGTACATGTCCATTTTATCCACACTGTTGTTGGTATTTTATTGCCACTGTCTCCTTCTAAAAGTTCTTCCACCTTCATTTGTTTCCTGTTCTTCAGTCTGCCACCCGAGAGCGAGTCTGTGTTTTTAGTCTAGTGTGAAATGACATAATGCTCATAGTCAATGAGCTGCTTTGATCTCTGTCACCTTGAGTACCTGCCAGCTGTGCCACAATGATAGCATCACCATGGAGATTGATGTGGGGGAAGATGGTGTTGATGCTCCGAAAGAAGTACCCCTGTAGTTTCTCATATTGAAGATAAACATCACACGCATTTCCGCTCTCATACTCTGTTTCACCATTTTTCTGTATTTTCTATGTGTGTGTGATTTGGAAGTATTTGCCAGGTGGAAAATTGAAAATGCACAGCTCCAGTTTAGTATAAAGGTTACAGCTATTCTGCGTGTCTTACCCGTTCCTAATGTTATCTCAACTTTCATCTATGTGTAATTAATTACAAAATATGAGACACTGACTCTCACATAGATAGTCCCACATTGTCACACTGTGTCACACTGGGCACATTGACAGGCTGGCAGAGAAAAAGATATATATATATATATATTATATACATGTATAGAGAGAGAGAGAGAGAGAGAGAGAGAGAGAAGGGGGGGGGCAGGATATGACACACAGCAAATGTCTCAAGCTTAAAATGACCCGAGGATGTCACTGGGACACCAATATGCCAGAATTACAATAAAATTAGGAAACATTGCTAATCATCATAATGTGGCTTAGTATTTTGTTTGTGTTTTGTAAATTTAATAATTTGCCTACCTCACAAGGCTTGCATCAGGAAATTATATGTTACAACAAAAGGCACTAAACTGAATGTTAAATTGCAAAACCCATCAGTCCTGACAGTGACTGGAGTGTCAAATCTCATTAACAAATACATAGCAGATACCAATTTGATTTTTTTTTAAATAAGCATTTTTGTGCTTTTCAATTTTTTAAATGCCTGTGAAATATAGGCAACTATATTCATTTAAGCAAACAAACATCTGTTATTTTTCCAGAAGGAGTATAGACTCCAATCCAGTGTTTAGTGGCTGTGAAATTTTGGTTTGCATTTGGACCTTGAATTCTGCTTTTGAAGCTTCTTTAGGAAAAGTTGTTTTTGGCTTCTTTCTGCCCCCTGGTGGTCAAAAATACACAATGAAAATTTTTAAACTGAGCAAGCACAGATTGTTGGTGTTACTCAGTCTTCCCCACTGTTTCAGTCTCAGTGTGAAGCCAAGGAGAGCTAGACTCAGCCACAAACAGACTAACAGCTCATGTGCTTGGGAAATGTCGGCTGTGCTCCAACTCTGGTCCAGTGTTGATCTGATGGCCAGATAGCCTTTCTGTTTTCTGTCAGACTCAAACTCATTGTCAGGTCAGTGTCTTTAAGTGTGAAACTTTTACTTTTTGTCTGAAATGATAGTTTAAATTGAGTATTTTTATTTTGTACCCTAAAAAAATGTTCCATGTCATTCTTTGGTCTCACTTTTGTCCTCTGCTTTCACTATCCCTCACTGGACAGTAAAGATAATATGACTGTCCTTCTATTTTCTTTACATTGTCCATGTCACCTTCACTAACAAAAATAAAAAAGAACTGTGGCTTAAAGATAGTTCTATCTCATTTGTTATACACTCATGTATGCAGTTGCTGAAGACCTAGAGCAAGGAAAAATGTGGGGAACTCTACCCTTTCCTGACCCTTTCATGTTCTCTCTTCGTCTCTGTTTTCACATGAAATAAATATGTGTTCAAACATCAGTTCAGTCCTTGCCCACTAACAGAGAATGTCAGATGTTTCAGTAGGCTGACAGTGACTGGGGGAGGTCATCTATCTCTTTGGTTTTCTTTCTCCTCTTTTCTCCCCCTACCGAAATAGATAATTCAAACTGCTTTGAACAGAGCGCTTGTCTTTTGTCAAAAAATGTTGCTAAGCACAATTTGACCATGAAAGAGGTAAAGGAGTACAAATAATGGATTTGAATTTTAAGAGCTGAAAGTAGTGTTTGGAAGTAAGTCGTGCCTTTGTCATGCATGTTTTTGTAAGACGTGTGTATGCATGTTTTTCTATAGTCATATTGTCACAGTGCCTAAACTTGTCAGCATCACCTCACAGAGAGAATTTACATAACCAATCTCAGTTTTCATTATTTTCCTTGGAAGGATTGTGTAATTGGATTTTTTTCTAACTAGTCCAAACAATTGCTTATCCCTCCCTTACCTGAAACAAGATTTATACTGCTAAATTGCATTCTGAAGAAGCCCATCTTCCTTTTTGCATTGCATTTGGTTGTAAAGTAGTGAATGATAGCATGCCACCGGACATCTCTGTGTAATGATGTGGCTATATAGCTGCCTGATGGACGCATCTTGAAGATAAATCCTGTCTCAGTACATCTTTTCCTCACCCTTGTTCTGTGAAGACTCAAATGTGAGTATGATGTTGCTGTGCCTTTTTCCGAACTTCCTTGTAACGAGTTCAATTTGGAGAGCTGCCTGTCTGGGAAGATGAGTGAAAAGTGGAGAGTGTCCAGGAGCTCAGTAAACCACATAATGCTGGGGAAACTGGTAAGAGGCTTTTTCTTCAGAAAAAATAGTGTTCAATTTAGATTGTTACGTTTGTAACTTTGTTTTAATTAACTTTCCACTCTTCCTCTGCTGATATACTCATACTGATGCCAGTATTGTTAAACCAACTGAGATTTAATCAACATGTGTGTTTATTAAAGTCCATCTCCAGTCATTGTTTAAACTCTTAAAAACTAATTTCTGTATATCAAAATTACATTTAATGCCTTAAAATTGTTTTGATGTAACTCTGTGCCAATCATTCTCCAACCATCCTTTCTCACTCCCTGCACCCTGAGCACACCAGCTCACCTAGAACTCTGCTCAAATACTGCAAAACTACTCTACGCTACACAGTGGCAAGATGCAGTATTTCAGTCGTAAGTGTTTGAACCAGAAACCGAAGAAGAAAATTGTTACAGCAAGCCCCACCTCACAAGCTAAAGGGAATGGTTCCATAGATTTGTTATATATGAAATTCTGAAGGTCAGAATCCCTGTTGGAAATGCTCAGCCATGGTCTTTACTTCTAATTTCGCTAATGATGTGTTTTACAACATATAAAAACAACAAATTGCCATGTTAACAAGGTAAAAACAAAAAAATAGAAAGAAAGAAAAACTTGATTTTTTTGAAGGGGGGTTAGTTCTGTCACCACTGCTGTTCGGATTCCTTAACGCATATTTCTTTCTTAAAGATAAGATTTTTTTCCACCAAGCCTCACTGTATATCCATTTGTCTGAGTGATGCAGAAATTATATTCATTAGTTTGAATATGTCCTTGATTTGAGAGATGACATTTTTAATTTCGAAAGCGACTATATTGGTGTCAGTGTACTTACTCTATGCTTTTATCTCTGCTTCTATCTCTCTATCTGTATCTGAAAGCTCAGCATTTGATCTATTTTACTGTGGAGCAGACTTAATCTTTTATGACCACTACTTACCTTCTTTCTTTCTTTTTTTTAGCACCTCTGCAATTACATCATTGCGGGAGACATTTGAGAAGCTCTGAGAAAGTTTAAAGACAATTTTCTTTATCAGAACTGGTCTTGTAAGTTGATCTTTTTTTTTACAGTATGAACCACTTAATTGAAGTTACCATTCACTGTTACAATTAGTTTTTTTGTATATTTCTGTCTGATTGTTGGCACAATCTGGAGAATTGCATCAGCAGAAAGTCTGATCAACTAGATGACCTCATGGGCCTCTACCTATTTATTTCATCATATTAGACTAATTCAAAGTTGACATGCTCTTTTAATATGACAGATTGCAACCACAGACCGTTTGTGTTGTTTCTCTCCTAACTTGACCTGGGTTTAACCCTCTTGTGAATGCAGGTGAGACAACGAAGTCCTTTCAAAAGTGACTAAACCCAATATATGGACCAGCAGGTATGAGAGAGTGAGAAACATATTGTATTTTCTTTGCTTTGTGTGTTGTCATTCTCCATTGATCTCAGTGAACAAATACTGCATGGAAGACAGAGGGGTGGAGGAGACGGAAAGAAAAGAGAAGAAAGGAAAGGCAGGAGGGTAATTCCCAGCCATGATCCGGTGTTTGATATCTGACTTGTGGCTCAGATCAATAGTGTGTTTTTGATGAGAAACACACAGCCTTCCTGCCTGACTGTTTACCATAGCTTTCTCCTTGGTGTGCGTGATGCCCTGAGACACAAAGACTTGTCTTCAGACTCCACATACAGTCCATATATAAACTCCCTTTCTTTTCCCATCTCTACTTCCTGCTCATTCTCTCCCCCTCTAAGCATGAATAATCATTGTGAGGAAAGTGAATGTTGGACTTGAATTCATCGGCCAGAACACAGCTCAAAGAAATGTCAATGTGTCTATATCTCGTCTGTATTTAAAGCCCAATGTGTAGGATTTAGGGGGGGGATCTATTCGTAGAAATGAAATGTAATATTCAGGATTATGTTTTCATTTGTGTATAATCACCTGAAAATTGCATTGCCATTAAATAAGCCCTCTTTCATGTTGTACCACCATCTTTCCACATGAGCCCAATTCAGACAGAGGTCCTTTTGCTTTTTTTCTCATTTTTAATGGCCAACTTAGGTTCTCCTGTATGCTTGGAAGACAAGAGTGAGATGAAAAGTATTCAGCTGGTTCCAATCTGCAGCCTCACCACTACATGCCACTTAATCCTCCACACCTCTCTTTTAGTTGTTTGCCAACATATTTCCCGTAACAATTTTAAAAGTCATGAGGATTTTGCAGCTGTATGAGCTTGTGTTGACCTTTTTCTGACTCTTTATGGCTTTGCAAACAAGATGAAAAAGGCAAAGGCACTCCAGGTTTGTTACCCCTATAAACCGTGTACTGTTATTGCTGTTTTATCACTATTTTAGGTTTAGGACAAGTTTAAAACTGGGTTGTCTGGATCACAATTATAGGTCACTTAAATACCATAGTTGGGATTTAGTCTAGTTGCCATGTCCTGTAAACATCAGCTGAACTCTTGAAGAGGTCATTCTTTCTAAGGTCTCAGTAACAGAATCCATAAGAATAGTTGGAATCAGATTCGCCACTCTGTGCCCATGGTTGTTTAAATCTCACTTTCCCAATTTTGCTCTCCCTCTCTAGCTCTGTTGCTCTGTTCATCCCCATGTCAGCTTCCCCTCTCCTTTTTCTGCTCCATTCTCACATTTGATGGCAACACTTCTGTGTAAAGGGCAGATGGATGACCTACACGTCCTGACTGTGAAGATGAATTACCAGCCTTACCATATCTCCCTCGTCCTGTTTCATAAAAGCTTTTTCACATCCAAAGTTAGCTTACTTTTGTCTTCTGCTTAAATGTCAGCATGGCGAAGATTTCAGGTTGCTAAAAGTTAGCAGATCTCATTTAAGAAAACGTGTGCTGTTATGTGAGTTGTTGTTGTACGTATTATTTATGCCAAAGCCACATATGTACAGTACATATGTAGCTTTGGTGTGACTAACTGTCCAACAAAGCATATCATGAAGCAAATGACAGTTCCTGCAGAGGATTTTGCATTGGGCTACTATCTTCTTTCACAAATTAATCACAGCACTGTGGCACAGTCCACACTTCTATTTAAAGGAAGTAAAAAAAACTATGTGATGGCTAATACGCATAACTTTTATAAAAAGACATATCTCTAAATGTCCTGCTGAAGACACATCAGTGGTGTTGTGTTTTAGCTTTTTAGTGTCAGAGATTTTCTCAACCTCACTGAGGCTAAATAGTGTAATAGTATATAGCCTAAATACTTAACTTAAATGTCACAAATGACCATAAAGTTGAAATCAACATATCAGTGTCACAGTCTTGACAGTGTAAGCTTCATGCTTTCCATAGCAGCAGTTTGGGTTGATCTTTTTTTTATTGGGGTCTGATCTTATAATCATATAATCATTTCTTATTGCTGATAATACATTTTTTTTGATATATTAAGAAACTGCAGTTTTTAAAATGCCAAAGTATGTGTTAGTAAGTGTTTAAGGTTAATATATTCTGTCTGTGTACATAATTGTGCTTTTCCCTGTCATTTCAGACAGCGCAGGATCAGCCAGAGTGTGTCATTGAAGAAGACTTCAGCAGGGTGAATGCTTCCCTTCACATGGGCCTCCATTGAAGGGCTCTTGTAACCACTAATCCCCTTTTTGCTCTGAGAGTACAAGAGTTCTTCATGTATTCCCAGTAGAACAACTTTGATGTCAGTTGTGTGTCTGACTCTGACATCTTTAAGCTGACCTGAACCTGCTGTGCTGTTGAAAGAAACAGTTAACAGGACATTTTGTCTCTGTATCTTGTCCCTTTGTGTGCCTCCCAGTGTGCAAATGTTTTGTTTTTGTTTTTTGTTTTTTTTGCTCCAGCTTTCTGACTCACTGCCCAGCCAAAGGACTTCCATCACAGGCAGCAGTGCTGTGCCTGTCCAAAACAATTTGAATCACACCAAGTGAAAAAGAAAAGAGGGTTCTTTTGAGACTCATTGTGGGCCACAGTGCAAAGTCTAAAGAGAGTGGAAAAGCAAAGATGGAGAGAAGGAGAAGATAGCAGCTGGAGAATTAGAGGTTGGAAGACTACAGTGAGTGTCAGAGTGAACAAATTACATTTGTGACCAAACACCAAAGACTGTCAAAGGGAGAGAAAGGAAACAGAGTGAAGGGGGATATTAAAGTGAACAAGACAGATACTTCAGTTTGTGAGAGAAGAAGAAAAGAAGAAGAAAATGAGTTCTACTGTAACATCCTGAGGTGTCTGCAGGAGAACATTTGATGCAAGCAACCTGAACTGGGGTGCGATGGCATGCAGGTGCTCCAGCTGTGCTGTACGCGCGGTTACATCGCAGCAATTACGCACAAGGTTTTTTCTTGCCATGACAACACAGTAGTCACTCCCCACCTGCCCTACTCGCTAGATTTGGCTCCCAGTAATTCCTTCCTCTTCCTTTAAAATGAAATTCAAGTTGAAGGGTTGCTGTTTTGACACAGTCGCGGAGATTAAACCACCATCACAGATGATGCTTGACATGTTTACATGTCGTGTCTTCCAGGGAGCATTGCAAGCCTTCCTGGAGCACTGGGAGCGCTGCATCGCTGCACAAGAAGATTACTTTGACGGGGATGGTGGCAAAATTTTAATTATGTCTGATTTTTTATTTTTATGGTCCAAGTTTCTCATTTTTTTAAACTCAATTATAGCACCAGTTAAAAGTTTGACCACACCTACTCTTCATTTTTACTATTCTCTGCATACTAGAACAAAACTGAAGAAATCTGAACTATTGAATAATATATATGTAGCTGTGCATTTTTATGTAGTAGTGAAATGGTATAAACAAAGCAAAGTGTGTTTCATCTTTTGAGACTCTCACTATCTGGTGAGGTGGAGCTGGTGGAATTTCTTACCTTCCTAATGCATTTGAAACCATCAATTTTTTCTGCTGACGTAGCTGCTATAGAGCAGATAGCCCTGTTCAACTACTCTAGTAATCCATATTATGTCAACAAGAGGAATGACAGTCCATCCTTTCTTTAAGAGATGAAGGTCACCACACCAAAAACAAAAAAATCAGACATTACAATGGATGTGGCTCTCGTAACTCCAGAAAAGGAAGACCATTAGTTATCTCTACTGCAGAGGAGAAGCTCATGAGAGTTACCAGCCCCAGAAATTGCCAATTAACAGCACGTCAGATTAGATCCCACATCAACACTTCCCAGGACTCAAGTAGCAGACACATGTCGACATCAACTGTATGGAAAAGACTGTGTGAATCAGGCCTTCATTGTGGTATCATTGAAAAAACTAAAACACTACTGAGGCAGCTCGATATGAAATTTCTTGAGCAAAGAAACACGAGGACTGGACATTAGACCAGTGATCTGTATTTTGGTCAGATGAGTCTAAATTTGACATTTGCTGGATATGCTGGGAATTCACTCCAATGATTCCCATGCATAACACTGACTTGACTTGCAGGCAAAACAGTAGGGACTCTAATATGCTGGTAACTCAGAGTTGTCCTTTTTGGAATAAAAATGTTCAGCACTGCTGTTTGTATTGCTGTTGGCCAAAATGTATTGTAGTGTAATCTTAGGATAACCAGTCAGGCTTCATGGAATCAGCACAAAAGCATGACTACTTCCTACTTGTTTCTTTGACCTGGTTATGAGGTTTGGTCATCATTGTGACCAAAATCCACTGTTTGCTCTACAGCAGAACTCTTAAGTGCTTTTAGCTCCAATATGAGCAGTGAAATGACCACGCGACTAGCCTAAAAATCTTCTTTTTAACCTGAAAATTACACATTTTTTCTGTGATTAGCTGTCAAAAATATTTTGTCATTTAGTTCCCACTAGTCATAAACCAGCCATATCTAAATTAAATACACATTCTCAATTACAGCTGTTTTCTCTCTCTTTCTCTGTCTACTGGTTTTCAGACTTCAGCACCAGCATCTTGTCTATCTGAAGGGACTCAGGGGGCTCAACATAGACATGAAGTCTCCTGCCGGACCAATCACAGCTGAGTGCAATTTACCTGAACAAGTATGAGCTGAAGACCCTCCTCAACTCCTGTGCCTCTTTTAAGGACAGCAAGCGATCTAACTAGAAGTGGTGCTATTGCTTCCAGAAATAAGGGGCAGAAGATGGGGTGAGTTTTCCAAAGCCAGATGGATTCTGACAGAGCAAATGATGAAGTTGGGGGAGGTGAAGAGATGCGTAGCTGAGCTAAAAGGTGAAGAAATCAAAGTCTCAGCAGTGAAGGTGTTTCGAATACACATGTTGGCACACAGAATTTTACTTCTGCTCTTTTCCACACCCAAAAACAGTCCAAAAATAGGACATTGTCAGTGGACCACCACAGCAGGAGTTGGGGAGTAAGTGATGAAAACTTAAGTGGGTAAAGTGCCTCCTGAAGCAGGATGTAGAGTGATGGGGAAAAGGGAAGGAGTATAGCACGGAAAGAGATGGGAAACAGCAAGACAGACAGGAATGAAACAACACGGCTGGCTTTTTGTGTGCAGAAATTTTGAATTTGAGTTTTTAGTTGCTCATTTATGTCCAAAGACAAAGGATAGTGAAAATGCAGCTCAACAAGGGGTTTCCCTGCCTTGTACACCTTTAATACCTTGTACACATTTAATACCTTGTACACAGGTTCTATTGGCCACAGTGTTTTCATCACAACATTGCACTGATTCAGGAATAGCCTTTGTGTGAATGTGTTCAAATTTATAGACGGTTCTGAAGGTGACCGTTGTTCTGCAGCCTTCACAGTGGTGAGTGATTGTGGGTTGCAACACTTTTGTCCACAGCGAGAGGAGACATGACATTAGTTTTATTTGACCACAACACAGAGGAATGTTTAATTGTGTTCTAGTGAAATGGTCTAATGGTGTAAGGGTTTCACTATTTAATAGGCTGAAAACCTCTCTCTTCCTTTTCTCTCTGCCACTCATTTCTTATATTCATTGTTGTGCTGAAGAGGGCTTCTTCAAGCTAACACCATGTCAAGGCAGCTCCAGCCCTTTCTGGTGTGAGGACTAATAAAGCAACAGTATTATCACCTCTAGACAACAAAGCAGCCCCTTGTTCAGTTGCAAAAACATGAGGGGCTTGAGTAAAGATTTTTTCTTTTTTCTTTAAAGTTAGGTTTATTCAAAGATGTTTTGTCATTAGGTTTCTTCAGTCTAATTATGTAGTATATTATGCAAATGTTCCATAATCTTTAACTTGTCACTGACAATAAAAAAAAAGTACAAACATCGTCTATCCCTCTCCTTTGCATTTGAAAACCAAAGTGCCACCATCCATCCTCTGCTGTAATCTGGGAGGTCTCCACCCTTTACAGAGTAAGCTCTTTGATCCAGCTGAAGCGCTGTGGGACTGTCATCTCTTGGTTCATGTAACGTGGACTGCTTGAGACAGCCTGCAGAGCTTCTCTTTAAAAAATATTCTAAAACATAGTGTTGAATCACAGAAACAAGAGTAATGTCTTCTACAGGAACATCATAGGGGCATGTGTGAGTGACGAATGGAGAGATTTAAAGCCGCACCAAGAAATCTTTGACCCTTAGGGGACAAACAGTTTTCTAACATGACTTACACGTCTTGTACAAGCTGCATGATTAGCCTCAATACAGTCACATTGCTACTCACCTGCAAATCCAGACTTTTTTTGCACCTGTCCTGCTGGCTAAAAGATATCTAGGTCTCTTTGAGTCTCTCTGCCAGGCATTTGTTTATTTTGGCTCTCCACAATGTCACTCTGTGTATGTAGAATTCAATCAGTTTGTGTGCTTGAAGTGGCCATTTTAAAATTTTGGCACATTTTTCTTTTTACCTGTGTCTCTGGAGTGGCCCTCATATGTCCTAGATCTGCCTTCATAGCTTTAAGCAACTGCAGAACAAACTCTTCTGGAATGAAAACTGCTGTGTCTTTCCTCTCAGCTCTGAGAAAACCCAAACTGTGGTGTCACCTCTTTCTCTCTGCTACTTTTTTCTGTGTTTGCTTTGTATTTGTCCATTTTCTTCTCATTCTGTCTCCTTTGTTTGTCTGTGTGGTCTGATTCTTCTGTGTCAATCTGTGAGCCACATACATACGTTGCATGTTTCTTCGAGGTATGCAGTTTTATGTTATGTTGATTTATCTTGTCCACCTTTCCAACAGACTCTATTCTGTATTTTAATACTGGATTTCTTTCAGGGTGTCACAGGAATGGATCTTGGGCCCTACCCAGGCTGAGTATCTGATCTGATAGGTACAACTTTTCCAGTTGTCAAAATCAGTACATTGTCTGATCTGATTGCTGATTAAACCCAAATTACACTCCTTTGACTCTGATGCAGTCTCCTCTGGTTACTGCATGTAGTCTGGCTCAGTGTCTCACAGTGTCAGGAATGGTGTATGGTACGATGAAAATGCCCAGTTATTTGTTTTTGTGAGCTAATTTTGCACTGCTGAAAAATCCTGAACGTATGATATTTAAAAGTAACATAAACACACAGCAGAAAAAAGAGAAGCTTGTGAGGGATTTTGCAGGAACCCCTGTTTAACAAATGTAAAAACTGATAAGCAATTAGACACACAGCAGTGGCTTTTAAATCAGATACTTGTCACTTTTGCCAGATTCCAGTAAAAAGCACTTTGCTGCATGGATGTTTTAGGGAAAGCATGATACCGTATTACCAGATGGCGTGTCATTTATTTGAATGGTAGTGGATTATTGCCACATTAACCAAAAAAAACAAAAAATTGAGGATTCCTCTTTGAGGTGTCTGAATGCTTGGCACATTTAAGGAATTTTGGGTAAAACAGAGTAAGCAAAGTAAAATTTATTTATGAAGTACTTTTCATAGACAAAGGTCATAAAGTGCTTTAAACCTGCAATATAAACTACAGGAAAACACAAAATGATAAAGAGACTGCCTGAGCCATGAACTTGAAAGTGCAAGGCTGAACAATACATAGTTAAAAGTACATTACACTGAGTTGCCGTTTAGCTCACTGAGTTAAGGTGATACCACATGGGCACTGTCCCCTAGTAGCGGTCATGAGTTTGAGTCAGGCTCAAGACCCTTTGCTGCATGTCACTTTCCTGTCTCCCCCACTTTCACTCTGTCTCTGTTTATCCAATAAAATGGAAAAACTCTCCCTCAAAAAATAAATTTAAAAAGTGCATTACACAACAATAAAAAATAGATTAAAAAATAAATAAATAAAAATAAATAAAGCAGGTACAGAGCTGGTGAATATGAGTTACCCAAACAGCTGTCTAAACAGGTGTGTCTTTAGCTGGATTTTGAAAGAAACCAGAGACTCAGCAGACCGTAAGGGTGCAGGCAGAGCATTCCGAAATTTAGGAGCTATAGCCTCAAAAGTGTCTTGAGGCGAGTCCGAGAGACAGACAACAACTTTAACATATTTGGCCTGAGAGAGAGAGCTGACTGGTATGGATGAAGTAGCTCAGCAGCATAAGCAGGAGCCTGACCATGTAACACTGTGTAAGTGATAATTAGAATTTTGAACAGCATTCTATATGTGACAGGGAGCCAGTGAAGGGATTTTAGTGTAGGGGTAATATCAGAGTGTCTATTTGATCTTGTTAGTAATCCTGCAGCAGAGCATATGCAGTACCACCCTTGTATGGTAAGTGTGAGAGCGTTCATGATTGAGACTACCACCAGTTGAGCTAGTTGACTTTTTGTTGGTTCCATAACCACATATGTGATAAAATAAAATAATTTTGTAACTGTATTCAAGTCTTCTAGATTTTCCAAAGACTCTTAGACTACATGGATCAAATTCTGAAAAAAAAGAGTAATTTTCCAGAGTGTGTAACCCTGTGTTTCCCATTTTACAGTCTCTTCTTTTCCGATGATTGTGGCTAAAAGTTTTTTGGGGGGCCAGTGTGCATCTCATGATGAAGCTGTAGTAAAGCACTTTGGCTACTATACTAACGTGGCAGTACAAACCCAGCACTGTTACTGGGGTCTGGCTTTGCTGCATTAAAAGATGGCCAATGCTAACAGTCATGAGTTTTCTTTGTGCAGTGATATTTTTGCATTAAATGAATGCTAACTCAACTAGACACCATTCATAGCATAGTAACAATTATTATTAGACAGATTATTCACCCATATGATGGTGCTCTCACATATTATGGCTGATGCGTCTGCTGATAGCAAATACATTTGGATCAGTGACTCATGATTCACAATGGCTAAAACATACTGAGTTATTTACACAGTAGAATTACTCATCTGTGGCTCAGCAGGTTGTTCACTAATCACAGGGTTGATGGTTCAATCTTTGTTTTTGCCAAACAACACGCTGAACTGCTCTTGAGCAAAAGACTGAATCCCATTCTAGTTGGTGTGAGAATGGATGAATGAGAGCCAGATTGTCAGTAAATTAGTATTCAAAGAACAGCATGGCATATATGTCATTAACATTTTGTGTCTGGTATAAATTATTTGATTATTGGCAAGAATATTGCTTGCATTTATATATTACAATAGTAGCTATTAGTGCTGATAAACCCAGAAGACATAGAAATCTAATTCTTAGTCAGCAGGGTTGCTCTATTCTCTTCTGTGAGAAGGATGAAAGTTCTGCTAATTTTCAATTACACTGATAAAGCTTATTAAAGAACGATACACCACTGCCCACATTTACATTTACTCTCTTCTCTTTCTCATATGTTTCCAGCTTTTGTCTCCCTCCTGATAATCTGTCTTCACTCGGTCTTCACCTCCAACCAGGGATCGCTGACATTTGTTATGAAATGCTTTGCTAAATTTCTCTTCTGTATGTTTGAATGTAAAATATTTATTCTTTCATTTAAGAGACAAATACAGCAAATGGTGATAAGCTCGTTTCTCCTTCTCTTCTCTGTGCTCTGTAGTCACCCTTTTCTTCCCTATTTAAGCTCTCATGATGTGAAATATGGATGCTGTGCTGGAAATATCATGTCATGCCTGACTGGTTTTTAGTTATGGAGTGATGCTGCCTCTGTCTATTAGGACATATTTATACACACATACAGACAGATGCACTGACAACACTTTACAGAACTTTACAAGCATAATACTAAATGGCCCTAATTGCAAATCTGTTTTCTCCTTTTACAAAGATACAGTTTTTACATAGTAAAAGAAATCTTGTTTATATCCAGAGGTATTGTCAGTGTGCTGTGTTGCATTGTCACATTGCAATTAAATAAAATGAGAAGTCTGACATTTTCTGTTTTTACTGTAGCCACAGTTCTCTCTCCATGCATGTGAATGTGTTTTCCAGTCTTATTTTTTCATAGTTTTGAAATTCTAATGAAATGCTGCCTTTACTGTGTTACAGTTCCACAGTGTTTGAATCAGTTTAAGTCTTCTCATTCCCTGCTGTCTGTTCAACATCCTCATTTTAGCAACAGCAGTCACACATTCACGGTACCAGAATGCACAAAGGTCGCATACATGTACACATTCCTACAGAAAAACATCTGCAGTTTAAAAATGACTTTGAAGAACGTGACTCACATGTTCATTCATTTATGATAGAGAGAGAGTTTTGAACAAATAATTTGGCACTAAGATGTATGCATGTCGCACAAATGGCTCTGACTTTTGATCATTCCCATCATCATCATCCTTCAAAGTAAGTTTGCCTCACCAGACACGCCTTTCTCTTCATTTAATACACCGTATTAAATCCATTCAACTGATAATGCCCTTTCTGTAGTCAATTTGATTAATGCAGCTCAAAGAAAATCAATTTTCCACCATCTTTCTCCTGTTTCATCCCCTCCTCCCATCTTCCATTCCATATCAGTCTATCTGTGAGGTTGTCATGGTGGTGGCTCCAGTATAATGATTTCAGACTGGTTTAAAGCTGCACTGCATGAGTGATAGCATGGATTACTGTATGTACCAAACTCACTGGTATGAAAACTTGATTTTCCTGGGGAGTGACAACCAAGACCTTACTTTCTATGATGCCCGGAGATAGCATTACAAGAAATAAATTGGTTCTCTTCATAGTGTATATTGATCTCAAACCTAACAATAATAACAGTTTAAATTACTTTCCTTCTTCTCCTGCCTTTCAATAATTGTGCTAGTAGGTGAAGGCATACAGTCATTGTGCACTGAGCTGTAGTGTTTATGCATGTGGCAGGCGTTGATGGAACAGATGCTCCAAAACAGCTGTATTTGCCACATTTTTGCATATACAAATATGTGTTTTTATGCATGTCCAATGTACATTAATTTCAATAATGTAGATTGGTGGCAAAATATTATATAGTGTCAGGCTCTGGAAAAGCTGTAAGATTGATGGGAGCATCTGTTAATCTCTCCTGGGGGAGTGACTGGTGGCATCCAGGCTTTATCAACTGGATGTGTTGACTGCACCATAGCACAATCCCGCAGGCTAACAATGACAGGTAGCACATTGTTAGCCCGAACAATTCTGCTTTACTTTAATATTTATTAGTCTACACGACTGTACCAGAAAATGAGAAGTGCCAGAGTTTTAAAGTCAAAACGTAACTGTAGAACAGACTAAACTCTTCGCTCCCTGAGGCGTGAAAGACAATTGGATTATGCCCTGGGTCAGTCAGTGGTGTAGGCAGGCCAGCTGGTCCATATTACCTTTGGGTTTAACCCCTTTCCAATGCATCATTAAGATTGACTGTGTGTCCTGGCCTCTAAATTGAGGTTATTGGTCTTAATCCACTGCGCCGATAAACTCCTAATAGCCTACACTGTGTGGACATGAAGCATGTCTCGCCCTATGCCTCAAAAGACCTCATTTATATTTATGACAACCCCGACTCTCCATTCCTGATTAATCCACTTAATATTAGGACGCAGATCCGTAAATCTCCTTTTCCCTCTATGGTGAGCAGTAAGAGAGCCAGGGATGTGACGAGAATGTCAACTCTGAGATTTGCAAAAAAACAAAAAAACATATTTGCTCCCAAACACCCCTTCTATTGCAATGCCAAAGCTTTTCACTTGTCTCAGAACCAAAAACTCACAGAGGCACAGCGGATGGCTGGCAGACTCCAACATTTGTACATTATCATACCCATACTGCACTCCCTAAGAAGATTGGTTTAAGTCATAAGCAAGCTATTGAAGTACTGACGATTATGATCCTCTCTTTCACTGGGAAGGACAGAGAAAGAGAGCCTGAGAGACAGACACATACTGAGTCTCAGATTAGCCAGTCAGCAGAGAATAAGTGCTGCTTAATTCCCTCTGAGGGGCTCAAAGGTGCCTGTGTTTGGTGAGCTGCACTGCACACACTGAGGCGCAAACGTTTTCATGGGAGGAGAAGCATCAAGGCTTTAACATGTCAGTGACAACAAGGTTACAAGAGTCACAGAAACAGGTGTCACGGAGTTTTAAGTTTCAAGAAGTTTCTGCTTTCTCTTTCTACAAGCACCTGATTGGATGCATCCTCACTCCCACTGTCTTTGTACACGACTCACATCTCTTAATGATGACAGGGAGGAGTGTGTCCTTGAATACCCCTGAGAGTACCTCATTCCACCTTCAGTCATCCTTTCCCCCTTCAACTCTGCTTAAGCAGATGGCCACAGATGGGAAATAGAGCCCCAGTGAACCTGGTCGCATCTGTTTTGGGTCACTCTCTGCTTCACTCTCCTGCATGTATATCTACTTAGACCATACACATACAGGGTGCTTCCATCCTACTAATGGCTTGGTCGCTATGGCACACACAGATGGTACACACACCCACTATGACATCATTACCTGCATAAGAAAAGGTCTCTGTTGATACAACACAAAGCACAGTGTGACATTCTGGAAAGGGCACCAACCTTTACTGAATACTGTGGCTCTGGTGACCAATGAAACAGTTACATACAAGGAAATTATAAGTGATGAAGCATCCTATAGTGGAAAAAATGATACATCACTCACTGTGGTTTAATTTGATTTGTAAAGTCAGTGTTCTTAAGATACACATTAGTTTTGAGAAGATATAGAGAGACAGGATTCTGGTATTAAAGGTTATGCATTAATCCAAATATGGTTGCATGATGGATCCAGCAAAATATAAACGTATCGTGATAAAAGAGATAAAAGTGCATGTAGCAGAGTAAAACGAGAGATTATGAAATGGACAAAGAAAAGAGACCCATTTAAGCTGTAATCATGTAAACAGTTGTAAGCATTTTTTTCTTGCAAACTAAACAATCATGATCCATGCCATGATCTTTGCTGAGTTTATTTATCTGTTAATGTGTGTATTTATTGAGTAGCCTAATATGGTTTGGAAATATTGTTGTTTCAGTTAAATTGATCTGAGACTCTCTGCATTCCCTTAAAAAAATTAAATCTTATGACACAATAAAGAAATAACAACTCTTGGAATTTTTATGACCTAAAAGTTATGCCAGAGAAAAAAAAGGTTGAAACCCATGATATATTGCTATTAAGATTAGAAAACTCTTTGTTTTGTCTGATTTACCTAAAATGTATGGTTTCATAAACCTGTCAACCTTCTCTGCTCATCCTAGTACTAATGTGTGACGACCAGGTGAAATGAGAAATGGCAGCCCTGGCCAGAACAGCTCTCATTCACAGCACAGCAAGTGCCATCCATTTCCAAGCGACAGATCATTACAGCTCTGATGGTCGACAGATGGTGATGAATTGGCACTGATACCAGTGCTGGACAATTTTGGAGGCAGCGAGCTCCACAAACTGCTTTATTACATTTTTTCCACAATGCAGCCATCCTGAGAGTACCAAATAATGTCAGGAACTCCACTACACCTCCTCCCACTCCCTCAGTTCACCAGAGAAGGGGACTGCAGGGATCATCCTTGAGCTTGTTGCTTGATGCACAAACAGATGTTTGTTCTGATAGAAACAGTTGCAATTCACTAAAGACACTGACTAATATCTACCATATGGAGCCTAATAACATCTAACAAACTGCATGCCACAATTAGTAATACAAACACACAACAAGGCCTGACTTCTGAATGTCCCACTGAGTAATGCAGACAAACAGAAGCTCCAGGGATAGGATGTAGCTCGCCAGCTATCAAGAATAAATGAGATACTGTGGAGGCCATTCATTTTTGTACAAGCCAATGCTGTCATCTAGTGGTCTAAATCTGTTTAGGTCTTAGGATTCTCTCACGGCTCCGTGAGAGGGAAAAATGAAGTTTTCTTCTGTGCAGCTTCCATTGATAAAACATTAGACTTATTGTTATGTCACCATATATTTTTTGACATTTTTTTTTTCATTTAATCTCTAATAACCTATTTAGAAAAATAGTGAGAAACTGAGAGGGGGGTATTTAAGTAACAGTGGCACATCAAATCTCAATTCCAGTATGATCATTAAAAGTTAAAAAGAAAATGTGTGTTTGACAATCTGTTTCTACTTCTTGAGAAATACAGAAAAACACATTATATGGAATACTGCTTTTTAATTTTTCAATTTATCTACATTCAAGGGTGCAAAGACAGATTGGAAAACAGCTATAATGCATCCATCACAATAATAATTTGAAACATTAACAGTGAACAGTAACTTCAAATATTTGGTCTTGTATCAGGTTGTGATATGTGTATGAATGGTAATGCTTTTCTCCATCCGCCTCTCTGTCTTGTGCTTTCCTATAAAAATGAGACACTGCCAGAGTTAAAGTCAGATGTTTTTTATTGAATATGACCCTGGTTGGCTCAGCAGTTAATTATTGTATTGCAACTAAAAATGTATACAAAGAGTTTGCAACTAACCACACTAAGTTTACACTGCACTCATACTAGGCATTTTAGGCTTACTCAAAGTTCACTCACCATCTTACCCAGTAATCTGCATCTGCATCATCACCCTCAACAGCAAAACCAAACTGAATTACTGAGTCGCCAGACTAGAAGCACCATGGCATTTTAAATATATTTTTAGAAAAGGCTTTTATGGTACCAGTCACACTAACTGGAAGCTAAGCTTTCTCTGGATGATGCAACAGGTGTCTTGAACATTACATGTGTGGTACAATGGGGCTTCCAAGCTGCTGAGTTTGTTATTTTAGGCCAATGTGGCACTTTAACATGATATATAGTTTGTGAGCATCAGCACTGGTACTGAAAACAGTACAGACACGTACATAAAAAGTGAAATGCCTGAACACTGATGATAAAAGTATGACTGACAAACCTGTTATAGGAGGGATCAACTCACATCTCATCAGTGATATTTAGTTAATTATTAAGAAAATAATGAAAATTTGGCTTTTTTTTCAATTCCCTTTGTTCTTTATTTCCTTTACAGTGAGCAAAGTGCAGCCAGTAGCCTTCTATAAAGGAGGTGGATTATAGGTTTATGGTTTATGAGGCATAAGCACATCTTTTGTTTTGCCTATCATGAATTGCTTTAGGAGCATCTGCCAGTGAATGTTCCCGAAAACAGTCCCCATGTTTTGTTCACCTGGCGTCAGTTTAACCACTTCTGGTTTACAAAAGACAAAGTTTGCACTGTGTTAAACCCAGTGAGGCTTCTTCAAAACAACAATCATCAGAAAGATGTGCTTAGCAAAGCAATTCTTTTAATAAGATGTGGGTTGAAAATCCTATCCTTTAAACACCTCAGCCAGAAGGTAAATGTAGGTTATGCAATATGTAATTCTGTGATTTTCTGACAGATAAAGCCTGAGGATTATAGGCACATTGTTCTTTTGGACCTGTGACCTCAATATCACATTCAAAATACAGAGTATATTTTGTTAAGGAAATCCTCTGTGCGTGTGCAGTGTCAGCACTCACAGGTAAGCTTTGTCTTTTGACTGGTTGTGACCTGAAAGACAGTGTGAAGCAATAGAAGTGAAACTCAGTTCTTGGTTTAAAGGGCAAATATTACTGTGCAAGTGATCTCCTGCTTTATTAGCTGTGCCCCAGCCTTTTCAGACCTGTAATGTGTAAAAATGTGTAAAAGAAAAAAAAAACACTGACAGCAGATGATATGTTAGTTTCTCGTTGGAAAGTTTTTTTTTTCAGTGTCCAGCAGATGTCACTCCATTTTCCAAATATGCATGGGTTAAATATGTATTTTAAGCTACATCTTACATTTAATTACTAGTGACAATCTAATAAATCTAAAAAACTAAATTGAGAAGACCTGAAAAAAGTATTTAGCTTAAAGTGCAAAAAGCAACATTTAGGATGGCTCTGTCGGTTTTAATTTAATGTAAGTCTTTGGGTCGCATCACACTAACTACTAGTCCCACAATCCACAGTTATGGACTCCCGCCCAACTTTATTACATTCTGTCCAATCGGTGTTTAGACCGTTGTGATTGACACAACGGTCGAGACATGTGATTGGTTTCTATGTGGTTTCCAGGAAGTGAACGCCACAATTCTAACCACCTCCCACATGTGAGCCCCCGTCGATAGCACCACGCGCAGCGTGTGGAGGAGCGAGAAACCGGTCGGGAAGGCAACGTCATTCCTCGGACCACCGACTCGACGTAGCGCAGCAGACAGAGAGCGGAGCGGAGCGGCGTTGTCCGAGGCAGGTAATGTACCGGCCCCGTTTTTACAGTTATAACCGACATCTGCAAAGCTGCTACTTGGTTTCAGCATGGTTTCCAGGGGAACACGAGGAAAGTAGGTCGTATTAGATAAGAACAGGGTGGACGCTAGGGCCTGGCAGACTGCAGGCCTGCTATTCTCCGCGCTCTGTACTGACACAGGCAGCCCGGGCAGAGCCTTTCCCTGACGGTCTGTCCAGTCGCCAGTACTGGTCAGGTGCCTTAACGGACACCGCGCCACTAGTTGGAGAGGTACTCAGTAGAGCTAGTCAGGACTTAATATTTGTCAGCCTAGTAAGACTCTGAATATTGGTCAGTCTGTTTACTGGCCAGTTAACCTCATGTTTGTCTCTCATTTTTCACGTCTTTTCAGGTGCTGAAGCGATTACAGCAGAAAGATGGCGGACGACCCCAGCGCGGCGGACAGGAACGTGGAGATATGGAAAATCAAGAAGCTGATCAAAAGTTTGGAAGCTGCCCGTGGGTATGTAATTATTTTGGGCTGAATGTTGATGAAATGGCGAGACAGACTGCATCGGTGTATGCAATTTCGAGTGATGGTGTGAATGTGAACCACCGCAACAGCTGGAGATCGGATAAGTGGGGCCGAATTTGGGAGTGGTTAGCTTAGCATTGCTAACTTAGCTTAGCTTCTGCTGCTATCCAGTTAGCCGGTTGCTAAGGGCTTACCGCTGTCGCATTTAGCCTATCCGTTGGATGGAAACATTGTCTTGATTAGGGAGAACATATGTTTGTTTTGCCCACGAATATGTGTTATGGCTGACATTGCGGAAAATTCAGTCTTAAGTCCCACAAAGGATGTAAAGTTAGTAGCGGTGATGCTAGTTTTCTTGCTAATGACACCCGCTAATAGACGTCATCTCTGGAAAGAGGCCGCCATGGGTGTCTTTAACAAAAAAGCACGTTGATGAGAAAGGAAGGTTGGCTAGCTTAAAGTTAGACTTTCACGTGTTCCGATGAATACAATTCACAACTTCATATATCGTTTGCAAGGCTATTGTACATGTAAAAAATACGGCAAAGCTTCTCAATTCCCTCTAGAGTCCACTAAGTTCGTCACCTCATGGCAACCGAGCTGCTGAGCCATACATTAAAGCGCTATCGGCTTTAAAATGGTCAGGTGAAAGGAATTCAGGATCAGATGTTGGCCGGTTGGGCCTCTTGAATTATCAAACACGACATGTGAAATGTGGGTGTTGCTGTACTGGCTTGTAGCTTGCTCTGCGACAGCTTGCCGTCTAGTGTTGCGCAGAATTTGCTGTCCTGTGCTCCGCCGCCTGCCATGTCACCCACAGTTGACTATTTGCCCTACATTCATCCAGCCGCTGCTACCTGCCCATGTGTGTGTGAGCGCAGTGTCAGCCTGCACTGGTATGCTTTGTCTTTTGACAGGTCGTGAACAGAGATACAACAGTGTGGGGCTGAAATTCAGTCCTTGGTTTCAAGGGCAGAGATTGTACTGTGTAGCTGAAAGCCTACTCTGTTTGTCCCTCAATCTTTCAGACCTTGTTGAGGCAATACTTAACCAGGAATAGGTGTGTTTACAAAATTATCTTAGATTAAGAGTTATCTTGGAGGTAATAAATTCAATAGATGAATCAGGTCAAACAGTAATCAGACTGTAGTTGCTGCAGATGATACATCACACTTGTGTGATTTTGACGTAGACGTGTATTTTGTTATTGTAGCATTTAGCCACATACACTGTAATAGTCATAAACTATTAATGTTTCGTGTGCATTACGTAACATTTAAACTGTATATAAGTAAGCGTTCATGTAAGCATTAACATTTAATCATCACTTTCTCCCTTTAGTAATGGCACCAGTATGATCTCACTGATCATCCCTCCAAAGGACCAGATATCCAGAGTGGCCAAAATGTTGGCTGATGAGTTTGGCACTGCTTCCAACATCAAGAGTCGAGTCAACAGGCTCTCTGTACTTGGGGCCATCACTTCTGTACAGCAAAGACTAAAACTTTACAACAAGGGTATGTGTTAAAATTAAAGTTCTGCATATATTCTTGTGGGATTGTGTTTCTCATGGACAATTCAGCAGATTAAATTCCCATTAGGCTCGCCTTTCCCTGGAAAATTCCTTTACATTATTACATTGTTCTGTAAAATAAAAAATCTCCAGAAATAAAGAAAACAAAAACTTTCCACAGAATATCGTGACCTTTCAGAGCCTTCAACTAAAACATCTCTGTAAATACTGCACTGCACTTTATACTGTCTCTAGCTTCTCCTTCAGAAACTATACATTGTGTATCTATCTTTGCAGAAGCCTAACATTTGTCTAATCTTTTGACCTCTGACTTTTCCCTCTTGCCAGTGCCACCCAATGGTTTGGTTGTGTATTGTGGCACCATTGTGACAGAGGAAGGCAAGGAGAAGAAAGTCAATATTGACTTTGAGCCTTTTAAGCCAATCAACACCTCCCTGTACCTCTGCGACAACAAGTTCCACACCGAGGTGAGAGATTTTACTTCAGTTCTGGGTGCCAGTGCCAGTGTTGTCTTGTAGAGAAGATTTTTGGTATGCAAAGGTGTCTTTTGGTAGCTTTGTTTCACTCGCTTTCTGTCATGTTCTCATTATCTATTCTTTCCTCACTACCCTCCAACACCAGGCATTGACAGCCCTGCTCTCTGACGACAGTAAATTTGGCTTTATTGTGATCGACGGTAGTGGGGCACTGTTTGGCACACTGCAGGGCAACACCAGGGAGGTGCTGCACAAGTTCACTGTGGATTTACCCAAGAAGCACGGTACTGACCCACAATACCACAATACTGAACTTTTGATTTTTTTCAGCCGCATGGCAGGGATGTTTAGAAAATTACTAAAATGTTATTTTCCATTATTGTGAGGCTGTAAGTTTTACACTTTAGCAAACATCTAAAGTTTGTGGTTCTTTTGTTTATTTTTCTTCCAGGTAGAGGTGGACAGTCTGCTTTGCGTTTTGCTCGTCTTAGAATGGAGAAGAGACACAACTATGTGAGAAAAGTAGCTGAGACAGCTGTCCAGCTCTTTGTGTCGAATGACAAAGTTAACGTGGCAGGAATGGTCTTGGCTGGCTCTGCGGACTTTAAGACTGAACTCAGCCAGTCTGACATGTTTGACCCAGTAAGTCTGTGTGTGTTCTGATAAAATACAGTACTAATGAAGTTTTTACTGTGTAATATCAATAATGAATTCATGTGAATGTATTGCCAAAAAACTCGGATTCTCAACTAATAGGCGATTTATAATCTTTCGTTTATTATGCACACAACACTTGTCCCTATTGGTGAATAGATATAAGGCTTTGGATTTGTTCAGATTTTAAAATAAATTGTTGCACAACATATGCAAAAAAAATCAATTAAAAATTAAAATGTGTACTGAAGACAGCTTAATTGTCTGTCATATTGTTAAGAAAACAAACCTACACGGCTATACAGTTGTAATAGATTTTATTTTAACTATCTTTTTTGAAATATAATTTTTTAGGACACTGGATTACATAGCTTTAGCATCCTATAGGTAAAAGTATGCTTTTTAAATTCTCTGTATTCTTGTTAAACACATTGGAGTTAACTGCATGCGTTTCTTGCACTCGTGTCAGTGTATGCTAATAAGGCCTTTTGAACTTAGCCATGCCAAAAGGGAGAGTACCTCCTTTAACCTTGTTATTAAAACCCACTGTATATTGCAAAATCATTTATTTGTCGCATTTTAGTGCAATTTGTAGTGTGCTTTTGTTTTTCTGTTGAAGTACACCTCAAAACTTGTCAATGCCAGTAATGTCTACATGCATTAATAAGAAGAAACCCTATTTTTTAAGTATATCGCTAAAAGAACACCACCCTTACACAGGAAACACAAGACGCTTAAATGCTTATGTTAGCAGTTCTTCACCTGCAAAAAGCCTCGAACAATGACAGTCCAAAAACAATGATGTTAAATGAGTTTTCCACAGCTGTCGTGGCAAAAAACCTACAGCATAAATTATCATTATTGTCAGCATATTTCTCATTATAGGCTTTTCCTATTTCTTCTCATGAGGGACTTTAAAAAGTTCTTAAGCCATTTGTGTGTGCTTATAGTAATATCACCCCATACCTGTGTGCAAATATCTGTACAGTTTACAGAAGCTAAGGCTGCTTGATTATGGACAAAATTTTACACTTTACATCCAAACTATGGTAAATGCTAGCTAAGTACAAAGAAAAGCCTACAGTATTCCCACTCAGTTCCTGCAGTACACACATCTTACAGGCATATGACCAAAAATTGTTTTGAAAAGGTGGAAATAAGGCATGGTAATATCAGTTACATGAGCTGAAACCAAGTGATTTTATCTAGAGGCTGTTTTGTTGAGTAGAGTTTTGTATGCGTGGAGCACAAATTTTAAATATCAGTATCAGGCATGTTAGTTTACCTGAGGAAAGCCAAAGTTGTGACTGTGACTAATACTCGTAAACTGTGTAGCCCTAACAGAATTTTTGTGTATGTGTGTTTTTCTACAGAGGTTACAGGCCAAGGTTCTAAAGCTTGTGGACATCTCCTATGGAGGAGAGAATGGTTTCAACCAGGCTATTGAGCTCTCAGCAGAGGTTCTCTCAAATGTCAAGTTCATCCAGGAGAAGAAGCTCATAGGTGAGTTGTCCATTTGACACAGTTTAAAGGTGATCAGCACGAAACAGAAGCTTTTGTTGTTGTGGAGGTGTTTCTAATGGTTGTTTCTGTTATTAGGGCGGTACTTTGATGAGATCAGTCAGGACACAGGGAAGTACTGCTTTGGTGTCGAGGACACACTCAAAGCCCTGGAAATGGGAGCAGTGGAGATCCTCATAGTCTACGAGAACTTAGACACCATGCGTTACATTCTACGTGTGCATGGGGCCGAGAGCAATGGAGCGGAGAATGGTACACAAAACACTTTTGTCATGTCTACCATAGCCAAGACACAAGGCAATAATATAATGTTGTAATCTTAGAGGTTTTATCCTCCTTCTTTGATTTACAGATGAAAAGACTTTGTACTTAACGCCAGAGCAGGAGAAAGACAAGTCTCATTTCACAGACAAGGAGGTGAGCACTACAAAGAAACGACGATCCCTGTGAGTTATGTCAGGCCCATTACCCATGATGCAATATCCTCCTGACTCTTGATTTCGTTTCTAGACGGGGCAGGAACATGAGCTGATCGAGAGCATGCCACTGCTGGAGTGGTTTGCCAACAACTACAAGAAATTTGGAGCCACATTGGAGATAGTAACGGACAAGAGCCAGGAAGGGTCCCAGTTCGTCAAGGGCTTTGGAGGCATTGGCGGTGAGCACACTGTTTACAGTAGGATTTTTCACACTTACAGTCAAGTACAAACATCAGGTTAGGAAGTATGGAGAATCTGTGCCTCAGTGATTATTTCATCACAAGTTCTCTCTGTGGCCTAATTGAGTAGCTATACTAACCTTCAACTGTAAGGTGCAGGTTTGAGACTCCCATGTACTCTCACATGTGTAATGTGTATTTGATTCTTAAGATACACATGGTAGACTACTAGAGTACAGAAATTCGTTGTGGTGAAGACAGAGTTGGAGTACCTGGAAATTTCAAGGTTGCTGTGCTGTAATTGTCTTCTCAAGGACAGCCAGGCACTAAAAATTCCTAATGGGATCAATAAATTGTCACATTATCTCCTCTTTACCAAGTGTTCTAATGTTGTTTCTAACTTCATCACTTTAGGATGCGTGTTATTAATCTTTTCACCTGTTTGGTGTTATGATGGTAAATCAAACAAATAAAAAATGTAACATGGTTTCTTGCTACAGGTAAGGTCTTTTCATGTTTATGTGGTGTTGTCTGATAGGATTTAGTCTTATAAAGGCCTTATCACACAGAATGTTTGATTAATGCATCACGTTTAGCAGAACAGTTGTTAAATAGCTGGTTAAAGCAAGTCAAGTTCATCTGGTGTTACATTTTTTTTTACAAAAGAAAAGCCTCCAAGCAATTCCTTGAACATTTTTTACTCAACTTAAAAGTAAATATTATATTGTTGGTCTTTTTATTCAGTAGGAAGCACTTGAAAATACTTTTAGAACATCCTGCTTTTCAGATACGAATACTTTAAACCCTTTTACCACTATTACCTTATCCTGATATAGAATCTTCCTTTGTGCCAGGCAAACATGACAGAAGTTCTCCAGTCATTACATTACGCTGGTTAATCTATCATCTTTGTGTTCCTCAGGTATCTTGCGGTACAGGGTGGATTTCCAGGGCATGGAGTACCAAGGAGAGGACGATGAGTTCTTTGATTTGGATGACTACTAGGTAGTCTCGGACTGATATTGGGAGAAAAAAAGAAAAGAAAGGAATGAATGAAGAAATAAGGAAAGAAAAATGCCACCTCTCTTGCAGCAAGTGAGAGGTGCAACTGTGTTGACCATATATATGACAGACACACCTTCCAATTTACCTGTTGCATACACAAACTTGCACATACATCTGTACACAAAACAAAATGCATCACACAGGCCGAAGAGGAGTGAGATTTTCTTTCATCCAGAGAGGGAGAAAGCCCTTCCTGAATAAATCCCTGCCTTAGAGTGCTGGTTCCTTCCCCTAGTTGGATTGGACTCGACTCATTTTTGTTCTTCTTTTCCTCCTCCCCTCCATTTTGAATGAACACAACAGCAAGTTCCCAGATTCCTCGCTGCCCCTATCCCGGTCTGAAGATGAACTTTGGACTCGCTCCTCACATATAGAAAATATATTTTCCTTTCTTGCCTCATCATGCCCCTACCCTCTCTCTCTCTCCCTTCTATGCTTTCTCTCTCTCTTTTTTTTGCATTTCATTTTTTTACTGGTAACTGCTGCTGTTGTATTTTATGAGAGTGGGGGATTTTTTTTACCTGGGTTTCTGTAGAGAAAGGGGGACAAAGTATTAAATTTGAACTGCTGAAAACCATTGCTACCTCCTCATCTGATGTGGTCTCAATCCTCTGCTGTGTTACTGAGAAGACTGACCTTTTCTCTGCTTTCCTGACATCAAATGAATATACTGAGATGGTCCTGTGTGAGTGAAGTATGCATGTCTTCTTTTTGGGGATTTAATTGTCTAGTTGGATATTCCAGTTAGACAGTTGTATGAATCAGTCACCTCACTGAAATTGAATCAATTTTATTTTTTATGGAATATTCCTTAGTATCCCCCTTACCTTTATATACATGTATATACTGGTATAAAATCCACATGGATTATCGAGTTCCATGTGTGACACATTTTGACTGCATTTACAAATTTCTCAGCTTTCTGTAATCACAAATCCAGATTGGTCAAAACCTTCTAACAGATAAAAACTTCTGAAATGGTAGCCATCCAGTAAATGAGATTTGGAATTTGCTTGTCTCTGTTAAGAAAATAAGGGCAGGATTTTAATTCATCTATTCATAATGTGGAGAAATTTTAAAGACTAGTTCCCTAAGGATCTGTGGAAAAAATGCCTTTTTAAACATACCAAACATCCATTTTTACTTATTCACGTTACATGCTAAGGATAAATGGTGTATTGTAAGGCTCGGAATGCTGAGGAGGGAAGAAAAATATCATGCAAATTAAAACATTGAAACCTCTTATCAATATAGCATGATGGGCGTGAGTGTTAGGAATGAGTAATTCAGAATGTACAGTCAAGTGATTTGTCATGTTTTTTAAATGCCTAAGATATTCATAGGAATACATCAGCAAAGGTGAACTGAGGTAAAGGATGATGTTATCTGAGGTGCGCCTGGGAGCCTGGTCTACTGCATTGTCTGGATTGACTGAATAAAAGGTCCAACGTGTCTTCTTACATCTGTCCAGGTTCACGCAGTGCCACGGTCTGTACAAAGTTACCTCGTTGACCTTGCTGGTGTGTAATGGTTGTGTATAACTGTCTTGCCATATTTTATTATGCTCCTCCTCATTTAGTTGCATTTGTTTTAATCATGCACAGTCATTGCAAGTTCAGTAAAAATATGCATATTTGAGTGGACATGTACCGAAACAATCCAAACCTCTTTTTAAATATTTTAAATGGCCATGTTATCACAAAGCTATAGCAACCCTGAACCTTAATTTTTTTAAATTTCATTTATTTATTTATTTTAGCAGCAGCTTCTGTAGCTGTTTTATGGAGCTGTACTTAAATTATCAATTTTCTTTAATCACGTTAAGCATGTTGGAAAAAGCCAACATCCTGCAGCATCTCGTAGCAAAGCTATGCGGATGATTGATTTTGCCTTAGTGTATTCCTCTTCAGGATAGCAACAGCATCTTCATCCATTTGCCTTTTTGTTTGGGGGAGTCACCGGGGAAGCCTTGGTAGCACGGTAAGCCAATCAATAAAAGGCAAAGCGGTGAAGCCACGCCTCCTTAGGCAAAATCCGTCCAATCAGCGTGTTTGTTAAATGCATGGGCGTTCCCATCCCCCACCCACCCTTTTGACACTGCCCTACCGAAGCTGTGTGGTTGAGCGAAGTGAATGACGTCTCTGAATTTGCGGGCCGCCGACGCAGGGCTGGGTTTCCATTTTCATAGCGAGTTTCGGGGGGGATCGTCAACATGGAGCCGGAGATGGAGGACAAAACGGTGGAACTGATGGTAAGACTTGTTTCGATATGGCATTCTCAACATCCGAGGGGATCGCCATCGATCTTTTATTGGGGGAAGCGCCGAGGCTCGATTCGACGGCAGGAATGGTCTGAAGCGGCTTGTCGGGAGAGGTGGAGGAGAAAGGAGGGGGGACCAGAAATCAGAGGGAGGGCCTGAAATTATCGATACATTTTGCTAAGAATGCTTCACATACTGGCTGGATCGACAAACAAGGCGTAGACATCATCATCTGATTAATGTAAATATGTGTTGTTTTGAGCAGAATTCGTAAATTACGGGGTAAATTAAGAGGTTGATGTGGAGTCGTCAGCCGAAGACAGCCGAGGATTCTTGGGGTAGCGTTCACTGCGGTGACGCTGCGCCACTTTAACTGGGCCCTGTCTGATACTCGGCTAGCCATCCTGCTAACACTGGCTACAAGGCGATGAACCACGTAAATTTACGGGCAACGCTATGTTATATTTTGTAGTTAATGAGAAGACAACCTACACGGTAGTATATATGTGGGGCAGTCTAATGAATTTCACAGTAAAACGGGATATAGCTTAAATTGTAACATCGTTTTGCTTCTCTGTTTATATTTTAAGTGCGTAGAAGGAAGTGTGTTGCCTTTTCATTCACAGCGTTACCACGATTAGCGAGCATTAGCAATTAGCTTAATAGCTAGCATGCTAAATATGCTAAGTATACTTGACAGCCATTTCCATAGCAAAACAGACAATTGGTAAGGTCGGAATGAACTGAAAACATAAACTGTGATTATGATATCTTTTTCCTCTCGAGGCAGTCAAGTTTAGTAAATAAAGAAACAGTTTTTCTTGTTCAGTGATCGATAAGCTAGCCAGTTAGCCTAACGTTAGCTTACAAATAGCTTCCATTAACATTACAGGGGTCAAAGTGGTCGTAAAGAAGATGTAAATTAAGATAAGTGTGTTTTGTGAGTAAACTTGCACATTTCAAGAATTACGATTTACGTCTGGCCTGAAGATATCCAAGTTACATATGTAAAACACCGCACAGCCCTCAGTTTCCCTTACTACCTGATCAAGTGTTTCTACAGTTCTTAGATGGCAAGGTAGGCCCAGGAAATAATATATTGGGATGGTTTAGGTGATTGTATGAAAGAATCCTATTATGTTGATCGCCTATGTGTCTGTGTGAGGAGCTCATACCTACTTTGGGTAAAGTGCCATATACTCCAGCACTATAGACGGTGAATAGCCATTGTTGAGAGTAATTATACTAATAATACTTGTATACTGAGTATACAAGTATTCATGGAATCACCCAGTAGAACATGCTCTCACTAAACTTTACTACAGAGTTTGAAAGTTTATCAGAGTTTTTGAATCACCATGTGAAAGCCAAAAAATGAACACAATCTTTGGATTATTTAAACATTATGTTGATCTTTTCATTGAAATATATAATAATTACGGAAAATAGAATGTTTCCAGTGCTTACGCTGCTGTAACATAAGAAACCGATGCTGAAGTGTAAAAATAATTTATCTGACAAGTGTTTTTAGCCTATGACTTTGAACTCCTTATAGTCCAGCTTTATTTCCTTGACTTACACCAGAATAAATCACAATAACGCTGAAATTTTATACACTTGCAGAGTGTTGGGATCAAAATTTTGTAGGCCTACAGGAACTCTTGAATTTTGTCTGGGTTGTGTCTGTGTATTTACTTTGATTTTGTTTTTTTGTCCCAGTGTTATTCACTAACCACTCATGAGAGTGGGGATGGCAGAACAGTGGGTGGGGTTTCTGTCAAATCAACAGTGACAAAAATTGACAATTAATCCCGTTGCCCCTCCCTCTCCTCTACCTATCCCCACCCAGTTCATGTCTAATAATGCTTCTGTGTGTATGTTTATCAGTCTGTATCTTGTGTGTGAAAGAGTGTGTGTTCCTGCGCTCACTGTGCCAATGTGTGTAGCTCTAATACTGGTTTTTCCCCTCACTATTCCCCACCTCCTCCCTCCTTCTTCCTCTCCTCACTTTTGATGGTTACACACTCACCCCTTCTTAATTTCCAACCAAACCTTATTTATTTTCCCATTATTTTTGTGTTCTGTCACATTCCCCACACTACACTTGTCCTGTTCCAAACCAACTCCCCACCACTTCCACCCATCTGTCCATTCATTGACCCATCCATTCACTCATCTCTTTTGGTTTCCTCCTCCCAACTTCCCTCATCAACCCCTCTTCTCTTTTCCTTTACCTCTCATCTCTGGTCTCTCGCTCTTCCCTTTCTCTTCCTCCCTCACCCTGTCCACTTCGTTCTCCTCCTCCCTTCCTCCCTTCCTCTCTCTCTTTCACACAGTGCTCTGTGCCTCGCTCTCTCTGGCTGGGCTGCTCCTCGGTGGCTGAGAGTTTGTGTGCACTCAGGTGCCTGCAGAGCATCCCCTCCACCCGGGCTCACAACCAGGTTCTGCCTCTCTCCTCTTAATTCTGCTGCTCCTCCTCCTCTCCCTTCCTCCCTCGTCATCTCCTCACCCTTCACTTTTCTTCGCCCACTCCACACGACTCCTCATACCACCTTGGTGCAGACTGCACCCACCCACCCCTACACCCTCCTTCCTCCTCACCTTCCGTTGTCCTTTCCTCCCTGTTGGAAGCACTCTGCTCTCAGGTTCTTCTCTGGTGCATCCTCAAACTCTCTCTGCTTGAAACAGAATTTTAGCTGTAAAAATCACAACAAACTTCTTTCTAGTTCTGTCAAATCACAATTCCTAGAGCACTTAAAAAGTTCAAGATGTCAATAATTGTGGCCCTACATGAAAATTGGACATTTCTGCAGTCAGAGAAGTTTGAATAGTATACTATTTGCTTATTACTTTTTGTGAGTGGAGGAAGGATGCAGGGGTACCAGAGAATAACCCTGCATTGAGGAGTAATGTTTTTCCCCCTTCTACCTGGAGGTGTGAGGGCCGAGGTGGGGGGTCTTCCTTCAAGCTCTGAGAGGCTACATGCTTGCTTGCCTGCCTGCCTGGCCAAACCTGGTCTGTCTGTTTTTTTTCTTCTCACTTCTGCTCTTCTGCTCTGCATGATCATCAACACCAGCAAGACCATTCTGGCTTCTTGTCCTGTCTGCTTTGGTCTTGGTACTTGGACCTGTTGTTTGTGTGGTTGTCTTGATGGCAACCACTGATATGCTCTGTTGGGTTTTTTCCAATTTGCACATGTAGCAGTGTCACCAAGATAGGATAGATAACTACACTGAGCAAAGCTGATACAGTTCCTACTTTATGCTCCAAATTTAAAGGGGTTCTGGGTCTCACTTGGAAAACAATATCTAGATAATTCAGTAATGCTCATTTTTAAAATAGGCCCCACTTAGAGACTGCCAAAGGCAATTCTTCCACCTCTAGAGAAGCACTAACAGATGGGCCATTACAATATATAGACAAACAGGACCCTATTCCAGCTTTTTCACCATTATAGCCGTTTTCAGAGGCTGACCTTGGCTCAGTCATCACTTCTACAGGCTATACAATAGCATTGACCCTCACACAGGTAAAAGCCTTGTGTACCCCACTGGGTCATATTTGTTTGTAAAACACATATGGGAACAATAAAAATGATCAAAAATTAAGAGTGAACCTGCAAATTCTACTGGTGCATCTGTAGTTTTTAGATGTAGCTGTACTCTGACAGGGTTGTTCTGTTCTGTTTAATTTCTGGATTATGCAGTGTATGCTTCAAAGAGTCTGCACAGTAAAAGGTTATGCTAGTTTGATGACAGTATTAATTTACAGAAACATGGTGGTTCAAGATGCCTTCGTAACAACAGTATTTTCAGTCACAAGTGAAACCAGTTAACAGCAAGTCTCTAAAAGTCCAGCTGGTCTTTGTGTTGGTGTTGTTTGATTGTAATGATGTATGTTCATGATATTATTGTCTGACTGTCCATGGCCTCCAAAGAAGTTTACATGCGCTGGAGAACCTGATTTTTACTAAATAAGTTAGATAAACTTGCCACTTGGTGATAAATTATATATTTTAGTGTGCTTCTTAGAGCTTCATACTCTGTCACTGTCAGTACATGGTTTGATTTACTGAAATGATTGAAGTCTCTATAGCGTGTTTACAGCCTACTTTCAAGTGACTCAAACAATTGTGAGGCTCGAGACATGCTAGAAATGGATGGGGTCCGGTTACCTTGTGTTTTTTTCTATCCTCTGTATATTCTGTAAGACCACTATCTGTTTCATTACAGTCATGCCTGAGCTGGTGCCAGTGACATAACCAAGAGTTTGCACTTTAATTTCCTGTTCAGCCTACTTAGCCCACATCACAGACAAGCAAGCAGATAGATTCCTTTTGTTGCAGTGCTCAGTTTATTTCACTCCATATGTGTGTGTGTGTATGCACGGCTGTTTGTGCGTGCACGCCTCAGAAGTCTTGATGGTTACCCTTCCTTGGCTGTGTTTGTGGCACTCTTGCGTCAAGCGCTATCCACACTGCTGCCCTGGCTCTCACAGTGGCTTTAACACAGACTCAGCCAGAATGAAACACTAACCTGCATTTTCTCTTTGTTTTGTTCTTTATCCACAGAACACATCAGGGATGGAGTCACAGAACCTCGTGGACGATCTGTCGCCAAAGAAGAATACAGTTCTCAAGGTGTGTATTTACTTTAATTGATAGTATTTCAAATGTGTATGTTAGAGTTTTCTATGAATTGTTTCACCCGTATACAGCTTAATATGGAGGTTTGTTGGTTGGGAAACATTCAACATTTGAAGAAAGTACAATTTTACCTTTGTGTGGTTATTGAAGTTACAACTCAAAACTGATGTTGACAAATGTTGATCTAAACATGTATTTTAAAGGGTTTTCTCCTATTCCCACACATACACCCTCACTACTGCAGGCTTCTGGTCGTGTAACCAACTTTAATGCTTAGCAATCAGAATTGATTTTTAACTTTCTGCAACAAAAAGAGGCTCTTGTCAATTCTATACAGGGACTGACATAAAGCACAATTCAGCAACTATAAGATTCAGTCCCTTGTTTTCATTAGCACATGCTTTTCAGTAAACACACAAAAAAATGAAATCAAATTATCAGAAGTAATATTCTGTTATATTACTGAAACATCTACAATGAGTTTAAATTGGATTTTTAAAGTCTTAAGTTGAAACAAAGCTGTAGCATTAACTATGCATTGACATATTCAAATGTATTTATTCCAGTGTTTTCTCTTTATATAGAAATAATGTGCTAATTTGAAAACACAGAAACTTGAACTGAAAGACTGAAAATGACTTGATTAATTACAGTATCTCAAAATACTTTTGATCTAATGCAAGTAAGCATTTAATAAATCTGCATGTGCTGCTGGTCTTTACAGCTTAGTAACGGCCCTGTTGTGGGGTCTCGCAAGCGTCCGTCAGAAGGGAATTATGAGAAGGAGAAGGAACACTGCATCGCCCTGTTTGACCAGTGGTCAGAGGCAGACCAGGTGGAGTTTGTCGAGCGCCTGATTTCCCGTATGTGCCACTACCAGCACGGCCACATCAACTCCTACCTCAAACCCATGCTGCAGAGGGATTTTATCACTGCGCTGCCAGGTAAAAACACACATTATTGTAAATGCACCTGTTAGTAGCAACATCGCTAGTGTAATGTCCATCTTCCCTAGCTGCAATTTGGCTGAATACAGATGGGCAAACGATTAAAGTCATTGTTTCATTGATTTCCCTGATAAATGCTCTGATTTTGTAAAAGAAAGCGTCTTAAAACACATGTTCTTCCAGATTTTGTGACTACACAGCAAAAATTTGTTTCCTGCTCCAGTATTGTTCTAATTAGACTAAATTCTTTAAGTGAACACAACAGAAAAAAAACTACAGGAAATTTGTGCAACAAATGAGATTCCTAAAATGTTTGCGTCACGTTATTGTTTTATTCATTTTCTTCGTTGCATCCTTTTGAATTGTTTTTATTTTAAAAAATCAATTACAAAAAAATTACAGATTATCTTTGGAAAAATAAAAAAAGATTAAATGCACAAATGAACTGACAAGATGAGATCCTCTTAATTTTGCTTTGCGTAGTTACTCACCTCCTTCTCTCTTGTTCTTTAGCCCAAGGCTTGGATCACATAGCAGAGAACATCCTGTCTTTCCTGGATGCGCGCTCGCTCTGCTCGGCAGAGTTGGTGTGTAAGGAATGGCAGAGGGTCATTTCTGAGGGTATGCTGTGGAAGAAGCTCATTGAACGCATGGTCCGAACTGACCCGCTCTGGAAAGGCCTGTCGGAGAGACACCAGTGGTGAGAATACATGCACACACACTCACACAGAGTGGCTTTCTTTAAGGTATAAGAACACCACACCCTCTAAGAAATTAAATGAATGTTTTGTTGAGGATATGGGTGAAAATATTTGTTTTTAGTGTGCTTGTTGGCCCTGTAGTTAATTTTGGATAAAGAAACGCCCGAGAGGGTAAAAGTAAGGTTGTAGTTGGTTGGTTCTCAGTGTCTATTGAAAGTAAAAGAAATCCTAGTGGATACAAAGCAGCTGCCATTCTTCCCCCAGGGAGAAATATCTGTTCAAGAACCGCACGTCAGAAGTCCCCCCCAACTCCTACTATCACTCCCTATATCCCAAGATCATCCAAGACATAGAGGTAAGACACAGCAGCTAAATAATTTGTAGTATTAGTTTGTGGGCTTTGGTTCATTTTTCATTATTACGCTGGATATCACATTTAAACTGTTCATAACTCAGTCTCCACATTCACAACATTTTCTTGATAAGAGGCTGTTAAAGGGTATTCAATATAAGCTTTATATACCTACACAAATACACTATGAACTGTGCCTATCTTTTTTGTTATCTTGTTTATCTTTCTTGTTGAAAAATTACAGTTTGCTTTCAGTGTGGATTATATTATAGTGTCTCCAAAACTCTGTAAAACACACAGCGGCACATCTGGTACCAAAGTGAGAATTTAGTTCAATGGGTGCATTTCTTGACCTTCATGTGGATCATTTATTGGCCATAGAAGGGAGGAAATGCTTTTTTGAATCTATCAGTTTGAAAGAGGTGTTTTAATACCTAGCTAGTTTTTCACACGTCGCTACTCTCACATACATCTTGATACTTGTCATGGTGTTACTTTATAATCCCACAACTGCTTTGTACCTTGCTAGATCTCATATCTGTTTCTAACCCCTCATATAATGTGACATTTTTATTATATTTCCTATTGATTAAAATATAGTGCTTCTTTTTCTGTTTAGTCTTTGGATGTCACCTGTGTTTGTCTTTCTCATTTTTTTTTCTTTCTTACAGACTATTGAGGCTAATTGGCGATGTGGCAGACACAACTTGCAGAGGATTCAGTGTCGCTCAGAAAACAGTAAAGGGGTTTACTGTCTGCAGTACGACGACGACAAGATCATCAGTGGCCTTAGGGACAATTCCATCAAGGTGTGTGTGTTTTAAAGTTTTAAACATCTAGTCCAGCCTGATTTAGTGTCTACTCGGCTGCACCTTCTTTAAGGTTAAAGCTGCACTAGGCAGATGTTTGGAAACGGGGAAAACACCCCAAGAATTTAAAAATGTAGTTCTCCAACTGCAGGTCTTCCCTTTCTGTCCTAAGCCCATCCCTCCACACAAACAAAGACACACAAAAACAGTCAAGCTAAAAGTCAGCTTTCCCTTTTGGCCTCCTAGATGATTCAAACTCAACTCTCTTTAGTGGAAGTCCTCAGTTCACCCCATTACACCACCCCATCCTGTGCCCACATTGGACTTTGTTACTTTTTCTACTCCGTCACCTCATCTGAGTAAAAAGCTCTGTGACTGGCTGAAGTCTCCCACTATGGGTAAGATTTCCTAAAGAATGAAAACGAAGTCAAAAGGAGGTGGAGATGTCTGGTTTCCTCTGGAACTGCTTGAATTATAATATTCTGAAATATTATTATGAAATATTTGCCCAATGATGGCTACAATACGGTCTATCCCAGCTGTAATCGAAGAAGTGCTATTACACTTGCTTATGTTTGCAAAGTAGTCTGCAGGCTTAGCTGGCATTCCTTCTTTTGCCTCTACTCTGCATTGGTCCACATTTTCCATGCAGGCTTTATCAGTGATCACTTAACCTTGTTTATAAATTCCAAAGGGAGGATTGTTTCAGTCTCTCAAAACTGATTTTGTTGATCACAAGCCTGAGTCGTTCTCAGTTTGTGCAAATAAAAGAGAAGCCAGCATAAGGTTATTATGGGCCAACCAAATTATTGCTTTCTCAAATGTCAACATAGCAAAACTACTGTATATTAAATTGCTAATGGCACTTTTTAAAAATATTATTGGTGATGCATAGCTGCAAAGACCAGTGTCACTCCATGTCTACTGGTAAAGGTCAATATATACATGTACTTGACTTTAACATTGTTAGTTTTTAAAACTTGCTGAATCAGTAAAATGCACTGTGGGGATGTATCAGTCTGCCCTGCTGGCCCAAACTGAATGGTAAATGTAGAAGTAATTAACATTGATCCCATTAGTGCGTTAAAGTACCAGCAGCAGAGAGAATCAGACAGTGCAGGCTGTGAGAAAGACACGCATGCTGTGTGAGTGTGGTTGTTTTCTTCCGACCCATGTTTGTGTATTTATGAATTTAATTTTTTCTCCTGGCTCAGTATGGTTTATCATCTTATTGTGTATGGCGCTGGGCTGAACCAGCAGAAACTGAGACAGAGCACAAGTGAATTATGGGATAAAAGGGCTCAGCTCCAGACTTGTTGTGTGTTCCACTTATCTGTCGGGCCTGCGAGGAGAGAAGAAGATGATGATGATGAAGAAAAGTAAGGGGGATAGAGGGAGGAGAAGAGCAGATTTCTTATTGTTATGGAGGAGACTGACGCACACCCACTGAAGAGCTGAATGGCTCTTACGTACACAGACAGCTCAGCACAGC
Source organism: Dascyllus trimaculatus (assembly GCA_024666655.1). Lineage (NCBI taxonomy): Eukaryota > Metazoa > Chordata > Actinopteri > Pomacentridae > Dascyllus > Dascyllus trimaculatus. Next base: position 19,430,769 of record CM045457.1, read on the forward strand.
AGTAGGGAAATGGGGCGTGAACAGTGAATGAACACTGCTGTGAGAATAGGCCATTCTTAGCATGACCCAAATCTGCATCCTTTTGAAAACCACAGTTTCTTCCGCTTTGTCCGTGTTCTCCTCTGTCAAAAATCTCCTTCTGCTTCTCTCATCCTCTTAATTCTCTCCCTTCTCCGTTTAGATCTGGGATAAGCAGTCTCTGGAGTGTCTGAAGATACTGACCGGTCACACAGGCTCAGTATTGTGTCTCCAGTATGATGAGAGGGTCATCGTCACCGGGTCTTCTGATTCAACTGTCAGGTACGAAACACATTTTGTTAAAGAACGTACACGTTGTATTTTGGAGTATTGGAGCAGAAAGGTAAAAATGATTCGAATTTTTGAAGCAAAAGTTGTTCCTCAGTGTTAATTACACTGGAAATCTGGATGATGGATAGTTTTTACTACAGAAGTACATTAGACTATATTGAATCAGATTTTGCTTCTGCTTTTGCTACACTTCAGTTAGAACACAAAAAAAACATTGGTAAACCTTATTAACAAATATCCGTAGATACCAATTGGACCATTTTCAGAAACGGGTAATTATGCTTGAAATTCTAAAGCATTCAGGTTTTAAGTCAAATTAATGAATTCTCTGCGTTACAGGGACTTCTCCTGGTTTTTCTTTTTCGTGCTCATTAAGATTTTTTTTGGGGGGGGGGGATATCTCAAACACAAGTACCGTCAGTGCTGAAGCAACAAACAGCAGATGTTAATTTCATGTACGAAACAAATGGTTCTGTAAATGAGGGGTGCGCCTTAAGGTTGAAATTAGGTTTAGTAAAAGAAGACCAAAAGAAATAACACCAAGTCATACACATGAGTAATAAATCCCTGCACATGGAAATTATACATGTTTTCACGATGGGAGAAGCTACGGCTCATTTTTCATTTTAAAAGTATTCATAAACTCAGGGCACTGTTGCTTTTCTGAGTCGAGTTTGATCTGCATTCCTGCACTGAATCTACACAGACTCTACGTTGTAGCCTGTGTCATTGTGAGCGTTTATACTTGGGTGCTGGTGTGTCTGTGTCACTCTGCAATTACACCGCCAAAGTGCTAGTTAGCAGTGAGGTTTCTGTGCCCCTGTGTTGAGTTCCTCTCTGTACTTCAAACAATGGCATCTGAAGCTAGAGTGAAGCTAGTAAATGCTGAATAATAGTTACCTTACACAGAAGAGAGAAGACTTGAGAACCACTTGAGTGTATACACAGATTAATGGAACCAAGAAAACAAGAAAATGACATGTGGCTACTTTAGCAAAATGCTTTCTAATACATTTAAGTTACAGCCTCTTAAATATTTAATTTTCTTTCACTTAAGCATTATCTTTGCCAAATCAATATACCATGTTTACACTGCATATGGATTTGATTTGCTGTGTTTACATGCATATTATTACCAAGTAGTGCTATTACCATTGTTACAGTCTGTGTTACTGTGATGTGTGCTTACATTGCTGGGAAGGTGCACGTCATTGTATCACATCACCACTGTTGAAGTTAAATGCAGAAGTATAAATGTATAATTCAAGCTTTGCATGCTGTTTCACTTCACTACATTTAGCAGTAGAAAACAAAAGAGAACAATCTGGCTCCATAATTTACTCTGTCTAAATACATTCAGTGACTTCAGTAACAAGAGAACAAAGAGACAGTTTTGATTATAGTTTGGCTTAAAAATGGAAGTTTTGCTTGAGCAATTATCATGGCTGGTTATAAGATGATTTGACTTCCCACCTCAGTTTGAGACAGAAAATTTGACCTTAAGAAGTTATAATTACTATTAAAAATAGGTGAGATTGATATTTTAAATGACTTATTCTGCAGATTAATTTCACTTTTGATGCTCTAAACTGAGTTCATCTATTAAACAAGTACTGATAAGGGACAACCAATATGTTTTTCCTTCAGCTTAATCTAGTATGATAAAGTAAAGTGTATTATCCCAGTAAAACAATAAATATAAAAAGCAAAATAAACCTAGAAAAGCACTCAGAGAGTGCATACCTCCGCCAAAGAGCTTCAGTCCACCCCCAACACAATCTCCCAATTCACATATTTTGTATGGAACGTTACAGATACAAATGTAATTGCATACAGTTCAAATGTCCTACCGACAATGCAGCGTGTCTCTTGTCTTGTGTCTGTGTTATACTGTTAGCTTTGTATGCATAAACAATAAGGAGTGGTGTGTATTATTTAATATGAGGATAAGGATTGCAAATGCTTAAGAACTGAAGGCCAAGAATGAATAGAAAAGTGGTGAATGAAACCACAAAACTTCCAAACAAACCCCTTAATGAAATAAAATCCCCACAGTGCTGTCTCCGCTTTTTTTTAAAGAATTTAACTTATTCAAAATTATATGAAATCCCTGTGAAAGTATTTTAAATTATTAAACCCACCCAATGAATTTTTAACCCCTATGAAATGAAAATATTCTACATTTTATTGAACCCCATTCCCCCACTTTACAGTCCCCAGTACAGTCCCTTATATGAATTAAAGCCTTTTAAACCTTATTTTAAACCCCTTATCATTAAGTTTAACCCCGGAAATCAAATTCCCCCCGTTTGTAAGCCCAGCCTATGCTAACTAAAGGATTTTTAACCCTGGTAATGAAATAAAAATCCCTCAGAAAAATGAGTGCTCTGCTACACTAATGTACGGCAGAGAACACCAACAAAACCCCAAAAAACACCTTGCAAATGAAATTACAACTCAAGGCAGAAGCCTCCCACCCTAAGGAAATGTGACGAAACCAAAAAGCAAAGTTAAAGTAACGGAAAACCTCAAAACCTCCCCAAAAACGTCCTGAAAAGCAGCCAAACAGTAGCAATTTAGCGCTAGCGGCGGAGCTAGCAGCACCACAAGGTCCCCCTAAGGGGACAAATAAACCCTACGCTGGTGAAAAGTACACTGTGAAATAGTGAACAATGTGTGCCAAGCAACATTTGGACCCCACAGTGGGTCTTCATCAGGCCACGTCACACAGCAAGGTCTGCTAATAGTGAGCTAACACTGGAGCTTTCAGATACGAGATCCTTCCTCATCAGAAGTCAGACAGGTCACGGAGCCGAAATGAACAGGAAATAGAGAAATAAGTTTTCCACGGGTGTATTTTAATTTTAATTTCCATTTACAAACACATCTAATGAAATCAACAAAATCTCATGTGGTCACATGGGGTTACCCCAAAAACAAGAGTGCCCTCTGGTGGCTTTTAGAGTAAACCGCATGTAATTGTCCACCCGGTTACAGTTAGATTTTTAAAAAATTCCTGCATCGACACGGTGATCCGGATCAGTCCCAAAATTTCATCATTTCTTCTTTGTCCCATTTCACACATTTCGTGAAAATTTCATTCAAATCCGTCGATGAGTTTTTGAGTTATTTTGCACACAAACAAACAAACCAACGCCGGCCATCACATAACCTCCTTGGCGGAGGTAAAAATGGAATGAATTGTATTCAGTAAAATGTAGTGTACTGTTTACAGAGGATGAAGGAAACACTGGATGGCTGACCCAACAGGGGCTCTTTGTTGAGGCAGGTGGAGATGCAACAAAAAAAGAACCGGAAGGCTTGCTTGGTATTAAATGGTGCAGACAGCCGTTTGGGGAAAAAAGCATTCTTTGGGCAAATAAACAATTATCTCTGTCTTCATCAGAGTTTACTTACTGGCCTGTTGGTATGTAGAGGTGCCTTGCATGCTGATGAATAGTTGCCTTTGCATACCCTAGCTTTGCATAGATGTAAATAATAATGGTGACATCATGCTTTATATTTGCACAATATTTTAATCAGAAAATATGTCACCAGTGTTTTCCTGGAAGTTGTTTCATAACACTCAAAAAAACTAGGCACAGACTAAACTCATCACGTCTTTATCTACATGCATTGTTTTCCGTAAGCAGAGTTTTCCATGAGCAACACTCATTTTAAATGTCAATACTGTAGTTGATGATATTCATTTAATTGTGGGAAGTCAAAATCATGGCTGTAATTGATTTTCATTTAAATTTGCAGCCGTGGCACTGTGTTAGCCATTGTAATTGAACATAGTACTTTGTCGTGTTCACTGGGTCAGTTGGTATCTTCCTGCCTGCATCTGCACTTTTTTTTATCATAAGGAGCATCTGAGTCAGGATGTCTTCCTCTCCACCAGCCTCCTCCTCACCCTCCTTATTTTGTTTTGTCAAAACAAGCAGCTATAGACTGCTTCCTCATTGGAACATACAACAACTAAATGGACTGTTTCATGCGTCAGGTAGTGAGGGGATGCCAGTAAGGAAGAAAAAGGACGTCTATGGCTAATGCCGCTGCTACCAACGCAGGCAAGAGGGGAACCAAAACAGATCATCATACACCTGGGCAAATGAAACCACATGAAATTTTAGCTTGCACACTCTGAAAAAAAATGTTACATATGTTTTGGTTGTAGTCTAGAGCCCTGTTCTCTTCTCACCAACAATGGCAAATCATATCAAAGCCTGCTGTGAACTTGATGCAAAATATCTCATGCAAAATACATTTTTGCTATCAAATAAGTGAAGTGCAGTGAATAGTACTAATTTGCAAAATAGAAACTGGAAAATAGATCATGATACCACTTGATTGCCTCTGTGAAATGTGCCTTTCTAACAATATTGCATCAAACTCATTAGAGTCTGCAATGCTTAAACTACGGGTACAATTGACATACAGCCCATCATTTTACATAGTGAAAGCTTAAAACCTGTTTGATAGCCAGCCCTGGTGCCTGTTCTTCAACCCCCAATTAGTTAGTTTACAATTAGTTTCCACATACTTGCGTATATCAGATGAAAAACCAAAAAACACAGAACTTTGTTTTTAATAATGAGTTGGGTTTACTGTCATTGCCGGAGATAGGGGGGTATGTTTTAGTGCGCATTTTTAAGGACCTGGCTTGTGTGTGGATGTTGACACTTGCTTGGCTACTGCACACAGAAGCTCAACATTAATTCTCTTATTACTTCACACTTCAGGCGTACTCATTGGGCGGTATCCAAGGAAAATGTGACTTCACTTCCTTAGCAACAGCTTGACAGGCACTTTGTTTGTTGGCTTGGTTGTCAGCTTTTCCAATGTGTTCTGCATTTGACTCTCAGTGCCCAGTGGTGCAGTTCACTAACATGTTCTTCACAGCCACTTCTGTATATGTGTGTTTGTACACATGTAACCTCTCCGTGCACACGTGTGGAGCCTGAGTTCCTCTCCATTGTAGAATCAATAAACATAATTCCCTCTCTTGTCTCCATTGTTTTCCTTTTTCCATCGCTCCCATTACATTTCTTTTCCATCTCCTTCGTTTTGACCACCTTTCCTGCTGCCCCAATCTCATTTTTCTTTCCTACTCGCCCCTTCCTCCTATCATTTTCCACTTTTCTCACCCTTTTGTAATTTCTTCCCTCACACCCCTCCCTCAACATTCCAATTTTTCCTTCTTGCCTCATTTCATCTCTTCCTCTCTCTGTCCCCTCTGCCCTCAACATTCGGCCTTGCTGACATCTCTCCTTGCTTCTGTTTTCTGTCCTTCCACTGTTTTCCCCTCTGTCCTCCTCCTTCCTCTCTGACAGGGTCTGGGAGGTGACGACGGGTGAGGTACTGAACACACTGATCCACCACAATGAGGCTGTTCTTCACCTGCGTTTTGCGAACGGCCTGATGGTCACCTGCTCTAAGGACCGTTCGATTGCAGTTTGGGACATGGCTTCACCTACTGACATTAGCCTACGTCGCGTCCTCGTGGGACACCGGGCTGCTGTCAACGTGGTTGACTTTGACGACAAGTACATTGTGTCCGCCTCAGGGGACCGCACTATCAAGGTAATGACCTGAAAAAGGATTTCTAGAGAACCAATTTTCTGCTAATCCAAGACAGTTCTTCTTTTGTTAAATATTTTTATTATCAAGTTTGGAGCATGCACAGTTCTTTTTTTTTAAAGAATTCAAAAGAATAGACACCTTTTCTTTGTTTTTCTCTGTCCATATTTCTTCAACCATTTATGAATACAAACCCACTGACTAAAAATCTACCTCCCTAAATGCTGCCTTTCTTCTATAAATCTTTGTTTTTTCCTCCTCTTCAGGTATGGAGCACCAGCACCTGTGAGTTTGTGCGCACTCTAAATGGTCATAAGCGGGGAATTGCCTGTCTACAGTACAGAGATCGTCTTGTGGTCAGCGGCTCATCTGACAACACAATCCGGTATGTTTTTGATACTCATAAATGTCTAAACCAGCATATCTAAATCACCAAGTTATCTGTGCAAGACAGTTTAAAACATATAATCTTTAATCTCCATTTAAGATTATATATCTTAACATTTTCATTAATTGTATCACAATATAGTTGTCATCTAGACATGGATAAGTTTGAAAAGCTTAAATTTATTTGAGCATGAAATATGAAGTTCCAAAGAATATTCCTGCTTTGAAGCGTCATTGTTTAGAACAGTTTTTGAGCACTGATTGCTATGTAAATATTGAAGGGTGTGTTTATTGCTGCTTGTTTACAAAGGCTTCTCTTTCTGCAGGTTATGGGACATAGAGTGCGGCGCATGTTTGCGAGTGCTGGAAGGTCATGAGGAGTTGGTGCGCTGTATTCGCTTCGACAACAAAAGGATTGTCAGTGGCGCCTACGACGGGTGAGTCTTGTAAACACACAGAGTTTTGAACACAGACTGGGTTTGTTTATCTGACATTTTGTCGTGTCATGTTTCCCTCTGCAGTAAGATCAAGGTGTGGGACCTGCAGGCAGCTCTGGACCCACGGGCCCCCGCCAGCACATTATGTCTGCGCACTCTAGTGGTGAGTAGCATTGAGTTAACAACTTAAACACAATAACTAGTATCTCATTCACCTCTTTTAATGTGTGTCTAAGGAGATAATTAAAGAGATGACTACTCAGATGCTAGTTTGTGGGTTCACAAAACACTAACAATGGAACATCATTGGTTGCAATTTGATCTGCATTTCTACACAAACATTTAAGAGGGAAAAAAGCTACTTGGGTTAACTGTTTATAGGAGACACTAGTGACATTAGTGGTCTAGCTGTATACGTGCTAAATGTCAACATGATTTCCTATTTTTTGGGGTTTTCAGGAGCACTCTGGCCGCGTGTTCCGTCTGCAGTTCGATGAGTTTCAGATCATCAGCAGTTCTCATGACGACACCATTCTGATCTGGGACTTTCTGAACGTCTCAACCAACGGCCAGTCAGAGGGACGGTCTCCTTCCCGCACCTACACGTACATCTCTAGATAGCAGGTACACAGAAACACTTTCTGTAAAAATGCGTCATTCTGCTTTACGCGTAAGACTTTGCATAATCAAGAGTATCATATTTTGGGGGTTTTTACTCTCGTGCGTGACTGCAGACTTCTTTGTTTCCCCACAGGTGGCGCCATCTACCGCACCCTTTCTTGGAGGAACCCAGGGCTGATTGGCTGATGGGTGCATCCGTCATGGAAAGGAGCCCATCTCTTCTCTTTCCTCCTCGTCATCTCTCTGTCCATCTCCCACCCAGCCCCCCACCACCTCCACCCCCCCTGCCCGTTCTGATAGACTCTAAGCTTGTGCCCATTGCCTGCCAGTTCAGTGACATACACACACAAGTCAACACTGATGAGGACTCCCTACTACAGAACCAACGCAATCTCCCAAGAAGTTCACCTTTTACTACTAATTTATGTTTTGTAAACTACACTAATGACAGTATTAACTTAGACCTTATATAAGTCACAAGTTTCCCTTTGCCCCCTTTGAATCAAACTTAAAGCAGCTTCTGCCCCTCAGTTTTCAACCCCTCCCAGGTTTCCACAGATATGGAATTGCTTATAGATATATATTTATATATATATATATTACACACAGACGCACACACATACACACAGACACACAGGCACACACACACACACACACACTCACACACAGTGGCACAGTTGGACAGAGGATGACCGGAGCTGTGATGCGGGAGACAGAGACTCTTTACTCAGCTCTAGGAAAGAAGGGAAGAATGGGAGATGGAGGGAGTGAATGAGGGAGAAATGTGTTGGGGATGACTTCCGAGCTCCCTCTCACTCACTCCTCCCTGTCTTTCTCTCTCTTTCTCCACCCCCTTCCCCCCTCGCTCCCTCCCCTCAACCCCCCCAGAGATGCACACTCGCTTGGAATATGGGAGCGCACGCACACTCAAGTTTGCGTGAGTGTGTGTTTGTGTATGTGGACTTGTGAAACGGCAGAACAGAGCAGAAGCGTCAGACAGACATGCATGTGAGGTTGCCGTAGATACAGCATCCCGGTACACCTCTGCTTTTTTTTTCTCTTTAACTCTTACTTTCTTACTGTTTTTTATTACTGTTATTTTCTAATTTTATTTGAGTATTTTGGTTCTTAGTACAAAAATCATACTAAGCGTAGTCCTCTTTCTCTTCCCCCCTCTCTCTCTCTCTTTCTCTCACTGTCTTTTTCCTCATTCTTTCTTCTAACTTCGACCCTTGTTCATCTGTCCCTTTCACGCCATCTTTCTCTCCCACATCATCTACGTGCTTGCTTTGGTTATGAGAGAAGCTGGAATTCAAGAGCTCAAATTTAGCTGTAAACGGAGTTGTCTTGTCAAAAATTGTGTTGTATATTAAAAATGATTTTTTAAAGAAGAAAATGACCTTATTGTGAATAAAGTACTTGACAGTGGTGGAGTGTTGAGCCAACTGTAACATGAATGAGTGTCTAATTGTCTACCTGTTCTTGTCTGTGTGCGTATGTGTGGGTGGATTTGTGTTATGCTGCCTCTCCATCTGACAAATAGATGCAACACTCAGGAAGCCGTCAGTTTATTTCCTTTGTACTCGACACAACCGGGTGACTGTGCCGCAGACAACAAAGACTTTAGAAAACTCAGTTGTTTGACAAAAAAGGGTCTTAAAATGCAGTTGCAGTCATTGATTTCTGATTAAACTGTGACAGAACAGTTGTAAAGAACTGATGGGTCGGAGTGTCCTAAAGGTTTAGAAGTGTGCATTGGACAATATGCTAAGGAATATAGCTCAGAATGCAGATGCTGACTGCATGTAAATGATCTGTAGGTTGTGTAGGTGTCGTCATCCATATGGATAGCAGATTTGGTCGGCTGTTTTGACCCCATAACATTTTTTTAATGAGTAGCCCACAACTTTTGAGGAGATGATGGGCATTACTGCAGCTTACCATCTCCTGAAAATATATGCATAAATGTGTGGCCACAAATGAAAAACCATTAAATGTCCTGTAACTTACTTTCAGTTAACTTTATTCTGCAGCTTTGCACTCACAAATCCAAACAATTCTGCACACTTGTGATTACTTGTACTCATTTTATGTTGCGGTCCTCAGTTCTTCATAAAGTGGAGCACAAGGGATTGTCAGTATTTGTTTTGCATCTGCTAAGTCACTATGAAAGTCGACTTTTAGTTTGTGGCCAAATTTCATGTGTTACTAATTCACTGGCGATAGGTTTGACTTATCCACAAGTCAATAAGATTTACCAGTGAGCAAAAACTTCTTCATAACTGGAAGCTTATACAATTTTGACATGTGCATTTAATGACACCTATGTTGATGAAACTACTTTGTGATGACTTTGTCAGTGTATTGAGTATGGCCACCAGGTGGGAGTATAAACTCGCCTTTCTCCCACAGTGCAATATGTTTATGAGACTTTGGCTCTGACTGTTGGTGAGCCAAGTTTGGAGTCTAAACAACCTGTTACAGTAGATCACATACCCAGTCTTGTAAACACTGTAACTGTGAAAGAGGGATGTATATTTGAAATGTTTAAAGTGGTGCATTTATAGCAGAGCTGTGTGTAGTGCAGCTGAGTATTATAATACATTTGTCCAGTTATTGTGCAGTGCGTATTCTCCAGGAGAAGGAGGGGAGGTGGCCTGCTGAGGGGGTTGGTTTTCTACATTTCTGGGTTTAGTTCAGTATAGTAGAATGTTTCAAATTCTGGGAACAAGTTATGTGGGATGGATTTGTGCTTGGTGGAGCACCATTAATATATGATGTGTGTATGTGTTGGATATGGGTGTGTGTGCTTCCTCTGGGTCTGTGGGATTTTGGCCCATAATTCCTGCAGCTCTCAGGTCACAGCTCCGTTCTCACGCACATATTTGGCATTCCTTCCCCGACATGATTACCATACACCTTCCACTCTGGGTTTGGCTACGCAGAATATTTCCATCATTCCCGAGTGGAACTGGAGCAACGTTCCAGAAATGAACAACTCGCCCCACCGCTGCCGCCCCCCTGCTCGCTCTTCTTTATCCCACCCCCACACCCAGTTTCCCTCCCACCCCACTGTCTCCTCCTTATACCACCCCCCCTCTAGCGCAGATTCCTGCTGCCTTGCAATAGGAATCCTCTGGTACAACCCTTTTTCCCCCTGAGTCAGCTGTTTGTGTCTGCCGACATGATTGGGTCATTTGGAAGTGACATCTCTTCAGTGACCTCCTGCTAGGCTAGGATGGGGAAGGAAGGGAAGGGATGGGGAGGGATGGTGGGGGGGATAAGAGCAGGATAGATGAGAGCAGAAGCAACTATGAAAGTCTACCTCACTACTGCATGCTCCATTTTCATTGCTCTCTCTGACCCTTCATCCTGTGTATTAATGGTAAAACTTGACAGTGTGGAGGTGATGGTTGGTTTCTGCACAACAACTGATGCTCAGCAGTTCTTAAAGTAATTTCCAAGGGTTCCTATGTGAGGCTGGTAAATCTTAGATATATGTTTCCCAGAGTAAATTTCTTGCCATTCTGCTATTGACCCCTGAGCCCTTTCAAATCAATAATCTAATAATAATTTTGAAGCCAGCTCAAAGTAATCTTCATTAGCAATAAATCTGTCACAAATTTGTCTATAAAATGAAAAAATATAGAGAAGAATGGCTGTTAGGGCTAGGCAATATGGATTAAATCTATTGAGGTAGATTATAAATTATTTTCTAAATACTTATAGATACTTTGACACAGAAAATACTAAAACTTATATGATAAAATAACCCATCTGTTGAATTAAATGCTTTAAACAATAAGGTACTTCGATGGAAAAATCCTGCAAACTTCACATTGCCATAAGTGTGTCATGCTCGTTGCCCACAATGACTTAATACAATCAGAAGTAATAAAGGGCGAGTATGGAACAGTGTATGATGGTTGCCAAAAATGTATACTATATCATAATATGTCATATATCAACATATTGCCCAGACCTAATGTCTTTAAAATTTCCCAGACTAGAAAGTCATGTCTTGAGATTGCTTCTTCTGCTTCTCCTAAAACCAAAAGACCTTAAATTCAGAATGATACAAAGCAGAGAAACCTTCATATGACAGCAGCCGGAGCCAGCAGATGTTTGGCATTTTGATAAATAAATTACCTTAATGATTAATCAGTTACGAAACCGATTGCAGATTAGTATTGTCAGTGCACTTCTTAAACAGCCGACTAAATCTGAAGCATCTGTGGACTTGAAAATCTCGCTGCATTAAATTCGTAGCCAGAAAGGAGCAGGTGAGAAGCAGTTCAAAGAGGCTGAGAGACACAGGAAATGTTTCTGTAAGGTTTACTGAGTCGAGAAAGACTGCTGCACACAGAGCTGAAATAAATAAATGAAATAATTTTATCGTAATAATTATAGTAACCATCATAGTAAGATTGCTTATTTAGGGTTTCTGTCTTCTTTTATATATAATATATATATATTTTTATAACTTTCAATAAATTGTTCCCTTTAATATTTTTTTCTCCTGTGTGTATGCATGAGACTTTGGTTTGTTCCACTGAATGTCCTGGTAGCAGCACTCTGTATCCACGGTATCGCACAGGAGCATCATCCCCTGGGTCGTTTCTATAGCAATGCTAATAGAGAAGGCACCCTCCCCACCGGGCTCGCCCCTGCACTCATCACCCTCTGCACCTGAAGGCTGGGGGTGTAGTGTCCTCGGAGGGGCAGGGCATGAGGAGGAGTCATGAAGAAGGTCTCCAAGTTGTCTTTGGTTGGTCGTAGGTTTGGTTTGCTGTGATTGGCTGGCTGTTTTTGGTGCAGCTTGGTTTTTATACATTCCAGTTCCTAAAGCTTCAGTCCCTGCGGTGAGTTGTCACGGGTTCATGCAGGGACTGCGTGGTCCCTTTCCAGAGTCCCTCGTGATCCAGCTTCACTCATGGTTGTTGCACTCACTCGTACAAACACACACTCTAACATACATTTCCTCCTCGTCTTCTTCTTACAAACATGCATTTACTCGGTAAGTCACTCACTCCGGCATTCCCTCATTCATCCTGTAATCATCCACCCTTCCATTCATCCAGTCTCACAGGTTCCCACCAATTTAGCAGTGAGACGAATAAGTGCGTCACATGTCAGCAGTCCATTATTGGTCCATTTGATCTATCCAGATCACTTTATCCCTTTGTCCACTCCACCATTTTTCTGTCCTCTCCTTCCTGCTTTCCCTTTATCCGTAGGCTAAGCACCCACTCTCTTGTTTAGTCAGTCTTTCCCACCCTTGTTCTCTCTGTATGGTCCAGTTGTAATCCCATACTTGACATCGTCCACCTGGTCCACAACAGGAGACGTGAAGGCCTTGTGGTTTTTGTGGTTGTGGAATAAAGGCCTTTCTTGAGCCTGGGACTCTGACTGCCCTTCAGGCTCTCTTTTCAGTCTTTCTGGCCTATGAGGGGAAGCAAACCAGGCTCAAAGAGCTTCCAGCATCAGGCCAGTTATCGTCCAGTTGGTCCAGTAAGGGAATTAAAACTGAGGGGAATGATCACTAACTAGGGGGCTGTAGTGGCAAATTAGGAGGTGTAAAGCTAAACCCCATGAATGATTCATCAACTTTCTGGTCAATGTTTGTCCCAACAAAGAGAGGTGTTCAATCGTGTGCGACAGAAGAGATGACTGGGTTAGCCATTGGCAGGCTCAGGTCAAGGCTTTGGATGACAAGACAGTGGGTGCTAGCATTAGCCACTACTAGCGGGGCCCAGTAGCGCGCACCCTCTTGCCCCGCTTGCTGACGGTGGTGAAGCGGAAGGGGGTGGTGAAGTCAGGCTGCTCCCCAGGCGGGAAGCGTTTCATGAAGTGTACATCCTGCTGGTTGGGGAGTGTGTGGGGGCCACGGCGAGGACGCCCTCTTTTAGTGAAGCCAACATACCAGCCCGTGTAGCGCGCTGACATCAGAGCTGTGTAGTGGTTTTCCAGAACCTTTTCCACAAAGACGCAGTCGGCGCTTCGATTACTGGCCTTCTGAGAGAGCAGAGAAACCACAGGTATACACAGACACACACACAAACACACAGAGGAACAAAGAGAGGCAGGTCAGGAAACTATTAGATAATAAAATATTTCTGACTAACGTGTCTCTAAAAGAAAGACGTCTCACCTTTCCTACCAGCTTGCCCCGGCGGTTCATGCACAGGTAGAAATTGGTTTCTTTGCCCCGGATTCTCACCTGGCTACCAAAGGTATCGGCCTCCACTACGAGCTGGGCTTGTGAAGGGACAGACAGAGGAACAGACAGACATTAGAGCCACAGGTAAGGTGGAAAAGTACAGTATCTATTTGGTTTTTAAAGGATTTCTTCACAAGTTTTAGAAAAATAAAATAAGTATCTAAAATTTAGAGTTGGTTTACTTGTTGTATGCAATCACCTGACAGCCCAGCAGCCAAATAGTGCCACAGTAATTGTGCAGATTACCAGCCATCATTAAATTTACACAGCCTTTTCAAACCAGATAAGGCATTCACACTGAATTACAGTTTTCATAGTTGCTATTAAATGTGCAGCTAAATCACAGACATATGTAAATGTCTCTGGCTGGACAGATGGTTGTCAGATAAGACCGCTCTCACACATGGATGAGGCCGCTGACCAGAAACGGGCCTTGTAAAAAAGATAACAGCCAAGAGTGGATGGAACACGGTGGGCTGCGAGAAGAGAGAGAACACTCAGACTGAGTGTCTGTGATACTGTTGTTTTAAGGTGTGTGCATGTGCACTTGTGTCCCTGTGTGTGTGTGTGTGTGTGTGTGTGTGTGTGTGCAGATGCATACATGTTCATCCTTGTAGGCAATACCGCTTCACTAACGACACATCTTTCGAGAGCGTTTGTGCCTGTTTAAAAATAAATCCCTAAAACGGTTCCTACATGACCTTAGTCAACAAAGGGGTCAAGAGAAATCAATACCTCCCTCCCTCCTGCCCTCTTCGTCTCTCTTCCCCCAACTCTCCTCTCATCTCCCTTCTGCTCTTTCACTTTATGTTTATACCCTCACGCACTTGCTTTAGTTCTTCTCCCTCTGCTCTTGGTTTCTCTGTGTAAATATTTCGTCGACCTAGTTGGTCAGCTTTAGGTGCATTTTTCATCTTTCAAGTGGTCTTTGTCAAAAAACAGAGGCAGCTTCCACATCTGCAGCCCCATCTTTGGCTTGAAGTGGCACGCAAGTGACCTGACATGTTTGTGAATGGGAAAGATGAGCCACTGCTGGACCACATACAGAAATACGAACTCTAGCTTTATGGCTTGGCTTTCTTCTCCCCATTGATTCTGTGTGGTTTAAGAATGGGTTAGCCATCATTACAGACGGAGAAGGAGGGAGGAAGGGGGAAGAAATGGGGGATGGACAGAGAGAGTGTTAGAGGATGGATGGAGGGAGGGAGAGGAGGCCTGCTGTTTTAAATCCAGAGGAGACAACGGGGAGGATGAAAAATCAATGGAGGGATCGATGAAGGAGATGAGTTTCTAACACCCGGTCCGACACTCTACCTGCCAGGCTTCTCCCTCTAACTCACACTTTCTTTCACTAACACTTTCTCTCTCTCTCTCTCTCTCTCTCTCTCTCTCTCTCTCTCTCTCTCTCTTTCCTTTGCTCTCTTGTGAATCATTGAGTCAGCAGCCAGTCGATGAGGTCTTTGTACTCCCAAGACAAGCTCCACTGCCCCTCTGCCAAAGCCTGGGGAGGCATGTATGTGTGCTTTTGTGAGTGCGCCTGCACAGTTGCATTCTGTCTCCATTCATGCATGCACTTGGTCAACCTTTAAGTCTTTGTACTTGCAGCTGTTAGATGGTGTGAGCATGCATGTATGTCCAAGTAAGCATCTTTTCCAGTGTAGCATTCATGCACATTTCAGTGTGTTCTCCACTGTCTGTTTGTGTGTGCGTCTTACCATATTTGTCTCCATCTTCTCCTCGGGCACTGATTCTGCGTCCCAGCACCTGGACATGCTTGCCACTGGTGCGGCTATAGAGCTGGTAGACTCTGTGGTGTCGCCGACTCATGGTGTCTCGCACCTGTGTCTGGTTCTCCACATGCACGCTGAAGTTGACTCCATCCACACCAAGTACCTGCTGGAACACCCACAAACACATGCAGTTGGCAGTGAGTCCTGAACAACCTTGAAAAACTGCACATAAAGCCAATATACAACTTGTCTTTTATACTACACAATCAGTCTTTGTCATGCATGCTGACTCTCACCTGTAATGGATTGCACATCACCAGCAACATCTGGATACATCTGGAAAAAGTAGAAACAGATGAGTTTAGAAATATGCAAGCAAAATTGAATGTTGGAAGAGTTGGGCATGACACCATCATTTCCATCTCTTTCTTCTCTGCTGTTCGTTCTGCTCAACATCTCATTTCCCTGCTGGGTGATTACTCACCACCGCTGGGTGTGCGGCTGGCATGGCGACTTGACATACAGACAGGCAGATGTCCAGGGATCGGCAGACAGACAACACCCAGAGCAGTGTTTATAGTAACGCTACCAGCCTTCTGTCCGATCCCACTTTCTGACCTGTCTGTGACTTCTGCCACACCAAAATCTGGCCTGCAAATGACCTGATTGGACCATAGTGAAATGGCAAACATACCGAGACAACTAGAACATGTTTTGGTTCGCACATCTAAGGGAGTGGGCTGCCTTATTTGGCTGCTCCGTCTATGTAGACAGCTGGACTGGACTACAGGTGTACACTCTCCTGTGATGTGGCTTTTGAAACAGCTGACTGCGGTTACATTCAGAAATGCTATGAATAAGTGAGAACATTAGCCACCAAAATGTGTGGAAAGATGATTTATGCAGGTTAGTGGTGACGTGGTATGCAGACTTACTGTTTATTGTCCTTATGGAAAGATAATGCATTGTGTTATTTATTTTTAGTTGTCCATCTAGCTGAACTTCTACAGATATTTTGACTGAAACAGCTGGTTACAGTTAAAATTAAAATTCTTCTCACTTTATCACATTGCTTAATTGAAGCTTAGACCTTGACCTTGGATGTATCAAATGTTATTTACAACTTTAGTAAGGGAGTGATTGTGTTGCGCAAAATCTACTTTGGCAGTCCTTGAACTGCTCTGAATTAGTGACTGAAGACTTGATGAAGTTCAGAACCAAGTGTGTGGGCTGAAAAGCAGTTCTATGAATTTTGTCTTTCCCCACCTCATCTTTTGCTATCTTTCCACATGCCTCTTTTCTCTCTCTCTCTCTCTCTCTCTCTCTCTCTCTCTCTCTCCAGTATTCTCTCTTTCTCTGACTTGTTGTCCTCCCTATCACTCCTCTAACTTATCTCTCCCTCCCTGTCTCTCTGTCCACTCCACCTTTCTCCTACCGTTCCCTGCGTCCAATCTTCCTTTATGTTTGGGGTTAGCGAGGCGACTCCTCCACACTGTCATGGGCATGCACACAGATGTGCAGATGTGTGCAGGGTGTATGTGTGTATACAGGAGGAGCAGGCAGCTGACAGCTGGGCCAAAGCAAAGACATACACACTGCTGAGAGAAGGAGATAGCGAAGAGAAGAGAGGTAGACTGAGAGGTACACAAAGGCACAGGGAGAAATCTGGACAGAGGAAGGTGATGTATGAATAAATAGAGGGGAGATGAAGACAAAGAAGACTGATAGAGAAGAAAAGAGGCGGGAGATAAAATCAGACAGAATGAGCAGATGCACAGATGTGAGATGGAGGAGACAGGGTCGAAAAACACTGAGGTTACACATCTCAAAGGAGGGAGAAGAAAAAGTGGCAAAATGAAAGACAGAGGTGTAACCACAGAGTGCAGACTGATGTGAGAAGTAGACAAAAAGATAAATAATGGGAAAGAAGAGGAGGAGTGTTCAGCTCATACATATTGTAACACATGTCACTGCCATCACAAGCCTCTTGTTTCCTTTCTCTTTTCATTCTTCTTTCTCAACATTTCTTTCCCATTGCTGGTGTGTTGGCTTCTGAGTCCATCTAATAGATGCAGACATCCTGGGAAATGCAGCAGAGTCGTTGGCCCTCACATTTTGCCTGCGCAGCCGAAAAAACCTGAGCGCCTGTGCATTGTGAGGACTCTCAGCTGTTAAAACACCACGGCTGCACTGCCGCCGAGGACACTGTAGGAAAAGTGCCTCAGCACTGGATTCCCCCGCTCCCACAAAAACCACAGACACTCCATATTATGCCAGCCACAGAGAGAGGGGAGAAGGAGAGAGGAAAGAGGGAGACAGGATCGGCCGGCGGTGGGGGAGGGATGAGAAAATGAGAGAATAAGAGAGCGCAGAGTAAAAGTTGGGGAGAGCAAAGACAGAAGGAGGTATGGAGAGAGGGAAAGCCCGGTGCGCCTTGGCCAGCTTCCAAAACAAGCAACGATCTGACATCATAAACCTGCGTCCCAGCAGATCTACCATATGGAGGCTGTGGTTGGACTAGCAGGCCTCAGCTCCGAGCACTGGGCACCAGCGTGGAGTGAGAGTGGTCGACCTGGTGGGACTCAACACAGAGCAGCGGTTTCAGCCATGTGTAGCAGTGGTTAACGTGGTAGGCCAACACTGCAGCAGTGGGCTTCAGCACAGCACAAGAGTTTCAGATGTTTTGCAGCGAGCCTTGGTTATGAATATTGGTTCGGCTGGTGGGTGTGTGAGTGGTTTCAGCAGTAATAGGGCCTACGGCGGAGCATTGGTTGGAAAAGCAGAAGGCCCAGACATCGAGCTGTGGCTTTAGGTGAAGAACAGTAACAGGTTGTTGTGGCTTAGGGCCCTTGGCTTTTCTCACTGAGCTGAAGAGACTTGTGATCGAGTTGGTAAAGCAGAATGTGGATGAAGAAAAGTAGCAGTGGAGAGACTGATAGGTGAGAAGGGAAATCAGCAGCGAGATGATTGGCTCTGGGAGACCTAAACGAAAGCCAGCAGACTAAACAGTGAGACTGCTCCTCTTCAGATACTGCCAGGGGCGCCATCATTCATCAGTTATTAATTCATACTTTTTATCTGAGCAAGTATCTGTGGAAAAAAAGGGGTACAGGCAAGACAGGAAGACAGATGTATGCAGTTAGGTGGATGAGTGGAGAGAGGGTGAGGGACATAGACAAAGAGAGAGAGAAAGTCAGAGAAAGTCAGAGAGACACCAGCAGCAGCAGCAGACACCCTGTCCAGGTTGTGTGAGGAATGAGAAGTATCTGAAGATGACTGCCATCTGGGAGAAATACAGCCGACACAAAGGAAGAAAAATAAATCCCTTGGCTTTTAACAAGACACACCTCAAATGGGCAAACCGAAGCCCCCTGAGTCTGTATCCTCCCTTAGATTTGCTCTTGGCACTTTATCATTTTCCTATCCCACTAGATAAAGCCTGTGTTATTTGACTCAACTTCTGAAATATTTTCAATAGGAAAAAAACATTTTCTTGGCAATGGGAAAATGGCCTTTTCTAAGCCAGCCTGGCCATCCCTGAAGTAAGTGCAGATGGTGATGGAGATGTTTATGGCAGGTTTTATGAGTAACACGGCCCTGACTCTGACCTAGTGACCCTGAACTGTCAGCCAATCAAAACAGGGCCTTCCATGGCATGTTTTCTATGGGGACTGATGAGGAGTGATGTAATCGCTAGACACTGCAGCCTTCCTCTCCATCTTCTCCATCAGTCGATAAGATTCTCTAGAAACTAGTTTAAACAAGTGAAAACAAAACGAAGACGTGTGTGGAGAAATAAGGTTTAAAGGACTTACAAGACGGTCAGCGTGGAAAGAAGGGACCACATTGCTTCCCCCCTCCACTATGGAACTTGTCCCAGAGACAGTCTCCTCGCTTGGTCTGAGCCAGTCCGACAGTCCGGAGAGTTCCTCTCTGTGTTTTGAATCCGGTGGATGTTGTGAAGAGTCAAAGAGTCAGCGGACACTCCTGTTGGCAT
The DNA here is from genome assembly GCA_024666655.1 of Dascyllus trimaculatus. NCBI lineage: Eukaryota > Metazoa > Chordata > Actinopteri > Pomacentridae > Dascyllus > Dascyllus trimaculatus. The sequence continues at coordinate 19,450,053 of CM045457.1, forward strand.
CGGCGGCAGTGTGCCCCGGTTCCCCCGGCGTGGGTAAATTTGCAGGACACGGGAAAGGTGGGATGCGAAGCCGGGGTAAGTGTGCCACTGTGACCGCCGGGCAACCTCGAACAGCTGTCCAGACAAGTGGAAGGACGGATGGGCGGGGGAGCAAAGGGTTAGGACTTTAAACGCTGACGCTGCGCGTGCCCGACAAGGCGAGGAACAGGTGAAAGCGCGCTCACGCGTCACAGATAGCCAATTCCAATCGACCTTGTTGACCCCCAGAGTGATGCTTGGCCCCGTGGACAGATGCGACGCGTGCGTAATCTTTTGCGTAATCCAATGCGTAACGTTTGGACACTACAGCAAGCTTCTGGTCTCCAAAATGAATAGTGCAGTTGGTGAGATGATAAAAAAGTGTTTGTCCCGCCACAGACAGAAGCAGGAGACAGGCTTAGTCCCAGCAGAGCGGGGTCAGAAGCTGGTGAAGGTGGGCTACCTGGGCTGGCTGGTGGAGCAAACGGCGACCAGGAGAAGGGGGCTCCGCGGGCGCAGGGTAATGCAAGGCGGCCTGGGTCATGTCTGCGCCCCCACGCTGGCTCAACGGGTATGTGGCTCAGGTGACACCGACCGACAGTGTTCGACAGACAGGGTGATAAGGTCCCGGAGCGGTCCAGCTCAGAGGGGTATATGGAGAGTGCTGAATGAGAATGGGAGGGGATAATAAAGGGGAAAGAAAGACGAGGGAGGGAGGGGTGGCTGGAGAGGATGGGAACAGCTGTGACTGGGTGGCGGACTCAGCCACCCGCGACACGGCGAGGAAATGACAGCCGCACTTTGCACCTGATTTTCCGGACTTCCCCGCTTTCCTCAGTCGCTGGTTACCGCCTGGCTGGAGTAGTCCTCCCTGCGCCCTCTCGATACAATACCTGCCAAAACACAGCACGATGACATCACCTCCAAAATGTTTGAAGGGGGAAAATGCAATCCGATCTTTTTATTTATTTTTTTAAACGTAGAAAGTTTAAGCAGTTTCTCTGAAGGGGAAAAACACCAAAGTCTCCTCGTTCCGAGAAAAAAAAAACGAACTCCGCGGTGCAAGAGAAGAGGAGTCGAGCTCAGCCAGTTTGTAAAGAAATAAAAGTTAAAGCGAGGCGCACTGGAAACGTGTTTACTCAAAATCACACTGACAGATCGACTCCCAGTCCAAAACCTGCACCGTCCCTCTCTCCCCCGTATATCTGCCTCCCTGTTTCATTCAGACACCAGAGGAGAAAACGCAAGAGAGAACGCAAAAAGAACCCAGCCGTGCGCTTTTATCCACTTCACTGGTATTATGCAGATTCTTCTCCCTTTCAAAAAATTCCAAGGTTTCTTTTCATAAAAAGCTCTTCTTGAGGGGGGCTGCACAGGAGAGGCGCGTCGGCAGGCACAGACCTCACTCCAAGAAAAACCAGAACAAGATTTTAACAGACGCGGATCAATCCTCCCTCCCTCCTCTCCTCACTCCCTCCCACCTCCCTCTCCCTCTCTATCTCTCCCTCACACACACACACACACGCACACGCACGCACACTTATTGGATCAAAATGGGATTAGTCAGTCGCTATGCGATGCCGACCAAACTTAGCCTACACTGCAAAAATATTCATTTTAACAAGTGTTCCGCTCTATGCGCAAACATCTGGTAATGAGGTGAGATAATTTCACTTGTTTACAATGCAAACCGACTTGTTTCAATCATTTTCTCCAATCGGGCACTTTTCTTTTGGACTGTTGTCTGCGCTATTCCGCCTTGTTTCAGCTAATATTTGTTTGTGGAAATTCCTGAAACAAGTAAAAAATGCATTGGAAACAATTAGAATGATGTCATGGTATCGGGAGAAATTCACTTTCCTGAAAAAACGAAACGATCTGGAAGTGCATTTTAGAGCGAATGGGTTCTTGAAAGTGTTGAAAGAGAAAGTAGCAAAAAACATTCAGTTTCTTAAAATCCTCACAACACACCTGCTTTAGTTAGATGAGCATCTGTCAGAGGACCAAGCGGACTTCTTGACCTCCATTATCGCTTAAGATAACCTCACCCCTGCAGCCTCAGTGGCCTCAGAGTCAGGATGGAGGGTAGAGCTCCCTCTCTGTCTCACACACGCACACGCACGCCTCACAGAGTCGCCGCGCTTTCAAGTGATGTATTTTGACTCCCCATTTCATAACTTTTAAGTTAAACCTTAAGAGGGAAAAATGAAACGGAGAATGAGAGACAGTCGGGAGGGCGGTATGTAAGCACGGACACGGATCCAAAACGAACATTTCTCAGGGATTTCGGCAGCAACGCCCGCTCTGCGCTCCCAAAACTCCCTCTCAGCGCCGCACAACCGCAGACGGTCAGCCAAGCCAACACAACACTCCTGCCATACCTTTCATTCACACGCGCGCGCGAGCGCGCTCAGATTTACTCTCCTTCTCTCTTTTCTTTCTCTGTGCACGCACATGTACACACTTTGGCTCACACACACACAAAGAATAGAAAGAAAGAGAGTAAATTTGTGTGTGTGTGTTGTAGAGGTGGGAGGGTGTTGGCCTCATACATCAGGGACAGTTATCTTGGCTACAAGTGTAGGCCTATTCTTTTCAACATTGTACTTTCAAATCGCACACACGCGCAAACACAGACTCACACACATGCACAGACTTCTGCAACTGGACTGAGTTGAGCTAGGCTGGGTAGGGGCACTGTGGTTGAATGCCTTTCCAGTCATGCTCCATAGACAAGCCTCTGGCCTTCTTTCCTACTACTGGCTCCCTCCATCTTTGCACCTGTGTCTGGGCGCTTTTTCACCGCTCACCACAATGCTGCGAGGGACACGAGTGTAAATGTTGTGGAGAGGGATTTGAACCACATTCTGGTGATGAGGTATGGGCCTGTCTGGTACTCTTAAGCCCAGATGGAAGGGTTCAGAACAGGGACTGTAGCACATCTTGGAGTAGGAAACAGCAGGCAGAGGAGCCCAGATCTGCTCTGTGCACAAAAGTCTGACAGTAGTAGGCTTTGGCTCTACAGCAGTAGATTGTAGACGTAGATTTGTACGTAGTAATAGATTTTCCGAAAGGATCTCAATGCTGCGATGATTTTACTCCCATTGTAAATCCAGGAAATTTATGTTACACAAACATTCTTTAGAGGAAACAAGAGTTAATGTATCTGGCTTAGCAGTATGAACTCACATTGAGGCTGAAGTGCAAAAAGAAAACAAATGATAAGTGAAAGACTAAAGGCCCATTAACTAAAAGAAATATCTGCAGCAAGTTACCTAATTTTCTGATATTCAATCTTCTAACTGTTTGTGGTGACTATTGATTTGATAATGGGCAAAATGATTGGCTTGTGCTTGCAGAAAGATTACGCCAAATGCACCTTTGCTTAAAAATACAGCAACTTAAAAATAACAAAGTTAAGAAAAACTCATAAATCCCAACCGTGCCTTTCCTTTGCCTGTCTTTCCTTCTATCACATCACTCTGTCTCCCATTCATTTTCTTTCTGCCCTTTCTGTCTCTTTAATCTCCGCGGCTGTTTTTTATCTGCTCACTCTGTCCCTCCCTCTGTTTGCAGCCAGCATATTGATTGCCCATGTCTTTGCCTCTGCAGCTCCTGCCTATTGATCCTTAGCTAAGACACACACACACACACACACACACACACACACACACAAACTTGTATGCACAAACATCCTTGCATACATGGATGTCCCCTTCCCATCTCCCTGTACTCAAAAACCCTCTTACGTTCATGCAGACCAACTTTGCCACACAGATTATTCATACATGCACAAGTGCATCCACTAACATGTGCACAAATGCAGCCAAAGCGACACACACCAGGACACCAGATATTTTTTTTGCATATACCCTCTGTTGTGTTGAATAGACTTGGCATTGATGGACGTTATGCCTTTGTGCTCTTCTCTCAACTCATTAAAGTGAATGAGACCTGTGTGTGTGTGTGTTTGTGTCGCTGTGTGTCTGGGGCCCTGTGGCTGCTGTAGGTCTCGGCCCAGCTCTCTCTCTCTCTCTTCGGATTTCTCTCTTTCTCTTTGACCGGGCCTGCAGGCTTCTTCATCCAGGGAGCCTGGTCAATATGGCCATTCTGTCTAGCAATTAACATCGATCAGTGCTCGTCAATACCGTCAGCACCCAGACAAAGACCCAGGGTGCATTGCGTGTGCTCGCCCTTTCTCTATCACAGTCCAACAAATCCCCAAACAGCACTCTCATTATTTGAGGGCATTCTGGCTTGACCCCAAGGTCATCATGCAGGACTCTATGTTATGGGTGACTGGAGTACAACCTAATGTGGGCTCAGAGTGTTCTGAGCCGTGGGCCAGTTGTTGACTCATTACAGCAATTGTGAGTGAATGTGTAGAGGTGCGGGTAAGGAGTCAAGTTTAGATATGGCTTGGTTTGGATGTAGTCTAAGACAAGTAGGCAGATGGGATATCCATCCCCCTGCTGTGTGCTCTAAAGTGTTAGAGACTTTGAAAACTTTGAACAGTATAAATGTAATCCATCATTCTGGTGACACACTGGTGCAGATTTGGAGTTTTCAGATGTGTCAAGTGCAGCGGATTGCGTCCAATTAGCTTTGTCTATAAGGTATGGGCTGTATATGTTTGGAAGCGAGGAGGGATCAGGGAAACAGGCTTGTGTGTATGTGGGATCTCTGGAGGGAGAAAGAGAGACTTGTGGCTTTGATTAATACCTGCAGACATGGACCCTAAACTTCACATCAGATGTTGAGATGTCAGCCTAACATTGGTCTCTGGGATAGATATCCCTACTCTGTTAATCATGGGCCAAGTTTAAACTGTTCCCCAATGTGTAAATGTATGAGACACTTAATAAAGGCCCTTTGATGACAGGGGGGCCCATGCGAAGTCAAGGAATGTGTACAGTGTGCCGGGCTTTGAAATGAGAACCTGTTCGCCACTTGTCCGCGTCTGTGAGATGAGAGAATCGACAGCTGCAACGAAGTAAGAGCAGGAATTAATTAGCGGAGAGCGATAGTGAGCCATGGTTGAGATGAAGAGAAAAGCAAAATATTGTTTTTATTAGCGGCGATGTTGGTGGTGCACAGCCTGCACCCTTCTCTCGCTTAGCCAGATTAATCCAGTGAATATGAACGTTTACTCTGCTCCATCCCGGAATCCATTGCAGCTGTTGTCTCTATACATAGCCCAGCTGAAGCACTGGAATAACTTTACTTTGACACTTTCAAGTTGGAGGGTTTGATGCTGCTTTGGACTCGTGTCAGGGTAATTATTCATGCAATCTAGCTTGTCATTGTTAGGCCAAGTGCTGGTTTTACACAGTGAACTGTGCCCAAGTAGTCGCCTTCTTTGAGCTGCACCTGTACTCTCAGCAGGACACACAGTATATTATTAATAATATGACTTGTTCAATGACTTCAGAAGTTTATTGTCACTGTCATGGGTAAGATTTGCCAATGTACTTAATAATGCAAAACATGTGTGTCTTCCAGATAAACCAAGAGCATAATACTGCCCTCATATTGAAAAACATATGCAACCCAGCAGTGAGACCGTCTCATCTTTTCCTCTGTGCCATCTGGCAGGACCACTTGTTGAAGTTTGGACATTTTGCATTGATGAAGTGGTATGTAAAAAACATAAAGACATCAGGCTTGGAAGGCACCAACTTAGTGCACCTGGATCATATATCAGTATTATCAGAAACTCATGACAGAACCTCATCGCTGGGGCCAACTATTCAAGAACATCTGACCATCCTAATAAAATGAAACCCAAGACTGAAATGAATTTCATCGACAACAGGGTCAATCTGAATATTTCATTTGACGTTCAGATGTACAAAACTAAAGATAGATGCTGCAACGCTGCAGGGTGAGCACAAAAACAAACTGCGAGATGGAGATTTCACACTGATTGGCAGAGGCTGCTGTGTGTGCTCTGGGAGGATGTACAAGTTAATTGCTTTTGACCAATGAGGTTGTACATAAATATGCAATGCTCAGTAACTGGGTGGATGTTTGTTTAATTATGGTCCTTGTGGTTGTGTGTGTTTGGTTGAGTGAGTGTGTCATGACCCTCAGTGACAGACTGTGCACAGCTGAGTGTGTGGGGTTTGTGGCTGTAGTGTGAATGGGTGCTGGTTACATGCAAAGATTGTGTCAACAAGGGTGTACACAAAGTTGTGTAAGTGTGTGTTTCATTGCTGCAGTGTGTACGTATGTACATGAGTGTGTGAGAGAGAGTTATCCTGTGCTCTCAATGCACTGTGATGTGAATTGCAGCTGTGGTTTGTGTTGGACGCTGATCCGGCATGTTGTTTTTTTTCTTCTTGTTTCATGTTCAGGCGCTCAGCGATGGAATCCATGAGCATGGTAACCTTCACTCCTGTCATCTTTTCTGTTCATCTCTTCCACACTCCTCCCTTCTCTCTCCTTTCTCCACCTCCCCCTCCTCTCCAGTAAGTGCCCTTTACTCTTCCACACTCCTCTCTGCTCTCTTTTATGCTGCTTCTGCTCCTTCTCACTGTGTCCATTTCTCCCATTCTGTTTTTTCCCTCTTCCTGCCCCTTTAGCCTTGCCACCGGGCAGAGGAGGAACTGTAATGTTTATGAAACCCTTTAATGTGCTATGTAATTACCCTGGCAACACCTCCCATCATTACTCATGCCAATAAAGCACCTCTGAATTGACATGTCAGAGTGGGAGAGCGACAGAAAATGAAAGAGAGAGAGAGGGGCATAGCACACACTTTCCATCATTCATCCCCCTTCCTCTGCTAATCTCCTCTTTTCTTGTCTTTCCTCTTGTCTCCATTTGTTCATTTCTGTATTGTCATTTCTTTCATTCTTTCCATCCACAGCTCCTTCCTCTCCTTTCTCTCTGGCTAACTGTGACTTCTGCCAGATGCCCAGGTGGTGGTCAATTACAGCACAACTCTTTTTGGAATAACAAAAGCATTCTTAAACTTGCTCCAGTGAGCCTATTTTAGGAAGAATTCTCTGTATGTTGGAAACTGAGTGAATGGGCAAAAGGGAGAGGAAGAAAGAGCAAGACAGGGAGAGAGAGGGAGAGAGAGAGAGAGAGAGAGAGAGAGAGAGAGAATTATAAGAAATAACACTTACGGTAGGAGTGTAAATGAGGATGCATAAAACAGGCAGGCAGCTGCAGGCATGAAAGATGCATTCCTAAAACAAATTGTTGTGAGTAATGAGAAATGTTTGTTTATGCTAAAAACTTCCATATGCAATTAACACGTACTCTTACAACAGTCCCTCCCTTTCCAGCGCACCCACCCATGCTAGTCCTCCGGTCACATTACCTCCCACTTAGACAGCTGAGGCCTGGGCCCTTCTTGTGTTAGCACTTATGCTAAGACCCCTAGCTTTCCCCAACCTCTACTGTGAACGCTAAAACCCCATTTGCTGTGTTAACGTACCCTTTGCCCACCTTCTTCTCGTTTATGGTTGTAGCCTCTTATTCTTCCTCTGTCCAGGCAAAATCCTCATTTGTAAGACAAATATTATAACAAATTAAGCAGCAAAACAATGGGTGGGTGTCTGCCTGACGTCAGCCTGCATTTCATTAGCAATCGCTAGGCTAACACGTTCCATATGGAGGAGCCTGCAGGGTAGCCCCCTGCTGCCCAGTCCCAGCCTAGCCCAGCCCAGCATGGCCCAGCTCGACTCGGTTGCCACAGTCTGCCCCCACCCTCACTCTCAGTCAGGCCCAGTTTGGACCCCATCCGGGCCCCTGCCATTATGTCATCTTTAATTTGGACTTGTCACACATCACCTGACACTTACCCCCGTCATGCTGTAACCTTTTGTCCCGTTGGAGCGAAAAAGCACTCCGGAGGATTTCTCCCTCTCCTTTTCTCTCCCACTTCGCCTGTTGTTTTATTCTCCCTTTTCTTCTCATTCTTCCTCTTTCTCTCACGCTCTTTCCCTCTCGCTCACACTCTCTCTATTGGCTTCTGTCACTTTCTGCCTTTTTTCTTTTCAACCTCCCACTCCCTGTAAACCCACCTGCCTTTCCCCTCTGCCCTTTGTCATTCAGACTTAGGTTTGACGTGTGTGCACGTTAGAATCAGAGGAACCAACAGAGAAAGATTCAGACAGGATTCTGATGACACCTCCACTCAGTCACCCCTAGCCATTTTTCCTAGACCCCCGACAAGTGAGCTGAATGACAGTGACATATGGGAAGTGACAGTCAGAGGGAAAGTAAAGTGTTTTGGAGAGCGCTAAATTATAGCACATGACAGGATTCTGGAGTGAGACTGGTGTGTTGGACAGAGCTGTGGACTTCTGGAGAGCGGCAGGACCATGGGGCTGTCTCCTGTGATGGAAATATGGAATGTGATGGATTTTTGGAATTTGATAGAGGAAGAAGAAGAATGGAGATAGAGAAAAAGGCACAGAGAAAATAAAAGAAATAAGCATATAAAAAAGATTCATGACAACAACCAGGAGTTTACAGTATGTATTCAGGGTGTACTGAAACAAAGATGTGTCTCAGGTATGTTGTCTGTGTAATTACTCATATGCAGACACTTGTGAGCTCTGCCTGTGTGTAAACCCTTACCTGACTTATAAGTGTATAAGTGTGTGTGCGCCTTATAGCACATGTGCACTGTGTGCGTGGGTTGCCTTGTAAACCCATGTGACTTGCTGGTTGTCTCTGGTAGCCGTCCCTCATCACTGCTCTGTTCCCTCAGGTCCCCACTGTTGGTTTCACTCTGTATATGCTGCTGTATGCTTTGTGTTTAACTCTATTCCACTGCTGAAAATGTGACCAGAGCACTTGTAAAGGGCTTACAATACACTTTATGATGCAGATAATTTTTTTCATCTTTGCTTTGAAACTGAGTTGGATTCATGTAGGAATAAATTTCAGCCATGATGAATTAATGAGTTTTGAAAGCTCTATTTTTATTTCAGGCAAGTCATAACTCCCCTTTTGCTTCTGCAATAAAAAGAATGAATGAATCAAGTAGTGACAGCTGGTAGACAACCATTTGGTTAAATTATTCTCTTCAGCTCAATAGCCCGCATTCAGCTCAGTCGGAGGAAAATAATTTTTATTATGAAGGAACTATTTTGGATCCTAATGATCCGATGAGAACTGTGCTGACCGAAGTGAGAGGAAACTTCAGAGACTATAAATACCCAAACAGCTACATATTGGATAAAAGACTGAAAATGGAAAAGAACAGAGAAACTTATATTAAAATCAAATAACTCATCTTCATCTAAATTCTGGAGAAAAAAAAACTATTCGCACACATGCCACAGATACAAAAGAAATCTAACAAATAATGAATGCTTCTATGAAGGCCTCAAGGTTCACTAAATACTTGAAATAATATGAAAACTGCTGCCTTTACAGGGGCCAAATCTCAGCCCAACTGAACATCTGTGAGAGGTTTTGATGCACTCTGCACCACCATCATCAAAAGGCCAAGTGTGGAAAGTAGAGAGGTATTTATCCCATTGCTAGAGCTACAATCAGTGTTAAGGGAATGTAAAAAAAATATCTCTTCTCTTTTTTTATTACCCTTCCAAATCTAATATTCCACTTTAAGATTAAAACTTATGAAAATCTGTGTTTGACACATACATACATATCCAGTGCTGTGTAGAATATTACAAAACTGTAATTACCTTCTTTGGCTCCATCTTTATACAGTTAAATATTTAAAATATCCTATGCATCGTTATAAACATAGTTTCCTGTAATATGCAATTGAACGTAAAAGTTAATTTAAAGGTTTGATAAAAAAAATCTCAGGTCCACTGACTTGCTATAACTGTAGCTTACATAACATGGCAAATACAATCTTTGAATCTCCATCACTATTACCACGACTGGGCTGCTGGTAATTGTGTGGAGTAGTTTGTAAAACTACAGCTTCTGATGGGAAAATGGATGCTAATCAAGAATATTACCAGTGTATCTAAAAATGCATGAAGTTTCAAATGTTCCACATGATTTAAGGGCGCAGGTAAAATGTGGTTGAACCCTCTAAAAAGAATAGTAAGCTGTCCTTGAATAATACATTTTTATTCAAGCCAAAATTTGAATTTGGACTGCAGCAGATTCTGTTAGCTTTTCAGATTATATGAGACGAAGAGTTTATATGGTGCTGTTTCAGCATTTAGTGACAAATTATTTACATGCGCACCACTGTCCCGGTCATAAGCCTTATGCAGCTGTTGATCATATTCGCAAAATGGGGTTTATATGCAATACAGAGACATCTGGTTATTCATATCCCTGTATACATGATAAATACTGGTTTCCTTTTACTAATAACCGAGTGCTGTGTGCACAGGCGCCTGTGATGTTTACAACACAAACCAGCAATTTAACCTGACATTTCTGTAATTGTTAGCACTAACCACAAATTAATTTGACCGGGGCCTGTTAAAAATTAGACCACTTTGGCTTACAGCGGGTTTAGCACTACTAAATGCCATCATGGTGTTGTGGGTTTGACTTCCTCATCCACCTTACTGCCAGCAATGGGAGATGAAAGCAGTAAGATTGAACATGTCCTCTACTTTGACCGGTGTTAGGCTTTCGCGGCCACTGTGTAGAACGAAAGAGCAGGGAATTAAAATACACAGCAGTGTTTGGTGGGATATGGTCGTCATAATGGAGTTCAGTGAGCTAAGTGAACAGAACATTTCTGCATTGTGCGGCATCCTTTTACCAGCTGTGTAGTCTGACTCACGAGATGTAGGATGCAGGTATAAACCTGCCACTGGCAGCTGATTTCAGGCAACTTTGTCCTTCCTCTCTGCATGCATGTATTCCACCAAAACAATTCCAACAAAGCCACATCCTTCACTTAGCCCCACCTATGACAGCTTTAATTGGTTTAAAAAGCCACAGGCTTTCCCCCTTCCTAAAGCAAAATGATGGTGTAGTGCAGCCAGACCATGAGATTAGAGGAAACAACAGTATGAACACCAATTTCATTACAGATGAGAGTGACCATAATGTTGTACAAACCGAGCAGCTGTGGGGAACATTGCTTGTTTTGTGTTTCTGTTGGTTTGGCTGTAGCTGCACCTGCACAAGTAGTCATTAGTAGCCACAAACTGGGATAAGATGTATTCTTTTTGCAGCCCTTCAGCTAACATAACTGTGGAGTTTCTTAAAACCAGCAGAAGGGCTTATCCATGTTTCTAAAACTGAGATATAACTGGGATACTTGAGTCAATGTAAATGCAGTCACTGATTTTGATGTTGTGCTATCAGTGTTTACATAAAAAGTCAGGTGTTCAGATATAGAATTAATACATGAAATTTTTGATCTTTGTTTTTTTCTGCAGTGAAACTAAGTTGCAGCTCTGCAGCTCTGTTCTCATCCAATAACTGTCACATTATGTGAGCTGTACTTTCAGCACACAGCTAAAATCACAATGCTCGCACATTCAAAGTATTGAGACTGGCTTATAAAATGACAGTGGTGGAGTGGTAAATACCAGAGTGACAACATCAGACGTTTGTTTAGTGAGTTTGGAGTGTCTGGTTGCACAGTATGCTCAGTAGCAGTGTGTGTTCGATGACTGTGTCATGTGTGTATGTGTGTGTTTGAAAGCATGGTTTGTTCATATAAGTGTAGTGTACATGTGTGCGTGCATGTTTGTAAATCAAGTCAGTAGCTTGTGTGTCCAGTAGCATGGTGTGTGTGTGTGTGTGTGTGTGTGTGTGTTTGTGTGTGTGTGTGTTGGCTCTCTGTGGGGTTGTCGGTTTTTCATGCTGGTTGGAAGTTTATGATCAGTATTTTCCGGCTTGCATGACTTAGCGTGTGAAAATCCATTCACACCCAACACAAACACACACACACACACACACACACACACACACACTCTCACACACAGAGTAATGGTGTGGATCTTGATGATATTCCATGTTGTGTCCGTTACTGTATGGTAGTCTTGGTAGCAGCACAGTGTGGGGGGAGTCAGGGTGTGTGTTGTGTGTAACTTTGTGTATTTGTGAGTGCAGCTGCATGTCGGTGTGTGTGGAATGAGTGTAAAAGACATCAGACACCACCGTTAATGGGCTTAATCAATGACAGATGAAATTCCTGTTGTTTTTCTCACCGCAGCGCTGTCTACTCCAATAGAAACAAGGCACAGAATGTGCAGAGAGACTGATGGGTACGACTGAGGTTGGAAATCTCACTTATACTCTCAGCCACCATATACATACACACAAACACGCACTTATTCATAAACACGGCAAGGGAATGCTCTACATTGGCATGAACCTGCTTGCGTTTTGCTCCGCCACAAAGTTTACGAATTGCATGAAATATGCATATTACAAATAATCTATGCATACACTGGCTACACACATACATCCACACACACACACACACACACACACACACATACACACACACTCTTGCCAAAGTCCTTTCTGTGCTCCAGCTGGGGACCCAGCTGCAGTGATGTCATTGCTTGCTGCCACTTTGCTGATTGTGACTCTTATTGAAAGCAGAGCACTTTGATTCAGCTTCAAGAGCGGTCGCAGTGCACACACGTGTGCACGCACACACACAACTAACAAACACTAAAATAGATTGCACACATTATGCACATACACACACGCCCACGTACGTACGGCTCATACCGTCAACATATTTTGAGCGCACGCACAACACATATACGGACACACAAAGTGCTTTAAGGTTGGATCATCGTGGCCACATCACTTTCACAGCACTTTTCCAAAGTAGACAAACAGATTGAATACTCAGGAGATGAGATGGAAAGCAGGGTGAGAGGGGAGGAAAGCAAAAAGGTTGTGCCCCTGAAGACTCGATTCTGACAAAGAGAGGGAGATAAAAAGAGAGAACGAGAGAGGGAGAGAGGTGGGAACGCAGCATTGACAGTTTGCTTTGAGAGCAGAGATAAGAGAGATGAAGTTACGCAATGAGGGAATGTCTCCTTTGCCTCTCCAAGCTATCCCCAAATACATCCATCTCTCTCACACATGTATGTTTATGCACACAAACAGCTACCACACAGCACGCTGACAAACACAATCTCATAACTGTGTGCAGATTTAAGTACAGACACACACAGCAAATAGCCTCTGCCAGAATTTTTTTTTAACTATCCAGATTTGATATAAAGCATTATTCTCATCTTAACCTCCCCATCACACACACATGCACACACACTGACAAAGTCAGTTACAAGGCTCTGTGAAAGTCCTGCCAGTGTAAAAAGCTGCAAACATATGAGAACAGGCCTGAACAGTTTCCCCATATTATGCTCCATCTGGAGTTGTCCCAGTAGCCCCCCCTCTTCCTTGTGCGCTGGTCTTTGCTCTGTGTCCTCACTGCCAGTGGCACAATTTCAAGTTCTCAACCCTCCATCAGCTCCTCCACAAGAACTTTCTTCCCATTCATGTCCCCAGACCCCATTCGCCTGCCTTTCTCTAAACCTTTTCGCCCTGTCCCCTTCACCGTCCCCCTTTCTCTGCCACCCCCCACCACCGCCCTCTCCTCCGCCTCTCCTCTGCCTTGTATACACTCGTCTGTTGGCATGTCCTCTGTCTTTCCAGCCTTTGAAGGCTTTTCAGGCTGCTAATAAAAGACAGGTCCCCACCACAACAAAAGGGCTCAGCGCTGCCTTTGAATAAACAGTTTATTTCGCTTTTATTTTTTTTCTCCCCCATCACACAACCCCCCGACTCCGCCCTCCCTCCCCTCCTCTACACCCCACCCCACCCCTGTGTGTGTGTGTGTGTGTGTGTTTTTTTCACTGTTGGCTAAGGGGGAAATATGTGCACTTGCTATGTTTTTTTTCCATGTGATCACAATGCTCTGGAACAGATTAACAGAAGACGAGGGAGGGAGAAAGAGAGAGGGATGAAAAGAGCAGAAGAGGGAACAGAAAGTGAGAGCAGGTAACTGTGGCAACCTTGGCCTTAAGAGTCGACAGGCGGCCTGCGGGTGTGGATCTGTCAGTCTGTCGGCCAATCTTGTTGTCTAGTTGTCCTTGTGCTGACTTGAACCATATTAAATATTGGGATATATGCTCTCCTCCCACTCTAGCATCTTATCTTCTGAGCACTAGAGCACACTCCTACAAGCACCTGTAGTCTGCACTCTGAGGTAAACTCCCTAAACCACATTAGGCATGTGTACACTGGCAACACCTGGCTTTTCCCAGTGGGATTCAAATAAACATCTAGTTGAAGAGAGACCTGTTTTGTTGGATAAACTGGAACAACCTAGCTTTGAATCCGAGCATAATCCACCACATCCAGGGGAATCACGTCAAAGTTAAGTTGACAATTTGTCCTGTTTACATGTGTAGAAATATTTCTCTGGCTAGAAATGACTTGTAAGGCATATTTGAAAAGGTGTATTTTCCCCCGAATGTAAATAAGTTCTCAGTTTGTTGGAACTGGACCCAGTGTGGCCCTGCGAGCTGGAAAGACACTCTGCTACTGAACGAAGCCCCAACAGTTGGGCCAGGAGCAGGCTGGGTAGGGCAGAGTGCTCGCTCCAGCAGACTTGGACAAACATAAATATGCCTCAAAATATTTGAAATGCTTGAGGTGAACCTTAATTTGTCTCATCAGACACTTACACAACCTCAACACGGATGAAAATCACTTGGAAGATAAGTTTATTAAGCACTTGTAATGTGTGTTTTCAAGTGTTCGGAGTGGATTCACCTACTTTCTTGCCCGGGTTTGTTTCCCTGCTCGTTGCAGCCCAACCCACACAAGCCACAGCCAGACTGTAACACAACCAAACGCTGCACCGGACCAAAAACCACAGCTCACTACTCCACATCCACCAGCTCCCTCTCTTTCAACCTGTAGTTCTCTCTGGCTCATTCTTTTCTTGTTCATCCACTGCTCCTCCCTCTGTCCTCTTCTGTTGTTCGCCTACCTTTTGCCTTCCTACTCCCTCCTCTGTTTCGCTCTTTGACTCTTGCTTTCTTTCTTTTTTTTTCTTGGTACTGGCAGGCGGTGTTGCCGCAGCCCAAGAGCTCAAAGTAAATAAATGGTCATTTTTCGGCCTCTTTCTCTTGGAAGAAGAATAACAGTGAACAAGCATGTGTGTAAAAGTTTCTGTTAAGTGTGCAAGCATGTGTGTGTATTTATGTGTCAGTGTGTACATAACATAACATGTCTGTATGTACATATTATATATTTGTGTGTGTGTGTATGTGTGTATGAAGCAGCAGACCACAGGCTTATTGGAGCTATTAGAGAGCTGGCTGAGCAGCACAGCATAGCAGCACCAGATGGGCAACTAGAAGTAGACACATTGCATGTAGACTCACACTACACAGACACACACGCGCGCACACACACACACACACACACACCACATATATACATGAAACACACACTTTGTACACAGACACATGGTGCATATTAATGCTGACAGACTGACAGAGGGAATATTAATACCTACAATACACACATGTGCATAAACAGACTTTGAAATGTATGCAAACAAATTGATTACACACACGTACACTTGCACACAGCTGCCATGCACAGCTGCCACACACTTGTACCGCGATGCTCCAGATGAATGATGGACGGAGTGAGAGTGAGGACGGGTGACACAAAGAGCATCCCTTCATCTCTGTCACTCAGCTAATCCCTCTCTCCTCTCATCCATTACGTCACTCTACCTCTCGCCAGGCAAACCCCCCCCCCCAAAAAAAACCCTCATCCTGCTCTGTGCGTCAGCCGCTTACTCTTTCCCCTCTCCGTTTTCCTACTTTCTTCTCCAAGATTCATCTCTTTCTCAAGTTTTCTCTCCTTCCCCTACCCTTACTTTCCTTTGTTTGGTCCTATATATAAGAAAGTAAATCTGGTTTATGTTAGAAGCACAGGCGTCACCAGCAAAATGGACTTGTGTACATATTTTAGTTTTTATTATATAATAATATAATACTGGATTATAATTAATGCATTAACAAATAAACAGCCAACTGAGCTCATTTTAGCTACTTTATAAGTTGTTGAGTAAAGTACTTTGTAATATATTTTTGCTAAAAATGTAATCTATAAACTAACTAGTAGATGCAGCTGTCAAATAAATGTATTAAAAATCAAAAGGAAGATTTTTTTAAGATGCACCCTCACTCATGGACCTACACATACACAGATGTATTATTGATTACAGACACAAACGTTTGCAGAAAAATTAGCTTGTAAACCAGAAAGTTATGCATGGCCCTCCATTGTCTTTGTAAAAAAAAACCTACATATCCCAACCTCTTACATTTTACACTGTCTGTATGTTTTATTTTTGCATCTCCAGTATACATGAATAAATCCCTCCACCCCTATGCTTTACACCTTGCATTGTATGGAGGAAAAACTTTTCAAAAAACTAATTTAATATGAGCGTTTTTAATTCGGCAAAATATTACAGTTCACGCTTATTTTCTTCCCAGAAGTCAAAGCAGCCTGTCTAGAATTTCTTATTTTCCCTGCAACACTCCCTTTTGCATCTCCCTCTTGGCCAGCAGGAATTTACTACTAGCTCCAGCGTTACCCCTAAGGTTCTCCCATTTGTCATCCATCAGGCCCGGCGAAGTTATTGGAACGTTGCAGTTGTGCTTCCCGTGGCGTGGATGCGGCCGGCGGGCACGTTCTTGGGGTTGCAGTAAAACAAGCGTCTAATGACACCCCCTGTAACCACAGCAAAGGGGGGGCACGCGTCACTAGTGCTAACCCAGGAAATGCTTTGGTTGGCCACAGGGTAATTGGGACTGTCCCATGTAATTTGGGCGGAGAGGCAGGCAAGTTTGGCCAGAATTCCTGCACTTGTCTCTCCCTGGCTGTTGGTCAACCACACAGCACCACAGAAACAACAAAGGGATGGAGAGATGGAGGAGATAGGGTGCCGAAAAAGAGATAAGACAGGAGTTAAGGAAATTGGGAGAACGAGTTGAGATGGAATACAGAGAGGCCGCATGAAAAGAAATCAGTGAATAGAAAGCAGAGGGAAAGTGTAGAGATTGACAGACTGGATTAGCAGCGTGTGTGTGTGAATGTGTGTGTGTTTAAAGCAGTGTCACAGCAAGAGTAAAGAAAGTGAAGCGTGGCGGGTGTATGGTGGGCATTATTTTTCCCTACGCAGGTTCTCCTACGCTGAGGCAGATGGAAAATAGGAAAGGGGAGCAGGGGGAAATTCAGCTTAGTCAGGTCTTCTGCTCCAGCAGTGTACTCATCGCAGTGTGTGTGCATGTGTATGTGTGTGTGTGCTTGCGTGCACGTGTGTGCATGTGTGTGTTTTCTCTGTCTGTCAGGTCCTCTTCACAAGCACTGCTCACTTTAAGTGGGACAGACAGCTCGAAGACTAAAGAGTTCTCTGTGTGCTGGCCTCAAACCACAGGTGTGTGTTTGTGCACACACACTTGTATCTACTGTAGGTGTGTGTGTAAATTTTCTATGTGTTCTGTTTTGGTGTGAGCAGGTTCAAATGTGGTGGTCATGCATCTGTGTGTATTTATACGGGTTTGTGTGTAGTGTAGGCACTGCATAGTGTGGATGTGACAAGTTATCAGGTGTTTGTGTGTCACATGCTGCATGTGTGTGTGGTTATGTGTGAGTTAAACCTTGCTAAACACATAACTGTGCACTACAGTGTGTGTAGTGTCTCTCCGTGTGTTTGTAATGGCTGCTGTGTTATACCTGTCTGTCTCTGCAGATTTTTTCGTATTAGAGGAATTAGACGGCTTGTTCCGCATGTTGTCTGCATGTGTGTGTTCTGTCTGCGAATCCTTCACTCGCTCGTGTGTGTTCACGTGCACAGGCAGAAGTATGTCTGCATAGGTTTGTATGTGTGTGAGTGTGCATATAGAAATGTGCAAGAATGTCTGCGTCTGTGAGTATGTGTTTTGGGCTACGGGGTCACGGGCAGGTCCTCATCTACTCAGACCAGACCAGACAAAGAGGAGGGGAGCGGCTCGGTGTGGTGCAGCAGTGTGCTGTGTAGCAGTCTCCGATCTGGGACATGGCCTTGGGCTGCAACTAAATGAAAAATGAAACAGCGCAGCAGCGGTGCCTTAAATGTTTGTAAATCGGAGACTGACTAAACCGTGCTAAACATAAAAACACACACAGAGCAGACTCTGAGCAGATCTCCTGCAGAACAGCACCCCCTGACCTGCTTTCCTGGCCTGCCTCTGGCCCGAGCCCAAACCTGGTCAGGTACACACCAAAGGCGAATACTCCACCAGTGGCCTCCCCTTTATCTACCTTTCAGATGCTGCTTTGTTTTGATGATTAATCCGAGTGAAGGGTTCTCAAGCAGAATTCATGACCACAATTGAATGCATTTTTAACTTCAATAAACAACATATTTAGCAAGTGTTGTTGTTCTTTGCCCCAGATTCTTGCGTAACAGTAATATGTTTAACAAAGCACAGATGCTGTATTAGCCTGAAGACATAAGTCTGCGTTACAGAGGAAGAAAGACAAGGAGATAGACTTTTTAAGAATGTCCCTACTACAAAACACACAACCTCACAGAGCCAGAGCCAAAGGCCGGCCAAGCCCAAAAAACATTTTGACCTTTCTCGGGACAAAGCTGACCTATTAAGTTGGTATCATGTTTTCTTTGTGACATTTGGGCTTTGCTCTCCACATGTGGCTCGTGGGGGGATTTGGAGTAATACAGGAATAAGCTTAAGTGAAAACACAAGGGAAGCAGAGAGGAGGAGGTGTAAAATGTGATGAAACAGGAGATGAGGAGAAACACAATGTGAGAGATATACAGAGTGAGAGTAAAAACGTGGTGAGTTGAGGGAGGAGAAGGTTCTGTCACAAACACAGGGAGTTCTAGGTGCGCTGGAGACCAATAGAATTTTAAGCCTTTTGTGCAGCAGTTGAGGTTACGAGTTGTTGCAATTCAGGAAGGACTCTCCAAAACAGTTCCAGTATTCCTGCACCAGTACAGCAGACAACGCCAAACCTCTGCACAGCTGGGAAAGTCCAATCTGACTCATTTGTGGACTGTATTCAAAGTCAATGCATCTACAGATGGAGAAACACTGCTGCAGTGCAAAAAAGGCTGGAATAGTGAAACGCAACACCGTGCAGCCCGTTCTCTCCTCTCGTCTATTTTGATGGATAGGCCAAAGAACAGTAGCTACCGACCAAATGTCAGCCACGTGTGATCCTGATCAGATGACTGACATTTGAAATGGGTTTCAGTTTTTGAAAATGTCATTTGAAAGAGTTCTAAATGTACTTAGAGTGATGACACAGTCTAACAAGAACCTGCTTAAAGAGCAGCAGTAAATTAAGAGTGATGGTAGTTATTAACTCCATTATATTTAGAGTTTATTTTCTGACTTTTAATGAGGATTTGAGTTGTACCATCTTCAAGTCTCAAAACCCCATCAAGTTTTTGCGCAAGTGTTTATTTTTTTGAAACAAATTCCCGTCTTTGCATCTTGCTTTAATTCGTTCGTTTAGGGGAAGAAAAACAGGCTTAAGTAACAGGTGTGAGAGGGAAAAAAAGGAAGCAGGAGCACTGACTGGGATGCATTATGTGGTATAAACTACAGTGGCACTTATGTGTGTTCCAGTCCATCCCTCCCTCCATCCCTCCATCCCTCCATCCATCCATCCCTTCAGTCCACGCTCCTCCTTGTCTCCTTTACTCCTCTCTTTACACTCTCATCCCTCCCTCCTCCTCTCATTCTCTGTCCTCCTCTTTCATCTCAGGCCAGACATGCCCAACTGTAGCCAATTAGCATTTTTCTCCCTCTCCTTTTCTCCCCCCCCCTCTCCCTCCCTTTTTGCCCTCTCTTCTCTCCTCTCTCTGTTTGTTGTGTAAATTAGATTTGGGGGCTCTAGACAGATTTTGTACTGTTTAAGCTCTCTCTTTCTTCTGCTCTTTCTCTCTCTCTCGCTCTTAACTTGAATAAACCTGCTGGCAATTAAACATTTATGGAACTGGCATGCCCCTATTTATCCCATCTCACTCCGTCTCTCTCTCTCTCCAACCCGCTCTCCCCATCCATTCACCTCTAACCTGCTTTTATCTCGCTCTGTCACTCCCTCTTTCTTCTTGCGTTTTCACTCTGACACTCACATTGTCTCCTGCCTCCTCACCTTTCAACACCTGCTATACAGGTCGTACAGTCCCTGTGCTAGTCTGTCCTCATCCTTTCGTCCTCCACACCCCCCCCCCATCTCTCTCTCTCTCTCTCTCTCTCTGGGTGGAATAGGGGAATGATTAGTGAGAACACATTCAGATTTTCCTTCCATGTGTCGTGCCAGTGAAACGCCCGTGTGCCCGCAGCATTTGGGACAGCTGTGCCAGGGAAGAAGTGGTGTTTGAGCATGTGTGTGTGTGTGTGTGTGTCTGTTTGTGTGCATGTGCGGGCATGCATGACAGTGTGTGTCTTAAGCATCAGAGAGACCAGAGTTAAAAAGCAACAGAGCATGATACAATAAGCAGCACTTGCACAGTATAAATGAGGAACTATGTAACTGCTTGTACAATGTGTGTGGTATGTGTGTGTGCGTGCGTATTGTGTGTTTCAATGATGTTTACGGCGGAGGATGTGCACATGCTGACTGCTTACTCGTCGCAGATGTTTGTGTACCAATTGTGGTTTATCAAGGTGTGTGTAGATGCATGCGAGTGTATGCAGGCTATGTGTTTTCAGTCGTGGGAACTCTAATTCTGCTCTTGCAGCCCAGATGTGCTGCATGGTGCTATGAAACCTGACCCCCCCCCCAACCAACTATAGCAGCCCCCTCTTCTCCCTTGTCCTCCAAACCCGCCCAGAACTCTGCGTTAAGACACATGTGGAAACAATTCAGTCAATGCCCTGAGCAGGGTAGCCCTCACACACACAAACAGACGTATACACACACTTCACTCCCACACACACAAGATACACACTCATTTCATGCTCACCCCTTACATATACTATGCGCAGACATACACACGCCCAGCATACGCTCACATGTTACTCTCATCTGTCCCCTGTTGAGGTGCTCATTGCTTGGCATTTGACAGTGTGTTAACTCTACTGTGATCCTAAACTGCTATCAGGTTGTCTACACTCAATCAGTAAGTCATGTGTATCCCCAGGATTTCTCAGGGTTTATGGAGGAGGTGAGCAGGGGGCTACACTTTCAGAACAATATGTGCAAAAGGGAAAGCATAGATTTCTGGGGATGTTGTAACATCATAATGGCAGCTACTGATGCTGCATTAACTTCCCTGTCACAGCACAGTGTGTGGCGGCAGCAGTGTGCTGTTTGCTGTATATTCAGGAATTGTGATTAGAAGCAGCAGAGAAGAAATGGTTTATTTATTGCAGGCCAACACTGTTATTAACATACACATATTTGGCTGTCATCAGTAAATATGTGACAAAATTCCAAAGAATTCTTAATTTTTGAAGAAACCTCATTCAGTATTTTAGATTTAGTAAGTAATCGAGTAAAGTATTCTTATAGGCCACTACAATTATCTTTAAAAAATACTGCAGGATGCTTGAAGCAACAGCAAACAAAGAGGGGTTTTAAACTCTTGATACTTGTCTGTGTTGCAGATCTGTTCTGTTGTCTTTTTTGTGTTTTCCACCTGTATTGCTTGTGTAAAGATCTGTTGTTTCACTGCTTGTCTGATAATGACCTGTTAGCCTCCTTGTTTCTTTCTCGAAACACATACAATTTCTGCAAATTTAATTATATGTTAGGGCAGAGTGTTTAATCTCTTTTCTTATCTGCATTTGTCTTGTAATCTACATGTAGTCGCTGTAGGCATTATGCTTTAGTGGTAGTGTTGCTTATCGATCCTGATCAGTGAATTGGTTTTATCAAGCACACTGACATGGCAAGATTGAAAACTCAGCACTACTACAAACACATTCCCACAGTATATTTTGTGTGGCTATACTGAGGGGTACACTTATTTCTATATATTTCTTATTTACCTCTATGAGTATTTATCACATCAGCTAAAATTCTCTGATGTCACATTTAGAGGATTTTGGTCCATGCAGTCATTCCAGGTCTCTTAGTTTATTTATTTTCTCACTTCTTCTTCTTTTTCTTGTTTATGTTATTAGTTTATGCTATGAACATTGCCAGCTGAACTCTTACAAGTTACATCCGTCTCTTCTATCCTCAGGTCTGAAATTTTGGTATTTTAAGTGAGAACACGTAAAAATGTTTACCAAAATATCCTGCTTGTATAAAACTATTACTATTTTGCTAATATTTTCTTGATTTGAGCCATTAATATATAATATATAAAAGTTTTTTAAAATATATGTGAAAAGCACTGCAGAGAACAGGAACACCGCATATTTTTCTTGCACAAGTTAATATTTTCATTACAGTGCTTGTATGGTTTGAAACAGCGTGATTTCCCTAATTAAGAGCTTACACTTTATGAGGCACATCTGTACAATCTATTGCAATCCAACACAACTGTTGTGCTATAAAAGCCTCTTTTATGATGCATATAATGTTCAGTTTTGTTGACACTGTCATGGCAGTGTTCAGTTCTGAGGTCAGAGTTAGTCGCGGTGGTTCACTGGAATGCATTTCATTTATACTCAGCAAAAATATAAACACAGCATGTAATGTTTTATGAAATTCTATCCTTTTTTAAACATATGGGAATAGATGTTTGGTGTTCCAACAACTGGCATCACTGCAACAGAATGGGCATCACAAAACAACCAAGAATGTGTTATACTGGAAATGATAATGGGCAGATGGAGAATCTAATCATAGAGGAGGAATCGCACGTTGGTAACAAGTCACATGATTTGACAGATCGTCTGTTATACCATGCTGCCTGAAACAATTTCTTGGCAAATGGTGAAGTTGTAGACAGTTTAAGTGCAGCCATAACTGACATCCAGCAGCAAACAGACTATTTCTTGTCTTTCTCTTGTCATCTGTGGCATCATGTCATTTGAATAAAGTTGCATTTTAGGGTGGCCTTTTATAGTGACTGGTTAAAGAAGTGTGCTGGTCACACTATCTGATGATTCTCCTTTAACCTGACCAGGCTGTGGATTAATTCAGTGAGTGAGAATACGTCACCAGATTAACAACTCAAAATTGTTTTGTGCATTATTGGCCAGAATGAACTTTTTCTCTACATCAGAAAAGAATACATTTGCAGATTATGCTTTTGTTCAGTGTAATTAAATCAACTATGATCTCATTTAATAAAATACATTTGAGTAAGCAAATTTGCAACAACAACGTTTTAGCTGACACTGAGCATTTTAAGTATAATATTACATTATCTATTTGTCACTGCCTCTTGTTGTTGTCTCTGTAAACAAACTCTTGCCACATATTTAATCTAATTGTTATATTTGGATCAAACAACGGGTACAAGCACACATCCAGTTTCAGTCATATTAAAAGCAAATAGCTTTCGCAGTGCTAAAAGGATGACAAGACTCACATATGACTTATATATGAACATCCATATGTTTCTGAGGGGACACTGAAGCCTGGTTTTGGGTTCAACATCTGCACCGGATAATGAGAGAGAATCACACAAATAAATCAAATAAACACACCCACCACATATATGTCTATTTAACATCTCGTTGATAGAACAGCAGTCATCCCAATGGTAAGAAGAAGCCTCAGCTTCAAGATTCAAATCACTTTTATATGCAGTATATTTAATTTCCTCTGACTTGGTTTGTTATGAAATGCGTTGGGTCCAATTTTATTTCCATCTTATATCAATAAACACAACATCATGAAATAAACATGGGTCCATTAGGAATACTTGCAGCTATGGAATGGTTGTTTGACTTTGACATGGTAAGAGTTTTCTTGGAGCCAGCATCTAGTGGCATTTAGAGGGACTGCATGTCAAGGCTCTTTTGCAAGGTCCATATGGTGGTTGCTGCCTGATTTTGATGTGTTACAGTGCGTATGGAGAGTTTCTACTCGAAAGTGAACAGTGATTTTAAACTAAAAATTCCTGCTTGAACGCACAATCAAACTACCAAGTTCGAACAAATGAGAAAAGTGCCAGGGCACAAATTAAGCAGCAATTATTACTATACTCAGCTCCTTTTACCTGAAGTTAAATGATCATACATATTCTTAATGTTATTATCAAAGAGTCAGAATGTGTGTGTGTGTGTGTGTCAGGTTGGGAAAAAGCAGGCTGGGGTGTTTTTGATGTAGCCAAAGTGCAAAAGAAAAAAAACTTTCTGTAATTTAATATTTCAGTGCCTTCACATCTGGAGCTACATGTAAAAATGGAAAATAGAGGGGTGGGATGTAAGACTGACATGGAGAGAGGGAGGAAGAAAGAGGAGAGAAAAAATACACCCCTCTTCTCCAGCACACACATCCTTAAGCTTCCACTCACTCACTACTCGCACTATGACCACATGCTTGTCTGAGCACACACACTTCTTACAGTAACATAGGATGCATACTTGCCGCATGGACATATACTCCTTGTCTTTCGTTTTTCTTTCTCTCTCTCTCAATCAGTCTCCCCCCTTTTTTTAGACAGACGCACACATATACACACACCACTCCGGAGTGACTGGTGTTGTAAGTTGGCGTGAGCGTGTAGGTGATCTGGGTGTGATTACTGCTTGGCTCTCCGACAGCTCTGATGATGACATTCAGCGCTTTGAGCTCCTCTGGCCTGGGCCCGCTCCAAACACAACCAGGCAGTACACTCTCTCTACCTCACAACCATGCATGCATGTGGCCTAGATACTGCAACACACACTCTCTCCGGGTTGAATAATGTTCAGTTGCACATTTGAGTTTTAGTATGAGAGTGTGAAGTTAAGAGGTGACAAAAACCAGCCATGGCCAAGTCACATCACTAGTTTTGTTGTTTACAGCCTTTGGAGCTCATGTGTAAGTGCAACCTGCTCTTGAGTCTGCTTCTGCTCCTCAAATCTCTCCAATCTATCTGTGTTGTCACTGCCTCTGTCTGTATTCCATTTGCTCCAAGTGTCTGTTTGCCTCATTTAAATGCCAAGCTCAGAGAGCAGCTGTGTGTTGGATCGTTGCTATCAAGACAGAGTCAACATATGTACACACACAGACACACACTCACCATTCTCTCAGTTGTGGGGCTTCATGCCCAGATTGTGTTAATCCTCTCTGTCCTCCACACATTTCTCTACACCCATCAACGTCAACGCCGCTTTGATGAAGACACACACACACATACTATTCTCCATCATTATCATTGTTTCAGCTGGAGAAGAGTCAGCGCTTTTGTTTGTAATTACAGGGGTTTGAAGTGAGAGGGAAGAATTTTCAAGAAGAGAGAACAGGATGGATGGAAAAGAGGAAAAAAAAGAGAAAGAGTAGGTCAGAAAAAAACACACCAGTATGTCTGTGACATATTAGTCACATTTTACCGTAATTGTTGTTCGACCCCATCCCACACTTGTAAAAAGAAGAAAAAGAAATACTTTGGGAATGTGCTTTGCAGTGGATGGCTTCCAAGGTTTTGTCTGGTGTGTTCTGTACAAAGGGCAAATGGAGCTTTGTGGCTGGCTGGTATGGCTTTAAAACATTACAGCTAAAGGTAGAGGCCTGTTCCGCTTCCTAAGCCCAGGGCTTCAGTTAGGATTGACCCCATCAAAGCAGAATAGATTGTGCCATTTGTAGAGGTACTAAAGAGTCTTCAGTTGGAGTCTTTCAGTTTTCCTAAAATCTAAATGAATCCCTCAGTGCAAAACCCAAGATAAAGGAAACACAAACCCAGTTTCGTTTTCTTCCATCTGGACATGCGGTGATAAGCAAACCTGAGGATCTTAAAGACAGAAAAAAACCATTTGATTGACGGGCTGATTGATTTTTTTTTTTCAACAAACCTGTCCATTAAGCATCAGAAATGTAAGCCCATTTGGCAGGAGGAGCGTGCGCCTGTTTGACTGAGGCACAGAAACGTTCAAAAACAACACTGCTGAATGATGACAGGCACGTGGCACACTGCAACATCCACACAGCTTGCTGCGATCCCTCAGGGTTCATAAAACACTAGCCTCGTTACAGCCAGCGCCCCCACTGTGACAAGCAAGCCAAGTTCACAGTTCAGGGAAAAGGGTCGTCCTGAGCAAAATCAGAGGACAAGGGAGACGGGCTTGTAGTAAACAATACTTTTCCGTCCAACCACTAATCCTTGTATTTTGAATATTTGTGCTGTGGATATATTATTGTGTCAGTGTTTTTTATGCACTTGGTAAGCTCATCTATCTCTTTTCCTGCTTTGATTCTTTGTTTCTTGGACAATTCACACTCTCCTATGCCAGCTAACACATATTTCATGCAACATCTTGTAAAATGCTTTCACTTGTTTTCTTTTTTGTTTTGTTTTTTTTCTTGCATGAGCACATTTCTAGAAGGAGAACTGGATTATGCAAAAGCACTACAACTCATGGCTGGAGCAACATGCACAAACACAGTCGCACACATTCACACATGCAACTGCTTTCAAACTTGTGGTGCTCAGGGAGGTGTGTGACCCATGCACGTCCTCTCCTGACTCCCAGTGTTGCCCAACAGGGAGTGTTTGTGTGGTATCCAAGGGCAACGGTGAGAGAGGGTGGGGGAGGCTGAAGCAGAGAGGCAGGGCTGCAGCCACACGCTCTACTCTGGTTTGTTTGCATGTCTGATTGCTGTATGTGCGTGTGTGTGTGTGCCTGCAGAGGATGCAGGTGGGCTTATGTGCGATGTCACTGCGTGGCTATGTTTGTGTATGGCCGTGCGTGAATGTGTATTCGTGCATGCACGTGTGTGCCTGTGCGGTGTGTGGAAAGTGTTGTTGTCTACAGGCTAACTGTTACTGACAAGCACACACTGACTACTGGAGTCAAAAAGTTAAATGCACTCTATGCTCTTTTCTCTCCCTGGAGGCTCCCTCTTTCTGCCTCTCTAACTTTCTCTCCTCCCATTTTTATTTTCTATATTTTTCTCTCTGTCATACTCTCCTGCTTTTTCTCTCTCCCGGACGATTTCTTTCTTTTGCTCCCTCCTCCCTCCCTCCATCTCTGATGATTTTAGCAGAGGTGTGACTCATTGGGCATCGAGCCACAATGTCAGGTAGTGAGGGGAGGGCGGGAATGAGGTAGAGAGAAAAGAAAGAGAAAAAAGAGAGAATGAGAGGGGGAAGGCAAGTTGTTTTAAAAGTGTTGAGGTATAGTGCAGGAGGGGGGCCAGTCAGAGATATGCAAAATGGAGTGGAATGTGCAAGAGGAAAAGAGTGAGAGTGAAAGAGGGAGACTGGGGAGAGGGAGGGGTGTGCAGTCAGCACAAGGAAAACATAAAAAAGGAGGGAAATGAATAATTTCTGCAAACAGTTTCCGTCACGATTGAGTTTTTTTTCCTCTTTGCATGTTTTCTCGATTGCTGCTCATGTTTTGGCCATGCAGCACACTCTGCGAGCTGACCAATGTGTTTATGTGCAAACCTGTTCATGGGCAGGCCTCCATTCATGACTTTTTATGCTTTAAAGTAGCTAATTACCGAGGGGGTCAATAATAAACACCCGCCTCCCCCATAAAATAGACCTAGAGGAGGTAAAGAGGTGGACGAAGGAAGGAAGGAAGGATGGTTGGGAGAAGGGTGTAGAGAATGAAGGGGACTAGGTAAGAGGGAAGTGGAGGTAAGGACGAGGTGGGAGTGGAGGGACAAAGGCGGAGAAGTGGTGCGATTATGAGGATTTAGTACGGAGAGGATTACACAGGCACATTCATGTTCATGTGGCTTGTCAATCAACTGTCTTTGTGGCCCCTAAGGCAGGGGCTCTCCACTCTCATCTCTGCCTTGGCACTCACCCACACACCACACACACACCACACACACACAATTGGACAAGTACACGCAGACACACACTTGGCTGATGTAACGGACATTCTTTTATTTTCTTTCTTGTGATGAGACATTGTACTGAAAGATTTTGTTTAATGTGCCCTAAAGTTCAGGTCGCCCTGAGAACACACACACGGACACACACGCACACCCACAAACACACACATGCGCACACACACTTGACCTTTGACTTCTGTCCTCAGTAGACTCTGCGTTTGTGCCAGAACCATGTCTCTGTCTCCTCTCTGTCTCCCCGTTTCTCTTCCTTTTTTCCTTCCTCGTGTTTTTCTTCCCTCCAATCTCAGATCATCTTGTTGACAATCACGAAATAATTATATAAGAAATAAAAGATTAAAAGCGACTCTATCATGAGCGAGGATGTCTGCTGTTTTATTTCACCTATCTAGACAAAACATTCCCATGACGTTATTTGTCATGTTTCAGGTGTAGCCCAACTCGACTCCCTTTAGCTTCTCCCAACACTGCCCCCCTCAGACCATTTTCTCTCACTGAACAAGCACTCAAAAAGAGGGGAAAAGAGATGCCACTGTTTTTCTGTTGTTTGCTTTTACTTTGGCAGGGACACAAGGAAGAGTAAGCGGACAAACAGACAATCAGTCTAAGGATGCAGCTCAGTTTATTTTCAGCGGCACATTCTGACTCCTGAAAACTACTATTTTACTCTGGAAGTGTTTTGGTGCAGTGCTGCTGTTAGATCTTGGCGTACATTTGCACATTATGATTGATTAGTATGTCCTGATCCATCCAGTGCATTTTAACAGTGGTGACAGAAGCAGGACGGAGATCAAAGTCATCCTGATAGATCGCTATCGCCACTCCCACCTGTTCCCTCTGGAATTTCCTTTCTTCCCAGCATGTGTGCATGCGCGTGCACGTCTGTTATGTCTATCAGACTGTTTGTGTTTCTGCATGTGTGCCTGTGAGTTTGCATCTGTTACCAAGTGGTTGTGAACCTGTATGTCAGTGTGTGTGCGTGCATCTGTATGAGTGTGAGTGTGTGTGTGTGTGTAGTCTGTTTCAACACGTCTACAACTTGCGGGAATCTTATAATCTGGAACTGGAATATGTGCTCATGTCTGTGTCTGTCTAGCCCTGCTGCACCTCTCTTGCTCTCTTTCTTCCTTTTTCTTTCTCTCACTCTTTGACAGCTCTAATAAGTTTGGCAGGTCAGGTTACATCCCTTGACACATGCCAACTTCTCCCTGTTTTTCTGTTTTCTCTAATTCGGTCTTCTTGCTTTTGCCCATTTCATATAAACGCCGTGTCTCACCAGCAGGCAGTTTCTCACGAACATGAGGACACACACACATGCAGCAGACAGACAAGGAGTGGGACACAGCACATGCACGCACTGTCTCTGTAGGCCTCTCAGGTTGCTGACATTTTCCATTTTTGCACATATAAAGTAATAATAATAATATTAGTGGGTGTGACAGAGCAAGGGTCCATTCACTACCGCTGCCAGCCTCCTATAAATATCCCCCTTCTTCGGGGGGAATCTGAGAAGGAGCAGAGACCTTCAGTTTACACAGCTGAGGAGCATGTGGACGAAAACTTCAATTCTCTCTCTTTCCCTCTTTTTTCCTCCCTCTCCTTTCCCCCATCCCTGCTCTTCATTTTCCTATCACTTTACTGCTCTGTCTGCTACCGTGTGTCTCTAACATTTCTCTGAGCTCGCCCTCTCTCTCTTTGTCTTCTCTTATCACTTCTCACCTGCCTTCCTCCCCCAAGATTTCCCTCACAGATCCCTCTGTCTTGCATGACCTCCCACCTTTCCGCTCACCTCTTACACTTCTTCTTCTTCTTCCCTGTTTATCTTCTCTGGCAGATACCATGGTGACACGGTGGACAAAGTTCAGCAGGTTATTATGGAAACTGCAGAGTGATGAGGTGAAGCTAATTGCAGGTGGAAGTCACCCTCCCTTTCATCACATCTCTGTATTTTGCTGTCTCCTGACTCACTTCCTTCTGCCTTGAATTCGCACCACGCCAACACGCTCACAAACACACTCATACATTCATTTGCCAAGTACTCATACATCATAGTGAAAAATATAAATATATATATAAAATACTAAGCATTCATAGCAGCAGATGCTTTAGTTTCACAGCAGAGTGTGGAAAATGTGCGTTGGCCTGTGTTTTCTTGGTCTTTAGCTCCTCCTAGTGGACTTTCTGTGACAATACGCCATTTTTTTAAAAAAGGAAGACGTCATTCTTACTCCATGTCAGCACCTCGCCCTATTATACCTTCAGCACTGCAAAATATGCTGAAATCGATTTAATAAATTAAAGAATAAATAAACATTATAGTAATTAAATACAGATATAAAAAACGTTTTTGATGATAGCACTTTAAAAAAGAAGCAATAGTGAAACCAAAGGAGTCAGATGGAAAAAATATCGTTATAAATAAATTTGGTTTATTTATTACCCAGAATGAGCTGATTCTGTGCTTAATATCACTGCTCAGTCAGTTTTGACTGCGTGTCACCAGTCAGTCAATAAAACTGTGTTCTGTCATGTCGCTGAGTCACCTCACACCACGTGATCGATACCTTTCAGGAGGAGACCCACCTGTCCTTCCGCCAGCAGCATTTTTCTGTGGTCGTTCATCATGGACTCAGTATATGAATCTGTATTGTCACATCTGGTCTCTGTGTGTGTTAAACATGTGGCTCCTGACTTGTTTTAGTTAATTCAGTCATCGGCATGTCCGGTAACTTGTCCATACATTTAAAGAAGTCGTACTCATTATTCTGTCGCATCGGTTTAGCTCAATGGTTCCTTCTTACCTTGTCGTCTCTATCCTCAAGACCGCGGGCCAGGGGTTCGACCATGGGCACTGTCCGATGTTTTCTTTTTTTCCACTTTTTTTCCCCACTTTTCCACTTTTGACTTCTTTGAGGCTCTTTATGTCAGAATTATACTCTAAGAAGCTTTTATTTACAACAAAACGTCATGTCAGTGGAGAAATAAGCTACTGTGGTGGTGTTGTGATGTTCTAGAGAAGGACATTAAACCCACAGCAGACAGCATTGCATGACTTTTAAAGGCTATAAACCCAATCTGGACTGGAAAAACAAATTAAAAGACATGTATTCTCCCAAAACATAAAATATCACTAGTTTTTTTCGCAGACAGCAGCTCAGTTATACCACTTTGTCTCCAGTAGAAGTCGCTGATGAGTCAATCTTTTTAAATGGCTTTAACTTTGTGTTCTTGTGGATTTAGCTGCTGTTCACGATTAGAATAAAATTCCTGTGAAGTGAAGCAGCCAGCCAAGTGTGGAAAGACAAACAGCTGAAAAACCTTTACAACTAAATAAAATTAGCAGGCTTGTTTTGCACTGAAAATTCACAGCCTGCTTCACAGAAATGAATGGTGTTAGAATGCACAAAAATAAATCTTTTTCAAGCTAGCCTCTATATGGGGGAAATAAACACCATGTGCAAGATTGTATAGACGTTTACATGTAAGAAAATAATGAAATAACATTACAAATACTAAGAACAGAAATCTAATAATGATTAAACAAATTAAGAATTGAATTAATTAACTATGACTTGTTCTTTTGTTCTTTAAATTAGCTACATTAAGTGTTTATGAAGAGACACACTCTGAGTGAAGGACACACGCTCACTGATTATCACATATAATCTTATTTATTCTCATAATTTAATCTGACCTGTGGTGCAGACTCATTATCACTTCCATCTCCAGCAACACACCTCAACCTGACTCTAAAATAAAATAAACATGTAAATATAATCATTTTCTTCTAGGCTACTCCTCACCTCTTTCTGGCATTGCAGCCTATCAGGCATATAATGTTTAATAGCCAGTGCAACAATAAATATGGCTTGTTAAGAACAAACAGATGGACATGCATCTGTAATGTTACTGTAAAATAAATTGGAGCACAATACAACATCCATATGTTGGGTTTCATTCAAGTATGGGTTTTTTTTTATTGCTGCATTACAATAAATAGAATGAATGGATTATTTTAAATATTTCTTCACAATGAAAACAGGCTATTCAGTCAAATTAGGGGTCAGGTGGGTATTACAATAATCTGGAGGAAAAATTTTTGCCACAGACACAGATAATACAGACTAGAAGATTGTGTTTATTTGTTGTTGGTTTTTTAGGATTAATTGATGGTTGTGTCATTCGAAATTGGTGGATCAAATTCCGGCTGCTTGACAGTAAACTCCCAGGCTGCTCCATCCAGGCCGTTCCTGCACTACATGTTTTTTTTGTTTGTTTGTTTTGTGCATTTCCTCTGTGTTTGCTTAATGTGTGGTTCTTGACTCATTTCTTATTTCTGGCCTAAATAAATTGACTCAAACCAGCCGTCGGTATAGCCAGTTAGTTGTTGAGGTACTTAAAGAAGTTGCGCTCCTCCTTCTTCCGCATCGGTTTAGCTCAATGGTTCCTTCTCAAACAATCAACCTGACGGACCGCGGGCTCTAGGGTTCGACCATGGGCGCTGTCCGATGTTTTCCTTTTTCCCTTCATACTCCTGTGAAGCGCTTTATTTCAGCGCTACAAGCTAAAGGGTCTTTAATTACAACTTAAAGGTTATGTCTCTGAGGAAATGAGATCCTCAGCCCGTGTTATGATATTCTAGAAAAGCGCACTTTGCCGAAAATGTGGCTATGATCTCAATGAGAGTTTAGAAAATAAACGACACACCTTTCCAGCTTTCTGACTGACATTTGTCCTCCTGACAAATAAAACGAATTCAGTTTTTATTATAAACAGCAGCTCAGTCATTCCCCTTTATCTCCAGTAGAAGTCGCACATGAGTCAACATTGTGCAACTTTGAGCTCCTGTGGATTTCACTACATAGATACAATAAAATGCCTTTAAAGAAGATCAGTAATGTGTCATATCATGAACCTGTAGTTTTGAATTAGCTTTTACAGAGAAGGCTGTAAAAATGTACATATGCAGGGAGGAATAATGCAACAACAGTCTGATAACATTTTGACTGCTACTAATAGAAATGCTAATAGTGACAAATAAGAATGATGATACATGACTACAGAACACTGTGCTGTGTCCTTAGCAGCTGCTGATCAACAGCCGGTAGATGGCGCACTAAGATCACAGGTAAAGACTGAAAACACTCCCGACCTCTGATGAGGTCACAGTGACAGCAACACAAACTTAATTGACAAATCCAGATTGGTGCTTCACTCAGTTAATGAACATCCACTGTGTTGTTCTTTTAATTAGCTACATTAAGTGTTTAAGAAGAGACACTCTGGGTGAAGATGCACGTTCACTGATTACCACATATAATCTTATTTATTCTCATAATTTAATCTAACCTGCAGTGCAGACTCATTGTCACATCCAGCTCCAGCAACACACATCATGCTTACTCTCTTACTTCATTCAGGCTCCTGTGTTTTCAGTGCACTGTGAAGTAAATGAGCCTGATGAAGGATGAAGACTGCAGTCGGTTTTCATTAATAAAGGTTTTGGTTCAGATCCACGCAGCCACATGAACTGGTGGTTAATGATCCTGGTTTTTAATATGACGTGTAGGGGCTAAAGTGGACTCATAATGGTTAAGTCGTGAATTCTCAGTGCTCTCAGACAGCAGTTTTCAAAATGCGGACAGCAGGAAAAGCATTAGTGAGAAACTCAAGGTGAGGAAGGGCTGAAGTGTGCAGGAGCGTTTTGTTTTATAACTGATGTATTTATGCAGGCTGTAGGTGATTAAGAGGCTGGTGGTCAAAAGGCAGAAACATCAGAGAGCAGTGAGCAGGCAGCAGCTGCTTTGTAATTCTGATATGTTATCGACTGTGAACTAGTTAAAAATGAACTAACTCAATGTTTTTGTGAACGTTGAGGTTTCAGTGTTTGAGTCCCACAGCAGGTTTAACTGTCAGACTCAGAACACAAATGGTTCGGGAGGTTTATCATAGATTTCTCTTAAATGTCTTTAAAATGGTTGTCAACTGTAAATGAGTGAAATAAATATAGTCTAGAAATCTGACAACCTTCTTTTAAGGTACTAGTTAATTCTTAAGGGCATTCTCGCCTATACGGCATGTGACATTTGAAAAACAATCCAGCAATAAATATAATTTTTTAAATGCTCTATCTAAAAACAAACAAACAAAAAACAGGTGAAAGCGGTTCTGACCAAGAAGATCAGCACAGCTCCAGTTAGAGATGCAGTACTGAATGTTACTGTGTGACTGTGAAGTGAATTTAAACACGACACAACATTCATAAGTTGGGCTTCTTTCACGTTTTAATAGCTACATTACAATAAATAGAATGATTGGTAAGCATGGTATATTTCTGACAATAAAAACAGACTATTCAGTCAAATTAGATGTCAGGCAATTATTATATGAATTTAACTTTTTTTTGCTTTCTGTACTCACAACATCTGAAGAAAAGCACTGGAAAGTTAGTTTTACCATTTAACAGTTCAGCCTAACACAAGCAATATAAATAAACAGATTTTTAGCCCTGACACCATGTAACAAGCTCCCCCTGAATGTCAGAACATCTCTGTGAATAAAAAGCTTTTAAAAACCCACCAGTACAGACAAGCTTCTGTATAACCTTTGATTCTTTCTCTAAAGCTCTGTTATTGCTCTTTTTTCATGTTGCACATTTTTTCTTTACTGTTGTTTTACTGTTTTATCTAATGTTTTGTGTATTTTTAATGCAAATTTGTAAAGCACTTTGTAACTCCAGACAAATGGAAGGTGACATGAAAATAAAGTTTATTAGTATTATTGCCAGTGTTATGAAGGATTTGTTATTTGAAAAACCATGATCTGTCAGTTGAATCTATCTGGCCATCTGTCTGCTTGTCTGCCTGTCTGTCTAAACCCCGAACAGAGGCTGCCTTAAGTATTTAAAGGAGTTGTGCTCATGTTTATGACGCATCAGTTTAGCTCAGTGGTTACTTCCTCAAACTTCAACCGAATGACCGAGGGTGCTGTCCGTTGTTTTCTTTCTGTCCTTTCAGATTTCTGTAAGGTACTTTATCTCAGTATGACAAGTAAAATACCTTTAATTACGATAAATACATTAAGTCTTTGAGGAAGCAACATACTCTGTCTGTGTTATGATGTTATAGAAGAGCAGCTTAAACCCAAACAAACCATCGCATCACTTTGCTCAACATTTGGCTAAAATCCCAATCTGAATTTGGAAGAGAAATCAAACACAATTCCACCATCATGACTGAGATTTATCCTTCTTACAACCACAATCTCCTGCCTCCAGTAGAAGTCGCTGATGAGTAAACATTTTACAACTTTGTGTTCTTGGATTTAACTGCATTTCACAGACAGAATAAAATTACTTTAAAGTGAAGTGATGCAGACTATCAAGTGGGAAGATTCAAAAATGTGAGCTGGAACATCAGTAACTCAAAACCTTTGAAAGAAATGAGAAGACACGTTTAGGACTAACAACTAATATAAGGTTTGACAGAAATGTGTGATAACCTATGAAAACATATTATTTCTAATTAGTCTCAAAGGAGACACCACAAACACAATGTGAAAAAATTGTACAAAAACCTGCATATGCATGATGCCTTTGATGTCTGAAACCGTACTGGTAGTCATTAGACTTCAAATAGTGGACTGTAGGACAACCATTAGCTAAAAACTGAAGGTGAAGAGAGGCTGACTTGTACAAGAGTGTTTTTTGTTTCATAAAGATGACTGGTGACGCAGGAATAACTACTTCCTATGTCAGATGGAAGTGCAGAGAAGGTACCAAATAAAGAAAAAAGGCTTCACTGGCTGATTCTGCAGTGAGCTAAGATAAAACTGATTTATTAATGCAGTCTGCAGATGATGATGAAGACAGTGGCAAGGAAGCAGAAACATCAGGGAGGAGTGAGCAGGCAGCAGCTGCTTTGATATGTTCACGTGTTACGTACTGAGAACGAGTTAAATGAACCAACGAAATGTTTTTGTGAACTTTGGAGTTTCAGTGTTAGACACCCACAACAGATTTGACCATCCAGGTTCAACGGCCGGACAGAAATCACAAACTTTTAGAGATGGTACAATAAAATTTGTAAATTGTAACTGAGTAAAACAAGCATAGCTGTAAAAATGTTATGCTGTTTTTCTAGGCTACTCATCAGTTCTTACTGGCATTGTATCCAACAACAACAAACAGGTTTAAGTGGTTCTGAAGGGGAAGAACAGCTCAGATCCAGCTAGAGGTGCACTACTGAACGTTATGTTAGACTGTCAAGTAAATTAGAGTAAAATACAGCATCCACATATCTTCATTCAGGTTATTGGTAAGTATGTTATATAATGTGAGTTTTTTTTGTTAATGAAATGGCTATTAAGTCTAACAAAGTGTTGAGTGATTGATATATTACTCCAGCTTTTAAGGATTTGCTTTCACACCCACACTTCTGGAGAACAATCTTTGAAAGTTAGAAGAAACAAACAAACAAATATCCTGAGCTAAAACCCAAACAAGAAACTATCTCATCATTTTGCCCAACATTCAGTTTTAAATCCAAATGGAGCAGTAAATAACACACATTTTCTAATTGAGATTTATCCTCCTTACAAATAAAATAACACCAGCTTTTTGTCCTGTACAGCAGCTCAGTCATCAGCTTTGTCTCCAGTGACAGGCGCTGATGAGTGTTTGTTGTGCATTTTACAGACAGAATAAAATTACTTTAAAGTGAGGCAGGCTAACAAGTGAGTAAAGTCAA
The DNA here is from genome assembly GCA_024666655.1 of Dascyllus trimaculatus. NCBI lineage: Eukaryota > Metazoa > Chordata > Actinopteri > Pomacentridae > Dascyllus > Dascyllus trimaculatus. The sequence continues at coordinate 19,486,718 of CM045457.1, forward strand.
ACCTGTGAGCTGGAATATGAAGAGCTAAAAACCCTCAAAACTACACCTATTTGACAGAAATGTGAGAAGTTATAACGCACAACAGCCGGTAGATGGCGCACTAAGATCATAGATAAAGACTGAAAACACTCCCGACCTCTGATGGGGTCACAGTGACAGCAGCAGAAACTTAATTGGCAAATCCAGATTGGTGCTTCACTCAATTAATAAACTTTCACAGTGTTTTTCTTTTAATTAGCTACATTAAGTGTTTAAGAAGATACAGAACACACATCCACTGATCGTTATTCCAATTCCATGCCATCAGCTCGCTCTGTTTTACTTTCAGGACTGCAGAATATGTCGAAATCTCTTTAGTATGTCCATATAATATGTAAAAAAAAATAAATATTACAATAAATAAATGAATGTTTTTAGATGATAGAATATAAAAAATAGTTGTGAAACCAAAGGAGTCAGAAGGAAATGTAACGTTATAAGTGCGTAAATGTATTTATGACCCAGATGAGCTGATTCTGTGCTTAATATCACTGCTCAGTCAGTCTTGACTGCGTGTCACCAGTCAGTCAATAAAACTCTGTTCTGTCATGTCGCTGAGTCACCTCACACCACGTGATCGATACCTTTCAGGAGGAGACCCACCTGTCCTTCCGCCAGCAGCATTTTTCTGTGATCGTTCATCATGGACTCAGTATATGAATCTGTATTTTCACATCTGGTCTCTGTGTGTGTTAAACATGTGGTTCCTGACTTGTTTTAGTTAAATCAGTCATCGGCGTGTCCGGTAACTTGTTCATACATTTAAAGAAGTCGTACTCATTATTCTCTCGCATCGGTTTAGCTCAATGGTTCCTTCTTACCCTGAAGTTTCTACCCTCAAGACCGCGGGCCAGGGGTTCGACCATGGGCACTGTCCGATGTTTTCTTTTTTCCACTTTTGACTTCTGTGAGGCTCTTTATGTCAGAATTATGCGCTAAGAAGCTTTTATTTACAACAAAACTTCATGTCAGTGGAGAAATAAGCTACTGTGGTGGTGTTGTGATGTTCTAGAGAAGGACATTAAACCCACAGCAGACAGCATTGCATGACTTTTAAAGGCTATAATCCCAATCTGGACTGGAAAAATAAATTCAAAGAGATGTATTCTCCCAAAACATAAAATATCACTAGTTTTTTTCGCAGACAGCAGCTCAGTTATACACCTTTGTCTCCAGTAGAAGTCGCTGATGAGTCAACCTTTTTAAATGCCTTTAACTTCGTGTTCTTGTGGATTTAGCTGCTGTTCACGATTAGAATAAAATTCCTCTGAAGTGAGGCAGCCAGCCAAGTGTGGAAAGACAAACAGCTGAAAAACCTTTACAACTAAATAAAATTCGCAGGCTTGTTTTGCTCTGACACTTCCCAGCCTGCTTCACAGAAATGAATGATGTTAGAATGCACAAAAATAAATCTTTTTCAAGCTAGCCTCTATATGGGGGAAATAAACACCATGTGCAAGATTGTATAGATGTTTACATGTAACAAAATAATGAAATAACATTACAAATACTAAGAACAGAAATCTAATAATGGTTAAACAAATTAAGAATTGAATGAATGAACTACAACTGTGTTGTTCTTTAAATTAGCTACATTAAGTGTTTAAGAAGAGACACACTCTGAGTGAAGGACACACGCTCACTGATTATCACATATAATCTTATTTATTCTCATAATTTAATCTGACCTGTGGTGCAGACTCACTATCACATCCAGCTCCAGCAACACACCTCAACCTGACTCTCTTACTTCTTTCAGGCTCTGTTATTCGCTTAAAATGAACAAATCCCAAGCTGAATTCATTCATTATGGTTATGTGTGAATTTAAAATGTACCGATTATGTTTTTAGATGGTGTAATAGGTTTTTAAATGCATGTTGAAGTATAGTTTCCCAAATGGGCCTGATGAAGAATGAAGACTGCCGTCTTCTTTCCTTCATAAGCATTTTTGATTCATGCAGCCACATGAACTGGTGGTTAGTGAGTCCAGTTATTAACATGACATGTTCTTTATGTCCTAAACGCTAATGACTCAAACTAATATAGTTAAATGGGTTGATCATGCTTCAGTCATGAATCCCAGCAGCTGTCAGTCAGTAGCAGTGTGGACTGTAAGACCAGCATCAGTGAAAACAAACTCAGTGTGTTGGGGTATTTACATTATAAATGTCACTTGCTTCAAAGTAGATTATAAAACACAGTAATCTATATTCATCAACTGATATAGGAATATGTCTATAATTGCTTTCATGTGTTTACCTTATGGTCTTTGTTCTGGTGTGTTTATATAATATCTTCCTGTAAATTTCTCCTCTGCACAGTGTATCCAAAAACTCAGAGCACTTATACACATGTGGTTTAAAAGAAAAAAAAGTCTCTAAAGAACTTGGACCAACATCACAAAAACCCCTGTAAAGAAACATCAGAATCTCTTGGCTTTTCATTTTGTGGGAAAAAAGTTTAAAAGATAACAATCTGGCTCCATTACTGAAGTCTTGGTCAGCAGTAAAGAGGGGCTGAATGAAACTTTTATTGTGTCTTCTAATGTTTCCACAATATTCTGGGTCACAAGCTCTGGCTGAGTATCAGGTTGGGATCTATTCATGTTCTGGTGTTGAAAATGAGATGCCTTTGTTCAACACATCATCAGTGTAATTGTTAGAGATAACAACGCTTCTGACTTGTTAAGCCTCAAAAATGTACTGTGATAATCACGTAAATGCGTTTAGAACTGATCTTCACACTGATCTGTGTAGATGACCTGGTGTACCACAGATTTTAAGACAGGCAATTTTCATTTGATAGGCCTTGATAACCCCGAGTACTTTGACTTGTACTGAAATGTTGTGAGACTCCATGTTGAACTGCTATAGTGTACTTTTTCTTTTGTAACTGATTGATATGTGGCCATGGGAAGAAGCAAAAATATTCTACATCCTTAGAGATAACTGTGGTACACCAATTAATGTTACTACATTTTAGTCATGCGTAGCCTGTTAGTGCTGATATTTAGTGTCATCAACAATGTGTATTTTTTTTACTCCTTACAGTGCTGAAAAAAGCTCAAAATTGTTATTTAAAGACTAAAACTAGTGCTCCTATTGAGGTGGTTTAGTGCATCCATATAAGAAATCTGATTCAAAGTGCTTAAACAGACATTTTTTCTTTTCTGTGTAAGTAAGAGAAACAAAACCTTTCTTTTGATACCATACTTGTTACAACAGGCCAGTGGGCCACGCAATACCGAATAAAGCCCAGTAGATGGCGCCACAAGACCACGAATGAAACACAAAGACTCAGTTGGCCACACTTGTGCACATGTTGGGCCAAATGAAACTTAGCCCATGAATGGCCAGCTAAAAGCACTTGAAGAAAAGACTCTCCTCTTTATTTTTTTAAGCGTGTGAAAGGAGAAATGAGTGTCTAACCATCAGTAGTCCTTGAGCGTCATTGATCCAGCCGCCGCCACCTTTTCATCCCGTGGCTCTGCTCAGAGTGGAGTGGAGTGGAGCACCGGGTCACGGTCAGGTGGCTGTTGAGCGGCAGTTCAGAGGAAGTAATGGCTGTCTTTCTGTCGGACAATGGGGAGAACGAGGCGATAGGGGCGGATGAGACCGGCTTAATGCTCCGTGTAATGCATGTTAATGTAACAGGCACCGAGGGACCGCCGGCCGGAGTGCTTTGGGATTATTTATCACAAAACATTTGTATTCTTCCGTCGGAGAACGGTTGATCCCGGATAGCTGCACACTAATCCTTCACTCCGTTAATTAAAAAGAAGGGGAAAGCAATGGAACTGCTGGTGGTGATTTTTTTTTCTTTTCCAGAAATGTAATCATTTCTGGAGAAGCTTAACCATCTGCTTGAGGTTAAGTCTACAAGCAGATTGTGTTTTCTGCTTATTTAAACCTGGGGATTTCACTTTTTTTTCCTGAAAAGGGGAGGGTGATGCATTTCTGGGCTGCTTGTTGAAGAGATAGGTCGGCAACAACTTTTGTTCCTACAGGGCAAGAATGAGTGATACTTTTTATGCAGCATCGTCTTCCATAAAGAGGATTAGAATGATTTTGTAGCACTGCAGTCTTTACTTATACACAGCCTCTGTCGTGGCCTTTGTAACCCCTCTTTAAAAACCAGACTGAACATGAAACATACAGAAACGGCCCCCCTTCCTTTAAGTTTCCCTCTTAGTTGGTTCAAAAGGCAAAATGTCACAAACAACTGATATTTCCAAGTGACAGTATTCCCATCAGCCCCGTCTGATATATTTTTTCCTCAAGTGAAAGCAAAACATGGCTTTGTTTCCCTGATCACTCTCACAGAGGACCAGCCATCAACCCAATTTTCGACAGAGGATGCAGTCCCCAGGTTTTAGGGGCAATTTAATAGAAAATGCAGAGTCTTGTGTAAAAGAAAACGCTGCCCCTGGAAGCGGAATTATTTGTTTCTTGTTCTTTCTCTCTCATCTCCCTCTCACTCTTTTTTTCCTTTCTCTTTTTAGTAGCTAACAAGCCCAACGCTGCCCCGGGGGCCAAGGCTGTGTCGTCAGTCCCAAGAAGAGACTTTCAGATTTCAAGCCACCGTTTTACATTAGGATGCCACTCGTGTCTGTCTGGAGACGAACCCGGATTCACAAAGGCATCCTTCAGTTCCTCTCTCTCCTTCCCGCTCTCTGTCGTTCAGTGGTTGTCTAACTGACCAGGATTACGAGGGAAAAGATTAGATCTGAACAAACATGTGCTGCGCTCTAAAGAGTTGTCCTCTTTGTCACATAAACACAGCAGTGGGAGTGCTTTCATCTCGTGGAATCACTTATAATCCAGTCAAAGGTTTTAGTTTTTGCAACCATTTCTCAGCATCCTTGCTCGCCCTTTCCGTCCCTCACACTGTAAACACCTATGGGATATTTATCTAATCCGAACAATAACACCTGATTATAGACAAGTATGATTAAAGCTTTATGACATTGCTTTTATGTTGATTATGTTGATCCATGCTCAGGCCTACTTAAGTGAATTAAAGTCGTGTAATGCGTATTTGTAAGGGTGTAACGTCAGTTCATGACTGTCAGTGTAATCATTTTAAGCTCCAAAATGTAGCTCACACTTATTTAAATGTTGATTAAAAATGAATATCCTGACCTATCAAAGATTCTTTTGGTAAAACCCAATTTCGTACACGATGATTAATGAATAGGGCTGTTTTGCAGTTGTGGGCATTCATCTTCAAAGGCCTCTAATTAAGGAGCATTATGGAGTCCCAGGGGCCTACTGGTAGTGACCACTGTGCCATTTGAGGCGCAGCGAATGAACGCTTAAGCCTACGCGTTTTTGTTTTCTGCATCGCAACACGTAGAAGTGGAACTCCGGGAGACTAGTTTGTTCTTTTCTGGAGCTATAATGGGAGGTTATAATATAACAAGGCAAAAATGGCTATCACTGCCACTGTGGAATTGTAAGGCACCGTGGAGACAAATCCTTATCCAGTGTCATCTGGTAAATGAAGCCTGGAAAACGACACCCCCACCAACACAATTTGTCTCCTAATCCAAATCTGGCTCTGACGTCTGGTGTCAAACTTACGCCCTCTCGTCTCTTTAATGGGTCAGACGAGCAGACACGAGGATGTGAAAGGGTTAAACGTCTACAGTAATTAGAGTCGCACTTCGCGTCTGCGTCCTCCAATACGGAGCTGCGAGGAGCTACGTTCACCCCCTCCACCTCTCTCCCTCTCTCTCTCTCTCTCTCTCTCACACACACACACACACACACACACACGCACACACATACACACACTTTCGCTCACAAACACACACACCTCCCCACCAGTTCCTCCGAGTGCCTAATACACTGGAAAATCAAAGCGCGAGCCTCCCCCGTTCCCGTTCACACACCACCGGCGTTGCGCGTGGAGCACAGCACTGAGAGAGGCGCTTTCACTCTCCTCTCCATTCCCGTTCTCTCACCTTAAGTATTTGGTAAAGTTGTCTATCCACATAGATGTAACAAACTAAAATCTGGAGTTTTTTTTGCTGTTTTTCTGCTCCTTTTTCCCTCTGCTATATTTACTCTTTAGCTGTAGAGCTGAATGGCTATATAAGGCAGAAGATGTCTTGGTGAGGTGATTTTACGCACGGCGCTGAAATGGATCACAGACTCTCCAGAGGCAGCTGGGTACCAGTGACTGGCCTGGTTATATGTCTGCTTCTGTGTGCATGTGTGGTGGACCTGGTTCTGGCTCAAATTCGGTACTCCATCCCCGAAGAGCTGGAGCATGGAGCTTTTGTGGGCAACATCGCCGAGGACCTGGGTTTGGATGTGGCCAAACTGTCAGCCCGAAGGTTTCGCATCGTCTCCGGCGCAAAGAAGCAGTATTTAGAAGTGAACTTGGAGAATGGCATTCTCTTCGTCAACGAAAAGATAGACAGAGAGGAGCTGTGTGAAAGAAGCCCGAGCTGCTTTTTGCACTTACAAGTGGTTATCGAAAACCCATTAGAACTGTACAGAGTGGAAGTGGAGATTTTAGACGTGAATGACAATTCCCCCAGTTTTCCATGGAGCGAGTTCAATCTTGACATCACAGAATCTGCTGCGCCCGGCTCCCGTTTCCCGTTGGAGAGCGCACAGGACCAGGACGTAGGCACCAACTCTCTGCGCTCCTACCAGCTAAGCACAAACGAGCACTTCGTTCTGAATATCCAGACGCGCAACGATGGAAGCAAGTTCGCTGAGCTCGTGCTGGACACCCCCCTGGACCGGGAACAGCAGAAAAAGCACGAAATGGTTCTAACTGCCTTTGACGGGGGATCACCGGAGCGCTCTGGGACAGCGCTGATAACTATTACAGTGTTAGATGCCAACGATAACGTGCCTGTATTTGACCGCTCAGTTTACCGGGCGAGCCTGGTGGAGAACGCACCGAGGGGAACGCTGGTGCTGAAACTGAACGCCACGGATCTGGATGAAGGCTCAAACGGGGAGGTTACTTATGCGTTCAGCGGGCACGCACCACTCAAGGTGCGCGAACTGTTCAGTGTGGACCCGTACATGGGTGAAATCCGAGTGAAGGGCGTCGTGGACTATGAGAAAGCCAGTGTGTATGAGCTATACGTGCAAGCAAAAGACAGAGGACCTTCGGCTGTGGCAGTGCACAGCAAAGTGCTAGTGGACATCCTGGATGTAAATGACAACGCGCCCGAAGTCATCCTCACATCGGTGTCCACTCCTGTCCAGGAAGACGCGCCGCCGGGCACGGTGATAGCCGTAATCAGTGTCATGGACCGGGACTCGGGAGAAAACGGTAACGTTGACTGCCAAATTCCGAGCACCGTCCCCTTTCAGCTACATTCATCTTTTAAAAACTATTATACTCTGGTGACGAGCGAATTTCTGGACAGAGAAGCGGTGTCTGAGTACAATATCACCCTCACAGCCCGGGACTTGGGCTCTCCTTCGCTCTCCACCAGAAAAACAATCCTTGTTCAAGTGTCTGACATTAACGACAACCCCCCGCGGTTCTCTCAACCTTCATACACAGTTTATGTGACCGAGAATAATGCCCCGGGCGCTTCCATTTGCTCTGTAACTGCGTTCGACCCCGATTCTAACCAGAACGCCTATCTGTCTTATTCTATTCTCGAGGGTCAGATTCAGGGCATGCCAGTGTCCACTTATGTCTCGATCAACTCTGACAACGGCAATATCTACGCACTGCGTTCTTTTGATTATGAACAACTTAGAAACTTTCAGATTCTGGTACAGGCGCAGGATGCTGGCTTCCCTCCTCTCGCCAGTAATGTCACAGTGAACGTCTTTGTCTTGGACCAGAACGACAACGCACCTGTAATTGTATCCCCGCTGCCCAAAAACGGCACAGTGGCCACAGAGGTGGTTCCGCGGTCAGTAGACGCGGGCTATCTGGTTACCAAAATAACCGCGTTAGACGCAGACGCAGGGCAGAACTCCCGGTTGTCCTATCAGGTGTTGCAGGCTACAGACCCGGGGCTCTTCAGTGTGGCTCTGTACACTGGCGAAATCAGGACTATTCGCCGCTTGGTGGAAAAAGACGCAACAAGGCAAAGGCTGGTAATATTAGTCAAGGACAACGGACAGCCGCCGCTCTCCGCCACCGTCTCCATTGTCCTCACAGTAGTAGACAGCGTGCCCGAGTCGCTGTCAGATTTCGGAGACCTCACACTCAGCCCCCAGCCCCCCTCGAACCTCGCTCTTTACTTGATCGTGTCACTGAGCACAATATCTTTAATATTCCTGGTGGCTATTATCGTGCTGGCCGCGGTCAAGTGCTACAAGGACAGCGAGACCCTCAGCGGGTACAACCTGCCCCCGTTAGCCTGCTGCTGCTGCGGGGGGTTTCAGCCGGAGCCGCCCCCGGAGGTGTTCAAAAAATCCAACCTCAACCTGCAGATTTCATCCGCCGCCAAAGTGCCCACGAACTGCATGGAGGTGAATGGAAATAGCAGTCTGTCTCAGTCATATTGTTATAAAGTGTGTCTGACCCCCGAATCAGCCAAAAGTGACTTTATGTTTCTGAAGCCGTGCAGCCCGAGCAGCACACCGAGGAACAACGAGGCAAAGAGCGCAGAAAACTCGTGGAACGCGCAAAGCCGGAGCGCATCTGTGAACAACGGAGCAACTACTCCCAATGAGGTATGGTGAAATCAGCATATAGTGTTGTCCGTTTAAATCCGCCTGTTTCACTCATTTCCAGAATTGCATCCCTCCCAGTTGTCTATCTGATAACTGTGACATTCTCCCATGAAGGTCAAATCACACAGCTTTAAACTCAACTTGAGCAAAAAAAAAAAAAAAAACTGAGTAAAGTCATGTTTTTGCCTCTTTGCTCTCTTGTTAGTAAGTGTGTTGCACAGCATGTCGCCTCGGCTCTTTTTCTAATAATTGTGGCAATAATGTATTCTAATTGTGTTGCCTATGGTAATGTTTTGCACCGGGGAAATGAAATGAGACGATGTGAGATTACATTTTAATTGACATGTTAATGAAAGTGTAAAGCCCCATCTTGCGAGGAGCATATGCTGTGCAAAAACCGTGTCTTAGAATGAAGTGAGATGTCAATTACTGTGTTAGAGGAAGAGGAGATCAAGCTGACTCCTCTGTTCAGTCTTGGTAACAATTCAAGCATTTAATAATAGTCAGCTAATTATATCAGATTGTCACCTGCGAGAATAGTCCGGTGTCATTGTCAAATAGTTTCCGTGCGGTGAGGCAGCGCACACACCTGCCTCCAGCGCATCCACCTGAGTTTGAACAAAAAGTCAAGGTTATGTACGTGACGGACAAGGTGAAATGGCAGGTGTGGTGAATTAATCTGCCTTGTTCGACCAGTCGGGTTTGTCACACGCCTCCATGTTCTCAAACTAACAATATAGGACAGATAACCTCACTAACTATGCCTCAAGGGCACAAGCCCGACCGAACCATTATACCACACACACAATGTGGCGTATTCGCAAGAGGGGGGCTGTCCATTATTGATGAAAAATGGCAAATGGCTGGTTTTGGGGAGACAGGGGAGGACATGGAGAGGGGAGGGGGCAAGGAGAAGGAGGGGGTGCAAGGACATGGCTGGACTGAGACGTGGACAGCCTGTAGATCGGCCCCGGCGTTGTCCTCTGAATGTGAGGAGAGAGAGAGAGAGAGAGAGAGAGAGGGAGAGAGAGAGAGAGAGAGAGAGAGAGAGAGAGAGAGAGAGAGAGAGAGAGAGAGAGAGAGAAAGAGAGAGAGAGAGAGAGAGCTGTGGCTTCATATTTGTCGAACAAGGGTGGGGGAAGAGGAGGGGTTGAAAGAGAAGAAGGGGGCAAGACAGGAGACAAGGAGAGAGGGAATTTACAGAGGCAGGACGTCCACACCGGTGTTTTCTAATCCTAATAGACGGAGCAGCAGACCGTAAATGTGTGCGTAATGCTGATTTTCGTCTCCGCGTTTTCATCAAAATGCAGGAGGGGGTACAAAGACTCAGAGCCGTGACACCAGACTCCACCAGACAGACTGAGAAATGTCACTTCGGTCACTGGCACATACACCTCTGGCCACCAGAGGGATTTCGAGGTCACGGTGATTATTCTGCCCGCAGCTATACTCCTTCAGGGGAAAGTGTCCTTCCTATTATTAATTGGTTCCACTAATTCACCCAGCGGTGTCCCTCAGCGCACTCACGTGAGTCGCTGTGAGGTCGTCAGTGACACACGAAAGACGAATCACACTGAAAGCATTTGGACATTGCATAAAGCGAGCGCCTAGGCCCGCTTAAGTTGACGAATCGAAGGTGAAAAGGGTGATTAAATACACTTTCAAGCGTGTAAAACACACAGGACAGGTGCGTGGATGTGCGCCGTGCTATAAATCCGTGCAGAGCTTTTCATTGGGTGGTGCACTTACAGCTGCAAGGGCCGCAAACTTTTCAAGGCTCTCTGTGAGACTTTTAATTAAAAACCTTGCTCGAGGAGCATCAGGCAAATATTAATGTAAAATGATGCATAAAATCCACAAAACAATGACGTGTGTAATTTTCTTAATTTCCTCCCTGGCACGGTTTCCTTTGAAGATTAAAATCATGTTTCGTTTCATCCCGGTGGGGTTCTAATTGGTTTTGTGCGTAGTTGGCGAGGAGAGTATTTTGAATACCGATTCTAATAATACGCTTACGTCGCATTCTCCTTGTTAACAACTTTAGGTGAATTAATGGAGCGTGCAATCCATACTACGGGACTCAAACCAGGAATAAATATCACTCGGTGCTTCTCCTTCACCCTTCCCGCTGCGCCACAGAGGAGAAAAGCAAAAATAAGTGACAGGCGAGTCTGAGCTGAAGGCAACAGCACCTCCGCTCTGAAAAATTGTCTTCTGCCAAACATCCACAGGGCGGCAGCCACGATCCATCAGAAAAAGAGTCATGTCTCCATTTCAGTACAAACACAGTGATAGACTGCTGCTGTCGAGTATCACTGACCTCCATGACTCAGGAGGGTGGAGTGAACAGACGTCCTTTGATGTCAAAGTTATTTTTGAAGAGACATATTCCTCTTAATGATGTTGCATTTTTAAATCTTTGTAACTTTCAGTTAACTCAAACATGTCTTTTCCCTGCAGCTGAAGCAGCCGAACACAGACTGGACTCTCACAAAGAATCAGAACTCATCGATTAAAAGGTATCATTTTGACCTTTAACCTTTGTCAGACTAGTGTAGAGCAATGCCACTTTCCCCCTCAGTAATTAAACAACGAACGGAGAGCCTGTATAATAGACCCCCATGCAAATATGTTTATGGATATTGCATGTTCAAAATTATTAGCCAGGTGTGTTGTAACAGAGACTATTATCTTACTTGTAGTTACAACTCTATCAACATGGATGGCACCCTCATGCGTAAGGCCATGCATGCAGACCCGGAAAATTATGTCACCTCCATGGCACCTGGACAGTACTGGACCTGGGGAACTCACATGAGAGGCATGAAAGGTAGGAGAGGCCAGATGTGGTGCACAAAAACAGCTCTCATCAAAACTACACACATTTATGGTTATGTTTGCATTTACATTACTTTATGCACACACTGACATCAGTATTGTTTACAGCACCCCTCCACACTTTCATGTAATGACATTGTGCTTCTCTTTGTTGCTCCATTAAGTGATTTATTGGCACAGGCTTACCTCATCTCCACTTCCACCAACATAAGCAGGGTTATAGTCAGCATCATCACAGCTCTGTTTTTCTATTTTTTTTGCTGCTGACCTCTTCTTTCGCTGTGTGCAGTGGTTCATTGTCCTGATTGCAAAGCACTACACTTTGTTTTACATAATGCAAATCACAACAGCACTTCAGCAGCAAGTCAATATTTTATAATGACTAATTGCCTCTCCTCTCCTTTCACCCTATGTCTAGACTATAAGATGTCTCCTTCACCAAGTGGGCTCCCTTCTCGCCCCTGGACTCCTCGGTGCACACCTCCTCCCCAGCAGCAGCAACCATCGATCCCATCCCACCCACATCCTCACCCTCCACCTGACTACCACCACAATGTCTACATCCCTGGGACACCGTCTGGCTTTTGCACCCTGAGGCCCACCGCTCAGCGAAGTGAGCTGGACGTCCACAATTCCTTCTCCACTTTTGGCAAGAAGCGACGTCTTCAGATGTCCCCCCAAGGAGAGGCTGCAATGATAAATAATGACCTGTACAATGACTGACATTTCAACGAATGCCTAAATGGATGGTTAAAATGATGGATAACCTCATATGAAAACAGAAGGAGAGAACATTCAGTACATAAATTAATGAACATATGATTTATAAGTGGTATGAAAAGTAGAGAGGAGCTGCAATTCAGTTGGAAATAGAAATAATGAATGGACAATCTATTTTGGCTGAAAAGGCTGAAGGGAAACATAGTCTGATGGCTATTTATGTGACATGCCACTGCAACATCGTCAATGTGTCTGTTATTATTATTATTATTATTATTATTATTATTTAGACAATCAAGCTGGAGCAGCAGTTACATCCAAAATGTTTTGAAAAGCATTAGTGGACAATGATTTTGCACATACTTACGGATTTATATTTTTTGGTTATATGAAAGGTGTTTTTTTTTCTTTTTGTATGTGTGTTTGCTAACACAGCTTGTGTGAATATGACAAATACTATGTTAATGTATATGCAAGCTGCACCATGACGCAGACTACTGTAATGATGGGTGGATTTTCCCCACACATGTACTGTATACATTTATGAAAATAAAGTATTTTTTTCATATGGTCTTTCTTATGCCTCCTAAACACGCATGTTTTAAGAGTAATTTAAAATAAATCTCAAGGTCTGACCCAACCCACAGGTCCGGTCAATCTACATGCATTAATCATTTAGATGTAAGTTTCCTAGATCTGTGTTTAATTAGCTTGAGTCAATTATTTTGGGGTGAAAAAGTTCCACAGCTACTCCTACAAGGGTAGAAAGCTTTTCGCCTTGGTAAGCTGTTTTCCACGGTGAGGAATAAACATAGTAAAATGCTAACATATGCTAATTGGAGTGCTTGCATTTCCATTTGCCCGCAGAGAATAGTGGGGTTCATTAACTGAACAAACAGAACCTCCTCTCTCGAAATACCATTTTAATTAAGACCACGAACACGAATACAAGCGTCAGGGGAAGTGTGGGGGGGTTCAACTCCAAATGCCACACCTGAATGTGAGCTCGGGCGCCTGTGGCTTCTCTCTCTGTGTGTGCCCTTTTACATCTTACTTCTCAGGGAATTAGTTCCTACCATCAACAGATGAGAGCTGGCTACTGGCCAGAAAATGAGCGGGGTAATTAGGTCGTCCTATGGCTCAGATTGAAAATAATTTCGCTAATAAGGAAACTGGTGTCCACAGAGAGCATGGAGGGGAGCAGGCTAACCTTCTCTGCGGTGAGGTGATCCATAGGGGCAGTCAAATTTAGGTCAGCTTGGCTTATTTTCAGATGGCTGAGGAATCCTAAAATAGTGCTGTAATAGTAATTCTCAGACTCTGCACCAAGAACAACTTTACGCCTACTCAGAAACATCACATTTAAGAATACAAGAAAGGCATCAGCTCGTATAAGTTGCAGTTTCTCTCAAACCCAGCTGCTAGGGAAATTGTAGTCAAATGACAGTGCTGTGATAAGATATGAGACCTTCCAGTTTCTTGCCCTTAGAGCAAAGCAGTATTCAACACAAGGAAACTGCGAGCACTTGTCACGTCTCTTATCTGTCTTAGTGGGAGCTGTCCGGTTGCCGTGGTGCTGAAATTGCGTTGACCGGAGGTTGTTTTCTACCCCGGCTTCAATTCCCCCAGTTGTCCGCCAGAGGGAGCGTCTAGTCAACAAACCCCGGTGTAGTATGATGGATTCAATGTTTTGGAGGCACCCCTCTTTAATACACACTCCCACACTCAGCAGTCTTGAACCCTTAACACCCTGTGACCTGCGTGTCTTTTATTTAAAAGCACTGCCAAGGAAACAAACCCATGAGGTGTGAACGGTGCAGATAAGATAAGAATAAAGTATATTTTCTTGGAGCCAAAGTGTTTTTTCTTAAAAGGCAATGTTGAGTGGAGGATTTAGACCTTTCATGTAAGTAGTAGTAGTAGCAATGCAGCAATATAAAAACAAACAAAGACTCTGGTAAAACAAGCTTGGACTAAAAGAAAGCAACAGAAGCGGCACTTTAATATTACATCTGGTTATGGTATAGCTCCTATTCTAACTATTCTAAATAATGTTGGGTATGTTCATCTGCAACAGTGCTTCACAATTCACAAACTGCTGTTTTGCGACTAACATCTTATTCTGCAAACTTGAACAAATCAAACTATGATAATAATAATAACAATAATAATAATAATAATAATAATAATAATAATCTACCATGAAGTGTAGAATGGTCTTCATTTGGAAAAACTGAAGCCACAAGTCCCTTAAATGTGTACTTTGTATAATAATTCAATAAATGTGCTCACTTATATTTTATTAGTACTTGGGGCTCAGGTTCATTAAAGAATGTCATTTTCATCAGGAACAACATACCTGAGACTAATTTTTATATAGAATTTGTGGATTGATATGATTGGAGTAATTAAACAGATTCAAACAAAAGATAATTAATACTTTATTTCAGAGACTTAATATGATTATTTGGGGCAGCTGCTCTCAGGAAAGTGAAATGCTGCCTACTAGAAAATGTGTTAATCAATGATTATTCAGTGACAGCTTTAACCCTGGGTTGACAGCAAAGTTCTCCAGCAGATGGCATCATTGAGTAAGAATCATTTCATCTCAAAAATAGTGAGTGTTGGAACAGGAGGTTCATTTTATAACTTCATATTTTGAAATCAGGACGTGTGGAGCTGGAGGGGGGGTTCCATAAGTAAACCAAAACAATATAAGCAACAGAAAGGCCCTTGGCTGAGCGCTGAGTGACTCGTGGAGAGAAAAAATAGATTAAAACAACAGAGTGAAGACAGGAGGGGCAGAGGAGCTGTGTAGTTCTTTTCTCTGTCTTTTTTGAGATTCTCACACAGATACACAAAGACTAGAGCAACACACAGCAGCACAGTATTTGTAGTGTCAACCGTCAAATTAAAGCTGTGTTTTTCATCTTCAGATACTGAAATAACAGATATATCTAAAATGTTTATGTAGATTTGTATATGGTGGATGTATTGCATTTCAGGAAGACAGGGAAATGCAGTAGGCCTATATGTTAGACTGGAGTTTTTACCCATCTACATGCTGCAAATTAGTGAAAGAGTGATTTTTTTGCTGTGAAGGCCAAATCCATTACATATCCTCTCAACTCATATTTTCCTGTGATATTGATCTGGTGTCTGCCAGCAGCTCTCATCATAAAAAAAGCTATTTTATTTGTACCACTACCACACTATGTTTTATCTTTCAGTCCAGGATCTGAAGTTGTATTTTGTTTTAACATTTCTTCTGTTCAATCATTCTTTATGTTTAAGATGCTTTTGTTCTTCTTTTGAAATTGTGCTTCACAGAATGTTTTGTATCTCACTGAAAATCGTGCTTCACAAAGAGTGCACAGTACATTAATATCCAAAGACAGTCAAAAAAAACTTTAATGATAGTGGAAAAGTTACTTTTAAACTTTTAAAACACTTGTCTCAGTGTGTGACACTGCAGAGTGGAGCTGGACCTATTCTGATCTTCCAGTTACATGGTGGGTTTCATTTTACTTTAAGTTAACCTCTGCATGTCTCCAAACAACGGTGCTACTTCTATTTCGATAAGTAAATCTTTTTTAAACACCAACTCATAGACTTTTTTTAGGCAGCTCATCAAGATAAATTCTGAAAGAGGCAACAAGGTCGATTTTGTGAACAGGAGAAATTTTACTATTTGCTTTTTGAAGATTAACTTAAGGTTTTCAAATGCTTCAAAAAAGGTAGCGTGATTTGAAAAGACACTTTGAAGTCATATTAGGCATATCTGTCCCAAAATCTTAAGAGGTAATCCCAAAACTAATAATTAACTTTGTTCATATTTAAATAATGAAAACCACAATAATCATTAAAAGTCAGTTACACAGTTTACACAATAACAAAGTATGCACTGTAAGTTTCATAAATTAAGGAGTAAATCTAGAAAATTACAGATGCATGCTGAATATTCTCCAATAGCCTCAAACTGTAAATTTCGGCAGCAGCAGATTACTGTAACTTTCTGGCAGCCGTGTTGGCAATTTGTTTATTTTTTAACATTTTGACAGGAAAACTGATGACAGTGTAGTTCTTTATAATTCTGGCTGTAAGTTTGGACTGATTGTCTTGCTGCAGTTTGAATTTGGGACCGATGTAGATGCCTACAAGTTAAATTTGTGCATCATCGAAGACGCTTCCTTTAGCGGTTTTGCAACCCTCTGGCACTCCGTGTACAAAGTTTATCATGCTGATCTGTTGTGCCTAATTGTGGCTTTGAAGTGTGCAAAGTTATTCCAGGTAGAGTCTGTAGATGGAACAGATACTTGTTGGTAGGAAAGACAGTCACCAGAGTAAAGTACAAAACAGTACATAGGTGCACTAACACGGAAGTAGAGCTCAAGTTATTTTAGAAAACATTGACATTTAGATTGTTTACATGTTAAAACAGCTACAGAGCCCCGTCTGTGGATCAGAGTCTGTAATCTAGCACACACTTAAGCAAGAACTTTCTGACGTTAGAGACAGTAAAATATCCAAGCAGACCGATCTATATCTGCAATATGTCAAGGAGACTGACAGAACAAACACGAGTCAGCTAGATGAGATTAATAATAGTAATAATAGCCTCGACAAACACAATAAACAATAAATAAAATATAATAATAGAAATCTCTCTCTCTCTCTCTCTCTCTCTCTCTGCCCTCCTAACTCTTTACATCATGTGACTGTGGGTATTCTTTCCTCAGTTAAACAATCAGTTCTTGTATTAAATCACAGACAGGTAACCCCTGGAGTGAGGGGATCTGGTGGCTCTGTTATGCTGTGGGGGGCATTTTCCTGGCATGGCTTGGGTACACTTACCCCTTTAGAGTGAAGAGACACTGCAAATCAGTACAAAGTCATTCTGAGTGATCATGAAAATAATGTGAAACATATGCTATGACCTTCACAGACACCAGATCTCAACTTGATGGATCATGTGTGGGAGATTTTGGACTGTTGTGTTAGACAGCGCTCTCAATTTGGAAGAATGATGTTCATCCCTCCAGGTAAGTTCCAGAGACTCAATGAATCAATGTCAAGGTGCATTGAAACTGTTCTGCTACTGCCAGCTGTCATTTCAGTGTTAGGTTGATGCATCTCCCATCCACCTCCACCCACATCTTCAGCATCATTCTTCATCCCTGCGGTACCACCACTGCTGTCTAGACTCCATTGGTGGATATTCCTCGACAGCTCAGACTGAAAAATGATAATGTCACAGTCGGTTCTAATCACCAAAGAATCCTCACATATTTTCTTCATCTTCAGACCTTGAGTTAACACAGTAGGTTCCAACTGGACCAGAAGTGTTTGTCCAGCATCAAGGAAGTTGACCACCTACTGAAAATGCTGATGAACAAGATAAGTGAGGTTGTTTCTTAAATATAGTCATTTCTGTCCACTGTGTCACTGTGCTGGGTCTGTCTAAATATATTTCTGATTCAGGTCCAGCTGTGTTTCCTGGCAGACCTCATTGTGCATGTCAAGGAATTTGAAATACTTTTTAAAGCCTGTCTCTCATTTGAATCTTCTCCAAATTAAGAATATTTGCAATAACACTTTTGTTAGGCACAATTTTTAAGTAACTGCATTTTATATTTCTACTCCACTACATTTTCTGTAGAAGTTTACGAGCACACTTTAAGAGGTGCAATTTCTGTGCAACCCTGTTCACAAAAACATGTTTACATTTGGATCCAGGTTATGATTCT
Source organism: Dascyllus trimaculatus (assembly GCA_024666655.1). Lineage (NCBI taxonomy): Eukaryota > Metazoa > Chordata > Actinopteri > Pomacentridae > Dascyllus > Dascyllus trimaculatus. The sequence continues at coordinate 19,504,729 of CM045457.1, forward strand.
TTTTGCACTTTGCCAGCCACGGCAAGGTGTAAAAGTTGATATACTATATACTAAAGTAAGTATAAAATGAAAACTTCATAGTTACTTTGGAGTGTTGCTTGCAACACAACAATGTCCCTTGTTTTTCATTTGTTTTGTTTGTTGAATGTGTTAACTCCAACTATGTTACGTACCTGGTTGGTTACTATTAGCCACCTTTTAATTTCCAAAAGATAAAGGTTGGGTTGGTTTGCAGAAAAACACCTTGTTAAAGATGCAGGTAAATGCAGGTAGAAAAAAGGGAGGATAAAAATATGTTATGATGCAATTTTTAATAATATTATTTGGATTTTCAATTAAATTAAATTGTTTTGATTATTTATTTAATAGAACTTTAATGGGGATTTATCAAGGGTATCCTGGTTGTTTAGTTTAAAATAATGGGGAAAAAAACTGTATCTGTGGAAAGCCAGTGATGTAATTTACATGGCTACAACTCAGAATTACATTTTAAGCACCCCCCAGCACAGATTATTCGCCAGCTGAAGACAGGCAGTAGTGAGCTGACGCCAAGTATTAGGAGCACCAACTGGCACACATATGAAGGCACAGAGCATGAAGCTAAAACTCGTACCACCGTAGATGATGCATGTTGTGAAGGAGAAGAGCTGCAGCTCAGACTACAGCTGTCAGCGAAAAAGTGTTTACATATTAGGCATATTTTTGATGATTTTGCAGAGTATGTGTGTGTGTTTTAAAAGCTTCTTATCAGTTTGTTGTATATTCTGGGGTGCTCTCTGAGTTTTGTGGCACTAATTGAATCACTGTTTCCAAAGATAAAGTAAGTGTGGTTAACTTTTAAAAACATATGCTGTGGTTGAGAAGAACAAGGCATTTTGCTGAGTAAGATCAGCTCTAACATACTGAATCAGTCCATGTTGTTTCTTCTCACTAACAAACACGCACAAATAAAAAAAGAGAGAAAAAGAAAAAACAGATGAGTGAATCCTTATACACATTACTGTCCTGAAAAGCCAAATTTGATCTTAGCCACAAACCTGGCTGTAAAAGAATTGCTGTACTATGCACAGTTTCTGTCACATGGTGTCACTGTTGACCACTGAAGCTTAGCACATCTCCTTCCATAAAGTCATGACACACCCATTTGTAAAGGGCGCAAGACACACAGCTTTCTGGAAGACATGCTTTCATTTATAAACTAACCACAGAATCCGAATTATTTTTTATTTCCATCTTTATCTAAGACTTCCTAAAGATATTTTGCAAGACCTTAAAAGTCACCAGAAACACCAAACGCTTTTAGAATCTGGATTTGCTTTTCCTGCAGAGGAGAGGATGCTGTTTTGGACCCGAGTCTTTGTCTTGTGTGCAGCATGGCCCGGTGCGTTGTCTGTGACACGGTACTCCATAGCCGAAGAGATGGAGAGGGGCTCTGTTGTGGCTAATCTTGCTGCAGATTTGGGACTTGACCCTGGAGGTTTGGAGCAACGAGAGGTAAAACTTGATATTTTCACCAACAAAAAATATCTAAATTTTAACAAAAAGACAGGGGAACTATATATCGCAGAAAAGATGGACAGGGAATATCTCTGCCCGGCGAAACCCACATGCTTCTTGAAGCTTGATGTTATCATAGAGAGCCCCCTACGTATCTTCAATATTGAGCTTGGAATAACGGACATAAATGATAATGCTCCTCATTTTCGAAGGGACAGAGTAGAGCTCGACGTTTCAGAATCGGCCACACCCGGTGAGAGGTTCTCTCTGCCCAATGCTGTAGATCCCGATGTTGGTATAAATACAATTAAAACATACAAACTCAGTGTGAGTGAGCATTTCACCATCGAAATTCAGACAGGCAGCGATGGAACTCAGTATGTGGATTTGGTGCTGACCAAGTCTTTAGACAGAGAGGAGAATGCTGTTCATAATTTAATACTGACTGCAGTGGACGGAGGCGTCCCTGTGCGCTCTGGAACTGCCAATATTATAGTTAGAGTGCAGGACACTAACGATAACCCTCCTCGGTTTGATAAGCAGACTTACACGATGAACATGACAGAAAACAGCCCCATGGGAGCGTTAGTGATGAAACTTAACGCTACAGATCTTGACGAGGGTCTGAATTCAGAGATAGTGTACTCATTTACCCTTTACACGTCAGAGAAAACACAAGATGTGTTTTCACTGAATCCTAACACAGGGGAGATAAGTGTGAAGGGAACTGTAGACTATGAAGATATGAAGTTTTATGAGATGCACATTGAGGCCAGAGACAAGGGGGCGCTTCCTTTGTTGGGGCAATGTAAAGTAGTCGTCCATGTGACAGACATGAATGATAATTATCCAGAAATCACCATACAGTCTGTTAAAAACACAGTGGATGAGAACATACCGGTAGGAAGTGTCATTGCGCTGGTAGGAATAAGTGACAGAGACACTGGTGATAATGGAAAAGTGAGTCTATCTATACACCAGCCCATGCCATTTATTCTTAATGAATCATCAGATAGGCCCATGCATTACAAGCTCATAGTGTCAGAGCCTTTGGACCGCGAAACGGTCCCAGAATATGAAATCATGCTGATTGTAACAGATGCAGGAAAACCTCCTTTATTTGACAATGAAACTATAACTGTCAATCTACTGGATGTTAATGATAACGCGCCACAGTTCCCTCAGTCATTTTATACCATACGTGTCATGGAGAATAACGCACCTGGAGCCTTGCTCAGCTCTCTCACTGCGTTTGACCCTGACCTCCATGAGAACCAGTATCTGGTTTATTTCATAATAGAGAAGGAGATAGCCAACACCTCCATGTCCATGCTGTTCTCCATCAATCCAGAGAACGGGAATCTTTACGCACTCAAAACTTTTGACTACGAGATTGAGAAGGAGTTTCTGTTCCACATCGAGGCCAGAGACTCTGGCTCTCCTCCTCTCAGCAGCAACGTGACAGTTCACATCATCATTGTGGACCAGAACGACAACGCTCCGGTCATTGTGTCTCCGTGGAGAGCTCACGGCTCGGTGGTGGAGGAGAAGATCCCCAGATCCACTGATAAAGGCTCCCTGGTTGCCAAGGTGATAGCCTTAGACACGGACTCAGTGCACAACTCTCGGATTACCTACCAGTTTCTGCAGGTGACTGATGCCACCTTGTTCAGTCTGGACCAATACAACGGAGAGATCCGGACTATGAGGATGTTCAGTTACAGAGATCCACGCCACCAGAGACTGATTGTTGTTGCCAAGGACAACGGGGAGCCTGCTCTCTCCGCTACAGTCACCATCAAGCTGTCCACAGTGGAGACTGCAGTCAAGGCGTACTCTGACATGACGGAGGTGCCTCTGGAATATGACATCTTTTCTGACCTCAACCTGTATTTGGTCATCGGTCTGGGCTCGGTGTCATTCCTGCTGCTCATCACCATACTGGTCACCATCGTGCTCAAGTGTCAGAAGCCCAAACCCAGCAAAGCTGCTCCTCCCTGCAGGAACAGTGTGATCAGTGAGAGGAACTCCACTGTGGCAGATTCCACTCTGGTCTCCAACGATGCCTACTGGTACAGTCTGTTTCTGGCAGAGACCAGGAAAGGAAAGCTGGTGGTCAGACAGCCTATGCCAAAGGGCTCCAGATACATCGTGTCCAGTATACCGAGAGGGACAGGCCTGACAGACACTAGTGACTCAGCAGCTTCCACTCTGCAGGTATGCCACCAATTTGCATTTTTGTTTTCTTATTTCTCAATTCATGTAGTTTTAATATGAAATGTTTTTGGTGACGAGGATCGTCATTTAGGTAATTACATGTATTAAGTGACGACTTTAGGAAAAGTCAGCATTGTTCTGTAATCAAAAGCGTTTTTTAGAGTTAGTTTTAGATATTAGATTTTTTTTAAATGGCCAGACCTTCAAAGATTCAAGCAGTGGCGCTGTTCACGTGAAAAACTACCAGACCCCAAACACCATGACAGTAAAGCAGAGGGATAGACACTGAAAGAAAAGGACAGCGTCGTGGTGCTGAACTCGCACTGATCATATTTCGGGTGTTTTTTTTGTAACGAAATCTCTTTGGATTTACATCGGGAAAAGATGATTTCACCAAGTTATTGATATTAGTATTTTATGCCAGCTGTATTTTATGGGCTGATGTGCTTCTAGAGAAAACACACACGACAACGGGGCCCGTTAAAACAATGCAGTCGCACAAAAGGTACGTGTCGCTCGTTGTTCTTTTTTCTGTCGTGCATTATGTGTCGACTTCAGTTAGTCATTATTCCATACCGGAGGAAATGAAAGAAGGATCAGTAATAGCAAACCTTGCCACGGATCTCGGCCTGGACGTAAAAACACTGAATCAAAGGAAAATGCGAGTTGATATCATCGCTAACAAGAAATATCTGGACGTGAACAAAGAAACTGGTGAGCTGTACATCGTTGAGAAGATTGATAGGGAATATATTTGTAACACAAAAATTACTTGCTACCTAAAATTGGAGGTAATACTTGAAAATCCATTACGAATATTTAATATTGAAGTAGAAATTTTGGACATGAACGACAACGCCCCACAATTTCGCAGAGACGTCATCCATTTAGACATATCTGAAGCGACGTCAAAAGGAGAGAGATTTTCTCTCAGTAATGCAGTTGATCCTGATGTAGGAAGTAACTCAGTTAAAACGTATCATCTGAGTGAAAGTGAACATTTTAATATCGAGGTTCAGACTGGAAGAGATGGGTCGAAGTTTGCTGATTTAATCTTGACAAAGGCTTTAGATCGGGAGAAGCAGGCTGTTCATAATTTAATACTCACAGCTGTAGATGGAGGAACACCTGCTCGATCTGGCACTGCCAGTGTAATTGTTCATGTTTTAGACACAAATGATAATGCTCCAAAATTTGATAAACAAAACTATAACATTGAAATAATGGAAAATTCTCCTATAGGGAAAGTTGTCATTCACCTCAATGCAACAGATTTAGACGATGGATCAAATTCTGATCTGACATACTCATATAGTTTATATACATCAGAGAAAACTCAAGAAACATTTAATCTGAATCCTGTCACTGGAGAAATTACTGTGAAGGGAATGTTGAACTATGAGGACTTCAGGATTTATGATATGGAAGTTATAGCAACTGATAAAGGAGCCAACAGTTTATCAGGACAATGTACTATAAAGATTCTAGTTGAAGACATGAACGACAACCACCCAGAAATATCCATTAAATCATTTCAGAGTCCAGTCAATGAAAACATAGAATTAGACACAGTGATAGCTGTGGTCAGTGTCAGTGATAAAGACTCAGGTGACAACGGAGTGGTGGATCTTCATATTCCACATGATATGCCTTTCAAACTGAGGGAGTCCTCTGATAACTATTATGAATTAGTAGTTTCAGAGCCATTGGACCGTGAGAAGGTCCCAGAATATGACATCACCTTCACTGTCACAGACAGAGGCTCTCCTCCTCTATCTGACAATGAAACTATGACTTTAGAGCTGCTGGATGTGAATGACAATGTCCCACAGTTCCCTCAGTCATTTTATACCATACGTGTCATGGAGAACAACGCACCTGGAGCCTTGCTCAGCTCTCTCACTGCGTTTGACCCTGACCTCCATGAGAACCAGTATCTGGTTTATTTCATAATAGAGAAGGAGATAGCCAACACCTCCATGTCCATGCTGTTCTCCATCAATCCAGAGAACGGGAATCTTTACGCACTCAAAACTTTTGACTATGAGATCGAGAAGGAGTTTCTGTTCCACATCGAGGCCAGAGACTCTGGCTCTCCTCCTCTCAGCAGCAACGTGACAGTTCACATCATCATTGTTGACCAGAACGACAACGCTCCGGTCATTGTGTCTCCGTGGAGAGCTCACGGCTCGGTGGTGGAGGAGAAGATCCCCAGATCCACCGATAAAGGCTCCCTGGTTGCCAAGGTGATAGCCTTAGACACAGACTCAGTGCACAACTCTCGGATTACCTACCAGTTTCTGCAGGTGACTGATGCCACCTTGTTCAGTCTGGACCAATACAACGGAGAGATCCGGACTATGAGGATGTTCAGTTACAGAGATCCACGCCACCAGAGACTGGTTGTTGTTGCCAAGGACAACGGGGAGCCTGCTCTCTCTGCTACAGTCACCATCAAGCTGTCCACAGTGGAGACTGCAGTCAAGGCGTACTCTGACATGACGGAGGTGCCTCTGGAATATGACATCTTTTCTGACCTCAACCTGTATTTGGTCATCGGTCTGGGCTCGGTGTCATTCCTGCTGCTCATCACCATACTGGTCACCATCGTGCTCAAGTGTCAGAAGCCCAAACCCAGCAAAGCTGCTCCTCCCTGCAGGAACAGTGTGATCAGTGAGAGGAACTCCACTGTGGCAGATTCCACTCTGGTCTCCAACGATGCCTACTGGTACAGTCTGTTTCTGGCAGAGACCAGGAAAGGAAAGCTGGTGGTCAGACAGCCGATGCCAAAGGGCTCCAGATACATCGTGTCCAGTATACCGAGAGGGACAGGACTGACAGACACTAGTGACTCAGCAGCTTCCACTCTGCAGGTAGGAATCCAGTGTACACATACTCTGTTACATTTATTTTTCCACCAATATTAAGGAATGTCTGAGTGTATTGCTCAAGAGTTACAAAACTTCACCAGGTTGTCTCAAACAGAGCAATGGAAACTCACTATCTTTAGCAATATATACAGTTATAACGCATTATTGTTTGACACTGAAACTAATGATAAGTCCGTCTTTGTGGAGCTTGGTGTTAAAATCAAATAATCTAGGGTGGCGCTGTTTTGACAGTATAATGCCAGTTCACTGACGCCATGACAGTGAATCGCTATAACTAGTTCATATGGCAAAACGACCAGACAGTTCTGTGGTGCTGAAACGCCATCAAAAACATGAAGTCGCGCTTCGTGCGGCAAAATAACTCCCGAGATTAAATTTTTTTCTCTACGGTTGGTATCAAGAGCATGACGGAAAAAACTCAAGATTACTGGAAATCTACATTTTTACCGCTTCATGTGCTAAAATCCTGCATGTAACAATGGGTCCCGTTGTAACAATGGCGTCGAGGGAAAGGTACGTGCAGCTCCTCGTTTTTATTCTTTTTCATTTCATTCATCAAATATCGACCTCAGTGACTCATTATTCGATACCCGAAGAGATGAAAGAGGGATCAGTTGTCGCAAATCTTGCTACCGATCTCGGCCTGGATGTTAAGACACTGAATCAGAGGAAAATGCGTCTTGATATCATCGCTAACAAAAAATATCTGGATGTGAACAAAGAGACTGGTGAGCTGTACATCGTTGAGAAGATTGATAGAGAATACATTTGTCCGACCAAGTCGTCAGCCTCTTGCTATCTCAAACTTGAAATGATCTTAGAAAATCCTGTGCGAATTTTTAATATTGAGGTAGAAATTTTGGACATGAACGACAACGCCCCACAATTTCGCAGAGACGTCATCCATTTAGACATATCTGAAGCGACGTCAAAAGGAGAGAGATTTTCTCTCAGCAATGCAGTTGATCCTGATGTAGGAAGTAATTCAGTTAAAACGTATCATCTGAGTGAAAGTGAATATTTTAATATAGAGGTTCAGACAGGAAGAGATGGGTCGAAGTTCGCCGAATTGATCCTGAAAAGGGGTTTAGATCGGGAGAAGCAGGCTGTTCATAATTTGATACTCACAGCTGTAGATGGAGGAACACCTGCTCGTTCTGGCACTGCCAGTGTAATTGTTCATGTTTTAGACACAAATGATAATGCTCCAAAATTTGATAAACAAAACTATAACATTGAAATAATGGAAAATTCTCCTATAGGGAAAGTTGTCATTCACCTCAATGCAACAGATTTAGACGATGGATCAAATTCTGATCTGACATACTCATATAGTTTATATACATCAGAGAAAACTCAAGAAACATTTAATCTGAATCCTGCCACTGGAGAAATTACTGTGAAGGGAATGTTGAACTATGAGGACTTCAGGATTTATGATATGGAGGTTATAGCAACTGATAAAGGAGCCAACAGTTTATCAGGACAATGTACCATAAAGATTCTGGTTGAAGACATGAACGACAACCACCCAGAAATATCCATTAAATCATTTCAGAGTCCAGTCAATGAAAACATAGAATTAGACACAGTGATAGCTGTGGTCAGTGTCAGTGATAAAGACTCAGGTGACAACGGAGTGGTGGATCTTCATATTCCACATGATATGCCTTTCAAACTGAGGGAGTCCTCTGATAACTATTATGAATTAGTAGTTTCAGAGCCATTAGACCGTGAGAAGGTCCCAGAATATGACATCACCTTCACTGTCACAGACAGAGGCTCTCCTCCTCTGTCTGACAATGAAACTATGACTTTAGAGCTGTTGGATGTGAATGACAATGTCCCACAGTTCCCTCAGTCATTTTATACCATACGTGTCATGGAGAACAACGCACCTGGAGCCTTGCTCAGCTCTCTCACTGCGTTTGACCCTGACCTCCATGAGAACCAGTATCTGGTTTATTTCATAATAGAGAAGGAGATAGCCAACACCTCCATGTCCATGCTGTTCTCCATCAATCCAGAGAACGGGAATCTTTACGCACTCAAAACATTTGACTATGAGATTGAGAAGGAGTTTCTGTTCCACATCGAGGCCAGAGACTCTGGCTCTCCTCCTCTCAGCAGCAACGTGACAGTTCACATCATCATTGTGGACCAGAACGACAACGCTCCGGTCATTGTGTCTCCGTGGAGAGCTCACGGCTCGGTGGTGGAGGAGAAGATCCCCAGATCCACCGATAAAGGCTCCCTGGTTGCCAAGGTGATAGCCTTAGACACAGACTCAGTGCACAACTCTCGGATTACCTACCAGTTTCTGCAGGTGACTGATGCCACCTTGTTCAGTCTGGACCAATACAACGGAGAGATCCGGACTATGAGGATGTTCAGTTACAGAGATCCACGCCACCAGAGACTGGTTGTTGTTGCCAAGGACAACGGGGAGCCTGCTCTCTCCGCTACAGTCACCATCAAGCTGTCCACAGTGGAGACTGCAGTCAAGGCGTACTCTGACATGACGGAGGTGCCTCTGGAGTATGACATCTTTTCTGACCTCAACCTGTATTTGGTCATCGGTCTGGGCTCGGTGTCATTCCTGCTGCTCATCACCATACTGGTCACCATCGTGCTCAAGTGTCAGAAGCCCAAACCCAGCAAAGCTGCTCCTCCCTGCAGGAACAGTGTGATCAGTGAGAGGAACTCCACTGTGGCAGATTCCACTCTGGTCTCCAACGATGCCTACTGGTACAGTCTGTTTCTGGCAGAGACCAGGAAAGGAAAGCTGGTGGTCAGACAGCCTATGCCAAAGGGCTCCAGATACATCGTGTCCAGTATACCGAGAGGGACAGGACTGACAGACACGAGTGACTCAGCAGCTTCCACTCTGCAGGTATGGACAAATGTCAATTAAATTTGTGTTATGCACAGATATGCCTATTTGTGGAGCATGTCTATTAAGGACAGCCATAAAGAAACATGCAAATCACAACCTTTATGAACATCCATTGTTTGGATACTACAAGATGGATGATATCAGCTTTGGATTCCTTTCAACATGTGCAAGCCACTATATTAAGTGTACAAACAATCCCAAAGGTTACATTGCTTAAGTTTTCTGCTTTTCAGTACAGAGACACATTTACAATCTTTATAGTGACAGTTGAAATTCAGATATCTTTTAAATATTGCTATTATTCCTTGATTTAAAAATAGATTAAATCTCCCTATAGATGCTATGTGTGGCGTTTTTAAAAAATATTTTTATTATGCACAGTACGTAGGCACTTCATTTTGTTTTTTAAAAAACAAAACAATAAATTCACAAGTAATGAGACAACTTTAGTACTTCATGTGGCAACATCATTTAGAAAACAGACTAAATTTACTATATTTTAATGGTCTTACTAGTTGGCATGTAAAAGTCAAACACAAAGGCAAATCAAATGGCAATGTATATTTACAGTGATATAATCTGATTTAGAATGGGTGCAATAAAAATACAATCAAAAATAACATTGCATTTAAATGCTTTTAAAAACAATACATAGAAAAAAGAAGTAAAAACTGGAGTTTGTTGTCTTGGACCCAAAAGAAAGTTAACAAAGAAAAACAGACCAAAACAAATGTCAGATAGTAGATTTCACTTTTTCTATTATTCAAAATTCACTTCTTGATAACTTATGAAGTTCAAAAGTCCATACAGGACTGTTCACGTCACTGCTCTCCACAAGTCTCTCAGTAATGAAGTCATCTTTCTCATGATCATTGGAGGCTGGGGAAGCAGACATATCAGACGCAAACCTCTGCTTGTGCCAGTACATAGAATTATTTCCCTTGAAGACTGTTGTTGCATTTGTTTCCTGAATTAAAGGACTGTTTTTCCCTGCATCTTAAAAGTCTATCGTGCACTTGGCTTCAAATTTATCACTTATTAGAATAAAGCAATCCTTCATATGCCCCAGTTTATATGGTTAGATATTATGTATCTTGGTCATTTGAATGATTCTGTCCAGGAATATCTGCAGGATGGCTTATTTTAAGTTCATATTTAATCAGCAAAGTGATTTTTAACGTGTTAAATGTTAAACATCTTCCAGCATACAATAGGTGGCGCTGTTTGCTATGTAAATCCCCAGGAGTTGCACGCCATGACAGTGAATTGTCAGTAGGATAGAGCGAGAAACCGGACAGCTCCTTGGAGCTGAAATTCTACGCCTCTTTTTTCTTCGTCCACAAATCTTTGGCAATAATTTTTTGAATATGTTCGAGATCAAATCCTTAAAATCAAGTTGAATCACCACTGGAGAGGTGCATTATTTTGGATTAATTTCGGTGCACGGAAACAGTAATGTGGCCTTTTCTAACAATGGAGTCTTGTGAGAGGTACGTGCTGCTCGTTGTTCTGATTATGTTTTCTTTTGCTGATCAAATATCGACCTCAGTGACTCATTATTCGATACCCGAAGAGATGAAAGAGGGATCAGTGGTGGCAAACCTTGCCACAGATCTCGGACTGGATGTAAAAACACTGAATCAGAGGAAGATGCGTCTTGATATAATCGCTAACAAAAAATATCTGGATGTGAACAAAGACACTGGTGAGCTGTATGTTGTAGAGAAGATTGACAGGGAATATATTTGCCCTACAAAGTCATCCGCATCTTGTTATCTGAGACTGGAGGTAATACTCGAAAACCCATTAAGAATTTTCAATATCGAGGTAGAAATTTTGGACATGAACGACAACGCCCCACAGTTTCGGAGAGACGCCATCCATTTAGACATATCTGAAGCGACGATAAAAGGAGAGAGATTTTCTCTCAGTAATGCAGTTGATCCTGATGTAGGAAGCAACTCAGTTAAAACGTATCATCTGAGTGACAGTGAACATTTTAATATAGAGGTTCAGACTGGAAGAGAAGGGTCCAAATTTGCAGACTTGATACTGAAAAAGGCTTTAGATCGGGAGAAGCAGGCTGTTCATAATTTGATACTCACAGCTGTAGATGGAGGAACACCTGCTCGTTCTGGCACTGCCAGTGTAATTGTTCATGTTTTAGACACAAATGATAATGCTCCTACGTTTGATAAAGTAAGTCAGAGTGTTAAAATAATGGAAAATTCTCCTATTGGAAGCCTTGTAATTCATCTAAATGCAACAGATTTAGATGAAGGATCAAATTCTGATCTGACATACTCATATAGTTTATATACATCAGAGAAAACTCAAGAAACATTTAATCTGAATCCTGCCACTGGAGAAATTACTGTGAAGGGAATGTTGAACTATGAGGACTTCAGGATTTATGATATGGAGGTTATAGCAACTGATAAAGGAGCCAACAGTTTATCAGGACAATGTACCATAAAGATTCTAGTTGAAGACATGAATGACAACCACCCAGAAATATCCATTAAATCATTTCAGAGTCCAGTCAATGAAAACATAGAATTAGACACAGTGATAGCTGTGGTCAGTGTCAGTGATAAAGACTCAGGTGACAACGGAGTGGTGGATCTTCATATTCCACATGATATGCCTTTCAAACTGAGGGAGTCCTCTGATAACTATTATGAATTAGTAGTTTCAGAGCCATTAGACCGTGAGAAGGTCCCAGAATATGACATCACCTTCACTGTCACAGACAGAGGCTCTCCTCCTCTATCTGACAATGAAACTATGACTTTAGAGCTGCTGGATGTGAATGACAATGTCCCACAGTTCCCTCAGTCATTTTATACCATACGTGTCATGGAGAACAACGCACCTGGAGCCTTGCTCAGCTCTCTCACTGCGTTTGACCCTGACCTCCATGAGAACCAGTATCTGGTTTATTTCATAATAGAGAAGGAGATAGCCAACACCTCCATGTCCATGCTGTTCTCCATCAATCCAGAGAACGGGAATCTTTACGCACTCAAAACTTTTGACTATGAGATCGAGAAGGAGTTTCTGTTCCACATCGAGGCCAGAGACTCTGGCTCTCCTCCTCTCAGCAGCAACGTGACAGTTCACATCATCATTGTGGACCAGAACGACAACGCTCCGGTCATTGTGTCTCCGTGGAGAGCTCACGGCTCGGTGGTGGAGGAGAAGATCCCCAGATCCACTGATAAAGGCTCCCTGGTTGCCAAGGTGATAGCCTTAGACACAGACTCAGTGCACAACTCTCGGATTACCTACCAGTTTCTGCAGGTGACTGATGCCACCTTGTTCAGTCTGGACCAATACAACGGAGAGATCCGGACTATGAGGATGTTCAGTTACAGAGATCCACGCCACCAGAGACTGGTTGTTGTTGCCAAGGACAACGGGGAGCCTGCTCTCTCCGCTACAGTCACCATCAAGCTGTCCACAGTGGAGACTGCAGTCAAGGCGTACTCTGACATGACGGAGGTGCCTCTGGAATATGACATCTTTTCAGACCTCAACCTGTATTTGGTCATTGGTCTGGGCTCAGTGTCATTCCTGCTGCTCATCACCATACTGGTCACCATCGTGCTCAAGTGTCAGAAGCCCAAACCCAGCAAAGCTGCTCCTCCCTGCAGGAACAGTGTGATCAGTGAGAGGAACTCCACTGTGGCAGATTCCACTCTGGTCTCCAACGATGCCTACTGGTACAGTCTGTTTCTGGCAGAGACCAGGAAAGGAAAGCTGGTGGTCAGACAGCCGATGCCAAAGGGCTCCAGATACATCGTGTCCAGTATACCGAGAGGGACAGGACTGACAGACACTAGTGACTCAGCAGCTTCCACTCTGCAGGTATGAAAAATGTTAAATGAACTTGTTTTAAGCACAGATATTTCTATTTGGAGAGCATTTTTTAATCAAATATAGTTACAACGACATGTGTGAATCAAGGTATTTCCAAACAGATATTTTCCATATTTTTAGATGTATCAGTCACATGTATGCAAACCTAACATTTGCATTTAAAAACTTTACATTTTGTGGATTACAGAAGCAGCGTGACTATATTCATATCAGTTTTAGTCAAAGTAGAGAACCAGACACAAACTTAAACTGATTATTCTTTGCTTTAAAGAATTTGTTGATCCAACACTGTTCTAAATACCAATTCCATTTCAAGCTGCTGATTGATAAATGGACACTTTTACAACTAAATAGGACTAAGCAAGTTGCAAACATTTCTCAATAATGTCATGTTTGTTGCAACTTTGAACAAATGCAAACTTTCATAAGACACGCCTATGATTCTCTTGTATATAAGCTAATTTGGTGGGCTATTTTTATTTTAAAATTGATGTGCCAACAATTAGGTCACAACAGGTAATTGAGAACCAGCAACACCAATTAATTATTTTAGAGTAAACTATCCATTTGTTTCTCAACTTTTAAAGATTATGTGTTCGATTTCCGTTCTTCACAGTGTAATATTAATGGTTTCCCACATTGGCAAAGTTACTCAGGGCAGCAATGACTGATGAATAGAAGTATAACTACAGGAAAATATATAATCATCTTTGTCAGAGAAGCACAATTTGAATATTATAGTGTCAAAGGAACAAATGACCTGCTTCAGAGGGAGCAAAGAAAGAGAAAATTTAAACTTACCCTCCGTGCCAACAAAATAAGATGATTAAGATAGCTTTCTTAGTGTACTGGATTTTATATTTGTCTCTTACCAATAATCAGTAACATCTCCTATTATACTAGGGGTGACAAAGCGTCGTCATTTAGTCGCATTAACAACACCACAGTCTCAGTGTCGTTCGTAATATTTGCAGTGGTTATCGAATATGATTTAAGGCTGGAAAAAATAAACTAGAATTTGATGGAGCTTTGTGTTAAACAGTTTTGGAAAAACGTAAGGGGTGGCGCTGCTCTATTAGTAAAATGCCAGTTCATGAACGCAATGACAGCGTACTGTTGTCATGAGGTGATATCGTGAGAGAAGGGACAGCTCCGTGGTGCTGAAGCTCCACTGCGAAAACGCGCTCGCACGTTTCGCCCCGAAATATCTTTGGGAATAAATGTGTGCATATGTTTGGATCGAGGATGGAGCAGCAAAACTGAATACTGGAAGAGACGTACACTTTATCGTTTGAAGTGCGATAAACCCTCTGACAGGAATGAGGTCCGCTGTAACAATGGAGTCTTGGAGGAGGTACGTGCTGATGGCTCTTCTTCTTTCTTTTGTTCATAACATATCGAGCTCAGTCACTCACTACTCAATACCAGAAGAGATGAAAGAGGGATCAGTAGTCGCCAATCTTGCTACCGATCTAAGCCTGGATGTTACAACACTAACAAAGAGGAAGATGCGTCTTGATATCATCGCTAACAAGAGATACCTGGATTTGAACAAAGAGACGGGAGAGCTGTATGTTTTGGAGAAGATTGATAGAGAATATATTTGCACAACCAAATCATCCGCGTCGTGTTACCTCAAACTTGAAGTGACACTTGAAAACCCATTAAGAATTTTTAACATCGAAATAGAAGTATTAGACATGAACGACAACGCCCCACAATTTCGGAGAGACGCCATCCATTTAGACATATCTGAAGCGACACCAAAAGGAGAGAGATTTTCTCTCAGTAATGCAGTTGATCCTGATGTAGGAAGCAACTCAGTTAAAACGTATCATCTGAGTGAAAGTGAACATTTTAATATCGAGGTTCAGACTGGAAGAGATGGGTCGAAGTTTGCTGATTTAATCTTGACAAAGGCTTTAGATCGGGAGAAGCAGGCTGTTCATAATTTAATACTCACAGCTGTAGATGGAGGAACACCTGCTCGATCTGGCACTGCCAGTGTAATTGTACATGTTTTGGACACAAATGATAATGCTCCAACATTTGACAAATCAATCTACACTGTTAAAATATTGGAAAACTCTCCTATTGGAAGCCTTGTTATTGATCTAAATGCATCAGATTTAGATGAAGGATCAAATTCTGATCTGACATACTCATACAGTTTATATACTTCAGAGAAAACTCAAGAAACATTTAATCTGAATCCTGCCACTGGAGAAATTACTGTGAAGGGAATGTTGAACTATGAGGACTTCAGGATTTATGATATGGAGGTTATAGCAACTGATAAAGGAGCCAACAGTTTATCAGGACAATGTACTATAAAGATTCTGGTTGAAGACATGAACGACAACCACCCAGAAATATCCATTAAATCATTTCAGAGTCCAGTCAATGAAAACATAGAATTAGACACAGTGATAGCTGTGGTCAGTGTCAGTGATAAAGACTCAGGTGACAACGGAGTGGTGGATCTTCATATTCCACATGATATGCCTTTCAAACTGAGGGAGTCCTCTGATAACTATTATGAATTAGTAGTTTCAGAGCCATTAGACCGTGAGAAGGTCCCAGAATATGACATCACCTTCACTGTCACAGACAGAGGCTCTCCTCCTCTATCTGACAATGAAACTATGACTTTAGAGCTGCTGGATGTGAATGACAATGTCCCACAGTTCCCTCAGTCATTTTATACCATACGTGTCATGGAGAACAACGCACCTGGAGCCTTGCTCAGCTCTCTCACTGCGTTTGACCCTGACCTCCATGAGAACCAGTATCTGGTTTATTTCATAATAGAGAAGGAGATAGCCAACACCTCCATGTCCATGCTGTTCTCCATCAATCCAGAGAACGGGAATCTTTACGCACTCAAAACTTTTGACTATGAGATCGAGAAGGAGTTTCTGTTCCACATCGAGGCCAGAGACTCTGGCTCTCCTCCTCTCAGCAGCAACGTGACAGTTCACATCATCATTGTGGACCAGAACGACAACGCTCCGGTCATTGTGTCTCCGTGGAGAGCTCACGGCTCGGTGGTGGAGGAGAAGATCCCCAGATCCACTGATAAAGGCTCCCTGGTTGCCAAGGTGATAGCCTTAGACACAGACTCAGTGCACAACTCTCGGATTACCTACCAGTTTCTGCAGGTGACTGATGCCACCTTGTTCAGTCTGGACCAATACAACGGAGAGATCCGGACTATGAGGATGTTCAGTTACAGAGATCCACGCCACCAGAGACTGGTTGTTGTTGCCAAGGACAACGGGGAGCCTGCTCTCTCCGCTACAGTCACCATCAAGCTGTCCACAGTGGAGACTGCAGTCAAGGCGTACTCTGACATGACGGAGGTGCCTCTGGAATATGACATCTTTTCAGACCTCAACCTGTATTTGGTCATCGGTCTGGGCTCGGTGTCATTCCTGCTGCTCATCACCATACTGGTCACCATCGTGCTCAAGTGTCAGAAGCCCAAACCCAGCAAAGCTGCTCCTCCCTGCAGGAACAGTGTGATCAGTGAGAGGAACTCCACTGTGGCAGATTCCACTCTGGTCTCCAACGATGCCTACTGGTACAGTCTGTTTCTGGCAGAGACCAGGAAAGGAAAGCTGGTGGTCAGACAGCCTATGCCAAAGGGCTCCAGATACATCGTGTCCAGTATACCGAGAGGGACAGGACTGACAGACACTAGTGACTCAGCAGCTTCTACTCTGCAGGTATGACACTTTTGTTGATTCAACGCCATTACAGATGTTAATACCATACGCAAGTTGTTTATTAATTGATTAGTTTAAACCTGATATAGGACTTCGTAATTTGCAAGCGTTTCTCAATAACTGTCACCTGGGTTACAGCTTTGACCACATGCCATCTTTTTAAGATGCAGCTATTACTGTCTTGCATACAAGAGAATTTGATGGGTTTTTATCTCAAAATTGTTCCGTGGACCATTATGTTACCATAGTCATCGTGAGTGCGCTGCATGCTTAAGTATCTTCAGAATAAATAACCCCTATTTTATTCCCAACTTTCAAATAGAAAAATATATGATGGCCTTTCTTTAAAATGTAATATTAGTGGTTTCTCACATTGTTAATGCTACACAGCATAGCGATGAAAGCGAGTAAAGCTACAAGAAAACGTATATTTACCCTGGACAGAAGGACAGCATTTGATTATATTTATGTGGCAATGTAAAACAACTCACTTCAAAGACAAAGAAAAAGTCTGATGGAAAAACTAAAACTTAGCCTGCAGACTAATCAAACAAGATGATTAAGAAAACTTTCCCAGTGTGTTAAATATTATGGTCTGGGCGGACTTTGGGAACACGACAGAAAATATATTTTTCTTTAACAAATACTGTTTAAATTGTCAGTTTCGTGCACGTAGAGGCGCTGTTCCCCTGTCAGACATACATCTGTGGCGTCACGATCGCCAGACAGTCATCATTTCATTAGACCGGAAAACCGCAAAGGACCAGCTCCTGGTGCTGAATGTGTTTGGATTTTAAGATTTTTTACGTTTCTGTAATACATTTGGTTTGGGCATTTAACTGAAGCTTCGTGTTCGCTTGAAATCCCGCGCGTATGGGTTTGAAATTACGCTGAGAAAAACAAAGATCTGGGATAACAATGGAGGTTTATGTCAATTCTGGACACTGGAAAAGGTACGTGTCGACAATTCTGCTTTTCTTCGCCACCTTGAATTCCACTTCAGCTGTAACACACTATTCCGTACCTGAGGAACTCGAAGAAGGCTCTGTGGTCGCAAATCTTGCTGGAGATTTGGGACTTGATGTAAAGACCTTATTCAAACGACAAATGCGCTTAGAGATAATTGCCAGCAGGAAATATCTGGACGTGAACAAAGAAACGGGGGAGCTGTACATTGTTGAACGAATTGACCGAGAGTCTCTCTGCCTCGCCAAGACATCATGTTATCTGAAAATGGAAGCAATAATAGAAAACCCCAAAAGAATATTTTACATCGAATTAGAGATATTGGACATAAATGACAACGTACCTCATTTTAGAAGGGACACGATCGATTTGGATATTTCAGAAGCTACGCAGGCTGGTGAGCGTTTTTCTGTGAGCAATGCAGTTGATCCAGACGTTGGTTCAAACTCTGTGAAAACATACCACTTAAGTGAGAGTGATTTTTTCACTATAGAAATTCAAACCGGAAGAGATGGCTCAAAATTTGCTGATCTGATCCTGAAAAAAAGGTTAGATCGGGAGAAGCAAGCTGTTCATAACTTAATACTCACAGCTGTAGATGGCGGTGTGCCAACTCGTTCTGGCACTGCCAGTGTTATCGTCCATGTTATAGATACAAATGACAACGCCCCTAAATTTGAAGACGAGAACTATCAAGTTAGTGTTTTAGAAAATTCTCCCATTGGGAGTCTTGTTATTCACCTGAATGCAACAGATTTAGACGAAGGGTTAAATTCTGATTTAATATATTCATACAGTCTGTATACATCGGAGAAAACGCAAGAAACGTTTCATTTGAACCCAATTACAGGTGAGATTACTGTAAAAGGAGTACTGAATTATGAAGATTTAAGAATTTACGATATGGAAGTTATAGCAACTGATAAAGGAGCTAGTCCGCTAACAGGACAATGTAAGCTCAAAATTCTAGTTGAAGACATGAACGACAACCACCCAGAAATATCCATTAAATCATTTCAGAGTCCAGTCAATGAAAACATAGAATTAGACACAGTGATAGCTGTGGTCAGTGTCAGTGATAAAGACTCAGGTGACAATGGAGTGGTGGATCTTCATATTCCACATGATATGCCTTTCAAACTGAGGGAGTCCTCTGATAACTATTATGAATTAGTAGTTTCAGAGCCATTAGACCGTGAGAAGGTCCCAGAATACGACATCACCTTCACTGTCACAGACAGAGGCTCTCCTCCTCTATCTGACAATGAAACTATGACTTTAGAGCTGCTGGATGTGAATGACAATGTCCCACAGTTCCCTCAGTCATTTTACACCATACGTGTCATGGAGAACAACGCACCTGGAGCCTTGCTCAGCTCTCTCACTGCGTTTGACCCTGACCTCCATGAGAACCAGTATCTGGTTTATTTCATAATAGAGAAGGAGATAGCCAACACCTCCATGTCCATGCTGTTCTCCATCAATCCAGAGAACGGGAATCTTTACGCACTCAAAACTTTTGACTACGAGATTGAGAAGGAGTTTCTGTTCCACATCGAGGCCAGAGACTCTGGCTCTCCTCCTCTCAGCAGCAACGTGACAGTTCACATCATCATTGTGGACCAGAACGACAACGCTCCAGTCATTGTGTCTCCGTGGAGAGCTCACGGCTCGGTGGTGGAGGAGAAGATCCCCAGATCCACTGATAAAGGCTCCCTGGTTGCCAAGGTGATAGCCTTAGACACAGACTCAGTGCACAACTCTCGGATTACCTACCAGTTTCTGCAGGTGACTGATGCCACCTTGTTCAGTCTGGACCAATACAACGGAGAGATCCGGACTATGAGGATGTTCAGTTACAGAGATCCACGCCACCAGAGACTGGTTGTTGTTGCCAAGGACAACGGGGAGCCTGCTCTCTCCGCTACAGTCACCATCAAGCTGTCCACAGTGGAGACTGCAGTCAAGGCGTACTCTGACATGACGGAGGTGCCTCTGGAATATGACATCTTTTCAGACCTCAACCTGTATTTGGTCATTGGTCTGGGCTCAGTGTCATTCCTGCTGCTCATCACCATACTGGTCACCATCGTGCTCAAGTGTCAGAAGCCCAAACCCAGCAAAGCTGCTCCTCCCTGCAGGAACAGTGTGATCAGTGAGAGGAACTCCACTGTGGCAGATTCCACTCTGGTCTCCAACGATGCCTACTGGTACAGTCTGTTTCTGGCAGAGACCAGGAAAGGAAAGCTGGTGGTCAGACAGCCTATGCCAAAGGGCTCCAGATACATCGTGTCCAGTATACCGAGAGGGACAGGACTGACAGACACTAGTGACTCAGCAGCTTCTACTCTGCAGGTATGGACAAAGTTAAATTCTCTTTTTATTTTTTGTGGTACTTCACTTTCAGTTCATGATCATATAGTATTTGAGACTATCACGTGATAAAAGCAAGGATAATTAAGGAAACAAATCAACCAACCTATTTTCTTTAAGTATTAGCAAAAGTCACCTGTATTGAGCTGCCAATTAAAAGTTAAAACAAAGTCGCTTTTAAAACAAAACATCTTTTAAACATATCATCCTGTAATTTTCGAGGAGTGGCGCTGTTCACTTGATAAAATACTCGTCCAGCGTCGCCATGTCAGTGAATCAATGCGAAAACAGAAGAGGGTAAAACGACAGGACAGCTCCGCGGTGCTGAACCTTACAGTAAAGGCAAGACACGCAATTCCGGTCTTTCTGGTGTCAACGAGTTAACGGAGTAAAACATTTGTGAACGGGGCTGGATTTAGATCGTGCTGACAGTGATCGTGTGAATCCGTGAAAACAAAGATTTATCGAGTGGGGTGCTCGGAGCGTAAAAAGAACAATCATGCGGTTGGATTTAACAATGCAGTCGTGGAAAAGGTACGTGGCGTTTGTTATTCTCGTGTCTTTTGTGCACAACGTGACTTCCTCAGTGACTCATTATTCGATACCTGAAGAGATGAAAGAAGGATCAGTCGTTGCTAATCTTGCCACCGATCTCAGCCTGGATGTTAAAACACTGAGCGTGAGGAAAATGCGCCTTGACCTTCTCGCCAACAAAAAATATCTGGATGTGAACAAAGAGACTGGTGAGCTGTATGTTGTGGAGAAGATTGATCGGGAATATCTTTGTACAAAAATGCTGACCTCTTGCTACTTGAAAATGGAGGTAACACTTGAAAATCCCTTGAGAATATTTAATATAGAACTAGAAATTTTGGATATAAATGACAACGCCCCACATTTTCGAAGAGACGTCATACATCTGGACATATCTGAGTCAACGCCTACAGGAGAGAGATTTTCTCTCAGTAATGCAGTTGATCCTGATGTTGGAAGCAACTCAGTAAAAACGTACCATTTAAGTGAAAGCGAACATTTTAATATAGAGGTTCAGACTGGAAGAGATGGATCAAAGTTTGCAGATTTGATCTTAAAAAAGGGTTTAGATCGAGAGAAGCAGGCTGTTCATAATCTGATACTCACAGCTGTAGATGGAGGAACACCTGCTCGTTCTGGCACAGTCAGCATTATTGTACACGTTTTAGACACAAATGATAATGCTCCTACATTTGACAAATCAATCTACACTGTTAAAATATTGGAAAATTCTCCTATTGGAAGCCTTGTTATTGATCTAAATGCAACAGATTTAGATGAAGGATCAAATTCTGATCTGACATACTCATATAGTTTATATACTTCAGAAAAAACTCAAGAAACATTTAATCTGAATCCTGCCACTGGAGAAATTACTGTGAAGGGAATGTTGAACTATGAGGACTTCAGGATTTATGATATGGAGGTTATAGCAACTGATAAAGGAGCCAACAGTTTATCAGGACAATGTACCATAAAGATTCTAGTTGAAGACATGAACGACAACCACCCAGAAATATCCATTAAATCATTTCAGAGTCCAGTCAATGAAAACATAGAATTAGACACAGTGATAGCTGTGGTCAGTGTCAGTGATAAAGACTCAGGTGACAACGGAGTGGTGGATCTTCATATTCCACATGATATGCCTTTCAAACTGAGGGAGTCCTCTGATAACTATTATGAATTAGTAGTTTCAGAGCCATTAGACCGTGAGAAGGTCCCAGAATATGACATCACCTTCACTGTCACAGACAGAGGCTCTCCTCCTCTATCTGACAATGAAACTATGACTTTAGAGCTGCTGGATGTGAATGACAATGTCCCACAGTTCCCTCAGTCATTTTATACCATACGTGTCATGGAGAACAACGCACCTGGAGCCTTGCTCAGCTCTCTCACTGCGTTTGACCCTGACCTCCATGAGAACCAGTATCTGGTTTATTTCATAATAGAGAAGGAGATAGCCAACACCTCCATGTCCATGCTGTTCTCCATCAATCCAGAGAATGGGAATCTTTACGCACTCAAAACTTTTGACTATGAGATCGAGAAGGAGTTTCTGTTCCACATCGAGGCCAGAGACTCTGGCTCTCCTCCTCTCAGCAGCAACGTGACAGTTCACATCATCATTGTGGACCAGAACGACAACGCTCCGGTCATTGTGTCTCCATGGAGAGCTCACGGCTCGGTGGTGGAGGAGAAGATCCCCAGATCCACTGATAAAGGCTCCCTGGTTGCCAAGGTGATAGCCTTAGACACAGACTCAGTGCACAACTCTCGGATTACCTACCAGTTTCTGCAGGTGACTGATGCCACCTTGTTCAGTCTGGACCAATACAACGGAGAGATCCGGACTATGAGGATGTTCAGTTACAGAGATCCACGCCACCAGAGACTGGTTGTTGTTGCCAAGGACAACGGGGAGCCTGCTCTCTCCGCTACAGTCACCATCAAGCTGTCCACAGTGGAGACTGCAGTCAAGGCGTACTCTGACATGACGGAGGTGCCTCTGGAATATGACATCTTTTCAGACCTCAACTTGTATTTGGTCATCGGTCTGGGCTCGGTGTCATTCCTGCTGCTCATCACCATACTGGTCACCATCGTGCTCAAGTGTCAGAAGCCCAAACCCAGCAAAGCTGCTCCTCCCTGCAGGAACAGTGTGATCAGTGAGAGGAACTCCACTGTGGCTGATTCCACTCTGGTCTCCAACGATGCCTACTGGTACAGTCTGTTTCTGGCAGAGACCAGGAAAGGAAAGCTGGTGGTCAGACAGCCTATGCCAAAGGGCTCCAGATACATCGTGTCCAGTATACCGAGAGGGACAGGACTGACAGACACTAGTGACTCAGCAGCTTCCACTCTGCAGGTATGAAAATATGTTAAATGAACTTGTTTTAAGCACAGATATGATTACTTGTTGAGTATGTCCGTCAAATACAGCCATAAAAAAACATGAAAATCACAAAATTTCTGAATGCCCATCGTTTGAACACGGCAAAGTGGAAGAATCCCACTATAATATTCTTTTCATGATCTACACCTTTTTCAATTACATGTCTAAGCAATCTTAAAATTAAATTCATCATTTTTTTCAGTTCATGAGTACAGACACATTTACCATCTTCATATGGACTGTCGTCAAAGATGACATCCAGATATTTAAATATTGCTTTGATTCTTTGACTGGAAAAATAGATAAAATCACAGAATGCATGCAATGTATGACTTTACAAAAAATATTTTTACTTGCTTACCAGATGTAGGTATGGCTTTTTAAAGAAATCCCTCAGTAATAGGGCAACTGTATGCACTTCATGTGGCAGCATCACGTATAAAGCAAACCTAATTCACCATATGTCAAAGGTTTTACTCACAAGTTGGTGCGTAAAAGTCCAATTTAAAGGCAAGGAATATGGCATTGTGTATTTACAGTGATCAAATCTGAGTTCGTAGGGGTATAATTAGAATATACTGAAAATAACACAAAATTAAAATTTTGAAAAAAACATAAAAACTAACGAACTAATGAGAAACTGAGGTTTTTCTTTCAGACCAAAAGGAAAACCAAAGTCAAAAAGCATGCAAAAATAAAATGTCCGATATTTGATTACATTCTCTTTAAAATCAGAAATAATTTCTTGATAATTTACGAGGTGCAAAGGTTCATGCAGGACTGTTCATGTCGCTGCTCTCCACCAAAACTATCAGTGATGAAGTCATCGTTCTCACGGTAGTTCATTGGAGGCTGCTCAGGCAGACATATTCCACGCAAATTTCTGCTCGTACCAATACAAAGAAATATTCCCTTGAATCGTTGCGTTTATTTCCTCAACAAAAGGATTATTTCTCCTGCATCGCCGTAAATCCAATTTCAATGTTGTAAATACGGATTTTTTTTCTGTCTCGATGGCTCGTCATATTCTTCCGTGTTCCTGGAGAGGGTATGTCTCAGTATTTCTCTTTCTTTCTGCCACCATAAACTCGGCGTCTGCAGTAACCCATTATTCTGTGCCCGAAGAAATGGATGAAGGATCTGTCGTTGCGAATTTAGCAACGGATTTAGGATTAGACGTGAAGGGTTTGAGTAAACGAAAAATGCGTGTAGACGTTGTAGGAAACAAAAAATATCTCGACATTAACAAAGACACAGGGGAGCTGTTTATTTTGGAAAGGATAGACAGAGAGTTTCTCTGCCCCCTGAAGACAACTTCATACTGCGTTCTCAAATTAGATGCTACCATTGAAAACCCAGTACGAATGTTTAATATTGAAGTGGAAATCTTGGATATTAACGACAACGCTCCTCATTTTCGACGGGGAACGATGCATTTGGACATTTCCGAATCAAGTCCCGTTGGAGAGAGATTCTCACTGAACAATGCTGCAGACCCAGATGTTGGAACAAATTCTGTGAAAAATTACCACCTGAGCTCAAGCGATCATTTCTCAATTGAAATTCAGACCGGAAGAGACGGGACAAAGTTTGCAGACTTGATTCTGAAGAAAGCTTTAGACAGAGAGCAGCAGGCTGTTCATAATCTAATCCTCACTGCTGTGGACGGTGGAGTCCCCACGCGCACAGGTACAGCCAGCATCATTGTCCGCGTGCTCGATGTGAACGACAACGCCCCTTCATTTGACAAAGACAAGTATGTGGTAGATGTGATGGAGAACTCTCCCATTGGCAGCCTTGTTGTGAAACTGAATGCCACTGATTTAGACGAAGGGTCCAATTCTGATGTTGCTTATTCATATAGTTTGTACACATCAGAGAGAACACAAAAGATGTTTAACTTGAATCCAGAAAATGGTGAAATCCGAGTGAAAGAGATGATAAATTATGAGGATTTAAAATTTTATGAAATGGAGGTAATAGCCAGTGATAAAGGATCTAACTCTTTATCTGGACAGTGTAAACTAACAATACAGGTGACAGATATGAATGATAATCACCCAGAAATATCCATTAAATCTTTTCAAAGTCCAATTAAAGAAAATACACCCACAGACACAGTGATAGCTGTGGTCAGTGTCAGTGATAAAGACTCAGGTGACAACGGAGTGGTGGATCTTCATATTCCACATGATATGCCTTTCAAACTTAGGGAGTCCTCTGATAACTATTATGAATTAGTAGTTTCAGAGCCATTAGATCGTGAGAAGGTCCCAGAATATGACATCACCTTCACTGTCACAGACAGAGGCTCTCCTCCTCTATCTGACAATGAAACTATGACTTTAGAGCTGCTGGATGTGAATGACAATGTCCCACAGTTCCCTCAGTCATTTTATACCATACGTGTCATGGAGAACAACGCACCTGGAGCCTTGCTCAGCTCTCTCACTGCGTTTGACCCTGACCTCCATGAGAACCAGTATCTGGTTTATTTCATAATAGAGAAGGAGATAGCCAACACCTCCATGTCCATGCTGTTCTCCATCAATCCAGAGAACGGGAATCTTTACGCACTCAAAACTTTTGACTATGAGATTGAGAAGGAGTTTCTGTTCCACATCGAGGCCAGAGACTCTGGCTCTCCTCCTCTCAGCAGCAACGTGACAGTTCACATCATCATTGTGGACCAGAATGACAACGCTCCGGTCATTGTGTCTCCGTGGAGAGCTCACGGCTCGGTGGTGGAGGAGAAGATCCCCAGATCCACTGATAAAGGCTCCCTGGTTGCCAAGGTGATAGCCTTAGACACAGACTCAGTGCACAACTCTCGGATTACCTACCAGTTTCTGCAGGTGACTGATGCCACCTTGTTCAGTCTGGACCAATACAACGGAGAGATCCGGACTATGAGGATGTTCAGTTACAGAGATCCACGCCACCAGAGACTGGTTGTTGTTGCCAAGGACAACGGGGAGCCTGCTCTCTCTGCTACAGTCACCATCAAGCTGTCCACAGTGGAGACTGCAGTCAAGGCGTACTCTGACATGACGGAGGTGCCTCTGGAATATGACATCTTTTCTGACCTCAACCTGTATTTGGTCATCGGTCTGGGCTCGGTGTCATTCCTGCTGCTCATCACCATACTGGTCACCATCGTGCTCAAGTGTCAGAAGCCCAAACCCAGCAAAGCTGCTCCTCCCTGCAGGAACAGTGTGATCAGTGAGAGGAACTCCACTGTGGCAGATTCCACTCTGGTCTCCAACGATGCCTACTGGTACAGTCTGTTTCTGGCAGAGACCAGGAAAGGAAAGCTGGTGGTCAGACAGCCTATGCCAAAGGGCTCCAGATACATCGTGTCCAGTATACCGAGAGGGACAGGACTGACAGACACTAGTGACTCAGCAGCTTCCACTCTGCAGGTATGAAAATATGTTAAATGAACTTGTTTTAAGCACAGATATGATTACTTGTTGAGCATGTCCGTCAAATACAGCCATAAAAAAACATGAAAATCACAAAATTTCTGAACGCCCATCGTTTGAACACGGCAAAGTGGAAGTATCCCACTATAACATTCTTTTCATGATCTACACCTTTTTCAATTACATGTGTAAGCAATCTTAAAATTAAATTCATCATTTTTTTCAGTTCATGAGTACAGACACATTTACCATCTTCATATGGACTGTCGTCAAAGATGACATCCAGATATTTAAATATTGCTTTGATTCTTTGACTGGAAAAATAGATAAAATCACAGAATGCATGCAATGTATGACTTTACAAAAAAATATTTTTACTTGCTTACCACATGTAGGTATGGCTTTTTAAAGAAGTCCCTCAGTAATGGAGCAACTGTATGTACTTCATGTGGCAGCATCACGTATAAAGAAAACCTAATTCACCATATGTCAAAGGTTTTACTCACAAGTTGGTGCGTAAAAGTCCAATTTAAAGGCAAGGAATATGGCATTGTGTATTTACAGTGATAAAATCTGAGGAAGTAGGGGTATAATTAGAATATACTGAAAATAACACAAAATTAAAATTTTTAAAAAAACACAAAAACCAACAAACTAATGAGAAACTGAAATTTTTCTTTCAGACCAAAAGGAAAAACAAAGTCAAAAAGCATGCAAAAATAAAATGTCCGATATTTGATTACATTCTCTTTTAAATCAGAAATAATTTCTTGATAATTTACGAGGTGCAAAGGTTCATGCAGGACTGTTCATGTCGCTGCTCTCCACCAAAACTATCAGTGATGAAGTCATCGTTCTCACGGTAGTTCATTGGAGGCTGCTCAGGCAGACATATTCCACGCAAATTTCTGCTCGTACCAATACAAAGAAATATTCCCTTGAATCGTTGCGTTTATTTCCTCAACAAAAGGATTACTTCTCCTGCATCGCCGTACATCGAATTTCAAGGTTGTAAATACGGATCTTTTTTCTGTCTCGATGGCTCGTCATATACTTCCGTGTTCCTTGAGAGGGTATGTCTCAGTATTTCTCTTTCTTTCTGCCACCATAAACTCAGCGTCTGCAGTAACCCATTATTCTGTGCCCGAAGAAATGGATGAAGGATCTGTCGTTGCGAATTTAGCAACGGATTTGGGATTAGATGTGAAGAGTCTGAGTAAACGAAAAATGCGTGTTGACGTTGTAGGAAACAAAAAATATCTTGATATTAACAAAGACACAGGGGAGCTGTTTATTTTGGAAAGGATAGACAGAGAGTTTCTCTGCCCCCTGAAGACAACGACATCGTGCTTTCTTAAATTAGACGCTACCATTGAAAATCCGATACGAATGTTTAATATTGAGGTGGAAGTCTTGGATATTAACGATAACGCTCCTCATTTTCGACGGGGAACGATGCATTTGGATATTTCCGAATCAAGTCCCGTTGGAGAGAGATTCTCACTGAACAATGCTGCAGACCCAGATGTTGGAACAAATTCTGTGAAAAATTACCACCTGAGCTCAAGCGATCATTTCTCAATTGAAATTCAGACCGGAAGAGACGGGACAAAGTTTGCAGACTTGATTCTGAAGAAAGCTTTAGACAGAGAGCAGCAGGCTGTTCATAATCTCATCCTCACTGCTGTGGACGGTGGAGTCCCCACGCGCACAGGTACAGCCAGCATCATTGTCCGCGTGCTCGATGTGAACGACAACGCCCCTTCATTTGACAAAGACAAGTATGTGGTAGATGTGATGGAGAACTCGCCCATTGGCAGCCTTGTTGTGAAACTGAATGCCACTGATTTAGACGAAGGGTCCAATTCTGATGTTGCTTATTCATATAGTTTGTACACATCAGAGAGAACACAAAAGATGTTTAACTTGAATCCAGAAAATGGTGAAATCCGAGTGAAAGAGATGATAAATTATGAGGATTTAAAATTTTATGAAATGGAGGTTATAGCCAGTGATAAAGGATCTAACTCTTTATCTGGACAGTGCAAACTAACAATACAGGTGACGGATATGAATGATAATCACCCAGAAATTTCCATCAAATCTTTTCAAAGTCCAATTAAAGAAAATACACCCACAGACACAGTGATAGCTGTGGTCAGTGTCAGTGATAAAGACTCAGGTGACAACGGAGTGGTGGATCTTCATATTCCACATGATATGCCTTTCAAACTGAGGGAGTCCTCTGATAACTATTATGAATTAGTAGTTTCAGAGCCGTTAGACCGTGAGAAGGTCCCAGAATATGACATCACCTTCACTGTCACAGACAGAGGCTCTCCTCCTCTATCTGACAATGAAACTATGACTTTAGAGCTGCTGGATGTGAATGACAATGTCCCACAGTTCCCTCAGTCATTTTATACCATACGTGTCATGGAGAACAACGCACCTGGAGCCTTGCTCAGCTCTCTCACTGCGTTTGACCCTGACCTCCATGAGAACCAGTATCTGGTTTATTTCATAATAGAGAAGGAGATAGCCAACACCTCCATGTCCATGCTGTTCTCCATCAATCCAGAGAATGGGAATCTTTACGCACTCAAAACTTTTGACTATGAGATTGAGAAGGAGTTTCTGTTCCACATCGAGGCCAGAGACTCTGGCTCTCCTCCTCTCAGCAGCAACGTGACAGTTCACATCATCATTGTGGACCAGAACGACAACGCTCCGGTCATTGTGTCTCCGTGGAGAGCTCACGGCTCGGTGGTGGAGGAGAAGATCCCCAGATCCACCGATAAAGGCTCCCTGGTTGCCAAGGTGATAGCCTTAGACACAGACTCAGTGCACAACTCTCGGATTACCTACCAGTTTCTGCAGGTGACTGATGCCACCTTGTTCAGTCTGGACCAATACAACGGAGAGATCCGGACTATGAGGATGTTCAGTTACAGAGATCCACGCCACCAGAGACTGGTTGTTGTTGCCAAGGACAACGGGGAGCCTGCTCTCTCCGCTACAGTCACCATCAAGCTGTCCACAGTGGAGACTGCAGTCAAGGCGTACTCTGACATGACGGAGGTGCCTCTGGAATATGACATCTTTTCAGACCTCAACCTGTATTTGGTCATCGGTCTGGGCTCGGTGTCATTCCTGCTGCTCATCACCATACTGGTCACCATCGTGCTCAAGTGTCAGAAGCCCAAACCCAGCAAAGCTGCTCCTCCCTGCAGGAACAGTGTGATCAGTGAGAGGAACTCCACTGTGGCAGATTCCACTCTGGTCTCCAACGATGCCTACTGGTACAGTCTGTTTCTGGCAGAGACCAGGAAAGGAAAGCTGGTGGTCAGACAGCCTATGCCAAAGGGCTCCAGATACATCGTGTCCAGTATACCGAGAGGGACAGGACTGACAGACACTAGTGACTCAGCAGCTTCTACTCTGCAGGTATGGACAAAGTATCTGTTTAACATGTACTACACACTGATGTTCCTAGTGAATATCCATCAAGTCTACTTATCAGTGATCATAGTTCGTTTGACCCTTTCTCTACTTCCAGCAGGTGAGAGTTTATTTTCTTAGTTTCTCTTAAATTGTTTATGTAATAAGTGTTAATAACCAATTAAAAAGAAATACAAAATGCAAGAATCTTTGTCAAGCACAATAATAATGCGACAGATAAGTCCCCCTAAACCTGATAGCAGGTCCTTCTTCATTTAATCCGCACAGAATTTTATTAAATTTAACATGCAATCCTTTTCCTTTCCTACCAAATATATTTATCTTGTTATGTCAGCCTGGATTAATTTACATTTATAAGATATTGCAGGAAGTATCAGGCAGGATAAGGGGAACATTAATATTACATGAAATACAAAGTAATGATAAAGTCAAATTATTACACAGACAACTCTGATGTCATCATGATCAGCACAACTTTTGTTGTGCTGATCATGAGCACAACAAAAGTTGTGCAAAAACTGTTTTGCAAGTTTTATGCACACCCGTGCATAAAACTTGCAAAACAGGAAGGAAAGAGGTTGTGATGATAAAAAAACACTCCTTCTTTTGTGATCACAGCATATACCAGTGACAAAACAAACAAACAATAATAATGAAATACAAACATATAATGAAGGAAACATTTTTTAAAAACTCATCAAGTGGTCAGTATTCTACGCCCCACTTATGTAGTGAAACATGTCAGTCGAAAAATGATAACGTCATTAAAAGAATCGTTTCCAACTTTTTACTCCGTGATTAAAATCCAGTCACTGTTTATCCGAATTTTGGAAAACTTTTTTTGGGTCAAGAAAGTTGCAAAGGCTGCACAGTTATTTTGTCGCTGCTCCCTGAGAAAAGAAACTCACTGATCAAGTCATAGTTCTCGCGATAGTTCACTGCAGGATGGCGAGCCAGTGGTGGTATGAACGTACGTCACTCCTGGTGAAGAAACGTTTTCTGTTCAGATCGTCGTGTCGTTTGTTCGTTTGACAAGAAGACAGTTTATCGGATCCTCGTGTTTCAAGTTGTTGCTTTTTTAGAGAACCTTCACGATGACGGATCATATCAGACAGTTACTCGGGACGGGGTATGTTACTGTATTTCTCCTTCTCTCTGCCATCATGAACTCGGTGTCTGCAGTAACCCATTATTCTGTTCCTGAAGAGATGGAGGAAGGATCTGTCGTCGCAAATTTAGCAGCTGATTTGGGATTAGATGTGAAGAGTCTGAATACAAGGAAAATGCGTGTAGACGTTGTGGCCAACAAAAAATATCTCGACGTCAACAAAGACACAGGAGAGCTGTTTATTTTGGAGCGAATTGATAGAGAGTTTTTCTGCCCATGGAAAACCACGACATCGTGCTTTCTTAAATTAGATGCCACGATTGAAAATCCGATACGAATGTTTAACATTGAGGTGGAAATCACAGACATTAACGACAACGCTCCTCATTTTCGACGGGGAACGATGCATTTGGATATTTCAGAATCAAGTCCCGTTGGAGAGAGATTCTCACTGAACAATGCTGTAGACCCAGATGTTGGAACAAATTCTGTGAAAAATTATCACCTGAGCTCAAGCGATCATTTTGCACTCGAAATTCAGACCGGGAGAGACGGGACAAAGTTTGCAGACTTGATTCTGAAGAAAGCTTTAGACAGAGAGCAGCAGGCTGTTCATAATCTCATCCTCACTGCTGTGGACGGTGGAGTCCCCACGCGCACAGGTACAGCCAGCATCATTGTCCGCGTGCTCGATGTGAACGACAACGCCCCTTCATTTGACAAAGACAAGTATGTGGTAGATGTGATGGAGAACTCGCCCATTGGCAGCCTTGTTGTGAAACTGAATGCCACTGATTTAGACGAAGGGTCCAATTCTGATGTTGCTTATTCATATAGTTTGTACACATCAGAGAGAACACAAAAGATGTTTAACTTGAATCCAGAAAATGGTGAAATCCGAGTGAAAGAGATGATAAATTATGAGGATTTAAAATTTTATGAAATGGAGGTTATAGCCAGTGATAAAGGATCTAACTCTTTATCTGGACAGTGCAAACTAACAATACAGGTGACAGATATGAATGATAATCACCCAGAAATATCCATTAAATCTTTTCAAAGTCCAATTAAAGAAAATACACCCACAGACACAGTGATAGCTGTGGTCAGTGTCAGTGATAAAGACTCAGGTGACAACGGAGTGGTGGATCTTCATATTCCACATGATATGCCTTTCAAACTGAGGGAGTCCTCTGATAACTATTATGAATTAGTAGTTTCAGAGCCGTTAGACCGTGAGAAGGTCCCAGAATATGACATCACCTTCACTGTCACAGACAGAGGCTCTCCTCCTCTATCTGACAATGAAACTATGACTTTAGAGCTGCTGGATGTGAATGACAATGTCCCACAGTTCCCTCAGTCATTTTATACCATACGTGTCATGGAGAACAACGCACCTGGAGCCTTGCTCAGCTCTCTCACTGCGTTTGACCCTGACCTCCATGAGAACCAGTATCTGGTTTATTTCATAATAGAGAAGGAGATAGCCAACACCTCCATGTCCATGCTGTTCTCCATCAATCCAGAGAACGGGAATCTTTACGCACTCAAAACTTTTGACTATGAGATTGAGAAGGAGTTTCTGTTCCACATCGAGGCCAGAGACTCTGGCTCTCCTCCTCTCAGCAGCAACGTGACAGTTCACATCATCATTGTGGACCAGAACGACAACGCTCCGGTCATTGTGTCTCCGTGGAGAGCTCACGGCTCGGTGGTGGAGGAGAAGATCCCCAGATCCACTGATAAAGGCTCCCTGGTTGCCAAGGTGATAGCCTTAGACACAGACTCAGTGCACAACTCTCGGATTACCTACCAGTTTCTGCAGGTGACTGATGCCACCTTGTTCAGTCTGGACCAATACAACGGAGAGATCCGGACTATGAGGATGTTCAGTTACAGAGATCCACGCCACCAGAGACTGGTTGTTGTTGCCAAGGACAACGGGGAGCCTGCTCTCTCCGCTACAGTCACCATCAAGCTGTCCACAGTGGAGACTGCAGTCAAGGCGTACTCTGACATGACGGAGGTGCCTCTGGAGTATGACATCTTTTCAGACCTCAACCTGTATTTGGTCATCGGTCTGGGCTCGGTGTCATTCCTGCTGCTCATCACCATACTGGTCACCATCGTGCTCAAGTGTCAGAAGCCCAAACCCAGCAAAGCTGCTCCTCCCTGCAGGAACAGTGTGATCAGTGAGAGGAACTCCACTGTGGCAGATTCCACTCTGGTCTCCAACGATGCCTACTGGTACAGTCTGTTTCTGGCAGAGACCAGGAAAGGAAAGCTGGTGGTCAGACAGCCTATGCCAAAGGGCTCCAGATACATCGTGTCCAGTATACCGAGAGGGACAGGACTGACAGACACGAGTGACTCAGCAGCTTCCACTCTGCAGGTACAAATGGCCACTTATTTCACTGTAGTTTAAACAAATTATTGTTCACAAAATCTATTTA